>CM038794.1:96709926-96859366 GCA_021764765.1 Vicia sativa | reverse complement strand
AAACCGCTAGTAATTAGCGTGTATGGCAAGATAAAATCGGACGAGATCACCTATAATTTCAAGATAACATATATCCGAATTTGACACACTCTTTTCACGCACTTTAAGGTAATTCTCTTGTTGCCTTTACGAATACAAATGGTCAAGTCCTCGAACGTAGAGGTATCCTAGCACCGTTGCCTTCTAAACAAATCATCATAGTCCTTCGATACAAAGATCAATGTATCTACCATGTCGCCACTTAATACATGATCTTGACCTCGATCGT
This sequence comes from Vicia sativa, assembly GCA_021764765.1. NCBI lineage: Eukaryota > Viridiplantae > Streptophyta > Magnoliopsida > Fabales > Fabaceae > Vicia > Vicia sativa. Next base: position 96,859,098 of record CM038794.1, on the reverse strand, counting down.
TTCACTTAAAATGATGATAGTCCTTCAATGTGCTGCAGATACTTCCCAAGTCAGCTTTTCATAACATTTTATCAAACACAGAGAAAGCACAATTTTAAAGTGATTCTAAGAGCAACTCAAGAGTCTGTGAGATAACTACTAAGGAAATGGGTGCTAATACCTTCCTTTTCATAACCTTCTCCCTTACTCTTAATCTAACGTAAGGTCTTTTTCCGTTTTTCACCTTCCCTTAATTGATAAAAGAAAAGCTCATGGCGACTCGCATCCGTGACATTTGTGGATACAAAAATCTCAAAGTCGGGCCATCAGACATGAATCATGACTACGGGAGACACCCTAAAAGAGAGAGAATGCCTTAGGGATTTCTAGACTACTTTCATGCTTTTCTCGCTTGACTTGCGCTTTTTTCTTTAAGGGTCGCTGTAAGCATTATATTTACGGGATCCTACACCCCATCTAGGTTTTTGTAAAGAGTAAGTATCAATAGATTGTCTAAAGCGATATCGAAAAGGTCAATATGATGGCTACGTTAAGGTGACACTGATGTCCCGATGCTCTTCATTTCCAACTTGATGATAGTATTTGGCTTCGCAGTCATCAAGACTAACTCAACTTATAGAACCTTAATTGACATATCTTGGCCATTGAAGGCAGTGAGATGGCCGACTTTGTGTAGATCGAGGTTGCCGACACTGGCGCTACGCCATTAAGATCGTACTCTTCAGATATTTTCGCCGACCACTGTAGTCGTATTGAATAAACGCCACGAGAAAGATCAATGATACGATTCCTGTAACGCTACTATTATAGGACAGATGAACCAACTCAAACTTTTTGGTGGTAACACTATACCTCACAAAAGCCTTAAAACCTGTGGCTTTGGTGTGAATTGTTTGTGTTCATAAACATGACATCATCATATCATCGCATTGCATATCATTTGTAACTATTTCAAGGACCTAGGGATTTATCTTTGCTCTGCTTTGTGATTATGGCTTCTAGAAAGACTATCCTAATCAACTTCACGGGTATACCTTCTCAACTCAAAGAATTGTTTCTTAGATTCCCCGATCATGCCCGCTCATCAAAAGGAATGGTTATCCGTTGACTTGGTTGTCTCCGCTTTTGAAGAAGATATGATGCATGTCCCATTCCAGCTTCTTTCGATCCGAAACACCATTGCTTTGCATTCCCGATTATCGCTTGTTCCTACCTCGAAGAGTTCTCTAAGATACTGCATACCTATTCTTAATCAAATGCCATTCACGGCTGCTTAGAAAAGGTTCCAGGTATGAAGACATCACATCAAGATTACATCTAAAGCGCCGCATATCAAGCCAATCAAACAAGAAGTGAGTTAAGGGTTTACTTGCCAAGTTCCTAATGAAGAAAGTCTAGAATTCTCAAAGCTATGACCATGCATTTGAAGACATTGCGGGCCTTGCTAATCTATGGTTGGTTCTATACCATAACTCGATCAATTCATAGATGTCAACACCATCAAGTTATTCTTACCGCAATCCTGCGCCTACTTTACTGGAGACATTCTACATTCTTCCACACTGCATTATCAAAAAGACAAGGAACTCTCATGTGTTGCATACTGCTACTTTCCTGTGTGGTTTATTTCACACCTTCCTCCATCAGCTTTTGAAGAACGAGAAAAGGTGAAGTGGTCTCAAAGACTAATGTCACTCTCTCATTCCGATATCTCGCTGGAGTCTTTTTCTCAAAAGGACTTCACATTCATTGCTGCCAGGAGAATTCCTAATGTACCACTTCTGGAATAAGGAGCTATTACTACAACCCTTCTCTATCCTACGCTTGGTTATGCTCAAGAGATGGTCCTCATGATATGCTTCTCCAAGATATTGTGTTCGATCACAACCACGATCTCCTTAATTACCTACAAAGGTTCATACACGCCAGGCATGGTAAAGAAGACTGATACCAAAACATTGGGACACCAAAATTCCATTCTTTGGGAACCTTACTCAAATGGGTGCGAGCTCAAACCCCACATGATGCCATTCACTGCTTTTACCAATAATTATGGAACCTGCTACATAAAGTGACATAATCCATATTGTTCTCCATCCCGCATGCCTACCGATTTTGAAGACTGAAGAGATCCCCGATTCAACTAAAAGAAGAAAGGGATGCTCAAGCCTCTTGTTATGCAAGCGAGAAGAAGGTACCAGAGTTGACAAAGCTACTCACGAGGAGCGAACGTCAACGCCTACCCGGCACCAAGAGGAGGTCACGGGAGACTCAGAGCTTTAGGATTTGTTCTTTTTCCCGAACTATCTTTGTACTTAAAAAGAAAAGAATAAAAGAGAACTAATAAATGTTTGTTCATGCTTGTTTAACAAATTTTAATTCTTAAGGTCCTTGAAAACATTGCATTCATTTACATAAACGCTGCATATCATGGCATAACATCTCATGTCAGTAATATCAGATCGCTTCATTTTCTCGCTATTTATTTTAGCATAAATGGCTCTCAACAGAGTGTCAAAGATCTCCGTGCTCGTAATGCCTGGGCCTGTGGAGATGTTCACCCACCTTGGTCCAAGGCCAAGAAGATCGAAAAAGATCGCCATCAAAAAAAAGAAAGTCATTGGTGTTCTCAACACGGGAAGACGCCACAGCGTGGTCCTAAAGTGGCAATGAGAGTTCTAAGGGAGTGTCAAGACCGAGGGAAGTGTCATGGCAACAAAGACGATCAGGGTGAGCCCCGATAAGAAGGAAGAAGATTATGAGAATGATCAAGATTTTACGAGGATGACAAATACAAACAACTCAGCATCGCTCTGAATACTGTGGAGAATCAAGATGTCGTGGCTGAATTTTGATGATCTCGAGTCTTGTCCCTAGTGTGGTTGGCTCCTCCCAAGTTCAAGGTTCCCGCTACAAGCGATGGTATTGTCCGTCGAATTTAAGTCCTATGTTCAAGATCAACCCCACACTGATGATGTAAAGTCAGGATGCACTATTTCCAAGCAGAGTTTGTCCGAACTCAATTGAGTGGTATTATCAACTCAGAGTGACCATATCCGCTGGAGTGACTTAGCCGGATGCTTTCTACAAAATATGAGTACAATGTTGACCGACACCCACTCGCATGCAACCACAAAGCATGTCATGGGCCCGATGAAAAGTTCAGAGTATGCTCAGAATGGAGAGATCTAGCAGGGTAGTTCAACCAATTTTGTCCAATAGAGTTATTGGATATGTTTAGGGAACACCGACAGCCCATTCTTCAATCATCTCGATTGGAAATTCTTCAACGGATTCATCGAAATGGAGTATTAATGTGAGAACAGATCAAAGTTGGTATCAAGAGCGGAAAGATTCAGTAGAGTCGTCATCAAATGTCACAAGAGATCTTTAGTGGTAAGAAAGAGGCCAATGTCTGGTATGGTCGTAAAGCCGAGCCAAGACCGATCGTGTTTCAATTCGCTGGGCCAGGATCTCCAATCCTACAACAAGACCACCTCAACGAGACAACACGCAGAATCAAACGCTACACGAAGACAGCTTTACGAAGATCAACATGCCTTGTTGCAAGCCTTGCAACACATGTTGAAAAGTCGAATGATTACTCCTCATGGATCCTCCTCGTAATATCAACACTACCTCTCCGAGATACAATCCTAATGCGTGCTTACCACTTCAATGCCCTGTGGCACCTACACCCGACAACCTTGGGCTCAAGAACAAGATCTAAGATATGATCAAGCTAAACAGATCGAGTTGATCCTCCGCTGAGACTTCAATGTGATCAACGCGCCATGCCTAACCATGACAAAAGTTCCAATGATATTGATAAGAACTCTTATGTTTTCAACATAGATGACCCGACTATTCCTCCACGACCTAAGAAGAATTCACGCAAACCTGTCAATCCGTAATGCCCAGAGAATTGTCGTTAGCGCCATCTACCGATGGTCAGGTTTCGTCGAGAAGACGATTCAGGCATGATGGATAACCGCCATGCTATTTCTAAAGCCATCACCTATGCAGATTTGTGCAAGACATGTCTAAGAAATCAAGATCAAGATGCGAGCAAGTCAGTACTCGCAGTATGGGATACCGACAGCCAAGTGGAAAGTTTGATTACATGGTGAAGTATATTGTTCCTAAAGCTACAAGATTCCTATTGAAGATGTTAGGCACCGGACTGGGAGACTACTTCCCGTAAGACCATACCGACATAACACACAAGGATCGCTTCATCGATCCCGTGCTCTAGCAGCACTCATCATTACTTCCCTGCACTGCCATATTCCTCCGATAAAGCTATACCTGAATTATGGAGTCGAGGTTTATTATCATGGTGTCAAGAAAGACCTCCGTCCATCGAGATCTTACAAACAAGCTACCATTCCCGACATTGACAACATCACCGATCAAGTAAGGTAACCGTAACCGGAAGGGTGTTCTCTCCAGATCTCCTCCAAAGACACAACGACTCCACAGCATTCCAACTATTGAACCAGCCCCGAGACTAGAGGAAAAGAACCAAAGGACACATCCCGCCTGCCCGTAAGTACCAAAGGAAGTTATCACATTAACCTCCAAACAAGAAATGGAGGAAATTCAAGATCATCAAGAGGAAATTTCAAGATCATCATGAAGAGTGACTACAATGTTGTGGAATAGCTGGGACAAACTCCATTCAAGATCTCCATGTTGCTCGCTTCTTGATCTCGAGAATCATGCTAAAGCCTCGTGAAGTTTCTCAAGAATGCTCAACGCATCGCGTAAGACACTACCATCGATCGCTTGTTTGTATTGCTAGCTCGGCTGCCAACAACGGCTCAGGCTTTTCGTCGTGGATTGACTCGCCGGAAGAAACACAACAAAGCTTGCATCGCCTCACGAATGCAAAGGCATTACATTGTCTCATGTTTTGCAGATTCCGGCTCGCCTCAATATCCCACCAAGACCGCTTTTGATCGACTTGATGTCGGGGCGGTCGGGTTAGAAACCCAAAGGATATAGTTGGAGAGCTGATGGTTCTAAGCCGTAATAGTACCTAGAGAGCTCATTCTCACTAAGTAAAGCTCTGTTCCCAAACTTACTCTACTTTCTTTGTCATGACATCCGTCCAAACTTCACTGCTGCTTACTGGGCGCCTCGATACATGGTGGCGTCAAGTACTCTACCCCGCATCGGCCAGCAAATGAGGGAAGGTTGTTACAAGATGTGTGAAGAGGAATACATGGTCACCATCTCAGCCTTCCGATATCTCGAGATGGAAGGTGAATTCTTCGAGACTGTCAAGCTTTTGAAGCGCTCCAAGAGTCATGCTTGTTGACTTCGTTACTCCCGGTTACACGTTCAAATTTCTGTGATGGCCCTCACCGAAAGATGCTTGTCGTAATCAAGAAAGGAGGTAGATTATTTGAGGTCAGCTCCCCAATCTCCTTATAAAATCCGGACAAGATTGGTTTAGGTTTCACCATCAAAGGTCAAGATGATACCGCGAACGTGTTTGGCCAACTTCCTTTTCGCATCAATCGAATGGAATCCATGATATAAGATGACGACAATGACTTCGAGCATCGCTAGCGGATCTTCCAACTCCCGACAACAGACTCAAGAATGGAAGATCAAGACGCTATACCAATCTCCTTTAGACAGAGTAATCGCTTTGTTTTTTTTTTTTTTTTCATTTCCTATGCTTTAAACAATAAACTTTAAAGCCTAGTGTTTGCCCGGCATCATGGCTCGCTTGTGAGGGTTATTATCCGTCATTTTCATATTTTCATTCAATAAAATTGTGGACTTTGCATTTAAATGTTGTTTCTTTCTTTTTACTTTATCACCCCTTCAAAAAGCTATGTGGTTCTTACACACACCCACGTAATACATCGCAAAATCACTCAACTCGCTGATACGCTTATGTTATTGCTAACACGACTTCGATAATCGATCTACCAAGGCGCAAGAAGGCGGAGGAAGATGTGAAGTGCCGTGGAGAACTTGTCGATCGCACAGCAGAAGAAGATCGAGTTATACACCCTCATGAAGAGGCAATGAGGTCAGGAATTGGGCACCACGAAGATGTAAAAAGAGATCAAAATGTGACAGGTCTCGGAACAAAGGTCAAAGAAAGATTGGTCTGTGATGCTAACGCAGACTACATCGAGGTTTTGCTTGGTCATACCAAGACATGCCAGTCTAGATATCGACATTGTGGTACACCGCTTACCAACCAAAGAGGGTTTTCACCCAAGGAAGGTATGTCTGGCGACGCGTCCGAGATGTCAGAAAATCAAAGTCACATTAAGCAACCAACGGCTTAGTCATACTTCATCCGCAGGGTGCAAATGTGGTGCATGTACTAAGAAGGATGGTAAAGTACGGACGTGTGGATTATGTAGATCCGAACAAAGCGAGTCCGAAAGACGATTTCATCCTCATATCGATGTTCTCTGACAACACCGCCCAACATAAGGTCTTCTTCATGGATGGTTTTCCCACATAACCGATCAAAATGGCCTCAAGACATGGAGAAGACTACTTTTGTTACACAAGCCGGGCACTTTCGCTACAAGGCCGTCGTCGACCAAGAAGAACGTGCCAATTATCGCGCTACGGTAGCATTATTTCATGACAGATTCATCACGAGATAGAAGTTCACGACGACATGATAGCCTCGATCACGTATGTATAAGAAGAACATCTCGATCATCCTCATGAAACTATTTGATGATCAAGAAACATGATCGACTTAATCCTAACAAGTGCACCTTCGGGGTCAGTCCCAGAAACTCCTAGGTTTTGTCCTGCGGTAAAGGTATTGAAGCCGACCCCGCCAAGGTTAATGCTATTCAAGAGATGCCACTCTACACCGAGAAAGAAGTCGAGGTTTCGGGACGATCAACCACACTCTGCATTCATCAAGATCTAATCGCCATCATGAGCCAATCTTCGTTATCAAGAAAGATCATGGTATAGTAGCAACTCGATTTTCAAAATCATTTAAATTTCCAAAACTAGTAAATCGCCACCTAATTTTATTTGTTCTAAAAAGAATGGGAAAATATAGATAAACCCCACAGATGCGATAAGGCGGCTTGCCGATTAAAAAACATGGAATCGAGCTCTGCTATGTGTGGGAAGGTATTACACTCTTACATCCATCGTGACTAAGGGACCCATTTAGTTCTACATGTTTGTGTGTGTTTATTGCTAAGTTATGAATAAAGGAGAAATGATTTTATTATTATTTTTGAGTTCGCACGATTTCGTAACCTGTGCTCACGTATTCCATTGTGCAACGGAATGTCAAACTCGTAGTTCCTCTTGAAAAGGTTTTAAATCGTTTTGTTTTCTTTATAATAAAATTCGTATTAGACATTTCAAATGCTTGAACTGACTTGTTTAGTTTGTTTGAAAAGCCTAAGTCCTTATTCATGTTTGAAATGGTTATTGCACTCTTTGCTCGAAGAGTTTTCGATGATCGATATGAGCCAAAAAGGATCTTGAGTGAGTGAATTGATTTTAGGTGGGTGAAAAGCACCAACAATGTGACTAGCATCTCACTTATTCAAATACTAGAAACAAGAGGAGCTCAATGCTCACCAGTCGCCTATCATCCCAAAAGTTTTGAAAGAGTAAAGTGAAACAAAGTTCACAAGAAAGTTAAGAGCTTTTAAACAATTGGACTAGCATCCAAACGATTTAAAGACTAGTTTGTTTTGCACAAGTATTTAAACAATTGGTCTAGCAACCAACATTTAAATACTTGGGTTTTATTGTGAAAGAGTTTTGAAAATGCACTCGACATTGGATCAAGTTTGTGTTAATTATGAAAGTGTTTAAAGTTTGATACTGAGGGAATGTGAATGAGGAGAAACAAATAATTGTAAGCAAATTAATAAATCAAGAAAAGCCCATTCATGGTGGCCAACACAAGCAAAAAGAGATTAAATTACACGTGTACCAGCAAAGGACTAGTCTACTAAGACGCATCAATCGAACAATTAATCAAATAAGCTCACTATAAGAAGGCTCAGACCAAAGATACGTGCGTAATGTGGTTATCGCGACGCTTCTAAGCTTTGTCGACTTACGGGTTTAAAATGATTCACAATTATTAGTTTAAAATGATTATTTTGTTTTTGTAAGTGATGATTAATATAAAATAAACGCGAACTAAATTACTATTACAAGTTTTTTTGGGAGTAGGATACATCAATTATAAATGGGATTAGATTTGTAAATAAAATAGAAAGCGGTAAATTATTTACAATGCAACAAGGGATTGGGATACATTATTTCGAATGGGAAAAAAATAAATTAAAGAGAAATCAGAATTAATCAGATCTTAACTAATATTAACAAAAGTTAAATGCGGAGAAACTTAAGTGTCGATTATTGACCATTTGTATTGTTATTATATTAATCAACTTTAGAATAAACCTATGAAATTAATTCTAAGAAGTGCAACTGATATATTACAGTATAATTCGAATTTATTTACAGAAGAATATAGTAAGGTATAAAAATCAAAGATAATATGTACATAATTATATTTACCATACTAAATATAAAAATAAATAAAAAAATAAAATAATACTAAGTGTAATTAAGTTTACAATATTAAATATAAAAATAAAAAACTAAGTATTATATGTGTATTTATAAATACATTACTAAACTAACAAATAGAAGTCGTAATTCGAAATTAAAATGCCAATGAGAGAGTATAGATGTGAATTGAAAGTGAATGCTTTTGAACGAGATTCTTTGGATATCTTCACAAGTAGCAAATATGTTAGTAGCATGAGATAATAAAAATCGAAAAAAAAGAAAAGAAATGTACATTATCTTAATAGTTTGACAAAGTCCATTCGTATAATTGATGCGTAACTTTTCAAATGTTTCTATCAATTGATGTCAAACCATACAGTTTAAATCACTTTATAGAAATTTATTTAAATCTAAATCAATTTCCATTCAACCCACTTTTAATCAAATCAATTTTTTAAAGTCAATTTCTTCACCACATAACCAAATAAGTGTATATATAGACTTTCACTGCAATATTAAAACAATAACCTCGTTGAAACTTCAAATTGTTACATATCATCTTGTATGTACAGTTTAATTTCATTCAAGATCTATATGAGGTTAACAGGTGATGAATTTTACTGACATAGATATTTAATTTCCTTTCTTGTTTGAAAGGTTTATCAAAAAAGAAAAAAAATTATTTACAGAAAGATAATGAGCAGGGACACAATTTCACGCAGTAAAAAATAATGACATAAAGAAACAACCTTTCACCCTATGTTGACATCACTATGCAGAATTCTATCACTCTTCTCAAAGATATTTTCCAGCATCACAAGTCAATCCAAATATCAACAAACTATTTCAGGTTTTTTCATGGTTTCAGCATCATCTCATCACTTGAATTCAATAATGACTTTCACAAGCGAAACAAAATCTAATGTATATACATGACGATTTACTCATAACAACAAATTGATTTAATCATAAATCCGAATATGAGAAAAATAAGTGAGATAATGTATTTACGTGGATACCAAGTTTGGTCGACTGATGTTTGCATTCGGAGGATGAATGATCTTTTGTTGCGAGCTTGAGATGCTCGGAGAACGAAGATAACAGGAACCACTTTTGACTTGACAAAGAGCTTGAAGTAGAGCGACGGAGATGGTCGAGGAAGATAAGAAAGGGATGTTGGAGGTTGAGATTGAAGTACGGCAAGGGTTTTAGCAGTGAGGGTTTGTTGAGTTATTGAGAGCAAGTGACGATAAGGAATGGATGGAAATAGAAGAAGAATGGCGGCAGCGGTGAAGTAACGGTTGGATGAATCTGAGATTACCGGAGGTCGGATGGGTTTTACGGATGGATATGAGGCGAAGTGAAGGTTGAGAGAAACGACCATGTGAGGGTGTGGCGCAATGGAGTTCGTGAGCTACGGTGAAGGTGATGTTGGTGCGTAAGTAGGATGAAGGCGTAGGTCAAGGAAGTTTCGTGAGGGGTGAGTCAAATGCAGGCAGTGACGGTGGAGTTTCGGAGTTACGGATGGGTTTTTAACGTTCACGGCGAGGGAGTTTGAAGGAACGGAAGGGATGGCGGTAATTCTAGCAAATGGAGTATGGAGCCGGAGGAGAGACATGGAGGTGTCATGGCGGTGCCGAACGGATAATGGAGCAGGAGTATATGGTCAAAATCGAAATAAAATGATAATAAGGAATACCCGCTTAAAACGCTCACGGTTAAGAACGAGTCTTCAAAATGTATCGAAAAATTAGAGAGATCACATTTTCATGATCTACGCGACATGTAGATTCATAAGCAGTGAGTTAAAGGCGAAAACTTGAAATATTTTCTCGCTAATTTTCCGCACAGTGTATAATCGCTTTTAACAGTCTGTTTATAAAATCGAACATTCAATATTATTGACATAAGAAAAACTCAACATGATGAGAGAATCAAGTAAGGAGATAAAAATGCGTGAAGTGAAACATCAGGTATTTTACAACTACAAAACGATGCAAATGTCGATTTAAACTGACTTTTGGTCAACTTAAATACGACTAATGATGCGGATACGATGAATGAATGATTGTTTAATGCCAATGACCCAATGCGAGCATATGTGGATGAATGTGATGCCTGACTCATATAACTTGGAGTTAGGAGGGCAAATTTTGGGGTGTGACAGGTAGAATGGAACGACGATTGCCAGATCGCTTTGACAAAATCAAGGAGTACCTGCTAATCCTCCTATTATGACGCTGTCACGCCGAAGACCTCTTATCATGTACTTGACAGAGTTAGAGAGCTCAATAAAGTGTGTGTTGGGGAAACATGACTAGTCTCGAAAAGAGTATGCAATATACTACCTTAGCAAAAAGTTAACCGATCGTGAAACAAGATACTCACAAATGAGAAGACTTGCAGAGAGCTTTGGGTCGGTCACGACTAAGACATTATATGTTGGCTCATACTACCTTGTTGATCTCCAAGATGGATCCGATAAAGTACATATTTGAGAAACCAGCCTCCCGAAGAATAGCAAGATGGCAAATGATCTTGACCGAATATGAACCAAAGACACTTCTAAAGCAATCAAAGGAAGTGTAGTAGTCGCATCATTTGGCCCATCGTCAGATGACTATCACCTATAGCTCGAGTTTCCGCATCAAGATGTTTTGCTAGTTATGATTGCGAAAAACCAAGACCGCATAAAGGACTCGAACAAGGATCCCGATGGACCATGGTCTTTGATGGAGCCTCAAGCGACTTGGCAATGGCATCATGCCATCATTACATCCCTTACAAAGACATACGCCCTTCACCGCTTATGTTTCAATCAGTACAACAACATGGCCGAATAAGAAGCGTGCATCATGGATATTAAAGCTGCTATTGACGTAAGAATCAAATTCTTGCAAGTATATAGAGAATCAGCTTTAGTGATTAGTCAGATAAAGGGCGAGTGGGATACGAAGCATCCAAATCTCATTCCATATCGAGAGCATGTTCTGAGTTTGATCCCCTACTTCGGAGATATTACTTTCAATCATATTCCACGAGAAGAGAATCAGTTGGAAGACGCGTTAGCTACTATGTCATCTATGTTCAAGGTCATATGGGACAACGAGGCTCCCCAGATCATCATTGAAAAGTTCACTTTAACCGGCATACCGTCAGAACTGATGCGTAAGAGAAACCTTGGTACTACGATGTGAAGAGGTATCTTGAGACTTAGGAATATCCCGCAGGGGCATCTGTCAATGATAAGAAGTTCCTGAGAAGATTTGCATCCAAATTCTTCCTCAAAGAACGATCCATACAAGCACAATCACGACTTTGCTTACTCCATGTAGACCGTAAAGTCGCAGCGATGCATGGAAGAGTTACACTAAGGCGATTTGGTACCCACTCCAAAGGGACATACGATGGCTAAGAAGATTTTGAGAATGGGTTACTATTGGTCCACCATGGAAGTCGATTGTCACCGCTATGCCCGATCTTGTCACAAATGCCGATGCGATGCATAAAGTGCACGACTTCCAAAGACTCGAATGTTCTAACAGCCTCCGACCTTTATGCGATGGGGCATTGATATGATCGGAGAAATCAAGCCCACCGCTCCAACGGACATCGCTTCATCCTTGTGGCAATTGATTATTTCACCAAGTGGGTAGAGGCAATTTCGTCGTATTTGTTACAAGAATGTCGTGGCTCGATTCATCAAGCATAATCTTATCTCCCGATGGAACTCCTCAAAAGATTATCACAGATAATTGTTCTAATCTCAACAACAAGATGATCACCGAACTCGCACGCAGCTCAAGATCAAGCATCACAATTCTTCCCATATCGGCCTAAGATGAATGGCGCAGAAGCCGCCAACAAGAACATTAAGAGGATCATATGTAAGATGACAAGGACTTACAAAGATTGCAACGAGATTTACCATTTGCTCTCCACTGCTATCGCATCACAAGATTAACATCAACAGGCAAACCCCTTGTATATGGTATGGAAGCGCTCTATCTATCGAGGTTCAAATACCCTCAACCGTAGTCCTCCAGACGCAGAAGTTAGAGAAGACGATTGATCGATCCGCCTTGACCAGATCAACTTGATTGATGAAAAACGACTCGCATCCATCCGCCATGGATGTATCTATCGTAAACGAATGATCGAGCATTTAACAAGAAGGTCAAGCACCGAGTCTACCAAGTCGGTGACCTAGTAGTCAAGCGCATCATTCTTCCACAAGCAGATCCAGGGAAATGGACCCCACCCATGAGGGACCATTTCAGTCAAGATGATTTTCCCATGGAGCTACGATACTTAGTACCATGGATGGTGAAGACTTCCCACACCGTGAACGCAGTACATAGTCAAAAAATACTACGATAACGAGACCCGCTAGGTCGACCGACCTAGGCAAAAATAGGGCATCCCGGCGAACTAAAAGGTTCGGCAAAAGTTATGATATATGCAAAAATGTACACCCGCAAGTCGAAAACTGCAAAGGCTGGGCAAAAAGGGTATCCTAGATCGAAACCCGAAAGGGCGGTCCAGCAAAAGTTAAGGATTTAAGTTACATTTACTATGTCTCGTCAGATCACCTACTTAGACTACTACTATCAAGATTCAAGATTCAAATGGCGAAAATCAATTCACCACTTTCTATTGACAAAGAAAGAGATGAGGTAGTCGAAATATACGAGTACTAGCATAGTTGAACTTAACGAGATTGTTTCCGCATAGCTTTTTTCGTACAAACCACTTGGCCATACGCCCACCTTTCAAATTAATACAAGTTGCTTCTTCTATTGTTGTTTACATCAAGTCCAACGCTTGATTTGAATGATTATATGCATGTGACAATAAATATCTACTTACAAACATGCAAAAGTGAACAAGCAAGGATAATTACTACGTGCTCTAGGAATTGAGATGACGATTTAAAGTCACCAATACGCCCCGCAGTACAATCCCCTGGGCCGCTCACTACAAACCTTCCCCATTGAGTACACATCTTCTCCACTAGTCCGTATATTCCAAGCTTCATCACGTTAGTCCCCGAGCAAAGGATTCCAATCAATCAACCTCGTTATATCGCCTCCAAGCAAAGAACGATTCATCACCAGCAGAGGTATTTATCCCCAAGAGAATATCTCTCAACAATCATCGCTCCCAAAGAAGAATATCCGACTGAACTTGGTCGATAAAGTGCATCGGAGGAAATCTACAACTTTTATTCCCCAACTAGAAGTTTCAACGCTCCATATCCTCCCACTGCCTCCTAGCAACAACCAAATACTCCCGCAGATTCACGACAAGATCCCCGAGAGCGCCCTAAGTTTTCCCATAGGTCTACGACAAGATCCCGTAGTATACCTCCTGGTCTCTACCATCCTCCAAAGATAAATATCTAGGCTCAAGACTTGTCGATAGTGCATCTAAAAAGTCAAGGTTATTTTTTTCTTAGGTTTCCATCCGTCATTCCCCAAACGTGTCGTAAATCCTCAAGCGAGTATCCACATCTTCTTCAAGATGGATATGTTTTGAAATACCACAACATCTATCATTCAGACATTATTCATAAAAGTCATAATTGTGCATATGTTATTCATACACATCGTGCATCATAATCTGCATAAGACTAACTATATTCTATCAAAGTTTCTTTTGTTTTCCCCGAAACAGGTAAAAATCACTTCTGAAACAAACAGGTCCAAGATTAATACCCAAAGCCAGATGGGAAACCCTATTCGAACGACCGCCCCAGTTGTCCTCCGACAACAGATCCAGGTTTAATACCCGAAGCCAGACGGGAAATCCTATCCGAACGATCACACAAGTTATCCTCCGATAACAGGCATTGGATCAACACCCGAAGCACAATAAGGAAGCTATCCATATTCTGCCGACTATGATCCCCTCAAAGTAATCAAGACGAAGGTTTATTCTGACACTCTCTTATTATCAACAGCAGCTACAGAGTCTGGCGTACGACTCAGTTACCCTCGATGACATCTTAAGCCCATCTCCGACTATTTGTTGACATCTCTCCACTTTCATCGTGTATATTTGGTTAAAAACTAATACAAACCAATAACCTCATTCAAAGACAAGCACGAAGTCTAACGTACGACTCTCTCCCGATGGCATCTTAAGCCCATCTCCGTGCTCCCTACTATCTTCGTGAACATCTACAGAGCCTCAGCTGCACGGCCTGCTCCCCAACACGCCTTTCTCGATGGCATCTTAAGCCCATCTCCGATTTAATCTCCATTTAGACGACATTCTTGAGTCTAGCGTGACACTCATTCCCTCAAATAAATCTCCATTTTCTCCAAATGGCATCCTAGCCATTCCCAATCAACAAATGAGTGCAAATTTTCGTGTATTCGAAAGTGTTTAATCATCTTCACTCCACGTCACGAAGGCACGATGCCAATCTAACCCTTCCAAGACAAGAAGATTGAACAGGGCAAACACATACCCCAAAATTTTCCCTCCTATTTCTCAAGACATTTCACATATCCATACTAAGGATTCCTCAAGGGTCGATCGACAAACCTCTCCTAGATAATCAACCCAAACTAGGGTTTGGCTATCCTCAGATCCAAATGGATTTCCAACATCTCCAATGGTCATCATGCCTCCTCATATGCTTCAAAGAATCTCCATGTCAAGTTTCAAGCCTTACAAGTCAAGTTCCCTCAAACAATTGCTCGATGGTTGAAAATCAATCATATTGACAAAATTCAATTTGTCAACATACAATCAAACTTCATGATTTTTGGTCAACATCCTTTTTGAAGTCTATCATACCCCAAAATTTGCCCTCCTACTTCTCAAAACATTTCATACATCCACACTCAAGGATTCCTCAAGGGTTGATCAGATAAACCCTCTCCTAGACAATCAACCCAAACTAGGGTTTTGCTATCCTCAGATCCAGATGGACTTCCAACATCTCCAATAGTCATCATGCCTCCTCATATGCTTCAAAGATTCTCCATGTCAAGTTTCAAGCCTCACAAGTCAAGTTTCCTCGCATAATTGCTCGATGGTCGAAAATCAGATTGACAAAAGTCAATGTGGTCAACATACACCAAAATTCATGATTTTTGGTCAATATCCTCATTTTGAAGTCACATTCATCATTTGATCAAGGGTTGATCATGATTCATCAAGAAAACTCAAGATTTGCTCAAAAGTCAAACTTTCCAAATTAGGGTTTTTCAATGAAAAGTCAACTGAACTTTGACTGAGCATAACTTCTTCATACTTTCTCAAAAAATTTTCCACCACCTCTCATTTTGAAGGAAATTCAATTCTCTACAACTTCATGTCTCACAATAATGTTCAAAAAATGCTTCATTTGGAAGGTATGGGTCAAAACATTAGAGGTCCTTTTCAAAGTCAACAAAAAGTCAACTTTTTGTTTTGAAGATTTATTGAGCATGGAAACTCCAATTGAGATGAAACCAAAGAGTTTTTTTAGAGGACACCTAGGGCTTTCTAAAAAGTCCAAGAACATTCAAAAATGTGGAAAATTGAGCAAAATACACCTTGTACAAGTCATATTTTTGGACAATTAAAGTGAAATATTTGTCAAAATCCAATTTTTTCCAAATGGGCCTATAATTTTAAGATCCAAACTTGTTCATAATATTATTTGTGACCTATTGATGCCTTGCCACGACCACCTTTTATTTATTTTTATTTTTTTTTTAATTTAAAAGCATTAAATTCAAATTTAAATTATATAAAATATGAAAACAAGGTATATTTTCAAATGGATTGGATTTTTATCAAACTTGAGGTCCAAGATATCCCACAAGACTTGCCAATTTCGTGCTAGCTCTCACATGGAAGGATAAATCAAATTTTCAAAAGATTTGATTTGAAAGAGAAAATTTTTTGCATTCAAGAGGAGATCTTTTTTCATTCTTTTTGCTCTCATTCCTCACTCTATAAATACCTAACACATTGCACAAGACCAAGAACGAAACCCTAGCCTTACAACAACCCTTATTTCAGCCAATTTCAGCCTCTCTCATCCATTCCATTGTGTTCCTAGGGTAAGTTTGAGTAAGTATACACCAAGAACCATGGTTGAAACAGCTTGAATCGAGCCATACATGATCATACATATTCATATTTTTCTTGAATTTGCATTTTTATTATCTGTGTGTTTTAATCGAAACTAACCGCTTTAATGTGATCATGAGACATCATAGAAGTGACCATCGCTCAAGCTTGAACGTAGAACACTTAATTGCCATGTTTAGGGTTTGAAAACTGCTGAGCTTCGAATCGATGCTACAGTGCTTAATCGAAACTAACACCACCATTGAACTCGCACCATCGATTTAGGTGGTAGGGTACCTCTTGCCTTTTATTTTGCTTAGTTTTGGTGTTTGAAATTTGTTTGTCGGAGAAGACGACCGGAGCTAGGGCTCTTGCATCGGGAGACTCCGGCGTGAGATGCGTGGCGCGATCCAAGAGTTCGATTCGTCCATCTCGTTCCAATCGGGTCCACGCTGTCGACGGGCTTTGAGTTATAATCAGGACACGTTATCATATATATTCACACGCTTCCAATTCCCAAACATCAAATGCACGCTGGCTCAGTGGTAAAGGCAAGCAGATTGGAAGATTCTCTCAAAGGTCACTGGTTCGAGCCTGGTCAGGACCAAATTTTTTACAAGTTTGAAAACTAACTTATTTTTCTATTTTCTTTAATATTTTCATGTTATTTTAATTTATCTTCAAATATTTTTATCATGCATCTAAAAAAAACCAAAAATATTTCTTTTTTGCATTATCATCAAAAAAATACTTATTTAATTTTTAATATAAAAATTATTATTTTTGCATGCATATTTAATTTAATTATTAATTAATCATTTGAATGACTTTTAATTCTTTTTAAATTATCAAAACGATTCCGAAAATTACCAAATATTTATCTTATCATATTAATGTCATGACTAACATAAAACCTTTTTCCTCATTCAAAAATATTTCTTTTTACTAACATTTTCGTCTTATCCAATTTTCTCGTATTTCCGATAATGTATCTGTTCACAGGTTGTAACGCTTCGGACAATTTTTCATGCTTTTATTTTTTTTCAATTATGTAACTGCCTATGGGATGTAATAGTTTAATTAGGACCTTTATTTTCCGCACTCTTATTATGTAATCGCCTAAAGCCATGTAATAGTAGGACTTTATCTTTCCGACTTTACTTTACAATTTACTTTCTACACCCTATAAACCGCTAGTAATTAGGCGGTATGGCAAGATAAAACGAACGATCACTTCTAACTCCAAGATAACATATGAATTTAACACACTCTTTTCACACATGCACCCTTAGGGTAATTTCTCTCGATGCCTTATTTAATACAAATGGTCAAGTCCTCGAACGTAGAGGTATTCTAGCATCGCTGCCTTCAAAACAAATCATCATAGTCCCTTCGATACAAAGATCATAGACCCACGATGTCGCCTACGAATACATGATCTTGACCTCGATTGTCGCCACGAAAAATGATGATAGTCCTTCGAATGTGCTAGGATACTTCCTACAAGTTGTCTTCTATGACCATCCGATGTCCTTCGAATGTCCCGCTTACATCCAACGGGTTACCTACCAACTAATGGTATGATAGAACTATTCTAAAGGAACGTAAAACAACACGAAACGACTCATTCTCGAGTAGGTAATAAGACTTTAGTTGCTTGCTCTATCAAAATACATTTCACACCTCACACTTTTGTCAAAGTTCAAACTTTTCAAAATGAAACATTTCCGAACACTTTGTATAAATTCTTACATGAATCATTACGAAGTCAAAGCGAAATTCCTTTTTCAAAACATTTTTATCAAACACACAAAAAGCACTTTTTTTAATGATCTAAGAGCAACTAAGAGCCCAGAAAACTACGGATGGAAAGGGTGCTAATACCTTCCCTTTTCATAACCTTCTCCTTACTCGTAATCTAACGGTCTTTTCCTCGTTTTTCACCTTCCCTTAATGGATAAAAGAAAAGTCGGTGGCGACTTTGCTATCCGCACATTTGCGATACAAAACCTCAAAGTCACCATCAGACATGTAGTCACATTCATCATTTGATCAAGGGTTGATCATGATTCATCAGGAAAACTCAAGATTTTCTCAAAAGTCAAACTTTCCAAATTAGGGTTTTCTAGAGAAAAGTCAACTGAACTTTGACTGAAACCAGAGAGGTTGTTTAGAGGAAATCTAGAGCTTTCTAGAAAGTCCAAGAACACTCAAAAATGTTGAAAATTGAGCAAGATACACCTTGTACAAGTTGGGCATTTTTGAAGAATTGCACAAAGAGAAATACTTGTCAAAATCCAATTTATTCCAAATGGGCCTATAATTTTATGATCCAAACTTGATCATAATGTTATCCATGACCTCTTGATGCCTTGCCACGACCTCCTTTTATTTTTTTGATTTATTTTTGAATTTAAAAGCATTTAATTCAAATTTAAATTAAATAAAATATGGAAACAAGGTATAATTTGAATTGGGTTGTTTTTTATCAAGCTTGAGGTCCAAGATAGCCCACACAACTTGCCAAATTCGTGCTAGCTCTTGCAAGGGAAAAAAAACAAATTTTTGAAAGGATTTGATTTGAATTTAAAGAGAAATATTTTTACATTGAAGAAGAGATCATTTTTCATTCTTTTTACTTCCAATTCTTGCTCTATAAATACAAAAGCATTCACAAAGACAAGAGGACCAAACACTAGCCCTTGGAAGTAACCCTATTTTTCTCAAATTTTTCCAAAGTTGGCAAATTTCGAATTTGTATTTCCAGCCGGATTCAAGGAGTTTCAAGCATTCAAACGTGTTCCTTGATATCCCAGCCTTTACACAAAACCCAGACTGCCCAAAACACGATATACACATAGCTCCGATTTGGTATTTTTCTTAATTTTGATTTTTATAATTCATGCGTTGTTAACTGCTTGCATATTTGAACTCGTGACATCCATTAGAGTGCATTTGAACCATTACATGTAAGCTTGCACAATTTCAATTGCTATTGTTAGGGCATTTGAGTGCTGCCGAATCGGCTTGTAAAGGAGTTTTCAATCCAAACGAACACCACCATTGCAATCGCAAGGGCCGATTTAGGGGGGGTAGCCTTAACCCTAGCCTTTGATTTCCATTAATTTTGCGTGTTGAGTTTTGATCGACGAGAAGACGACCGAGTTGGGCTCCGGTCCGACTTGTTGACTCGCAGCGTGCGGCAATTCGCAATCCGATTCGGCCCATCTATACATCCCGGTCCCACGCTGTTGATCGTGTTTGAAAATCGTAAATCATGACACGCTTATGTATATAATCAATTGTTTCCATTTCCCAAACACAAAAGCAAGCTAGCTCAGATGGCAACGCGTGTGTGGATTTCCTCAGAGGACATGGGTTCGATTCCTGGCATGTCCATTCTTTTTTTTAGTTTTGAAAACTAACATGTTTTTCTATTTTCTTATTTTTAATATTTTCATGCAATTTAATTAATCTTTAAATAATTTTATCATGCATTGAAAAAATCACAAAAATATTTTCCTTTTGCATTTTAATTAGAAAAATGTTTATTTAATTTTTTACATTAAAAATAATATTTTTGCATGCATATTTTATTTAATTGCTAATTAATCATTAATTTGACTTTTAATTTCTTTTAATTATCAAAGACAATTAAGAAAATTACCAAAAAATTATCTTATTATCTTATTGTCATTACTAACTTAAAATATTTTTCTCCATTCAAAATCATGTTTTTACTAACATTTTTCCTCTTATGCAATTTTCTCGTATTTTCCGATTATGTATCTGTTTACAGGTTGTAACGTTTCAGACGATTTTTCTTGCTTTTCTTTTTCATATTATGTAACTGTCTATGGGATGTAATAGTTTAACTAGGACTTTTATTTTCCGCATTCCTATTATGTAACTTCCCCAAAGCCATGTAATATTGTAGGACTTTACCTTTCCGCACTTTACTTTCCGCAATTTACTTTCTGCACCCTATACATTGCTAGTAATTAGGCGTGTATGGCAAGATAAAATTGGACGTAGATCACTCATAATTTCAAGAAAACATATATTTGAATTTGACACACTCTTTTCACACATGCACCCCTTAAGGTAATTCTCTCTCGTTGCCTTTACGAATACAAATGGTCAAGTCCCTCGAACGTAGAGGTATCCTAGCACCGCCTTAAACAAATCATCATAGTCCCTTCAATACAAAGATCATAAGACCCACGATGTCGCCTACGAATACATGATCTTGACCTCGATTGTCGCCATTTAAAAGTGATGATAGTCCCTTCGAATGTGCTAGGATACTTCCTACAAGTTGCCTTCTATGACCATCCGATGTCCCTTCGAATGTCCCTTACATCCAACGAATAGGGCTACCTACCAACTAATGGTATGGATAACGCTATTCTAAAGGAAAGTAAAACAACACGAAAACGACCATTCTGAGTAGGTAATAAGACTTTTAGTTGCTTGCTCAAACAAAATACTTTTCACACCACACACTTTTTCAAAGTTTAAACTCTTTTCAAAACGAAACATTTCCGAACACTTTGTATAAATTCCTACATGAATCATTACAAACTCAAAGAGAAATGCCTTTTAAAAACATTTTTATCAAACACACAGAAAACACAATTTTAATGTGATCTAAGAGCAACTAAGAGCCCGTAGATAACTACGGATGGAAAGGGGTGTTAATACCTTCCCTTTTCATAACTTTCTCCCTTACTCAGAATCTAACGAAGGTCTTTTCCTGCTCTTTTCACCTTCCCTTAATTGATAAAAGAAAAGTCGGTGGCGACTTTGCTATCCGCATATGCGATACAAAAATCTCATAGTCGGCTTCATCAGATACAACGTCCATCCGCCATGGACCAATCTATTAGAAGCGAATGATCAGAGCATTCAACAAGAAGGTCAAGCACCGAGTTAACCAAGTCGGTGATCTAGTAGTCAAGCGCATCATCCTTCCACAAGGTGATCCCAGGGGCAAATGGACTCCCACCTACGAGGGACCATTTGTAGTCAAAACAGTATTTTCAGGTGGAGCTATGATACTTAGCACCATCGATGGCGAAGACTTCCCACACCCTGTGAATGCAAACATAGTCAAAAAATACTACGCATAAACGAGACCTGCTAGGTCGACTGATCTAGGTAAAAATAAGGGCATCCTGGCGAACCAAAAGGGTTCGGGCAAAAGTTAAGGATATATACAAAACATGTACACCCGGCAAGTCGAAAACCTGCAAAGGCGACTTGGGCAATAAAGGGTATCCCGGTAGACTGAAAACTCGAAAGGGCGGTCTAGGAAAAAGTAAGTGGATTTAAGCGCATAACCATGTCCCGCCCGTATCACCTACTTATAGACTACTATCAGCCTTAAGATTCAAATGGCAAAAATCAATCCACTCACTTTCTACTGACAACAAGGAGATGAGATAGTCGAAATATATGAGTACTAGCATAGTTGGAACTCGACGAGATTATTTCCGTATAGCTTTTACTTTTCTTTGTATACAAACTGCTTGGCCATACGCCACCTTTTCAAATTAATACAAGTTTCTTTCTTTTCACCAAATGTTCGTTGTTGTTTGTTTTTGCATAAAGTCCAATGATTGCTTTGAATAATTATATGCATCTGACAATAAACATTTGTTCACAAACATACGAAAAGCGGACATACGAAAGTAATTACTACAGGCTCTCGGAATTCAGATGACGACGAAATTCACCAAAACGTTCCCCTGCAGAGTACTATCCCCGCAGAGGTATCGCTCACTACAAACCTTCCCCAGCGGAGTACATATTTTCTTCCACTAGTTCCAACATTCCAAGTTTCATCGCGTTAGTCCATGAGCAACGATCCCAATCAACTTAACCTGATTACACCAGTCTTCGGGCAGTAACATTTCATCGCCAGCAGAGATATTTATCCCCAACGGAATATCTCTCAACAATTACCATTTCCCCGGCAGCAGCAGTATCTAGACTCGAAACTTGGTCAGATAGTGCATCGGAGGAAACCTACATCTCTTATTCCCCGGCCGGAGGTTTCAACAGGTTCCAGATCCTCCAAAGCCCTGTCTCCCAGTAATAATCAAATACTCCCCAGCAGAATCTACGTGCAAGATCCCCAGTGGAGTGTCTTCCAACTTCCACCATCCCCGTAGGGTTTTTGACAAGGTCCTCGCAGAACATCTCCCGCCTTCATTCCCTCAACAAGAATGTCCAGCTCGAAACTTGGTCGATAGTGCATCGGAGGAATCAAAGGCGCCTATTCTTATTTCGAGTTAGGGTTCCACGGTTTTATCCTCAAGTAGAAGCCAGAAATCCCCAAGCAGAGCATCCACACCTTCTTCAAGATGGATATGTTTTAAAATACCAACATCCACATTCATACATTATTTATAAATTAAAAAAATCATAACATACGCATATAACATTCATACACATTATCATGCATCATAATCCGCATAGGGCTAACTATATCCTATCAAAGTATCTTTCCCAAACAGGTGAAAATCACGCCTAAAACAATGGGTCCAGGATTAATACCCGAACCAAGAGGGGAAACCCTATCCGAACGACCACCCAAGTTGTCCTCCCAAGAATGTGCATTGGATCAACACCAAGCACACAGGAAGCTATCTGCACTACTACCTATTACCCTCGTAGTAACCAAGACGAAGGTTTATTCTGACTCTCTCTTATTATCAACAGCAACTACAGAGTCTGGCGTACGACTCAGTTGCCTTAGATGGCATCTTAAGCCCATCTCCGACTATTTGTCGACATCTCTCCACTTTCGAACGTGCATATTTGGTTAAAAAACAAGACAAACCAATAACTTCATTCAAAGACGAGCTAAGTCTAACATACGACTCCCTCCGGATGGCATCTTAAGCCCATCTCCATGCTCCTTCTACCTTTAGGAACATCTCAGAGCTTAGCTTACGGCTGCCCCCAAGACCAGCCTCCGGATGGCATCTTAAGCCCATCTCCGACGATTCTCCTATTCAAGCGACGCTTCGAGTCTAACGTGACGGCTTATTCCCTGAAGTCTCCACTTCTCCAAATGGCATCCGTAGTCGATTCCCCACATCATCAAGCAACAATGAGTGCAAATTTTCAAGTGTACCGAGTGTTCAATCATCTTCACCTGTGTCACGAAAGGCAAGCATGCCAATCTAACCCTTCCAAAGACAAGAATTTTTAATGTGGGCCACATACCTAAATTTTCCTCCTACTTCTCAAGATACCAAACTTCATGATTTTTGGTCAACATCCATATTTTGAAGTGACATTCATCATTTGATCAAGGGTTGATCATGATTCATCAAGAAAACTCAAGATTTGATCAAAAGTCAAACTTTCCAAATTAGGGTTTTCTAGGAAAAGTCAATCAACTTTGATCGAGCATAACTTTTCATACTTTATCATAAATTTTTCCACCACCTCTCATTTTGAAGTAAAGTCAATCCTCTACAACTTCATGTCTCACAAGAAAAGTCAAAAATGCTTCATTTTGAAGATATGGATCAAAAGATTATGTGTCCTTTTCAAAGTCAATGTAAAGTCAACTTTTGTAAAGAGGTGTTATTGAGCATGGAAACCCAATTGAGATGAAACCAAAGAGGTTATTTAGAAGACGCTAGAGCTTTCTAAAAGTCCAAGAACACTAAAAAGTTAAAAACTGAGCAAAATACACCTTGCACAAGTCATTTTTTTGAAGAATTGCACAAAGGAAAATATTTGAAAAATCCAATTTTTTCCAATGGGCGATAATTTTATGATCCAAACTTGATCATAATATTATTCAAGACCTCTTGATGCCTTGCCACGACCTTTTCTTATTTTTGATTTATTTTTGAATTTAAAAGCATTTAATTCAAATTTAAATTAAATAAAATATGAAAACAAGGTGTAAAACAAGTTGGGTGGATTTCTATCAATCTTGAGGACCAAGGAAGCCTGTAATACATGCCAATTTCAGAAGATCATACAAGGAAGAGAAAATCAAATTTTGGAAAGATTTGATAAAAATTGAAGAGAAAATATTTTTGCATTCAAAGCCATATCTTTTTTCATTCTTTTTGCTCCAATCTCTTGCATTATAAATACACAACACATCCACAAGACCAAAGGACGAAACACTAGCCCCATGAAGCAACCCTAATTTTCTCAAAATGCTTACAAAGTTGCAATTTTTGAATTTTGTTTTCCAGCAGGTTTCAAGGAGATTCAAGCATCCTATCACGTTCCTGAGCATTCCAGCAATCCATCCCAGCCCTTACACGAAGCCAAAGCACTCCAAATCGTGTCATCCAAGTCCCACCGGTTTGGTATATTTCTCAAATTCGATTTTCAAAATCCATGCATTATTAATTGTTTTCGTTTGTTTGTTTGATCTCAGGGCATCCATTAGAATGTGTTTGATGCATTACATGTAAGCTTTAACGCAGAAATCACAAACTTCCATTGTTAGGGCTTCTAGAACTATTCGTATCGAAACACACATTCCAGGCCGATTCAAGACGAAAGAACACCACCATCGTGTTCGCATCCCCTAATTAGGGGTAGGGTCCTCTTGCTCTTTATTCGCTATTTTGTAGGTTTCGGTGAGGAGGCCGGAGAAGACGACGGAGCTAGGGTCGTGTCGCTTGATCGGATCGACTCAAGTAGGTATGCGTGGCGCAATAGTGCATTCTGATTCGTTCTCACGTTACAACCGGGTCCCACGTTTTGACTGTGTTTGAAAATTCAAACATGACACGTTGCAACACTTATAAGCCATTGATTCCACTCCTATAACACCAAGGCAGCCTAGCTCAGAAGGTAATGTGTTGGTTGGTTTATCCAGGAGGTCCTAGGTTCGATCCTGGCTTCCAGCATTTCTTTTTATCGCTTTTCCAAAACTAACTCTTTTTCTTTATTTTCTTAATATTTTCTTATTTAATTTAATTTTACTTCAAATATTTTTCTCATGCATTTAAAAATCACCAAAAATATTTTCCTTTTGCATTTTAATCAGAAAAATACTTATTTAATATTTGACATTAAAATTAATATTTTTGCATGCATATTTTAATTAATTGCTAATTAACCGTTAATTTGACTTTTAATTACTTTTAATTATCAAAATCGATCCAGAAAATTCCCAAAAAATTTCTATATCATCTTATCAGCATGACTAACCCAAAACATTTTTTCTCATCCAAAAATCTTGTTTTTACTAATATTTTTTCTTATGCGAATTTTCATATTTTTCGATTATGTATCCGCTGTGTTGTAATGTTTCGATTATTTTTCGCTTTTCTTTTCAATATTATGTAATCGCCATGGGATGTAATAGTTTAATTAGGGCTTTACTTTCCGCACTTATTATGTAATCGCCCTAAAGCCATGTAATAGCGTAGGACTTTATTTTCCGACTTTACTTTCCGCAATTTATTTTCCGCACCCTATAAACTGCTAGTAACTAGGCGGTATGGCAAGATAAAACAACATAGATCACTTCTAATTGCAAGATAACATATCTCGAATTCAACGCACTCTTTTCACACATGCACCCCTTAGGTAATTCTCTCGTTGCTTTCGAATAAATGGTCAACCTCGAACGAGGTATTCGAAAGCCGCTGTTTCACAAATATATCATCATAGTCCTTCGAATCAAAGATCATAGTCCTCGACGGCCTACGAAAACATGATCTTGTCCCTTGATTGTTTCACGAAAGTGATGATCGTCCCTTCGAATGTGCTAGGATACTCCTACAAGTTTCCTTCTATGACCATCCGATGTCCCTTCGAATGTCCCTCTACATCCAACGAATAGGGTTACCTACCAACTAATGGTACGGATAGCACTATTCTAAAGGAATGTAAAATAACGCGAAAACGACCATTCTGAGTAGGTAATAAGACTTTTAGTTGCTTGCTCAATCAAATACTTTTCACACCTCACACTTTTGTCAAAGTTCAAACTCTTTTCAAAACGAAAAATTTCCAAACACTTTGTATACATTCCTACATGAATCATTACAAAGTCAAAGCAAAATGCCTTTTCAAAACATTTTTGTCAAAGACACAAAAAACACTTTTAAAAAAAAGCTAGAAGCAACTAAGAGCTGTGAGAAACTACGGATGAAAAGGGGTGCTAATACCTTCCCTTTTCATAACCTTCTCCCTTATTCAGAATCTAACGAAGGTCTTTTCCTGTTCTTTTCACCTTCCCTTAATTGGATAAAAGAAAAGTCGGTGGCGACTCTTGCTATCCGCAACATTTTGCGATAAAAAGCAAAACAAATTCTCAAAGTCAGTTCATCGTATTACACATATCTTTGGCACGAAGAATCTTGTGGATACGAAACTTCACAGATCAAATATGAGGACGCTTGGCGAGAGCGAACCCAATAGGGAGGAGGGAAGATTGTAGATAGACGAACTCCTAACATACATATTTGGCACGAAGCAACTTTTAGATAAGCCACTTTGCAGATAAAAAATGAGAACACATGGCGAGAGTGAACTCAACAGGGGGGAGGAACGATTGTGGATTTATGAACTCCAAACAGAGATCTTCGGCACGAAGAAGCTTGTGGATAAGAAACTTTGCAGATAAAAAATGAGAACGCATGGCGAGAGTGAACTCAATAGGGAGGAGGAACGACTGTAGATAGATGAACTCCAAACACAGATGTAGAATCACGCTTCTCAATCTTAATAAAGATATAATGTTTTGATGAATAAAAACCTTTATGGAAAGAAGGCAAATATATTTCTCAAAGCGAAATGCACTTTAAAGCTAAAGCATCCTGTTCAAGACTTCGACTCAAGTCAATTGATAAACTTTTAGAAGGTATGATAATAATGCCTTACATTTACTTAAGTCATAGATTCTCAAAGTTACTAACATGATTGCATATCATATACATTTGAATACACTAAGTTTCAAAGCAAAAATTACAATTTTTTAACTGTGCAATCGATTTACACATAGGTGCAATCGATTGCATACTAAATGTTTTCACGTGAAAGGTTTTGTTTGAGGTTGCAATCAATTTGCACAAAGTTGCGATCGATTGCATCGTATAATTTTCAATTTTAATTAAGTGCAATCAATTTGCACATTGGTACAATCGATTGCTTATCGATTATTTTTTTAAAATTATTTCTAGAGGTCGTAATCGATTTGCACAAAGGTGAAATCAATTGCACACCGCATGAATTTGAAAATCGACTTTTGCATTCACCATTTCATGTACCATTTCACTAAAACTTTGTCTCTAATCTTGAAACTTGTTCATGATTCATATGAAGAGACTTATGATATTTCTAAAGGTTTCATGAACATATAAATACCGAATTTTCAAATTCATTCTTCACCTCTTCCAATCAAATATTATTCAAATTTCAAAATTCACATTCAAGTGTTCATCTTTCATACAAGATTTTTCAGATACTTTCACATTACATAAACCAAAAAATATTGAGCATTCTATTTCTTTAAGTCATTGTGAATTATTGTTATTGGAAGGGAAGATCAACTTCATTGATAAATCACTCAAATTGATATTGTTCTACAATCTTACAAACTTAAAATCTCTTTTATTCATTTCTTATTCTTAGAATTGTTAAAGATAAGAAATATTGGCATTATATTATTAATGTCCAAGATTATGGAAGCAAGTTGTGCATTAAAGAGGAATGTTCTTCTTGCACTTAGTATTTTAGATCTTAAAGGTTTTAAGAGCTTTTGATCTCCTATAGGTTAGATAGTAAGCATCACCATTGGTGTGAATAGGTCGTACAATCATTCTAACTATAGTGAAATCTCTTGCATGTAGTGGTGGACCGGACGATTTCTGACCGAGGGGAACAAGGATACATCTTGTGTTCTTTACTTTTCCGCATTTATCACTTTCATCATACCATAACCAAAATGAAAGAAACCTTGTAAAAATTTTCATACAATAAAAATTAGAACAAGTATTCATAAAACCGATAAAATTTTAAAGACCTAATTTACCCTCCTCTTAGGCGCACTTCATTCTTACAATTGGAATCAGATAAATTTATAGGTAACTTGTTCCTAAAGATCCAAAATGGCTTCCGCAAATCAAAATATGGTTTTCTAAGATGGTGGTAGTAACAACAATCCTCCATTGTTTTGCGGTGAACACTTTGACTTTTGGAAAATTCGCATGAAGGCTCATCTTGAAGCGCAAAGAGATGAAATATGGGATGTTGTCCAAAATGGTCCTTTTTCTCCAACATGTGTTGTCAATAGTGTTGGAACTCCAAAGCCTAAATCATCATGGGATGACTATGATAAGAAAAAGGTTCTTTATGACAAGAAGGCAATAAATCTACTCCAAGATTCTCTTAGTATGGATGAATTCTTTCGAGTATAGGCATGTGTAACACGGTGAACTGACTTTGTAGGTTTTTGTATCGCAAATGTGCGGATAGCAAGAGTCGCCACCAACTTTTCTTTTATCCAATTAAGGGAAGGTAAAAAGTACATAAAAAGACCTTCGTTAGATTCTGAGTAAGGGAGAAGGTTATGAAAAGGGAAGGTATTAGCAC
This sequence comes from Vicia sativa, assembly GCA_021764765.1. Taxonomy (NCBI): domain Eukaryota; kingdom Viridiplantae; phylum Streptophyta; class Magnoliopsida; order Fabales; family Fabaceae; genus Vicia; species Vicia sativa. The sequence continues at coordinate 96,829,887 of CM038794.1, read as the reverse complement.
CCCTTTCCATCTGCAGTTATCTACGGGCTCTTAGTTGCTCTTAGATCACTTTAAAAATGTGCTTTCTGTGTGTTTGACAAAAATGTCTTGAAAAGGCATTTCGCTTTGACTTTGTAATGATTCATGTAGGAATGTATACAAAGTGTTCGGAAATGTTTCGTTTTTGAAAAGAGTTTGAACTTTGACAAAAGTGTGAGGTGTGAAAAGTATTTTGATTTGAGCAAGCAACTCAAAGTCTTATTATCTACTCAGAATTGGTCGTTTTCGTTTTATTTTACGTTCCTTTAGAATAGTGCTATCCATACCATTAGTTGGTAGGTAACTCTATTTGTTGGATGTAAGCGGGGACATTCGAAGGGACATCGGATGGTCAAAGAAAGCAACTTTTAGGAAGTATCCTAGCACATTCGAAGGGACTATCATCATTTTTCGTAGGCGACAATCGAGGGTCAAGATCATGTATTCGTAGGCGACATCGTGGGTCTTATGATCTTTGTATCGAAGGGACTATGATGATTTGTTTTGAAGGCAACGGTGCTAGAATACCTCTACGTTCGAGGGACATGACCATTTGAATTCGTAAAGGCAACGAGAGAGAATTACCCTAAGGGGTGCATGTGTGAAAAGAGTGTGTTGATTTCAGATTCATGTTATCTTGAAAATTAGAGTGAGCTATGTTGATTTTAGTCTTGCCATACACGCCTAATTACTAGCAGCTCATCGGGTGCGGAAATTAAAATGCGGGAATATAAAGTGCGGAAAGATAAATCCTACGCTATTACATGGCTTTGGGGTAGATACATAATTGAAAAGTGCGGAAAATAAAAGCCCTAATCAAACTATTACATCCCATAAGGAATTACATAATTGGAAAAAAGAAAACGATAAAAAGAAATCGTCCGAAACGGGATAACCTGTGAAAAGATGAGAAATCGGGAAATTCAAAGAAATCGAACAAGAGAAAAATGTTAGCAAAAATGATAATTTTTTTAAATGAGAAAATATTTCATGCTGGAAATAACATTAATATGCTAAAATAATTTTTTGGGATTTTTTGGAATTAATTTAATAATTAAAAACTAATTAAATGTGATTTATATGATAAATTAACAATTAAATTAAATATGCATGCAAAAATAATATTTTTAATTTTATAAATTAAATAAACATTTTCTGGAAATAATGCAAAAAGAAAAAAAAAATTGGTGTTTTTACATGCATGATAAAAATATTTGAAGTTAAATTAAAATGAATGGAAAATATTGAAAATATGAAAAAAAATAAGAAAATAGTTGAAGTTTGCAAAAAGAAAGACAAAACCGGTCCTGGCATGGTTCGAACTGGGGACCCCTTGGAGCATCTTTGAACAGCTAGCGCCTTAACCACTGGGCCAAGTGACATCTGGTGTTTTAAAAGTGTAAATCAATGGAATATAAGTGATGACGCGTCATGGATAGGTTTGAAACACAGTCAGCTATGCGTGGACCCCATTGACTTATGAACGAAGGAATCAGAATGCGCCATCGTGCCACACCAGCCATACCGGAGTCCAAGTCAGTCAACGACGCCGGAGCCCTAGCTCCGGTCGACTTCTCCGGCGACCACGATCCCTGAACCTGCAAAATAGCGCGATTAAAAAGCAAAGGACCACCCTTCCCACCTAATTCGATGGTCTGCGAGTCCAATGGTACCATCAGTTTCGATTGAAAATGCTTGTACAAGCTAGTTCGAAGCTTCACAGTTTGGAAACCCTAAACATGGCAATATGGTTTCTGGACGTTCAAACATGTCAACGATTGCCCAGATCGACCATGTGGAGTCTTAGGAACACAACCAAATCATTAAAATCAATTGAAACAAGCAGATAATAAAAGTGCAAATTCAAGAAATATTTGAATATGTATGAATGTATATGGCACGATTCAGGTTGCTTTGATCATTGGCAATGGTGTATACTTACTCAATCTTACCTCCTAAACACAATGGAATGGTTTTGAGAGCTTGAAAGTGGCTGGAGAATAAAATTCAAAATTTGACAATTCTGGAGAAATTTTGGCAAAATAAGGGTTTTTGTAAGGGCTAGGGTTTCGTCCTTTGTGATACAGCTTGCTAGCTATTTATAGAGTGAATTAGGAGAGAAAAAAGAAGGAAAAAAGATTTGGTTTTGAATGTGCATTGAATATTTTTCAAATAAAATCAAATTTTGGAAAAAAATTTGATTTTCTTCTTAATGAGAGAGCAAGCACGAAATTGGCATGTATCATGGGCTTCCTTGGACCTCAAGTTTGATATAAAATCACTCCTTTTGGAAAAATATCTTATTTTCATATTTTATATAATTTAATTTTGAATTAAATGGTTTTAAATCCAAAAATAAATTAATAAAATAGAAAATTGCCATGGCCAAGCATTAATGGGTCACAAATAACATCATGAACAATTTTGGATCATAAGATTATAGGCCCATTTGGAAAAAATTTGCATTTTGACCAATATCTCCTTTTGTGCAATTGTCCAAAATTGCCCAACTTCTAAATAGTGTATCTTGCTCAATTTTCCACATTTTTGAGTGTTCTTGGACTTTTTAGAAAGCTCTAAGAGTCCTCTTTAACCAACCTCTTTGGTTTCATCTCAATTTGAGTTTCCATGCTCAATATATCTTCAAAACAAAATGTTGACTTTTTGTTGACTTTGAAAAGGACCTGTAATATTTTGATCCATACCTTCCAAATGAAGCATTTTTTGAACATTCTTGTGAGACATGAAGTTGTAGAGAATTGAATTTCTTTTAAAACAAGAGGTGGTGGAAAAATTTCTGAGAAACTATGAAGAAGTTATGCTCAGTCAAAGTTTGGTTGACTTTTCATTGAGAAACCATAATTTAGAAAGTTTGACTTTTGAGCAAATCTTGAGTTTTCTTGATGAATCATGATCAACCCTTGATCAAATGATAAATGTAACATCAAAATGAGGATGTTGACCAAAAATCAGGAAGTTTGACTGTATGTTGACCATAGTTGACTTTTTGTCCAATACAACTGATTTTCAACCATCTGAGCAATTGTCTGAGGAAACTTGACTTGTGAGGCTTGAAACTTGACATGGAGAATCCTTGAAGCATATGAGGAGGCATGAAGACCATTGGAGATGTTGGAAGTCCATCTTGATTTGAGAGATACCAAACCCTAGTTTGGGTTGATTGTCTAGGAGAGGGTTTGTCTGATCAACCCTTGATGAATCCTTGAGTATGGATGTATGAAATATCTTGAGAAGATGGAGGGCAAATTTTGGGGTATGATAGCTGCCCCTGTTCAATCTTCTTGTACTGGAAGGATTAGATTGGCATGTTCGCCTTTCGTGACCTGGAGGTAGAAGATGATTGAACACTATACCCGAAAATTTGCACTGTTGGTCGATGATGCGGAATGGGCTTACGATGCCATTGAGAAGTTGGAGACTTCCGGGGAATGAGTCGCACGCTAGACTTGAGATTGTTGATAGGAGAATTGACGGGATGGGCTTAAGATGCCATCCGGAAAGGTCGGTGCCGGAGGAGCCGTGACGCCAGGCTCGCTTGATGTTTCGAAGTGAAAGGGATGGATTTAAGATGCCATCCGAGGAGTCGACGTTAGACTTCGTGCTTATCTTTGAATGAAGTTATTGGTTTGTATTGGTTTTAACCAAATATGCAGCATTCGAAAGTGGAGAAATGTTGACAAGTAGTCGGAGATGGGCTTAAGATGCCATCCAAGGCAACCGAGTCGACGCCGCATCAGCAGTTGCTGCTGATAATAAGAATGAGTCGAATAGTTCTTCGTGTCGACTACCCGGGGTAGTAGTTGGCAAAATGTGGATAGCTTCCGTGCATCGGTATTGGTCCACGCTTATCGGAGGATAACTTGTGATCGCTCGATAGGGTTTCCGTCTGCCGGTATTAATCTCGGATCCGTTGTCGAGGACAACAAGGGTGGTCGTCGATAGTTTTCCGTCTCGCTTCAGTATTCCTCGACCAGCTTGTCGGAGGACAACTAGGGCGGTCGTTCGATAGTTTTCCGCCTCGCCGGGCATTAATCTCGACCGCTTGTTTGTGGTGATTTTCACCGCTTTGGAAAAAAACAAGAGAAACTTTGATAGAATATCGTTAGTCTTATGCAAGGAATTATGCATGACAATGTGTATGAATGATATATGCATCTTTTGTGACTTTATGAGAAATATATGAATGATAGATGTTGTGGTATTTCAAAACATATCCATCTTGAAGAAGAGGCGATGTTCTTGAGGATTTCGATTGCTTGGGACGGAAACTCGAAAAGAAAGAAAAATTTGATTCCTCCGTGCACTATCTCGACCACGCTTGGGCCTAGATTTTGTTGAGGATGGTAGAGATCGAGAAACACGTTGTTGAGGACCTCATATATAGACCCGCCGGGAGAGTCCGGGAGGTACTTTGTCGATCTTGCTTGTAAACTCACTGGAGAGTATTTAATAGTCTGCGAGACCGGATTAGAAGAATCTGGGGAGCCCGTTGTAATCTCTGGCTGGGGAAAAAGGATGTAGGTTTCCTCCGGTGCACTATCCGACCAAGTCTCGTGTCCGATACTGATCGCTGGGGAAAAGGGGAATTGTTGAGATATTTCGTTGGGGACAAATACCTCGGCCGGGGGGTGAAATGTTATTGCTCGAATATGGGTGTAACCCGATTAAGTTGAGTGGAATCACCGCTGGGGTTCTCTCTTCTTGGGGAGGTTTTGTGGTGAGTGACACCTCTGGGGATTATGCTCATGAGGAAATGCATTGGTGACTTTCATCGTCATCTCAATTCCTGGAGCCTGTAGTAGCTACTTTTGCATGTTCACTTTTCGGATGTTTGTGAATAGATTTTTATTGTCAGATGCATATAATCATTCAAAGCAAATGTTGGACCTTATGCAAACGACAACAACAAAAACTTGTAAAGAACTTGTATTTATTTGAAAGGTGGCGTATGGCCAAATAGTTTGTACACAGGAAAAGTAAAAAGCTATGCGGAAACAATCTCGTTAAGTTCCAACTATGCTAATACTCATATATTTCAACTATCTCATCTCCTTGCTGTCAGTAGAAAGTGAGTAGACTGATCTTCGCCATTTGAACCTTGAATGTTGATAGTAGTCTGGACGTAGGTGATCTGGATGAGACATAGTCGTACGCTTAAATCCCTAACTTTTGCCTAGACCGCCCTTTCGGTTTTCGCCTACCGATACCCTTTTGCCCAAGCCGCCTTTTCAGGTTTTCGACTTTTCGGGTGTACATTTTTTGTGTATATCCTTAACTTTTGCCCGAACCCTTTTGGTTCTCCAGGATGCCCTTATTTTTGCTTAGGTCATTCGACCTAGCGGGTCTCGTTTATGCGTAGTATTTTTTGACTATGTCTGCGTTCACAGGGTGTGGGAAGTCTTCACCATCCATGGTGCTAAGTATCATAGCTACCGAAAATACTGCTTGACTACAAATGGTCCCTCGTAGGTGGGAGTCCATTTTCCCCTGGGATCACCTTGTGGAAGAATGATGCGCTTGACTACTAGATCACCGACTTGGTAGACTCGGTGCTTGACCTTCTTGTTAAATGCTCTGATCATTCGCTTCCGATAGACCTGTCCATGGCAGATGGACGCGAGTCGTTTCTCATAAATCAAATTAATCTGGTCAAGGGGAGTCTGGATCCAATCATCTTCGCCTAACTCTGCGTCCTGGAGGACTCTGGTTGAGGGTATCTGAACCTCGATGGGTAGGACAGCTTCCATACCATATACAAGAGAGAAGGGGGTTTCCCCTGTTGATGTCTGTACTGTAGTGCGATAACCATGAAGAGAAAATGGTAACATCTCATGCCAATCTTTGTAAGTCACTGTCATCTTCTGTATAATCTTCTTAATGTTCTTGTTGGCGGCTTCGACAACGCCATTCATCTTAGGCCGATACGGAGAAGAATTGTGATGCTTGATCTTGAACTGCGTGCAGAGTTCGGTGATCATCTTATTGTTGAGATTAGAGCTGTTATCTGTGATAATCCTCTTAGGAGTTCCATACCGACAGATAAGATTGTGTTTGATGAAACGAGCCACAACATTCTTGGTAACAGATGCGAACGAGGCTGCTTCTACCCATTTGGTGAAATAGTCAATTGCCACAAGGATGAAACGATGTCCGTTGGAAGTTGTGGGCTTGATTTCTCCGATCATGTCAATGCCCCACATTGCAAAAGGCCAAGGAGCTGTTAGTACATTCAGAGGTACTGGAGGTACGTGCACTTTGCCTGCATAATCTGGCATTTGTGACAAGATCGAGCGTAGCGGTGACAATCAGTTTCCATGGTGGACCAATAGTAACCTGTTCTCAAAATCTTCTTAGCCATGGTGTGTCCACTGGAGTAGGTACCAAATACGCCTTCGTGTAACTCTTCAATAATATGTTCCGCTATTTTCCGGTCTACACAGCGGAGTAAGCACAAGTCGTGATTGCGCTTGTATACGATGTCGTTGCTGAGGAAGAATTTGGATGCAAATCTTCTCAAGAACTTCTTATCATTGATGATGCCTCGGGATATTCCTGAGTCTCAAGATACCTCTTCACGTCGTAGTACCAAGGTTTCTCTTCTGTATCAAGCTCATAACAGTACGCTGGTTCGTCAAACCTCTCAATGATGATCTGGGGAGCCTCGTTGTCCCATCTAACTTTGAATATAGACGACATGGTAGCTAATGCGTCTGCCAACTGATTCTCTTCTCGTGGGATGTGATTGAAGGTGATCTCTTCAAAGTAGGGGATCAAACTCAAAACATGCTCTCAATATGGAATGAGATTCGGATGTTTCGTATCCCACTCGCCCTTAATCTGACTGATCACCAAAGTTGAGTCACCATACACTTGCAAGAACTTGATTCTTAAGTCAATAGCAGCTTTAATACCCATGATGCACGCTTCGTATTCAGCCATGTTGTTGGTGCAATCAAAGAGCTCGCGGTGAAAGGCGATGTCCGCGTAGGGATGTAATGATGACGCCAATGCCATTGCTAAGTGCGCTTGAGGCTCCATCAAAACCATGGTCCATCGGGATCCTTGTTCAGTCCTTCGTCTGGCCCGGTTCTTCACAATCAGAATTAGTAAAACATCTTCGTCTGAAATTGAATCGATAGATCGATAGTCATCTATGGCTTGATGAGCGATGATCGGCTACTACACTTCCTTTGATCGCTCGAGAAGTGTAATCGATGTCATACTCGGTCAAGATCATTTGCCATCTTGCTATTCTTCCGAGAGCTGGTTTCTCAAATATGTATTTTATCGGATCCATCTTGGAAATCAACAAGGTAGTGTGAGTCAACATATACCGCCTTAGTCGGCGAAAAGCCCAAGCCAATGTGTAAGTTTTCTCGAGTGTGAGTATCTTGTTTCACGGTAAACTTTTTCTAAGGTAGTATATTGCATACTCTTTTCGACCACTCGCCATGTTGCCCCAACACACACCCCATTGAGTTCTCTAACACCGCCAAGTACATGATAAGAAGTCTTCCTTCGTGCATCGGATAGAGGATGTAGGTACTCCTTGATTTTGTCAAAAGCAAACTGGCAATCGTCGTTCCATTCCACTACTTGATCTTTCTTGAGTAACTTGAAGATATGCTCACAAGTGGTAGTTAGATGTGCAATGAATCTGGCAATGTAATTCAATCGGCCCAAGAAACCTCTGACTTCCTTCTCGGTGCGGGGAGCTGGCAATTCTTGAATAGCGTTAACCTTGGCGGGGTCAACTTCAATACCTTTACCACTGACAACAAACCCTAGGAGTTTTCCGGATCTGACTCCAAACGTACACTTGTTAGGATTAAGTCTCAACCTGTACTTCTTCAATATATCAAACAGTTTCTGCAAATGATCAAGATGTTCTTCTTCAGTCTGTGACCGAGCTATCATGTCGTCGACATAGACCTCTATCTCGTGAAGAATCATGTCATGAAATAATGTCACCATAGCACCGATAAGTGGCGCCTGTTTTTAGTCCGAACGGCATAACCTTGTAATGTAGTGCCCCACCTGTAACAAAAGTAGTCTTTCCATGTTTTGGAGCCATTTTGATCTCGATTGTAACCGGAGAAACCATCCATGAAGGAGAAAACCTTATGCTGAGCGGTGTTATCAACCGTAACATCAATATGAGGAAGTGGAAAATCGCCTTCGGACTTTGTTCGTATCTCGTAATCTACACATTCGCATTTTGCCATCCTTCTTGGGCACAGGCACCACATTAGCAACCCATTGTGGATAAGAAGTAACAGCTAAGAAACCGGCATTGAACTGCTTCATAACTTCGGCTTTGATTTTCTCTGACATCTCATGACGCATGCGACGAACCTTCTGTTTCACTGGGAGAAAACCTTCTTTTGTCGGCAATTGGTGTACCACAATATCAATGTCTAAACCCGACATGTCTTCGTATGACCAAGAAAATACCTCAATATAGTCTCGTAGCATCTGAACCAATCTTTCTTTAACACTGTTCTCAAGACCCGCTCCTATCTTGATCTCTTTTCGGTCTTCATCAGTACCCAAATTCACACTCAACTTGCTCTTCGTGGTGGTCAGATAACTCGATCTTCTTGTCAGTAGCAGCCGACAAGTTCTCCGGCACTTCACAATCTTCCTCACTTTCGCCTTTGGTAGATCGGATTATCAAGTCATATTTAGCAATAGCATAGTCTGTTATCCAGATTCGAGTAATTCGCAGCAGTATCACGGGGTGTGTAAGAAACACATAACTTTTGAAGGGGTGATAAAGTAAAAGAAAACAAACAACAATTGAATGCAAAAGTCCAACGATTTTATTGAATGAAAATATGCAAATGATGTAAAATAACCTCACAACGAGCCATGATGCCCCTGCAAGGCACTAGGCTTTAGAGTTCATTGTTCAAAACATAGAAAATACGAAAAACACAAAACAAGAGCAATTACTCCTGTCTAAAGGAGATTGGTATGACGTCGGCCTTCCAATTGTCGAGCCCATTGTCCGGAGTTAGAAGATCCATTTGCCGATGTCGAAGTCGTTGTCGCCGCCTTCTATAGCATGGATTCCACTTTGGCCGATGCGGAGGCAATGGCACGTCACGGCGTATCATCTTCTGACCCTTGATGGTGAAGCCTAAACCAGTCTTGTCAGATTTGAGAGGAAGATCGGGGAGCTGACCCCAAATAGAACTACCTCCTCCTTCAACAGCAGCTAGAGCATCTTTCAGCGAGGTCATCCTAGGCGGAACTTTAGTAACTTCAGGAGTAACAGGAGAGTCAACAGGCATGACTCTGGGGATTGTTTCAAAATCTTGATAGGGAGTCTCGAAGAATTCACCTTCCATCTCGAGATATCGGAACGACTGTAAATGAATGACCATGTATTCTTCTTCACCACATACTGTAACAACTTTCCCTTTGACCGGGTATTTCAGCTTCTGATGTAGGGTAGAGGTAACAGCGCCTGCCCCATGTATCCAAGGGCGTCCAAGTAGGCAAGAGTAAGTTGGACGGATGTCCATGACAAAGAAAGTGGAATCAAAAGTCTGGGAACCGACTTTAACAGGCAGAATGAGCTCTCCAAGTACTGTTCGCTTAGAACCATCAAAAGCTCTCACAATAATGTCACTGGGTTTCAGAACCAACCCTTCGACATCAAGCCGATCAAAAGCTGTCTTCGGAAGGATATTCAGAGCAGAACCGGTATCCACCAAAACATGAGATAAGGTAGTACCCTTGCATTCAACAGAGATGTGCAAGGCTTTGTTGTGTTTCTTTTCGGCAGGAGTTAAATCAACATCAGAGAAGCCTAGGCCGTTGTTGGCAGCCAGGCTAGCAATACAAACTTCAAATTGGTCAGTAGTAGTGTCTTGCGGTACGTGAGCATTCTTCAGAAACTTCACCAAGGCATTAGCATGAGCCTCAGAGCACAAGAGCAGAGCAAGCATGGAGATCTTGGACGGAGTCTGTCCCAACTGTTCCACAACATTGTAGTCACTCTTTTTGATGATCTTCAGAATTTCCTCCATTTCTTGTTTGGAGGTGTCCTCAACAACCTCCTTTGGCACTTCTGGTTGAGCAGGATGAGTCACTGGTTCTTTCCCTCTAGCTTGGGGAATGGGTTGAATAGCTGGAATGCGAGCTGGATTCGCAGTGTCTTTTGGAGGAGAGATATCTGGAGAAAATACTCTTCCGGTTCTAGTCACCTTACTTGATCCGGTGATGTTGTCAATGTCAAGAATGGTAGCTTCAACTGTAAGATCTTTAATGGTCAGAGGGTCTTGCTTGACGCCATGATAGTAGACATCAGTTCCATAATTCCAAGGGATAGCCTTGCCAGAGGAATACGGAACTGGTTTGGGAGAAGTAATGATGAGAGGTGCCACTCTAGGCACAGGATCAGCAGAGAAAATTCTTATAGTGTTAACATCAGCATAGTCTTTTGGGAAATCGTCACCCCATCCGGTCGCCTTAACATCTTCAATAGGAATCTTATAGCTTTCAGGAACAGTGTACTTCACCATGTAATCATACTTTCCACTTGGCTGCCCCAAGGTATCCCACACGGACGGTGCAATTTCATTCCCTTCCTCGATCTTCAACTTAGACATATTTTCACACAGCTTCTGCACAGGTGGTTTCAGGAATAGTATTTCACGGTTATCCATCATGCACTGAACACGTCTTCTCAACCAAGCACAACCATCGTGCGATGGGCACCAACGACAATTCTCGGGCATCCTGGATTGACACCGCTTGCAAAGAAATTCATCTTAAGAGTCATCGAGGAATGGTCAAGTCATCTATGTTGAAAACATAAGTATCCTCCCAACAACATTGGAACTCTTGTCATGGTTAGGCATAGGCGTTGATCACATTCGAGTCTCAACAGTGGATCAAACTCAATCGCTTAGCTTCAATCAAGTCTTGAATCTTGTTCTCGTGAGCCCAACATTGTCGTTGTCGCTCTGGTATTGGAATGGTAAGCACACTTAGCATTAGGATTGTATCTCGAGAGGAAGTGTTGATATTTTGAGGAGGATCCTCAAGGTTATCACCGCTTTCAACATGTGTTGCAAGGCTTGCGACAATGGCATGTTGATCTTTGTAAACCTCGTGGCACGCTGCCACGCTGTCTCACCGAGGTTGTGCCGATGTAGGATCGAGATCACAACCGCCTCTACGATTGAGCACGGTCGGTCTTGGCTTGGCTTTTCCGACCCACAAGATTAGCTTCTTTCTTACCACCAAAAGATCTCTTTGCAGCTTGAAGATGACTCACATGAATCTTCCCACTCTTGATACCACTAATACGCCTGTTATCACGTGAACCTATCAAGAGTTTCCAATTAGATGATTGAAGAATGGGCCTCGCTGTTCCTATAAACATATCAACCAACTCCCTATTGGACAAGGGTGGTTGAACTCGCTAGATCTCTCCATTTCTCGAGCATACCTTAAACTTCTCATCACGACCCATAGACATGCTCGTAGTTGCACGCGAGTGGGTGTCAATTCAAGATTGTACTCATATTGCTTGTAGAAAGCATCCGCTAAGTTACCTGTGTACGGATACGGTCATTCTCCAGCTGATAATACCACTTCAACCGAGTTCCTGACAAACTCTCTTGAAAATAGTGCATCCACAACTTTCTCATCGTGGGGTTGATCTTTGAACATAGGACTTCAAATGCAGCTTCGGACAAGACATGCCATCATACTTGGCAAAAGTTGGAACTTTGAACTTAGGAGGAATCACCACACCAGGAACAAGGCTCAGATCATCGAAATTCAGCCCTGACATCTTCAGGTTTTCCATAGCATTCAGACGGTCTTCAAGTTGTTTGTACTTGTCATCTTCATCAGAGTACTGGCTATAGTCAGAGCGAGCTTCTCCCTCCTTCTTAGGCTCACGCTGGTTATCTTCATTACCCTCGACACTTCCCTCATTCTTGACACTTCCTTCAGAGAGCTCTATCCGACTGACCCGCTTAGGACCACCTTTGTAGCGTCTGCCCATGTTGAGAAGACCAACAACCTTCTTCTTTCTGTTGATGAGCTTCTTCAGATCTTCTTGGCCTTGGACCAAACTAGTGAACATCTGCTGAAACTGAGCATTCTGAGCCTGGAGATCTTTGACAGACTGTTCAAGAGCCATTTCTGCTAAAATAAATAGCGAGAAAATGAGAAAACCGATCTTCAATGTACCTGTGATGCAATGTTATGCTATGCTATGCAATGTTTATGCGAATGCAATGCAATGTTTTCAAGGACCTTAGAGATTTAAATTTGTTAAACAAGCACGAACAAACATATATTAGTTCTCTTTCTATTATTTTTATTTTTAAGTACGAGATAGTTCAAAACCATAAAAAGAAAACATATAAATTCTAGAACTCTAAGTCTCCCATGGGCGCTTCCTCTTGGTGCCGAGGTAGGCGTTGATGCTTCGCTCCTCATGAAGTAGCTTTGTCAACTCTAGTACCTTCTTCTCACTTGCATAACACTGAGCTTCAAAGGTATCCCTTTCTTCTTTAAGCTGAATCCAGGATCTCTTCAAGCCTTCAAATCAGTAGGCATGTCGGGATGGAGAATGGTATAGGATACGTCACCTATAGCAACAGGTTCCATAGTTACTGGTAAAACAGGCGTGAATGGCATTATGAGGTCTTGAGCTCGAGCTCTCACCCATTTGAGGTAAGGTTCCCAAGGAATGGAGTTTTGGTGCCCCAAAGTCTTGGTATCAGTCTTCTTTACCATGCCCCAAGCGTGTGTATGAACCTTCGTCGGTAATTCTGGAGATCGTGGTTGTAGTCGAACACAATGTCTTGGAGAAGCATATCATGTGGACCATCTCTTCGAGCAAAACCAAAATGACGTAGAGCTAGAGAAGGGTTATAAGTAATACCTTCCCTTATACCAATGAGTGGTACATTAGGGAATTCTCCACAACGCTCGATGAAGGTGAAGTCCTTTTGAGAGAAAAGACTCCAACGGATATCTGAATGAGAGAGTGACATTAACCTTTGAGACCACTTCAACCTTTGTTCATTCTTCAAAACTGATGGAGGAAGGTGCGAAATAAACCACCTAGAAAGTAACGGTATACAACACATGAGAGTTCCTTGTCTCTTAGTAGTACGAGTGTGGAGAGAATGTAGAATATCTCCAAGTAAAGTAGGAACAGGATTGCGGGTAAGAAACAACTTGATGGCGTTGACATCTATGAATTGATCCGAGTTAGGGAATAGAACCAAACCATATATTAGCAAGGCCACAATGTCTTCGAATGCATGGAAACTTATAACTTTGAGGAACTCTCGGGCTTTCTTAATCAGGAACTTAGCAAGTAAACCCTTAACTCTGCTTCTAGTTTCCCAATTGGTTTCAATGTCTGAGCGCTTAAGATGTAAGGCTGATGCAATGTCATCATACTTAGGAACCTTTTCTAAACCGGTAAATGGCATTTGGTCAAGAATAGGCACCCCAAGTAGCTTAGAGAACTCTTCTAAGGTAGGAACCAACTGGTAATCTGGGAATGTAAAGCAATGGTGTTTCGGATCGAAGAACTGGAATAGGACATGCATCATATCTTCTTCAAAACCGGAGATAACCAAGTCAAGTAGATAACCATGTCTTTTGATGAACTGAGCATGGTCGGGAATCTCTGAAACCAAATCTTTGAGCTGAGAAGGTATACCCATGAAGTTGATTCGGATAGTCTTTCTAGAAGCCATAATCCCTACAAAACAGAGCGAAGATAAATCCCTAGGTCCTTGAAATAGTTAGAAATGATATGCAATGCGAATGATGTCATGATGTCATGTTTAGCACACACAAACAATTCACACAATGAGCCTAGGTTTAAGGCTTGCAAGAGGTATAGGTGATTACCCCACCAAAAGTTTGAGTTGGTTCATCCTATAATAGTAACCGGTTATAGGAATCTCACATCATTGATCTTTCGTAGGCTTATTTCAATACGACAAAGTGGTCGGCAAAGTATCCCAAAAGTCGATCTCAATGAGCGTAGCATCGAGTATCGCCAACCTTAGTCGACTCAAAGCCGCCATCTCACTACCTTCTAATGGCCAAGATGGGTCAATTAAGGTTCTACAAGTTTAGTTAGTGCTTGATGACACCACGAAACCAAATACTATCCTCAACTTGAAATGAAGAGTATCAGACATCCAAAGTGTCACACTAACGTAGCCATCATGTTGACCGTTTCGATATACGTCTAACGGTCGCGCGATTTATTGCTACTTACCTAAAAGGAAACCCGGATCCGGGTGTAGGATCCCCCAACAAATATAATACCCAAGCAACCTTCAAAGATAAAGCAAGCAATTCAAACAAAAAGCAGTAAAAGTGATCTAAAAATCCCTAAGGTATTATCTCTTTAGGGTGTCTCCCCAGCAGAGTCGCCAGTTCTGTAACACGGTGAACTGACTTTGTAGGTTTTTGTATCGCAAATGTGCAGATAGCAAGAGTCGCCACCGACTTTTCTTTTATCCAATTAAGGGAAGGTAAAAAGTACAGAAAAAGACCTTCGTTAGATTCTGAGTAAGGGAGAAGGTTATGAAAAGGGAAGGTATTAGCACCCCTTTCCATCCGTAGTTATCTACGGCTCTTAGTTGCTCTTAGATCACTTTAAAATGTGCTTTTGTGTGTTTGACAAAAATGTTTTGAAAAGGCATTTCGCTTTGACTTTGTAATGATTCATGTAGGAATGTATACAAAGTGTTCGGAAATGTTTCGTTTTTGAAAAGAGTTTGAACTTTGACAAAAGTGTGAGGTGTGAAAAGTATTTTGATTTGAGCAAGCAACTAAAAGTCTTATTACCTACTCAGAATTGGTCGTTTTCGTGTTATTTTACGTTCCTTTAGAATAGTGCTTTCCATACCATTAGTTGGTAGGTAACTCTATTTGTTGGATGTAAGCGGGACATTCGAAGGGACATCGGATGGTCAAAGAAAGCAACTTTTAGGAAGTATCCTAGCACATTCGAAGGGACTATCATCATTTTTCGTAGGCGACAATCGAGGGTCAAGATCATGTATTCGTAGGCGACATCGTGGGTCTTATGATCTTTGTATCGAAGGGACTATGATGATTTGTTTTGAAGGCAACGGTGCTAGAATACCTCTACGTTCGAGGGACATGACCATTTGAATTCGTAAAGGCAACGAGAGAGAATTACCCTAAGGGGTGCATGTGTGAAAAGAGTGTGTTGATTTCAGATTCATGTTATCTTGAAAATTAGAGTGAGCTATGTTGATTTTAGTCTTGCCATACACGCCTAATTACTAGCAGCTCATCGGGTGCGGAAATTAAAATGCGGGAATATAAAGTGCGGAAAGATAAATCCTACGCTATTACATGGCTTTGGGGTAGATACATAATTGAAAAGTGCGGAAAATAAAAGCCCTAATCAAACTATTACATCCCATAAGGAATTACATAATTGGAAAAAAGAAAACGATAAAAAGAAATCGTCCGAAACGGGATAACCTGTGAAAAGATGAGAAATCGGGAAATTCAAAGAAATCGAACAAGAGAAAAATGTTAGCAAAAATGATAATTTTTAAATGAGAAAATATTTCATGCTGGAAATAACATTAATATGCTAAAATAATTTTTTGGGATTTTTTGGAATTAATTTAATAATTAAAAACTAATTAAATGTGATTTATATGATAAATTAACAATTAAATTAAATATGCATGCAAAAATAATATTTTTAATTTTATAAATTAAATAAACATTTTCTGGAAATAATGCAAAAAGAAAAAAAAAATTGGTGTTTTTACATGCATGATAAAAATATTTGAAGTTAAATTAAAATGAATGGAAAATATTGAAAATATGAAAAAAATAAGAAAATAGTTGAAGTTTGCAAAAAGAAAGACAAAACCGGTCCTGGCATGGTTCGAATTGGGGACCCCTTGGAGCATCTTTGAACAACTAGCGCGTTAACCACTGGGCCAAGTGACATCTGGTGTTTTAAAAGTGGAAATCAATGGAATATAAGTGATGACGCGTCATGGATAGGTTTGAAACACAGTCAGCTACGCGTGGACCCCATTGACTGATGAACGAACGAATCAGAATGTGCCATCGCGCCACGCCAGCCATACCGGAGTCCAAGCCAGTCAATGCTCCGGTCGTCTTCTCCGGCGACCACGATCCCTGAACCTGCAAAATAGCGTGATTAAAAAGCAAAGGACCACCCTTCCCACCTAATTCGATGGCTGCGAGTCCAATGGTGTATACTTACTCCATCTTACCTCCTGAACACAATGGAATGGTTTTGAGAGCTTGAAAGTGGCTGGAGAATAAAATTCGAAATTTGACAATTCTTGAGAAATTTTGGCAAAACAAGGGTTGTTGTAAGGGCTAGGGTTTCGTCCTTTGTGATACAGCTTGTTGGCTATTTATAGAGTGAATTAGGAGAGGAAAAAGAAGGAAAAAAGATTTGGTTTTGAATGTGCATTGAATATTTTTCAAATAAAATCAAATTTTGGAAAAAATTTGATTTTCTTCTTAATGAGAGAGCAAGCACGAAATTGGCATGTATCATGGGCTTCCTTGGACCTCAAGTTTGATATAAAATCACTCCTTTTGGAAAAATATCTTATTTTCATATTTTATATAATTTAATTTTGAATTAAATAGTTTTAAATCCAAAAATAAATTAATAAAATAGAAAATTGCCATGGCCAAGCATTAATGGGTCACAAATAACATCATGAACAAGTTTGGATCATAAGATTATAGGCCCATTTGGAAAATTTTGCATTTTGACCAATATCTCCTTTTGTGCAATTGTCCAAAATTGCCCAACTTCTAAATAGTGTAACTTGCTCAATTTTCCACATTTTTGAGTGTTCTTGGACTTTTTAGAAAGCTCTAAGATTCCTCTCTAACCAACCTCTTTGGTTTCATCTCAATTTGAGTTTCCATGCTCAATATATCTTCAAAACAAAATGTTGACTTTTTGTTGACTTTGAAAAGGACCTGTAATGTTTTGATCCATACCTTCCAAATGAAGCATTTTTTGAACATTCTTGTGAGACATGAAGTTGTAGAGAAGTGAATTTCTTTTAAAACAAGAGGTGGTGGAAAAATTTCTGAGTAAGTATGAAGAAGTTATGCTCAGTCAAAGTTTGGTTGACTTTTCATTGAGAAACCCTAATTTAGAAAGTTTGACTTTTGAGCAAATCTTGAGTTTTCTTGATGAATCATGATCAACCCTTGATCAAATGATAAATGTAACATCAAAATGAGGATGTTGACCAAAAATCAGGAAGTTTGACTGTATGTTGACCATAGTTGACTTTTTGTCCAATACAACTGATTTTCAACCATCTGAGCAATTGTCTGAGGAAACTTGACTTGTGAGGCTTGAAACTTGACATGGAGAATCCTTGAAGCATATGAGGAGGCATGAAGACCATTGGAGATGTTGGAAGTCCATCTTGATCTGAGAGATACCAAACCCTAGTTTGGGTTGATTGTCTAGGAGAGGGTTTGTCTGATCAACCCTTGAAGAATCCTTGAGTATGGATGTATGAAATATCTTGAGAAGATGGAGGGAAAATTTTGGGGTATGACAGCATGCACAACGACAAAGGAAATATGGGATACTTTAAGTCAAGAGTACGAGTTATTTAGAATGAAGCCCGGAGAAACTATTTAGAATTGTAAAAAAGATTTGTTCACTTGACAAATCATTTGAAGGCACTTGGTAAGACTATTACTATCGAAGAACTTAATCTTAGAGTGCTTAGATATTTAACAAGTGAATGGAAACCAAAAGTGACGGCGATATCCGAAAAGAAAATTTTGTAAAATTTGACTTTCGCAACATTATTTGGAAAACTTTAAGAATATGAGACGGAACTTTGAGGACTAGAAAATCATGAGAACTTAGAGAAGAAATTCAAAGGCATCGCATTGAAAGTAGATTCAAAAGAAAGTCAAGATAAAGATGCATCAGAGGAAGATGAGAACTTCTTACTTCTTGTAAAAAGGTTAGGAAACTATTTTGGCCATAAAAATAATCTTGGTAATGCTAACTTTGTCAAAAGGAATAAATTCTCAAAGCATAAAGATAAAGAAGCCTCCACATCAACACAAGATGTCAAATGTTATGAATGTATAAAGCAAGAACATATAAAGCCGGATTGTCTGAAACTCTCCAAGAAAAATGGATTCAAAGGGAAAAAGGAGATAAAAAATAAAAGGCCTATGTTGCATGGAAAAGTAAAGATGAACTCTTAAATGAAAGCAAAATTCTATATAGAACTATTTCATCTCAAAATAAAATAATTTCATCTTTTGAAGAAAAAGTTGAAACAATCAAAAAAGAATATAAAGATTAAAAAGAAAAGATGATTAGTGATCAAAAACAGAATTTTGTATGCAATAACTATGAGTCACTTTCTTTCCAAATCGTTCAATTAAAAAGAGTCCTAGAAATATATGAAAAAGGACAAGTTTTATTGTAAAATGTTCTTAGAAAACAAAGGTATCCTAAAGATAAAAGTGGACTGGGTTTTTCAAAAATTTCTCAACCAAGTCCCAACAAAACTATCTTTGTTAAGGCTAGTAACCAACCAATCCAAGAGAAAGTGAACAAGCCTAAATTAGTTAATCATTATCCTAAAAAGAAAATATTTGTGAATAATAAATCTTATCCTCCTAGATATAGAAGTATTTTTGAACCTATTTATTTTTATTGTGGTATTAAAGGCCATACACCTAATGCTTGCTATGTAAGAAACTTTAGTGTAGCAAGTGGGCATTATGTGTGGGTAAATCAAGGTACTAATTATGGAGGACCCAAAGAAATTTGGGTACCTAACAAAACATAATTTGTTTTGTAGGTTTTCTTGAAAACCACTTAAAATCTATGGTATCTTGATAGTGGTTGATCCAAGCATATAACGGAGAAATAAACCAATTTTCAAATCTAGTCTTAAAGGACAAGGGTTATGTCACTTATGAAGATAATAATTCTTGGCAAAGACAAAGTTGGTTCTCCACCTTTCACATCTATTGAAGATGTTATTTATGTTGAAGTACTAAAGCAAAATATTCTTTGTATTAGCCAACTTTGTGACAAAGGCTTCAAGATCAAGTTTACAAAAGATGAATGCTTGATTATTGATGAACTCACCAATGAGGTAAAACTCAAAGGTACAAGAATTAATAATATTTTTATGATTTCTTTAGATGATTTATCTTTGAAAGTAAAATGTCTTATGGTAAACAATAATGAATCATCGCTATGGCATAAAAGGGCAGCCCATATTCATATGGATCACTTAAATAAATTAACCAAACATGATCTTGTTGTTGGCTTACCAAAGAAAACGTTTGTCAAAGATAAATTATGTGATGCTTGTTAAAAGGGAAAGCAAACCAAATCAACTTTCAAATCTAAGAATGTCGTTTCCACTACAAGGCCACTACAAATTTTTTGCATATGGATTTCTTTGGTCCATCAAGAACCTTCGTAGGTAATGTATACGCTTTAGTTATTGTTGATGATTTTTCTAGATATTCTTAGACTTTGTTTCTTGTGCAGAAAAGTGATGCTTTCAAAGCCTTTAAGAAGTATGCAAAGCAAATCCAAAATTAAAAATCACTAAAGCTTGTATCCATAAGAAGTGACCATGGTGGAGAATTCCAAAATGCATCATTTGAAACATTTTATGAAGAACATGGTATCTCTCATAATTTTCAGCACCAAGAACTCCACAACAAAATGGAGTAGTTGAAAGAAAGAATAGGTTTCTATTGGAACTTGCAAGAACAATGCTTAGTGATGGAAATCTACGAAAATATTTTTTGGCAGGTGAGGTTAGTATGGCATGTTATGTTTGAAATCGAGATATCATTAGAACTATCTTGAAAAAGACTCCATATGAACTCTTCAAAGGAAGAAACCCAAACATTGCTCACTTTCACATTTTTGGATGCAAGTGCTTTGTTCTCAACAATGACAAAGACAATCTCGGTAAGTTTGACGAGAAACCCGACGGAGGTATATTTCTTGGTTATTCACTTTCTAGTAAAGCTTATAGAATTTATAATAAAAGAACTTTAACTGTTGAAGAATCTATGCATGTAGCCTTTTATGAAATTAACACCTATATGGAGGACATATTTGTTTGTGATGATGATGATATTATAGATTTACCCTCGGAAGAAATTTCAATTGATCAAAATGTGAATCCACCAGAACATCCACAAGAAGTTTCACAACAAGATACAAACATCAATGAATTACCCAAAGAATGGAGAACTCATAGAGACCATCCTATTGATAAAGTCATTGGTGATATTAGTCAAGGATTTAAAACAAGATTAAATCTCAAAGATGCTTGCTTAAACATGGCATTTATTTCTCAAATTGAGCCCTTTAAAGTTGATGAAGCCTTACGATATGATCAATGGATAATTGCTATGCAAGAAGAATTAAATCAATTCGAGAGAAATCATGTTTGGGAACTTGTTCCTAGGCCAAGTAGTAAACACATCATAGGTACCCAATGGGTTTTTAAAAAGAAACTTGATAAGAATGGTACAATTGTTCGAAACAAAGCAAGGTTGGTGGCCTAAGGTTATAATCAAGAAGAAGCAATTGATTTAGAAGAAACATTTGCTATGGTTGCAAGGTTAGAAGCTATTCGTCTTTTACTTGCTTATGCTTGTTCATTAAATTTTCATCTTTTCCAAATGGATGTCAAAAGCGCATTCTTGAATGGCTACATCAATGAAGAAGTCTATGTCAAACAACCCCCGGGATTTAAAGACTTCAAAAATCCTTCACATGTCTTTAAGTTGAGAAAGGCTTTTATGGCTTGAAGCAATCACCAAGAGCATGGTATGATAGACTTATCAATTGTTTGTGTGAAAAAGGTTTTGATAAGGGTAAAGTTGATAAAACTTTGTTGATTAAGAAAATAAAAGGTAACACTTTATTGGTTCAAGTCTATGTTGATGATATCATTTTTGGTTCAACTAACAAAGAAATGTGTGAAGAATTTTCATTGATGATGCAAGGAGAATTCGAGATTTTCATGATGGGTAAGATGAATTATTTTCATAGTTGAAAAGTGATGAATAAACCAATGGGCTCTAGTACATATGTTGATCAAGATGAATCTGGTATTCCAATTGATATTACAAAGTAACAAGGTATGATTGGTTCTATATTATATTTGACGACAAGCCATCCTGACATAAAATTTAGTGTTTGCCTTTGTGCTCTCTTTCAAGCAAATCCAAAGGAATCTCATCTAGTGCTGGTCAAGCAAATCATGAAGTATCTCAAAGGGACAACTAATGTCGGCCTATGGTATCCTAAAGGTAGTGTGTGCAATTTAATTGGTTATTTTTACACGGATTATGTAGGTTGTACAACTGCTAGAAAAAGCACAAGTGGTACTAGTCACATTCTTGGAAATGCATTAGTATCTTGGGCTTGCAAAAAAAAACAAGCATGTGTTGCTATTATCATGGCCGAATCCAAGTACATAGCATCGGGTATTTGTTATGCACAAATTCTTTACCTTAAACAACAACTCCGTGACTACGGACTCAATCTCAGATGCATTCCTCTTCGATGCGACAACACAAGTGCAATCAATATAACCAAAAATACGGTCATGCATTAAAGAACCAAACACATCAACATTCGACATCATTTTCTTCGTGATCATGTACTTTAAGGAGATGTCGAAGTCACTTTTGCGAATACTCATAATCAACTCGCCGATATTTTTACAAAACCGCTTGCTCGTGAACCATTTTATAAAATTCGAAGAGAACATGGAATTTTTTATGAAAGTGGTGATACATAAAATATTCACTACAAATAAGGTGCACATTTTAATATTTTCTTTATTTTATCTATTGCATCTATTCTCCTACTCCTTCTTATACTTTTTTTATGATTAAATGTGTTAAAATATGTTTGTAGTATCTTTGTTATACTTAAGTGTCAATATATGTGTGTTAATGAATCTTTACATGCACTTACAGTAGTTGTCTAGGCATTTTTCGTTGGCTGCAATCGATTGCACATAAGTGCAAATCGATTGCATACTATAACTTTTTGAAATTTCACGTAATTTAGGGCAGTGCAAATCGATTGCATATGGATGCAAATCGATTGCACCTGCGCGTGACAGCATGCATAATTAGCTTTTATGGTGTGGTCAGATTTTGTTCCCTCTCTTTATGGTCCCATTCAACCTCCTTCCTTGACCTATCACATCATTTTGACCCCCTCTCATCTACCCAATCACATCTCTACCATTTCCATCTCTTTATCATAAATTTCCTTTCCCCAAAATCAATTACTTCCCACTAGTTATTTTCAAAAACCAAATTATACACTCTCCAAAAAAGTAATTTTCTTCCTCACTCATACCCAATTCCGAAAATACACCATCAAAACCCAAATTTTCTCCAAACCCTACCTAAAAATCATGGCTTCTAGACAAAAGAGAAAGGCTACAACTGCTTCCAAAGGAAAGGGTCAAGCTTCCTCATCATCAACAACTTACGATCCTCTCACTGTAGATCAAGAAGATGTGTTCTCAAAGCACTTTCAACAAAAAGTTGTTCGAACACCTAAGTATGTTATGCTATCTAACTTTCCTACCTAATGTTTTAGCTTTTAAACGGATTTAATATCTTATGGTCTAGAACGTTTAACTACATCATTTGGACCATATTATCTGGATCTTGTTAGGTTGTTCTTTTGCAATTTACATTTGATAAAGGGACCACTTATCACTTATGTTAATGGCAAAAAGATTGTTTTGGATTTGGCAAGGCTAGG
Source organism: Vicia sativa (assembly GCA_021764765.1). Taxonomy (NCBI): domain Eukaryota; kingdom Viridiplantae; phylum Streptophyta; class Magnoliopsida; order Fabales; family Fabaceae; genus Vicia; species Vicia sativa. Next base: position 96,806,978 of record CM038794.1, on the reverse strand, counting down.
GAGAATCTTAGAAATTCCTATTACCGATAGTTCCTTATATGATGGTGATGATGAAGCATAGAAAAATTATAACAAAAGGACCTTTTACTATAGTCTTAGTAGGATGTCGGGACAAGAATTTCATGCCAAAAGAGTTTGTGCTCTAGGTGGTGTTGAACCATGTTGAGATTCTTGGTCGGCCGGTATCTTTCATATTAATGATATGCTCTTTAACTATTTCATGGTTTATGTTATGCTTCCAAGAGCGGGTAACCATTGCACCGTTACAGATTTATAGATGCAATTGCTATATGCTAGGAAAAATAACATTGATGTCTTTACTCACATGAGAAAGTTTAATAAGAAGTCAAAATGTTTCCCGTATGCTTGGTTTATTACTCGGATTTTGGAGGATTTTAATGTTGACATTGAAGGTTATGAGTCTTATTCCATGAATGTTGCTAGCAACAAGATTACTATAAAAAAATTTGGATGCAAGAATGGGAGTGATCTACAATCCAGAATCAAAATATATTGCTTACATTGGTGAGGATGTAGTTGGAAATGAAGGAAATGTTCAAGATGTTGATGGTGATGAAGACCGTCCTACTCAACAAGATCCAAATGTTTATGGGCCAAGTAATCAAGAGATGATGGATTACACGGTTCAACAATTTACCGCGCTCAACTCCAACATCAACTCTCAATGGTCTTTAATCAATGAGTCTACAACCACCCGGATCAGCAACTTCCAAAATGATGTGAACAACCAATTCTCATATCTTTACTCAGATCTTTACATCATTCCATATGATCCAAATAACCCGAATATCCCTCCACCAAGATACCATCCATACCAAGGACCAAACAACGACATGGACCAATCTTGAACTTTGCTTTTTATCATTCATTTCCTCTTTTAAGTTGTTGTTTTATTTCAATTATGTTAATTTTATGTTTTTTTGTGTACTTTAAATTAATTTGGTTATGTAAGGTTCTATGTACCAAAACAATGTTTTCTTGTTTTAAGTCTTTGCTTTCTTAAGTTATGTTATGTTTAAATTTTATATATGTGTTATGCATTGCTAATTTTAAATGCTTATGTGATGATAAATTATATGTCATCTATTTCACCCATCTTTCCCTTCTTTTTGATAGTGTCAAATGGGGAGAAAGGTGTATTGTTGCTTGTTATTTCCTTGTCTTAAATTTTAAGGTACATAATATTCTACAACACTCTTAACTTCACACATTGAGGGGGAGTCCTTCATCTTAGGGGCAGAATTAATCCGGAAATTACAAAGCATCTTAGAAGAGTGTCTGTCTTCATCAAAAAGGGGGAGAATGTAGAATCAAGCTTCTCAATATCAATAAAGATATTATGTTTTGATGAAAACAAATCTTTATGGCAAGAAGGCAAAGATATTTCTCAAAGCAAAATGCACTCTAAAGCTAAAGCATCATGTTCAAGACTTTGATTCAAGTCAATTGACAAACTTTTAGAAGGTATAATAATAATGTCTTACAATTACTTAAGTAATAGATGTTCAAAGTTCCTAACATGATTGCATATCACATACATTTGATTACACTAAGTTTCAAAGCAAAAATTACAATTTTTTAACTGTGCAATCGATTTACACATTGTTGCACCCCAAAATTTGCCCTCTCCATCTCAATCCTAATTGGCTTATGCTTCATCATCGCACGCACATGCATTCATACCACCAGTTCTATGGTTATGGGTTGGATTTAACTCCCAAAGATTTTCCTTTGAGCAGGCAACGACAAAACAAAAGAAAGGTTGAGATATCAAACCATATAATTTAGATCATGATAAATAATATATAGTTAGAATTACGTAAAATTACTATTTTGTCATCTCACAACCAATCAACAACAAAACCAATCAATCATACAACAACGTCAATATGAACTAAAGTATGCGACTTGACAATGCAAATGTATGTGGTACCATCGGAGTAAAACTCCCAAATTAGAACATTTTCCAGTAATTTCGAGGCACAAGGCATAAGCCTTCAACATTTTGCCAATCCAGGCCAACATTTTGAGCATTCGCTCCAACATAAGAATTTTCCAATCCAGGCCAACTTAATAATGCAATGTATGCCATATGGCTATCATGTGTAGCATACAACAACAACAACCAAAATTAACTAAGTAAAATGACAATCACCCATCAACATTGGCCATCAAGCCTTCGACAACAACAATATTCAACAACACCGATTTTCCAACAACAACAACTTTCAACAACAACAATGTTCAACAATAACATTTTGGTATATTGAATTAGGATTCAACAAAACAAACATGCTACAATAAATCACGAGCATATACGAGCCATTTACTCAATTTTTCCAACTTCGATTAATCGGTTAAACCGCTTACATTCACCAACATATTATTTCGGAATTCTTTCTATTCAATTCCTATGTCATTCCTTACTTATTACCAGTGTTTTTATACTCATAAAAGCCTACTTGAAGTTCCCTAACCAAATTACTTAAAATTGGACATAACTCAAAATCATAAAATTAAGGCCAAATCAACTAAGCACGCGCCGCGAACCACTTTTCGCGCTGCGACCTTAGCAGGTTTTGGTTCGTGTCGCGTCAGCCCATTGGCACCGCGAACTGAGCGTAACAGGTTGGGTTTTAGACGCTTCCAGCCTCTTCTCAACACCCTCAATCCCAAATTTATGGCATTCAACACCCACACAACCCAAGATAAACCATTCTAAGGTATTAGCAACATGTATCATCAAGCAAAAACAACATTAGTCACAACATTCAACAAGTTCCTAGGTTTTCAAGTTTCAAATTAAGATTTTTATTTACAACAACAACAAACCTAGCAATATCACAAACCCCAATACCTATCATTCATCATGTTCCTAATTAGAGTGCAAGAACCCCACCCTTACTTTGTGAATCAAAGATTGAATGGATTGGAGATGGTGGTTTTGCCCTAGCTAGCTTCTCCTCTCTTCCTTTCTCTTCCATTTCTCTTCTTTCTCTCTAAACCCCCTCTTTTATCTACTACTCATAAAAATAACCTATTCTTTCTTCTTATTCTATTCCTTTTAAAAGTATTTGTTTTGATTGAGCAAGCAATTTAGAGTCTTTATTACCTACTCAGGAAGGTCCATTCTTGTTATTTTCCTTCTCCTTTAGGACATCGCTATCCATACCATTAGTTGGTAGGTAACTCTATCCGTTGGATGTGAAGCGACAGGCGTAGGGTCATCGTATGGTCATTGAAGGCAACATTGTAAGGATACCTTAGCATTTTCGTAGGGACGATCATCACTTATTCGTAGGAAACAACCGAGGGACGAGATCATATATTCATAGGCAACATTGAGGGTCATCGAGGGACTATGATCTTTGCGATGATTTTTGAATCGAGGGACTTTTTCTAATGGTACCCCTACGTTCAATGGACATGATCATTGTATTCGTAAGACAACAAGAGAGGATACCCTAGGGGGTGCAAGTGTGAAAAGTGTGTTCAATTCAGATATTTTATCTTTGAATTAGGGTGATCTAAGTTTGATTTTATGTCTTTTCATGCAATCCTATTAGCCATACATCTAAGCAGTTTATATAGTTATAGAGTGCGGAAAGTAAATGCGGAAAATTAAAGGTTCTACGCTATTACATGGGTTTGGGGCAGTTACATAATAGGAGGTGCGGAAAAGTAAATGTGCGAGAAAAGTAAATCTACGTTATTACAAAAATATCCTTGCGACCTATACATCAATTTCTAGAATTGAAAATGTGAAATTAGTAAATAGATAATGAAAAAAAATGTTTCAAGTGTTAGGAAAATGTTAGAAACCTAATTACTATAAGAAAATATTTTTTGAGGTTTTTAGAAATCAATTTTAGTGAATAAAATTAAGAAAAAGTATTTAAATGTGACTAAAAGAAAAATGTTATTTGTCAAAAATTAAATAAATTATTTTATTGATCTAAATCTAAAATCGAAACATTTTTTAGGGTTTTTTAAGATAGTTAAAATAATTTTTTAAAAAGAATTAAAATAAGAAAAGAAAATATAGAAAAAGGTTAGAAAAATTGAAGGAAAAAGGTGTTAAAAAATAGGGATGGTCCTGGTGAGGGTTGAACTCGTGACCCTTAGGTCACTGGTTCAAAATTACACCACTACACCACTTGCGAATGGTGTTAGAATATCGCCTCTGAGTATATGTATCGTTTAAAATTACGTGAGGAAAGACTTAGGATGTCGTGACGTCTGATCCGACATTATAAAAAACAAAGAAGGTAGAACATACAATTAACAATGCAGAAAACAAAAGAACACACAAAATTGTTCAAACATTTCGGTTTTAACCAACCTACATTTGGGGTTATACCAAGCCAAGAATGAAGTCCACTATCGTGATAATGTCTGGAGGAAACCTTCCTTTTACACTACTCACTTAATCGACTACCAAGTTTCCCTTCTACCTATGATACCTCACTTAGATATGAGAACCTCTGCTCACTTCTAATCACCTCATTGATGTCTAGAAATTACATCCGAGCAACTGCATTAACGGCTTTGCTCTTTACACAATCAGCTTGGAGATACCTCACTCCAAACATAACTAAAACATTTTGAAGATACCACACTTCAAACTCATTACAAAGCAGACACACATGTGACACAAACCAAACTTGGAATTCCTTCACAGCTTCTTCCAAGGACACAACTACATTCATTGCGTCACAACTTTTGAGTGATTAAAATAATCCTTTTGCCTATAGGATTTGAGATACAAATCAGTTACCATCCCATAATCCGGGTGGTTCAATTACATGTCTAATCCTAAAGATTACATCTTTCTAAAACCGACAAGCTTACTAAAACTAGGTTACAACCTGGATTAAGGCCTTCAAAATAAAAGCATAAGCTGTAACAAACTTCTACAGTAACAAATTTTCTGCAGATATAAACAAGCAGATAAATTCAGCTACAATCAAGGTCCTTGCTGATCTTTCTCCCTAGCTCTTGGACCTTCACATATGCCTTTAAAGTCACGCCACATAAGATGTATAATATTCCCAAATATTCTGCTATAATTAAAATAGAACTGTAACAAACTTAAAAGTTTTTGTAGTGTGATGTCGTGATGTCTAATGACTCGACATCTCATATGACATGTTGTTCCAGATGTTGAAACATTTCAACACAACATGTTTCTATATTAAATAGAACATCAACCTGCTTTCTCCTTACAATTTATAAATCCTATTTACCCTATTTCTGCTAAATAAGTTTTACCAACCATAAAGCCAATCCTAAAAATAGAGAATCAACAATCTCCCCCTTTGGCTTATTTTGGCTAAGACTAATTTACATAACCTTTGTATTACATAAGCATAATAAAATATACAACAGCAAGTTAGAAGTCTTCAGTAGTCACTTTTTATGATATTTTAAACTTTACAAGTGACAGTCTTCAGTCTTCTTTTATGATATTGAAACATCATACTAGGACATCTTTCTGGAAGGTCCAACTCCAATGTCCTCTCTCTTTTAAGGATCCCACAGATCACACAAAGTTTCTCTCCCTTAAAAGTTTCTCTTCAAAGATAGCATAACATAACCACTTCTCCCCCTTTTAGCCATAATAATACAAAGGCTTGTTGAAGAATAACTCATTATAGCACAGGAAATATAACATCATAGGAACCATCTTCACTCAGAAGGAGAAATTTTGAGGCCATGATGCACATGAGAAAGAAGATACCAAATACTCCCCCTCAAACTGAGAACTATGCGACAACACAGATTGACATAACATCCTCTTTTAGAGCACAAGAGGAAACTCACTAAAAGAAACAAACAATTGGACTATCCATTTACAAACAAAGAGAACCAGACCTCTATGTTGGATAAATCAGAACACAAGACACAATTTTAGTTCATAACTCAAAAACAAGACACAAAACAAAAATACTTGCAGAAAATGCAAGAACCAACAGAATCAAAATAGGACATCCTATTCAACATCTTTGCAAAAACTACTGCAAAGATTGACCTCAGACTTAACAACTTCTGAATACTACCCTTTTCCCTATGTTTGCCACAAGTTGAAAAACATAACCTTCACAGACTCTAAACATACCCATATCCGAACGAAGGACATGAAAGTAAAACAAACCAAGACACAACAAAAGTAAAGGGAAGAAAAAGAAGCAAAAAGAAACTCTAAATACCCGAGCAACTAAAATGACGTACCTAGATTGTAACAATAGTCTTGGTCAAGAAATGCTACTTCAATAAGAACCGCATCAGGTGAATTTGTGCACTAGTTGAAGGCAATGAATGCCTTTAATATAACCTGTTTATTTTGGAACTAAAAATTTCCAAAACATGCACTAAGTCAGAACACGTGATACACACCATTAATACACATCTTAGATGAATTGTTTAAGAATTATCCCTGCTGGTCTTTAAGAATAAAACATGTCTTGAGATATGTCTTGACTTCTTGTTCGACATTGTTCTTCTAGTTTAAAAATATTAGTATTTAAAAGACTTTCCATATGATTAGAAAAATAATTACACTGTCTTTGTTGATCTCAATACCACTTACTCCTCCTGAGATACACAAAATAAGGACATCTTTTATGTTGGTCCTCATAATACTTGAATTATTCTTTATTTGGAATTTGCCACAATTTCCAAATTAGGAATCCTTAGTTTGCTTGCTTCACAAGATTCAGACTGCCACACTCTGTAACTCATAATAGAAGAAACCTCCTTGTTATTTATGTGTATAACTAATTATAAGGCTTCAAGAGATAAGTCTGAACCTTATCATCTTTCTTCAACCTCTGGTGTCTTCAACAGTTGTGATATTACATCATCATGTAGAACACTATCTTCTATACATCACAGTCTTTATCTCTTTCTTGATTCAGATTTCCACACAGTTTATCACAAATATCCAGCTGCCATCAAGATATTTGACAGCATCTGTGTGCATCTCTTTAGTTGAATCAGGTATTTAAATAATCACCAGATAACATTGCCACACATCATTGACCTATGAAGATAATAATGAACTTTAGTATGGATATTTAGTCCACACTAGTCCATGGATTTTTCATATAGATACTTAGCTCCCGACAGAGTATATGAGTTTTTCATTCAGGCTACACATCTAATAAGTACTTAGTCTCCCGTCAAAGTACCTACCAGTTAGTCAGTTAGTATTAACTACTCACACTAAATCATCCTGACTGATTACATCTTCACACTTATATTTACTTCCTGGAAACAATACAACTTTCAATAACAAAAGACTTTAAAAAGATGTTTTGACATCTGATACAACATCATCCATTTTGGTTTTGGGGGTAACATCTATAATTCCTTATTCATAACACTCGGGTAGGAACACAAGAATCACTGCAAGTGTTAGCTTTACATCCAAACAATTTTACATATCACGGATAAATATGATCCACATCTCAATAAGCTTTTCTTCAGACTCTCATTCTGATCTTGAGATGATGGATGTCATAGTCTATACCTGATAGGAGATTCCTCAACTAGGTTTCAGGAATAGACTTAATCTTGGCATAACACAAAAGTATGCAGATTCTTTAAGATAATATGTCTTCCTTGATTCATCTTGACAATACCCTTCTTGGACAATATTTAGGGCATTTAATATCCATTACTATAATTCACTATGGTTGAGACATAGTATTCAGCTCCAAACAAAATTTGTTCTATGGTCATGAGCAAGTCTCCATATATCTGGTTCCTTTGATCAGAAGAATGTACCAGATATAAACTCATCTTGATTTCACATAAGGGATTGAAGAATGTACCTTTGTGAGTCTTCTTACTTTCATTGAGCTTTATTTTACACTCATAGGCTTAGGTCAGAAATAAACTGACATCTGGAGTATAACAATCTAGTTGATCGTGTCCTAATCAAATGATAAGCAAATGTCTCCTCTTCTAGATCAAGAGCAGGTTCTAAACATATGTACTCACACTACATTTCTTTAGCACCGAACATATGTTCTTCAACCGGTAGGCATACCAGTAATAATGTCCTAACATCCTATAGAACATTTGTTCCATCTCCTGGAATACATCATCCTTGATAATCTTCAAGGTCTTCAAACAACTTGCGATGTATATGAGAATCATTGATTAATTGATACGCATCAACTCTATTAATACATGCCTTTATGAGTTGACTTAAGAGAGATCTCAAGTGTCTTTGACACTTTATATAACGTTGTGAAAATCTGCCAAATATTGAGTTGGTAAAAATAACCCTAGGGTCCTTGTTTCACTATAGGGGTTGCATTAGAGGTTATGCAGCGAAAAATAGCCATACATCAACAAAACTTACACAATGCTTACTCCACAATTTAATTGTAAGCATGACACATAAGGATTGAAGATAAATCAACCCTACAATAGGCTTGCCTCTCCACCAAGCAACAGACTAGACCCAACCAATATCTTGACCAATATGGAAACACATAAGCACAGAAGTTACCTTATCAATAGCTTCACTCCCGCATGAAGGTTTTGACAATCTTTTTTTTGTGTTTATTTTAGGCTGAACAATACAATTCAAAATCCTCAATCCCGCATGAAGTCTTTGAATATAACTTTCTTGTTCCAGCATCAATATCTTCTCTCTTCAAGAAGAACAGAATTTTTGGTTATGTTGGTCTAGCTTTCCACAAATAGGTCCATCCTCCACTTCAAGGGACCATACAATATAAAAACTCCTTGTTCAAACAGTCTTCTACCTTGTATACAACCAGAAAGTATCCCCCATGGATCTCATCCAAAAACAGACAGGATGCTTGCTCTGATACAAATTGAAATTCTGGTGAGGGTAGACTAAGGATGTCTTGACATCTAATTCGACATTATAAAAAATAGACAAGGTAGAACATATAATTAACAATGCAGAAAACAAAAGAACACACAAAATTGTTCACCAGTTTGGTTCAAACCAACCTAAATCTGGGGGCATACCTTCATTGTTTACACTCCTCACTTAATCATAATACCCAGTTTTCCTTCTACCTCAGATACCTCACTTAGATATGAGAACCTCCGCTCACTTCCAATCACATCAGTGATGTCTAGAAACTACATCCCAATAACTACATCAATGATTTGGCTCCTAACACAATCAGCTTGGAGATACCTCACTCCAAACACAACTAAAACAGTTTGGAGATACCACACTTCAATCAAAATATAAAGCAGTCACACATCTGACACAAACCAAACCTGGAATTGCTTCACAACTTCTTCCAAGGAGACAACTACACTCATTGCTTCACATCTTCTGAGTGATTAAAATAATCCTCTTGCCTACAGGCTTCGAATTACAAATCAGTGGCCATCCCACAATCCAGGTGGTTCACTTACATGGCTAACCCTAAAGATTAAATCTTTCTAAAACCGGCTAGCTTACTAAAACTAGGTTACAAATACTTATTTATAACCTATTACCCCACTGGATTTGGGCCTTCAAAATAACAGCATAAATTGTAACAAACTTCTGCAGTAACAAACTTTCTACAGAGATAAACAAGCAGATAACTTCTGCTACAATCAAGGTCCTTGCTGATGTTTCTCTTTAGCTCTTGGACCTTCACATATGCCTTCAAAGTCACACCACATAAGATGCATAATATTCCCAGAATATTCAGCTCTAATTAAAATAGAGCTGTAACAAACTAAGCAGTTTCTGTAGCTTGATGTCCTGATGTGTGATGTCTCGACATCTCATATGACATGTTGTTCTAGATGTTGAAACATTTCAACACAACTTGTTTCTCCATTAAATAAAACTTCAACCTGATTTCTCCTTAAAAGTTATAAATCCTATTTACCCTATTGCTACTAAATTAGTTTTACCAAATATAAATCCAATCCTAAAAATTATGAAAAAATTGTAAAAGGCAAGGATCGAACTCGTGCCTTGAGAGACAAAGAGGACTAGAGCGTGCATGGTTAATCACTGGGGTGGTGATACATCTATTAATTTGGATACAAGGATAAATATATATTGGTTTTTTATTTCTGAAAATAAAACAACAAAGCCACATGTGTGCTGGGGCCTAGGGAATTTAAATCGTCTAATCGCACGCAGCCACACATGCCCTCTCCGGTCAATATAAAGTCAAGGACGCCAGAGCCATGCCTCGGTCGTCTTCTCCGACCACTAGATAATCAAAACCTGCAAAATCAAACGAATAAAAACTAGAAGAGGACCCTATCCCCCTAAATCGAACCTCAGGAATTCAACGGTGGTGTTATTTTGGCCTGAATCGGCCTATATATAGAGTTTCGAAGCTCCTCAGTTCGTATGCCCTAATAATGGTGAACCATGATTTTGGCCTCAAAGCTTGCAAATGATAGTTCTAAGCAATCACAAACATCAGTATGAACATGAATATATTAATCGAAGCAATTTAAATGGCATGAATCGAGAGTTTGAGTTTCGAATCCTTTACCAAACTGGTGCAACTTGGTTATCACATTCTAGGATGCTTTGGAATGAGGTAAGAGCTTGGATCGATTGTTGGAAACTTCAGGATGATGAATGGATGCTTGGTCTTGCTTGAGAACTACTGGAAGTTTGACTTTGATTTTGCCCTAGTTTCTTGAATTTTTTGAAGAATTTTCTTGGGTTTTTAGAGGCAGCCACTTATGTCTTTCTCATCTGGCCTTGTAAAATGTATAATGAGGAGCAAATTAGGTTAACAAATGCATTGAAATATATTGCATTGATTGTAAGAATATTTGATTGAAAATAAAATGCAAATATTCCAATTTTGATCAAATTCCATGTAAATCTTTCCTTGTGCGTTTTTTTCCAGCTTGCTATGACTTACTTGCACCTCAAGACATCTGAACAACAAGCCCACACGTCTGGCATCTTGTTTTGGCATTTTATTTTAATTAAAATTGAATTTAAATGAAATAATTCAAAATAATTAAATAAATGATGGAAGGGCATATAATTGGACTTAAGAGTCATGGGCCACATTAGAAACATGTTTAGACCATGAAAACATAGGCCCATTTAGAGGAAATTCAAGATTGATCAATGTTTTCTTCATGCACCTCTTCAAAATTTCCAGTTTTTCTCAAACCATAACTTGCTCAATTTTCATCATTTTATAGGGTTCTTGGGCTTTTTAAAAAGCTTAAGATGTCTTCTAAGTGCTCCTTTTTGTTTCATATTCATTGAAGCTTCCATGCTCATGTACACTTCTTTGGAAAAAGATGACTTTTTGTTGACTTTTAGAAGGACCTATAATGTCTTGACCCATATCTTTCAAATGAAGCATTTTTGGGCAGAGCTTGTGAGAAACAAAGTTGTAGAGAATTTAATTCCCTTTAAAATGAGCTTTGGTGGAAAAATTTATGATGAATTATGTAAAAGTTATGCTTTGTCAAAGTTCTGTTGACTTTCCCTTAAGAAACCCTAATTTAGAAACTTTTGAGTTTTGATCATTCTTTAAATTTTGTTGATGAATCATGACCAATCCTTGATAAAATGATGAATGTGACTTCAAAATATTTATGTTGACCAAAAATGATGAGGTTTGACTGTATGTTGACCACAATTGACTTCTTATTTAATACAATTGATTTTCAACCAACTGAGCCACTGACTGAGAAAACTTAGGTTATGAGGCTTGAAACTTGACATGGTGACATTTTGATGAATATGAGGAGTCATGATAATTACTTGAGCCAGTAGAACTCAACCTTGACTTGAGAGAAGCAAAACCTTATTTATGGGTTGATTTCTTAGGAGAAGGTTTGACTGATCAACCCATGAGGAATTCTTGAGTATGGAGATATATGTTGACTTCAAAAATTGGAGGGAAAATTCTGGGGTATAACAGGTGCCCCTGTTCAATTTTCTTGTACCTTAAGGGTTAGATTGGTATGCTTGCCTTTCGTGACCTGAAGGTAGAAGATGATTGAACACTCGAGTAACCCATGAAATTTGCACTTCCAAATGTATAGAATGAAACCATCGACTGACGATGTATTGGAATAGGCTTATAGATACCATTTGAAGAAGATGATATTGAGGAATGGGTTGTATTTTAGACTCCATGATAGCCTTCTTGGAAATGTGTCCCACTGTCGTTTGGGAATGAAAGTTATTAGCATGCATTGATTTTTGACACGATATGCAACAATCTATAGATGGAGAGATAACAATACAGAGCCGGAGATGGGCTTAAAGAAGCCTTCCAGAGAGATAGATGATAGGAGAGTCAGAATAAACCTTCATCTAGGTTTTATTTGAGATAAGCACTTGTCAGGATGTAGATAGTCGCCCCGTCTTGTTTCGAGATTTGATCTACAGTCTACTTTACTGGTAAACCCGTCTTGTTTCGGGAGTTGATACCGACTTGGCTGAATAGATAGTTTTCCCGTTTTGTGTCAGATATTAATCTTTGACCATTTTCTTGGAAGAATAATTTTGGCTTACTTGAGGATTTAACCTGAAGAGTGAGGTTAGTTTTATGCACATTATGATGCATGTGAGTATGTAATGATGCTCTCGAAATAAACGAGAATTATGTATGAACATGTTATGATTTTTTTTATGAATGATGTGGTTATGAGTAGCCTATTACTGCTTAGAGACTGACATAACAAGTTAACTGAGGATTTGTTACTGCTCGGGGACCAATGTAACAAAGTTGACGTTCACTACGCGGGGACTAACGTGACAATGTAGATGATCACCGCGCGGGGAGTGACATGATAAGTTGAAAATGTAGATGATCATTGCACGGGGACTGACGTGATTAATTGAGAATGATCATTGCGCGATGACTGACATGATGAGTTGAGATAAACATTGTGCGGGGACTGACATGATGAGTTGAGATAATCAATGCTTGGGGACTAACGTGATGAATTGAGAATGATCATTTCGTGAGGGCTAACATGACAATGAGATAATCACAGCTCGGGGACTAACGTGATGAGTTGAGATGATCACTGCACGGGGGCTGACGTGATGAGCTGAGATGATTACTGCGTGGGGACTGACGCGATGAGTTAAAATGAACACTACTCGGGGACTAACGTGACGAATTGAGAATGATCACTACGCAGGGACTGGCATGATTATTTGAAATGATCACCGCTTGGGGCCTAACGTGCTGAACTGAGAATGATCACTGCGCGGAGACTGACGCGATGAATTGTAAGTTGATGACCTGCTACTTCTTGGGGACTAATGTAGCAATGGCATGTGTAGATATTTTAAATGAACCATCCTACTGCATATGAGATAGTGGTATAGTATTCCTAAAGATGTGATAACTTTGTGGGGTGGTATTGGTGACTTAGATTATTATCCCAAGTCCTAGAGCCTGTAGTAATTGCTATTTCTATTCGATTTTCATGTATTTTTGAGCATATATTTATTGTTAGACACATAACCATTCAGAGCAGTCATTGGACTCATGCAAACAAAATAGATAAAAGTAAAAAATTTGGATTTTAGAAGAGAAATTGTATTGATTTTTGACAAACGGGCCTATAGACAGGCAATTTGTGTACAGGTAGATAGATATCCTAGTTAGAGCAAATCGTCGAAAGCATTGAGAAAGTGATAAAAGCTATGTTAAAATAAGCCCGCCGAGTTTCAATTCTGTTATTGCTCATATATTTTCGACTATTTCATCTCCTTGCTGCCAAAAGAAGGTGATTGGACTGATCTGCGCCATTTGAACTTGACAGTGATGTGTTATGTAAGTAGGTGATCCGTCGACACATAGTCATACGTTTTAATCCCAAACTTTTCCAAGACCGCCCTTTCGGGTTTTCAGTCTATCGGGATACCCTTTTTTCCCAAGCCGCCTTACCAGGTTTTTGACTTGTAGGGTGTACATTTTTTACGTATGTCCCTAACTTTTGCCCAAACCCTTTTGGTTCGCCGGGATGCCTTTATTTTTTCCTAGGCCAGTCGACCTAGCGGGTCTCGTTTATGCGTAGTATTTTTTAACTATGTCTGCATTCACATGGTGCAGGAAGTCATCTCAATCCATGGTTCTTAGTATCATGGCTCCGCCAGAAAATATTATCTTGACTACAAATGGTCCCTCATAGGTGGGAGTCCATTTACCCCTAGGATCACCTTGTGGTAGGATGATGCGCTTGACTACTAGATCGCCAACTTGTTACACTCGATGCTTGACTTTCTTATTGAAGGCTTTGACCATTTATTTTTGATATATCAGTCCATGGAAGATGGTTGCGAGTCGCTTCTCATCGATCAAGTTTATCTGGTCAAGTTGAGTCTAGACCTATTCGTTTTCATCTAACTGTGCATCCTTCAATACTTTTAGCGAGGCATCTAGACCTCGATAGGTAGAACCACTTCCATACCATATACAAGAGAGAATGGGGTTACCCCTGTAGATGTTCGTACTTAAGTGCGATAATCGTGGAGAGCAAATCGAAACATCTCATGCCAATCCTTGTACGTTATTGTCATCTTCTATATGATCTTCTTAAGATTCTTGTTGGCGGCTTCCACTGCGCCATTCATCTTTGGCCGATACAGAGAAGAGTTGCGATACTTTATCTTGAACTACGTGCAGAGATTGGTGATATTTTGTTGTTGAGATTGGTACCACTGTCTGTGATAATCCTTTCAGGGATGTCGTAACGGAAGATGAGATTATGTTTGATGAATCGAGCCACGACATTCTTGGTAACAGATGCGAACGACACTGCTTCTACCCATTTTGTAAAGTAGTCGATAGAAAAAAGGATGAAATGGTGTCCATTAGAAGCGGTTGACTTGATTTCTCCAATCATAACAATACCCCACATTGCAAAAGGACAAGGAGCAGTTAGAACATTCAACGAAACCGGAGTCACATGCACTTTATCTGCTTATATCTAACATTTGTGGCATGATCGGGAATACCAGTAGTAATCGACTTCCATTGTGGATCAGTAGTAACCTTCTCTCAAAAATTTCTTAGCCATTGTACGTCCACTAGAATATGTACCAAAGGCGCCTTCATGTAGTTCTTCCATAATTCGTTTAGCTGTCTTCTGATCTACACACCGTAGTAAGGCAAAGTCATGGTTGCGTTTGTATAAGATGATGTTACTTAGAAAGAACTTGGCAGTGAATCTCCTCATCAATTTCTTATCGTTGACAGATTCCCCTCAAGGTATTCTTGAGCCTCGAGATACCTCTTCACTTTGTGGAACTAAGGTTTCTCTTCTACTCCTTCAGTTTCGAGTTCACAATAGTACGCTAGTTCGTCTAATTTTTCAATAGTAATCTGAGGAGCTTCATTGTCCCATCTGACTTTGAACATGGATGACATGGTAGCTAATGTGTCTGCCAACTTATTCTCTTCTCGTGGAATGTGATCGGAAGTGATTTCTTCGAAGTAGGGGATCAAATTCAACACATGTCCTCGATATGGAATAAGGTTTGGATGTTTCGTGTCCCATTCGCCCTTAATCTTACTAACCACCAAAGCTGAGTCTCCATATACTTGTAATAATTTGATCCTCAAGTCAATAGCAACTTTGATACCCATGATGCACGCTTTGTATTCATCTATATTGTTGGTGCAGTCGAAGCATAATCAGGAAGTGAAGGGTGTATGGCCGCCTTTGGGAGATATGATCATAGCGCCAATATCATTGCCAAGTGCGTTAGAAGCTCCATCAAAGACCATGGTCCATCGGGATCCTGGTTGAGGTCCTTCATCTGGTCCAGGTTCCTCGTAATCGGTGACTAGCATAATATCCTCGTCTGGAAATTCAAAATGCATAGACTGATAGTCATCTACGGCTTGATGAGCCAAGTGATCAGCTACTACACCTCCTTTGATCGCTTTCTGAGTAGTGTATTGAATATCGTATTGATCAAGATCATTTTCCATCTTTTGTTCTTCCAAAAGAAGATTTCGAATATGTATTTTATCGGATCGATTTAAGAGACCAATAAGGTAGTGCAAGTCAACATATACTATCTTAGTCGGCGAGCAACCCAATCCAAAGTGCAACAAGTTTTCTTGAGTAGTGAGTATCTTATTTCACAATCGGTAAACATTTTGCTAAGGTAGTATATTGCATGCTCTTTTCGAGCAGACTCGTCATGTTGCCCCAACACGCACCCCATTGAGTTCTCTAACACTGTTAGGTACATGATTAGAGGTCTTCCTTCGACCGGTGGCATCAGCATAGGAGGTTCTTGTAGGTACTCCTTGATTTTGTCAAAAGATATCAAGAAATCGTCGTTCCATTCCACTACTTGATCTTTCTTCAGTAATTTGTAGATTGGCTCACAAGTAGTAGTTAAATGTGCAATAAATCTGGAAATGTAATTCATTCGTCCTAAGAAACCTCGTTCTTCCTTTTCTGTGCGGGGTCAACTTCGATACCTTTACCACTGACGATGAATCCCAGGAGTTTGCTGGATCTGAATCTAAAGGTACATTTGTTTGGATTTAGTCTCAACCTGTATTTCTTCAGTCTATCAAACAGCTTATGCAAATGTTCAAGATGTTCTTCTTCTGTTTGTGATCAAGCTCTTATGTCTTCGATGTAGACCTCTATCTCGTGATGGATCATATCATGGAATAAAGCTACCATAGCACGCTGATATGTTGCGCCAACATTCTTCAACCCAAACGGCATGACCTTGTAACAGAAGGTGCCCCACTGTGTAACAAAAGTAGTATTTTCCACGTCTTTGGGAGCCATCTTGATCTGATTGTAACCGGAGAAACCATCCATTAAATAAAAAACCTTACGATGAGAGGTGTTGTCAACTAGTTTATTGATATGTGGAAGCGGAAAATCATCTTTCGGGCTTGCCTTATTCAGATCTCGATAGTCCACATGCATACGTACCTTGCCATCCTTCTTAGGTAATGGTACCACATTCGCAACCCACTATAGATATGAAGTAATGGCTAAGAAACTTGCATTGAACTGCTTCATTACTTCGGATTTAAATTTCTCAGACATCTCAAGGTGCATACAATAAACCTTCTACTTTACAGGGATAAAACCTTCTTTCATTGGTAGTCGGTGAACCACAATGTCGATATCCAAACCTGGCATGTCTTTGTAAGACCAAGCAAGAATCTCAATGTAATCTCGCAGCATCTTGATCAATCTTTCCTTAACATTATTCTCAAGATCGGCTCCTGTCTTGATTTCTTTTTTGCTTTCATCGGTACCTAGATTCACCGCCTCGACCAGCTCTTCATGTGGTTCTATAGCCCTTTCCTCTTGTTATAGTAGTCTGGCAAGTTCTTCAGGCACTTCACAATCTTCCTCGCCTTTGTCTTCGGCTTGGTAGATCAGATTCTCAAAGTCATATTTAGCAATAGGAGAGTTGTTACCGATGGGATCCGGAGTGAATATGGATCTGCAGTTTATTGCGTGGGTGTGTGTAAGAACACATAGCTTTTTTTGAAAAGGTGATAAGTAAAAAGAATGACAGAGAGAAAAATATTTTAATGCAAAAGTCCAATGATTTATTGAATAAAATTATGCGAATGAAAAATAGTAATCCTCACAAATGAGACATTGTGCCCTAGGCAAGGAACTAGGCTTAAAGTCTTTTTATTCAAAGCTATAAAGCATAAAGCAGGAAAAACAATTACTCGACTAAAGGAGATTGGCATAAAATCCTTAGTCGTCCAATTGTTGAGCCCGTTGTCGGTAGTAGCGAAGATCCAATTGTTGATGTCAAAGTCACCATCATCGTCTTCTATAGCATGAACTCCATTCTTGTTGATGCGGAACAGAGGCCCACCAACACGTTCACGGCGTACCATGTCCTGACCTTTGGAAGTGAAGCCTAAACTAGTCTTGTCAGATTTGAATGGAAAATCGGGCAACTTCCCCAAATAGTACAACCTCCTTCTTCTACTACAGCTCTGGCGTCCTTCAGCGAGGCCATCTTTGGT
Organism: Vicia sativa; assembly: GCA_021764765.1. Classification (NCBI taxonomy): domain Eukaryota; kingdom Viridiplantae; phylum Streptophyta; class Magnoliopsida; order Fabales; family Fabaceae; genus Vicia; species Vicia sativa. The sequence goes on along the minus strand of CM038794.1, from coordinate 96,788,970 downwards.
AGACATCTAGTAACCTTAGAAGTGAGAGGAGAGTCGACAAGCGTGACTCGTGGAACTACTTTGAAAGCTTGACAGGGGTTCTCAATAAATTCTCCTTCCATTTCAATGTATCAGAATGACTGCAGATGACTCACCATATATTCTTCCTCTTCGTATACCGTAACGATCTTCCCCTTCATTGGGTACTTCAACTTCTGGTGCAAGGTAGAGGTAACAGCGTCTGCCCCATGTATCCAAGGGCGTCCGAGAAGGCAAGAATAAGTTGGACGAATATTCATCATAAGGAAAGTAGAGTCGAATGTCAGGGAACCTACATTGATCGACAGGTTGAGTTCTCAAAGTACTGTTCTCTTCGAACCATCAAAAGCTCTTATGATTATGTCACTGGGTTTCATGATCACTTATTTAACATCATGTCTGTTGAGGGCACTCTTTGGCAGGACATTCAGAGCAGAGCCAGTATCCACCAACACATGAGACAACGTAGTGCCCTTACACTCTATAGAGATATGCAAGGCTTTGTTGTGTTTTCTTCCGACAGGAGTCAAATCAGTATCTGAAAATCCCAAGCCATTGTCTAGGGTTAGGCTACCAATACAACTTTCAAATTGGTCAACAGAAGTGACTTGCGGTATGTGAGAATTCTTCAGAAACTTCACCAAGGATTTAGCATGAGCCTCGGAGCACAACAATAGTGCTAGCATGGAAATCTTGGATGGGGTTTGTACCAACTGCTCCATAATATTGTATTCTCTTTTCTTAATAATCTTCAAGATTTCCTCCATCTCTTACTTGGAGGTATCTTCAGTAACTTCTTCTGTTAAAGCAGGTTGAGTCACTTTCTCTTTTACCCGGGCCTCGGGAGTTGGTTCAACAGCAGGAATGCGGACTTGTGTAGTAGTGTCTTTTGGAGGAGAGATATCTCGAGAAAACACTCTTCGGTTAGTTACCTTGCTTGATCCAAGGATATTGTCGACATCAGGATTAGCAGCCTCAACTGTGTTGTCTTCAACGGCCAATGGCTCTTGTTTGACGCCATGGTAGTAAACTTCGGTTCCATAATTCCAAGGTATAGCTTTTCCAGAGGAATATGGAACTGGTATGGGTGTTGTAATAATTAGAGGTTTCAATCTAGGTACTGGATCGGTAGAGGTGATCCCTATTGTGTTTATATCGGCATATTCATCGGGATAGTCATCATCTCCCCATCTGGTTGCTTTGACGTCATCAATTGCAATCTTTTTTCTTTCAGGGGCGGTATATTTTACCATAAAATCAAATTTACCACATGGCTTCCCCAAGGTATCCCATACTTCTGGTATGGCTTCTTCCATGCTTATGTCTTAGATTTTCAAGTTTTTGGAAACATCTTCGCACAAACCCTCGATAGAAGGAGTTTTCATGAATAACAATTCTCGATTGTCCATCAGGCGTTGAACACCTCTCTTCAACCAAGCACATCCATTGGGTTTGGATGCGCAATAACAAAAGTTGTTAAAATATCTTAGAAATAAGTCGGCTTGTAGAAGATTCTGCTTAACAGTCATCAAGGGAGTGGTTAACTCATTCACAGCAAAGACATAAGAGTCGTTATCAATAGCGTTGGCACTCTTGCCATGATCAGGCATCGGTGCGTTGATCACGTTTGGGGTTTCGATAGGAGGGTCGAATTTAATTTCCTGAGCTTCAATCATGTCTTGGATCCTATTCTTTAGGGCCTAATAGTTGTTGGTGTCGTTTCCATGGCTATTGGAGTTGTATGCATACCTTGCATTAGGGTTGTACTTCGAAGATGTGTTAAAATGTTGAGGCAGATCTCTCAAAGTAATAAGCTCTACTTTCAACATGTGTGGCAATTCTTGACACAATGGCATGTTGATCTTCGTAAATTGTCTCCTTAGCGCGTTATGCCTACATGTGTTGTCTTGTTGAGGTTGCACCGATATGGGATTGGAGATCATGACTGCCCCCATAGATTGATGGTGATCACCCTTGTCACGGTTCTTTTAACCATATACAACATTGGCTTCTTTCTTCCCACCAAAAGACCTCTTCGCAGGATTTGAAGATGTCTCGACTTGAATCTTTCCCCTCTTGATTCCAACTTCAATTTGTTCTTCTGTCAATATCGGTTAAATTGAATCCGAAGAATTTCAATCGAAAAATTAAATAATGGGTGTCATCGTTCCATAAACATGTCAACCAACTCCCTATTAGACAAGAGTGGCTGGACTATGGCTACTAGATCTCTCTGTTTCTGAGCATACTCTTTGAACTTCTCATCACGGCCCATAAACATATTATGTAGTTGCGCGCGGGTTGGTGCCAACTCAGCGTTATACTGATACTACTTGTAGAAAGCATCTGCTAAATCATTCCTAGTGTGAATGTGGGTATTTTCTAGCTGATAATACCACTCTAATTATGCTTCGGACAAACTCTCTAGAAAGAAATGCATCTACAATTTCTTGTCAATAGTGTATGGTTGAATCTTATGAACATAGGACTTCAAATGAAGTTTCGGACAGGAAATGTCGTCATACTTAGCAAAAGTAGGAACTTTGAATTTGCGGGGAATGACCACTCCAGGAACCAGGCTTAAATCATCAAAGTTCAATCCTAACATTTTTCATATTTTCCAAAGCATTTAGACGGTCATCAGGTTGCTTGTACTTCTCGTTGTCAAGAGGATACGATTCGCTCACATATTCTTCTTCCTCTTCTTCTTGAGACCCATGATGGCTTCCTTCATATTTTGCCACTCTTCTCTAAGAAATCAAGCAGTCTGACTACCTTTTCCAGACCTCTGAACCTTTCCCTATGTTGAAAATACCAACAATCTTCTTCTTTTTCTTCTTGATGATGAGCTCTTTCATATCTTTCTATCCTTGGGCCAAGTTGGTGAACATCCCTTGGAACTGAGCATTCAGAGCCAGGATATCTTTGACACTTTATTTGAGAGCCATTTCTACTGAAATAAATAGTGAGAGGATAAGAAAAATCGGTATTCAGAGTACCTGTTATGAAATTATATGCTATGATATGCAATGTTTATGCCATGCAATGTTTTCAAGGACCTTAGGAATTTAAATTTCATAAACAAACAAGAACAAACTTTTATTAGTTTGATTAGTAAATACAAATAAAAGTTCAAAAGTAAGACTCCTAGTTCCTTAAGCCTCCCATGGACGTGTCCTCTTTATGTTGACATAGGTGTTAATGCTTTGTGCCTCGTGAAGTAGCTTCGTCAGCTCCAATACTTTTTTCTTGCTTTCATAGCATTGAGTTTCGAATGTATCCCTTACTTCTTTAAGTTGAATCAAGGATCTCTTTAATTCTTCGAAACCGGTGGGCATGTTTGAATGGTGGATGGTCGAAGACTCGACGCCTTCAACAACAGGTTCCATAACCACCGGTAGGATATCAGCATATGGCATCATGAGGTTTTGAGCACGAGCCCGCACCCATTTAAGGTAAGGTACCCAAGGAATATAATTTTTATGACCTAAAGTCCTTGTATCAGTTTTCTTCACCATGCCCTATGCGTGTACAAATCTTCGACAGAAATCTTTGAGATCATTGTCGTAGTCAAATACAATACTTTGGATAAGCATGTCATGAGGTCCATCTCTTCGAGCATAACCAAATTGTGGTATGGCTAAAGAAGGGTTGTAAGTGATACCTCCCTTTATACCAAGGAGTGGTACATTAGGTAATTCTCCATAACCCTCGACGAAAGTGATGTCTTCTTGGAAATAGAGACACCAACAAATATATGAATGAGAGAGTGACATCAACCTTTGAGACCACTTCAGACCTTGTCCATTCATCATTACTAATCGAGTAAGGTGCGAAATACCTGGATAATAATGGTATGCAACACATGAGAGTCCATTGTCTTTTCATAGTATGAGTGTGAAGAGAATTCAGAATATCTCCGAGCAAAGTAGGCCCAAGATTATGAGTGAGGAAAATCTTGATGGCGTTCACATCTAAGAATTGATCTGGATTAGAAAATAATAACAAACCATAGATTAGTAAATCCAAAATGTCTTCGAAAGCGTGGAAACTTATAGCCTTTAAGAATTCTCGAGCTTTCTTTATCATAAACTTAGATAGAAAACCCTTAACTCCACTTCTTGTTTCCCAATTAGCTTTAATGTCTGACCACTTTAGATGTAAAGCTCATCGATGTCTTCAAACCTCAGAACTTTTTTTGAACTAAATGTTATCTGATAAAGGATAGGTATCCCGAGTAGCTTAGAGAACTCTTCCATTGTCTGATAATCTGGGAAGGTAAATCAGTGATGCTTAGGATCACAGAACTGGAATACGACGCTAATCATATCTTCTTCAAAACCGGATATAACCAAGTCGATTAGATAACCATTCCTCTTGATGAATTGAGATTGGTCGGGAACTTTTGAGACTAACTCCTTGATTTGAGAAGGTATACCCACAAAGTTGATTCAGATAGTCTTCCTAGAAGCCATAACCTTACAATAAAGAGCAAAGATAAATTCCTAGGTCCTTGAAATGGTTAGAAATGTTATGATGATATGATTCTATGATGTCATGATGTCATGTTTAAATATCAAGCGCATGCAATTCACACAACTGCCCTAGGTTTAAGGCTTGCATGAGGGATAAGTGTCTACCCTACCGAAGTTTAAGTTGGTTCAATCTGTCCTACAATAGTAGTTGGGTTCTAGGAATCTCATATCAGAGATCTTTCATGACTTTATTTATATGGATACCAAATGGTCGGCGAATCATCCGAAGTCAAATCTCAGCAGCGTAGCATCAGTATCAACCAACCTTAGTTTGCGAAAGGCTATCTCACTACCTTCTAATAACCAAGATGGGTCAATTAGGGTTCTAAAAGTTTAGTTAGTGCTTGATGACACCCATGAGGCAAAATTTCCTCAGCGAACATGAGGAACATCGGGACATCAAAGTGTCGCACTAGCCGTAGCCATTATTTTAACCGTTTTGGTCTAGGACAATCGCATTGATCTATTTCTACTTACCTAAGGAAACCTAGATTGGTGTAGGATTCCCCACAAGTATAATACCCGAAACCCTTAAAAGTAAAGCATACAAAGAAAATATAAAGCGATTAAAAGTGATCTAAAACCCTAAGGTAACCTCTCTTTGGGTAGTGTCCCCAGCAGAGTCACCATTCTGTAACACTGTGGGATAACTGACTTGTTTGTTTTGCGTTTTATCACAAATGTTGCAGATAGTAAGAATCGCCACTGACTTTTATTTTATCCAATAAAGGAAATGTGAAAGAATAGGAAATACCTTTGATAGATTAATACGGAGGTAATTATGAAAAGGAAGGTAGTACCTTTCCATCCGTAGATTATCGACAGGATCTTAATTGCTTTAGCTCACTTTTTGAAAACTCACTTTGTGTGTGCGTGTTTTGAAAATTATTTTGAAAAGTATTTGTTAGTGTTTTAAGTGGGCATCAATTTTGGTAAAACTAGGCTTTAGAAATGTCTTGATAGATGTCATGACATTCGAGATTGAAGATAAATCCTCTGGACAAGGATGGTAAAAATACATTTCGAGCTGAAGCTAAAATTGTGGAAATTGCAGAAACACGATGTCATAAGATGTTATGACATTCGATACATTCTGCAGAATCGGTTTTCTGAGATTTTCGGGAAGTTTGTTGAGCATTTTATTTATGTTTTTACATTACTAAGCATGCTCACGTGGCTGCTAGGTTAATTTAATTAAACCTAAATTGGTTGTTGAACAAACCATGTTTTTAGGAGAAATTAAGTAAACCTAGCTATCTTTATAACCCAAAGCGAAGATTGGGATGCTTCTATATAAAGAATTCAACCCTTACTCTACACCACGCCTCGATTCCATTGAAGACATTGAAGGTTTTTGTTTGTGTCTTAAGGTTAGTAAAGTTGGTATTGTGTAATTCTAGTTTCTCTTGTGAGCCAAGCAACTATCAATTGATAAGTGCATTGGACTAGGATTTGTTGTAAGGTAGTTTATCACTCAAAGCTTTAAAGCACGAGTGTACATCTCTTGATTGTAAGCTTTGAGCGAGATCAAGATAGTTTATTGAAGTGTGACTTCACAATTCAATTAATCAATAGGTTGATATCACTGCGGTGATTGAGGAGTGAGTAGGAACTCGGATCTAAGTAGGACTTAGGTTGAAGTGTCATTGGGTAGGATTAAGTGAGGAGTTGTAAACGGTGAGTTTAACTCAATTGATACTACTAATAGTGAATTTCCTCCACGGCTTGGTAGCCTCGGATGTAGGTTTGTTAGAACCAACGGGTGAACAACTTATTGTGTTATTCTTGCTTTCTATATTTTGTGTGAATTGTCAAAGCGATGTCGATATTGTGTCATAGCATTCTACGTGACATTAAGTATCTGCTGCCAGAATTTCAATTAGCATCGAAAGCACCACCTTGTTATTTCGGGTGAGATCTAGGGATAATAGTTTCGCATAATGGATAAAGAAGGTTTGGAGGTAGACCACCTATTCGGATGGGTCTAATTATAGTCTTGGAAGCCTCGTATGGTTGCCTTCTTAAGATCGGTGATATCAAGGCTTGGAGAGCTCGATAAAGGATGGAAACATCCAACCAAGGTTGAGAAAGATGGGACTCGTCTTGAAACACGAGGAAGAATGGAGCAAAGAGGAAGAGGAGCTTGGGGAATTCTAAAGCAGAATGCTTTATTTAATGGTATTGGAAATATCTTGAATGGCTCATCGGTGTGCTGGCCAGGATGTGGGACACCCTCAAAACTACATGAGGGACATCCAGGTGAAGATGTCAAGACTCAGGATGCTCACTACCGGTTGAAAATTTGAAGATGAAAGAAGATGAGACTATTCATGAGTTCCACATGAACATCTTGGAGATAGCCAACACCTCGGAGCTACGGGTGAAAAGATGTCGAGGAGAAGGCGGTAAGGAAAATTCTCGGATCCTTGCCTAAGAGATTTGCAATGAAAGTAACTGCATAGAGGAGGCCGGTGACATTAGCACCTTGAAGGTTGAAGAACTTGTTGGATCTCTTATGACTTTTGAGATGGAATGGTGAGAATCGATAAGAAGAATAAAGCATAGCCCTTGTATCCAATCTTGAAGAGGGTACAAGAAGGGTGATGAAGAGAAGATATCAAGCCATAGCTATGCTTGGAAGACAGTTCAACAAGCTCATCAAGAATTGATCCAAGGTCAAGGTCAAATGTCAAGGACATTCCATCGACATCAATGATCTTATGACTCCAGCAGAAGATCCGGTCGAAGAAAAGGAAGTCAAAGAAGAGGTCCATGTCATGAATGTGAAGGATATGGACACATTAAGTGAATGTCACCTTTCTTAAGAAACAAAACAAAGGAATGGGTCACTGGTGCGATTCGTAGTGAGTGCGAGGAAAGCGACTAATCTTGTCACCGCACCTTGGAAGTTGTAAGATAATGACTCTAGTGATGAAGAAGTGACCTTTGAAGAACTTGTTGATACTTACAAGCGTATCAGTGGTGAAGTATGTCTGAATGAAAAGCAAAAAGGCGATTGAGAAGTTGGAGGCGGAAAATGTGAAGGTGGGCGAAAGAAGGAGAATCTGAGACACTATAAGACAACTCAACGGTGAAATTACGGTGTTAAATTCCAAGCTTGATCGATGACTTCGTCAAAATCGACCTCTGGAGCAGAAAAGTTGGAAGAAATCCTTGACTTGGGCAAAATCGAAACAAGCATGGTCTAGGATATGTGGCTACAAAGGAACCTAGTGACAAGAAAAGAAGAGGCCTAGGAAACCAAAGTCAAGGCGATGTCACAACATGGGATCAACATCGGGATCGGAGAAACATGAAGAAGAAGTTTCAAAGATGGAGATGTCATCATTGTGGAAGGTTTGGACACATAAAACCTTACATTATAGGCTACATGGATACCTAATCGGACTCCTATGTTAAGCCTAAAACATCAAAGTACCTTACACTCAAAAGTGGAAGAAGAAGATTGAAGCAATGATAGCTCACACTTCTCTCGAGTGTCCGCCAAGGAAGATTGGTACTTTGGTGGGTGTTCTAAGCATATGGAATAAAAACCTCTTGAATAATGTCAAACCTCATTCCACCAGCTTTGTTACCTTTGGAGATGGAGCTAAAGGAGAAATCAAAGGTGTTGGAAACTTAGCGCTACGGAGTTCCAAATCTAAGTGGTCTTCTTGGTAAAAGGCGATTGCTAACCTCATAAGCATAAGTCACTATGTGATATGGGATTCAAAGTTAACTTCACTAGATCGAATGTCTTGTAATCAATGATCAACAAGAAGTAGTTATGAGAGGAATCGGATCAAAGACAAGTTACATGTGAATCGAGAACACCAACCTCTCATGTATGTTCCACGACAAAGATGAAAAGGAGGTCAAGTTGTGGCACCAAAACTAGGACATCGCACCTCGGAGGAATGAAAAGATCATCTCGATGGAGGAGGGATACCAAGACTTCACATTGATGAAGGAAGGGTGTGTGGTGAGTGCCGGTTGGAAAGCAAAGCGAATGTCACACCAATGTCTAGACATCGGACCACATCTAAAGTCTTTGCGCACATGGACTTGATGGGGCCTATCACAGTTGAAAGCTTGGTGGAAAAGATATGCCTATGTTGTTGTGGATGACTTCTCGGTTACGGATAAACTTCATCAAAGAAAAATATGAAGTGTTTGATGTCTTTAAGGAGTTATGCAAAAGACTTGAGAGAGAAGGAAAGTTGTATTGTCGAATAAGAAGTGACCATGGAAAGGAATTTGAGAATAGCAAGTTTGATGAATTACATTCCTCGAAGGGATCAACCATGAGTTCTCTTCTCTATAACACCTCAACAAAATGGGGTTGTGGAAAGAATAGGACTATCAGAATCGCGAGCAATGATTCATGCTAAGAAACTCCTATTCATTTTGAAATTTGAAGCTATGAATCTGACTTGCTATGTGAGGTTACCTTAAGAAAGGCTGTCTCCACCGTATGAGCTATGGAAAGGAAGAAAACCAACTGTGAAATACTTTCATGTGTTTGGGAGCAAATGCTATATTCGACGGATCGTGATCAAAGGAGAAAATGGATTCTAAGAGTGATGAAGGCATTTTAGGATACTCCAAACAATGAGCATAGGGTATTCAACTCGAACCCGGTTATGATGGAGTCTATTAATGTCATTGTTGATGATCATTATCAAAGCACAATGTCCCATATGATGTTGAGACATGGTTTGAGACATCACCTCAAGTACGATAAGGAAAATGTTCCTACTCTACTACACTAAATCGAACACGAGGAAGCAAACAAAGATCCCTCAATCGGGATTGAGAAAGATCATCAAAGGATCTCATCATTGGAGACCCAACCAAGGTGTTGTTACAAGATCGAGCTGTCTCAAACTCGTGCTTCGTGTCAAAATAGAGCCAAAGAATGTCAAGAAGCTCTATGTGATGAATTTTGGATTGGAGCAATGCAAGAGGAATTGAACCGATTCAAGCAACATGAAGTATGGGAATTAGTTCCTAGACCGAAGGAACAAACATCATTGGCACTAAGTGGATCTACAAGAACAAGTCGATCGGAAGGGTCACGGGAATAAAGCAAGACTTGTTGCTCGAGGTTACACTCAGTGGAGGAATTGACTTTGATGAGACCTTTGCACGGTGGCTAGGCTGGAATCAATCAGCTTCTACTAGGAGTTTCTTGCATTACGAAATTCAAATTATTTCGGATGGATGTGAAAAGTGCCTTCCTAAATGGCTACTTAAATGAGGAAGTATATGTAGAAACACCTAAAGTTTATGGATCAAGTTTTCTGAACATGTCTACAGATTAAGGAAAGCCTATATGGTCTAAAACAAGCCCCTAGGGCTGGTATGAAAAGGTGACCAAGTTTCTTACAGACAAAGGATACGGAAAGGAGGATTGGATAAAACTCTCTTTGTCAAGAATGAAGGTGGGAAGGTTATGGTGGCTCAAATCTATGTTGATGACATAGTATTTGGAGGAATGTCGAGACAATGGTGACACAATTTGCCAATCAAATGCAAGCGAGTTTGAAATGAGTCTCATGGGAGGTTAACTTACTTCCTTGGATTGCAAGTCACACGGATGGAAGATTCAACATTTCTTTCACAAAGCAAGTATGCAAAGAATATTGTCAAGAAGTTTGGAATGGAGAATGCCGACCATAAAAGGACTCCTCTCTACACATTTGAAGTTGACCAAGGATGCAAGTGGAGAAAAGGTTGATCAAAGTTTATATAGGAGCATGATAGGGAGCTTGTTGTACCTAACGACCGAGACGACATTGCTTATGCGGTTGGGGTATGTGCAAGATATCAAGTGAGCCTAAAGTAAGTCACATTAACCGGTGAAAAGAATCACGTATGTGAGTGGAACTTGCAATTATGGTATCCTATATTCCGTGGATGTGAACCAATTACATGCGGATATTGTGATGATTTATTGGGTGGGAGTCTTGATGGCGGAAAAGTACCTCGGAGGATGCTTCTTCTTGGGAAACAATCTTGTTTCTTGGTTTAGCATGAAAGCGTGTGTCCCTATCCACTTCTGAAAGAATACATAGCGGGTAGCGTTGTTCTCAAATAGTGCGGATGAAGCGGATCTTTGTCGAGTATAATGTCACAGGATGTCATGACATTGTATTGTGACAATGAGTGCTATTAATATATTAAAGAATCCTATTCAACACGGTGGGACTAAGCACATAGACATCGACATCACTTCATCGGAGAACTTGTGGAGGAGAGGTGATTAAATTGGATCATGTAGTCACGAACTTCAATGGTGACATTTTACCAAGGCTCTTGATGCTAGTCAATTTGAAAACTTAAGAGCAAGCGGGCATCTGTCGTTATGAGGAATTGTAGCAATTAAGATTGCCTCCAAGAAAGGAAGAGACCATTTATTAATTATAAGTGGGTCAGTTGCTTATTTCCCTCTTATTTTTATAGGGTTCAAGAATGTGAAAAGACTCCTCCATATAACAGCCTTTTCAGTTGAAAGTATCATACCTTCTCCATCCAACAGATACTCTCAACCGCTTCGTCATTCTTGGTCTCTGATTCTCAATCTTTCCCAGAGAAATATGTCTTCCTCATCCTCTTCAGACTCTGACTGTTCATCTCCCACCATGGCTGAGATTAGGGCATTTGTTGAAGCCATGGATATTGAATCGGTGAAGGTCTCCCTCGGTTCAATGGTGACTCTCATTCATGCGGAAGGATCAAGGTTCATCGATCTCTTGGTAAGACTCGCCTCTTGTTCCCCACGAGATAAGAAATAGGGAAGGTGCCAAGTATGTAGAAGAAGCCATTGCTAGGATAGTCACCAGAATCCTAGACGAACATCACTCTGTTCCTAGAATTTCTGTTCCCCTTAACCAAAGACCTGCTAGCCCTAGTTTAGCAGATGATCCAGATGTCACAAAGAATGTCATGACATCTGATGATCACGTCTAGGCAACTCATGTGAACCCTGATTCTTCTGATTTCCCTGTCAAAGCAAATGGAGGTATTTCTGGTTCTCAAGTTGAGCAAATAACGAGCTGGAACTTCCTCAAAAAGTATAGAGCTAAATTTTTGGTTGTTCAAAATGCAAAAGGACACCAATGGCAAAGAAAAGGAAAGCTCACGAACACAAAGCTGAACAAGCTTACGATAAAAGAGATGATCTTGATCTTTCGACAATGAAGATGCCTCTTGATGAGAGGAGAGCAACTAATTAAGTTCTTTGTGTTGCTTTCTTTATCATTTTGTATTACATCCTTTCCCTATTCTTTATTGTTTACATCAATGTTACGCTTTGTTTCTTGTATTTTCCATTTGTGCTTCTTTTTGGATGTTTGTAAACATTGTCCTGACAGAGATGTATCCCTGTATACTTGCTGGTACTTAATTACTTGCTGGTATAATTTTTTTTGTTGCTGACACTGTTTGATTAAAAAGTTTGGGGGACTTGTATGGTTTCCTTTGGCCCTTTATGGCTAAAAAGGGGGAGAAGAACTATTGTGTTGACAGTAGTATGGGACTTTGGGAACTTGTATGGCATGTTGGGGATTGTATGGCCTAAAATTTTATGGCCTGTTTGTTTAAATTTTGTTTGTGGGCAATTGTGGGAAATTGTGGGATTTTTGTATGGGGAGAACTTATCTTCTCTAAGTTCTAGTTCTTAAAGCTTAGGAAATCTTAGGAAAACTTAGAACAAGGTTGTTAGTCTTCTGCTGCATTTTGTACTCTGATAGGTCTAGTAGTTTTAGCCAAAAATGTGCCAAAGGGGGAGTTTGTTAGTGTTTTAAGTCGGCATCAATTTTGGTAAAACTAGGCTTTAGAAATGTCTTGATAGATGTCATGACATTCAGAGATTGAAGATAAATCCTCTTGGACAAGGATGGTAAAAGTATTCGAGCTGGAAGCTAAAGGCGTCTTTGAAATTAGAAAAATCGATGTCATGATGTTATGACATTGATGTGACATACATTATGAGAATCGGTTTTCTGAGATTTTTAGGAAGTTTGTTGAGCATTTTATTTATGTTTTACGTTATTAGAAAGCATGCTCACGTGGCTGCTAGGTTAATCTTAATTAAACCTAAATTGGTTGTTGAACAAACCATGTTTTTAGGAAGAATTAAGTAAACCCTAGCTATCTTTATGGAAGCCAGCTGAAGATTCAGGGTGCTTCTATATAAAAATTCAACCACTCTACTACGCCTCGGATTCCATTGAAGACATTGAAGGTTTTTGTTTGTGTACTGTTAAGGTTAGTAACAGTTGGTATTATGTAATTCTAGTTTCTCTTGTGAGCCAAGCAACTATCAATTGATAAGTGCATTGGACTAGGATTTGTTGTAAGGGTAGTTTATCACTCAAAGCTTTAAAGCACGAGTGTTTGTCTCTTGATTGTAAGCTTTGAAGCGAGATCAAGATAGTTTATTGAAGTGTGACTTCACAATTCAATTAATCAATAGGTTGATATCACTGCGGTGATTGAGGGGGAGTGAGTAGGAACTCAGATCTAAGTAGGACTTAGGTTGAAGTGTCATTGGGTAGGGATTAAGTGAGGAGTTATGCGGGTGAGTTTAACTCGAATTGATACTACTAATAGTGAATTTCCTCCACGGCTTGGTAGCCTCCGGACGTAGGTTTGTTAGAACCGAGCTGGGTGAACAACTTATTGTGTTATTTCGCTTTCTATATTCTTGTGTGAATTTTCAAAGCGATGTCGAATCTTGTGTTATAACATTCTCTGTGACATTAAGTATCTGCTGCCAGGAATTTCAGTTTTTTTCTTTGACTTGATAATGATCCCTATATCAGTTCTCGAGAATGTATACGAAGTGCTTGAAAATATTTGCTTTGAAAATGTAACTTTATAATGATTTTCGTGCGAATGTATACAAAGTGTTTGTCTGGAAGTATTTTTGAAAAGAGTGTGAGGTGTAAAAAGTATTTGTTTTTATTGAGCAATCAATTCACAGTCTTTATTACCTACTCAGGAAGGTCCGTTCTTGTTATTTTCCTTCTCTTTTAGGACAATGCTATGCATACCATTAGTTGGTAAGTAACTATATCTGTTGGATGTGAAGGGACATGCGTAGGTTCATCGTATTGTCATTGAAGGCAACATTGTAAGGATACCTTAGCATTTTCGTAGGGACGACCATCACATATTCGTAGTCAACAACCGAGGGACGAGATCATATATTCATAGGCAACATCGAGGGTCATCGAGAGACTATAATCTTTGTGATGATTTTTGGATCGAGGGACTTTTGCTAATGGTAAACCTACGTTTGAGGGATATGACCATTGTATCCGTAAAGCAACAAGAGAGGATACCCTATGGAGTGCAAGTGTGAAAAGTGTGTTTAATTCAGATATTTTATCTTTGAATTAGGGTGATCTAAGTTTGATTTTATGTCTTGTCATGAAATCCTATTAGTCATACATCTAAGAAGTTTATATAGTCATAGAGTGCGGAAAGTAAATGCGGAAAAGTAAAGGTCCTACGCTATTACCTAACTTCGGGGCAGTTACATAATAGGAGGTGCAGAAAAGTAAATGTGCGAGAAAAGTAAATCTACGCTATTACTAAAATAACCTTGCAACCTATACATCAATTTCTTGAATTTAAAATGTGAAATAAGTAAATAGATAGTGAACAAAAATGTTTCAAGTGTTAGGAATATGTTCGAAACCTAATTACTATAAGAAAATATTTTTTGAGTTTTTTAGAAATCAATTTTAGTGAATAAACACCATAGTTCTATGTTAATTAGTATTAAATTAAGAAAAAAATTGTAAATGTGAATAAAAGAAAATTGTTTTTTGTGTCAAAAATTAAATAAATGTTTTATTGAACTAATTCTAAAACCAAAACATTTTTTAGGGTTTTTTAAGATAGTTAAAATAATTTCTGAAAAAGAATTAAAATAAGAAAAGAAAATATAGAAAAAGGTTAGAAACATTGAAGGAAAAAAGGTGTTAAAAAATAGGGATGGTCCTGTTGAGGGTTGAACTAGTGACCCTTAGGTCACTAGTTCATGATTACACCACTACACGATCGCCAATGGTGTTAGAATCTCGCCTCAAAGTATATGTATGAGTTTCCCTGCAAAATTATGAAATATTACAAAAGGCAGGGATCGAACCCGTGCCTTGATAGACAAAGAGGACTAGCGCGCGTGGTTAACCACTGGGTGGTGATACATCCATTAATTTGGATACAAGGATAAATATATATTGGTTTTTGGTTTCTAAAAATCAAACAACAAAGGCAAATGCGCGGGGCCCCGGGAATTTAAATCGTCCAATCGCACGCAACCACACATGCCCTCGTCAGTCAATATAAAGTCAGGGACGCCGTATGTAACACCCCAATATTACCCAAAGTTTAAAATGCAAAAATCAGATTAATTTAAAATTTCATAAATTTAATACTGAGGCATCACACCTTCAAAAACAACTCACTTTAAACAGTTTGTTTTAAAGCATAAATCTCAGATACATAGCATCGCCGGAAGACATAAATTGATTCATAAAAATAGAACATCTCGTTTATTAAACTTCCTCATCAAAATCATGTTCTTATAAATTATGGTTCTTATTTACAAAAAGGAAACAACCAAAGAACAACAACAAGGACAGCATAAATATTCCCCCCGAGTGCTACGTATCAGAGCGACACCGACACGACTAACAGCAGCTATAAACTCCGTCTTTAAAATCTGCACGTTACCAATATAAAGGTAACGACGAAACAAGTAAAGGGTGAGATACTCCAAAACATATAATTAAAGGCATGAGAAAGTATATATATATATAGTTTCGGAATTGTAAAGGGTATAGATTAATAAGTGTAATTCCAACACATAATCAAAACTCACTTGCATTACTCGTCATCCTAATGTGTATAATCTACACTTTATCACCATAACCTCATCGGTATAAAACGTCGCAACAACACATAAACGTTCATCACCACGAAATTATCACACAATCATCAACAACGACATCAAACAACAATATCAAACAATGTTAATCACATAAGCAACATAAATAATATCATCTCCAATTGGCTAAAGCCCATCATCGTTTTTGGCATAAAAGCCCATCGTCACAAACATCATCACATCATATTTGCATTTAAGCATTTCATCAAGTTAATTCATCGCAAAACTCATCATTTATATTCATCGCATAGTTATCATGAAATTATCAAATCATATTCAATTCATGTTCATAATAAGGATCATCACCAAACAAAACATCATATATCATCGCAATTCAATATTATCCATCAATCAACAAAAACCCAACGCCAAACAACTAAAACATAAACATAACCGACTCCATGAGACACGACTATGTTATGCATGTGGTACTCAGCGCTTTGTCCATAATTAGGGACACTAGGCTTAAAGCCCATCATCGCTCGGCATAAAATCCATCATCGCTTGGCATAAAAGCCATCATCGCTTGGCATGAAAGCCCTCTTCGCTTATGCAATGTATGTGACTCGACAATAAAACAACACAACACAAACACACCATCATCGCTCGTCAAAATTGGCATAAAGCCCACATCGCTATAATTTATCCACATCAAGATAAATATATCATCGCATCATATTTGCATTTAAGCATTCATCAAGTTAATTCATCACAAAACTCATCATTTATATTCATCGCATATCATCAAGTATTCATTAATAAATACACCGTCGCAAACATTATGTTTATTCACACCGCATCATTATCAAATTAATTCGCCAAATTCCAAAGACGGAAAAATAGTCAAAACGTCAATAATCGTCGCGAAAGTAATTCCTAATAACCAGCATTAATCATAATCGTCAACATCGAAATCGGATTGTCCTTACGTGCCTTAAATCCACTAAAACACAATCCGGTTCAATTTACCGTAAATTGGCCTATTTCGGGTCGCTTCGTAAAAACTCATAATTTCTAAAAACTAACCTCACCACTACGTCCTACACGTCAAACTTAGCTAGCACGTCAATTTTCGTTGAATTCGGAGCAACTTGCTCCGTCGTCGCATTTACCGAAATCGGAAAATCGGGATATAGTCGGGTCCTAAATTTAATCGGCTAACTTATGCTCTAGTTATATTTTATTAATACCAACTAGTAGTATATGGATTTAATGAAATAGAAACTAACAGAACCAAATTGGAAAATTATGCAGAAAGAAGTTATGCAGGAAAACAGAAAACGCAGACAGCAATTTTTCATTTCAACCCCACTTGCTAAAAGGGACGAACGTCCCTGGCCTTATGAAACAATGGAGGCGAGGGCCTCAAAGAAGGGGGTGGTCGCCCCACACATGGAGGTGGGCGCCTCCCCCACGTATGTTCTTCCATTCATTTTCTTTCTTTCCATGCGTTTTATCTGTTCACAGTTTCTTACAGTTTCATATTTTTTGGTTTTGCATATTTGCGGTTTATATTTTTATTTCCTATTTCCATCTCAATTTCCATTACCTAATATACCATACTACTAACAACAACACCCATATTCTCTACACCAAATGCAACTCTTCTAACATTTCAACAATCACTCAACAAAACCCTATAAACCAACCATCAATTTTACCCCCAAATCTAAAATATAATCATCAAAACCCTAACTATATGGATGGAGAAATCAAACCCCTTACCTCTAGCTTGGATGATCCATGAAGGTTCTACAAAGCTCAACCCCAAGCTTCCTCTCTTGCTCTTCTTCTTCCTCTTCTTCTTTTTTCCAAAACCCTCTCTTTTCTCTCCCAAGTTTCTATTCTTGGTGTGTTTGGAAAAAATGAGAAGAAAAACAAAGGAAATGGTTTTTATAATGGTATTTCCTTACTAATTTCCTCTCTATGTTTGCTTGGTGTAGGAAAATGAAAGGAAAAGGGAAAGAAAGTAGTTTATAATGTGTTTCTTACTAGCAACAAGGGTGAAAACCCAAACCTCACTAATTGCTCCCCACACCCTTAACTTAATTATATCATTAATTCAAATAATTAAATAATTTCGGGGAATTAAATATCGGATCCGAATAATATTTTACCGGACCGAACGGAACGTCGCCAAATATATTAATAGATATATTGATTAATATAAATATCGATCGGAAATTTGAAAATATTAATATAATATAGTATTAATTAAAAACGGGCGTTACACCGTCGCCATGCTTTGGTGGAAAAATTTCTGATGAATTATGTGAATGTTATGCTTGGTCAAAAGTTCTGTTGACTTTACCCTAAGAAACCCAAATTTAGAAAATTTTGACTTTTGATCATTCTTTGAATTTTCTTAATGAATCATTATCAACCCTTGATAAAATGATGAATGTGACTTCAAAATCTTGATGTTGGCCAAAAAGGATGAGGTTTGACCCACCCATAGCCCTCTGCCGATGACCGATTCCACAACCCCACTATGTTGCGCCATTGATGCACTCACGGAGACTCGCCGCTATTCGTTCGGATGTTACCGCTCTACACTAACTTTTATGGTTTCATGGATCTTGTTACGAATCTAGATCACCTTTTCGAGAGTTGAATTCTAGAGGTGGATGACTTTTGATTTATTTTAGAACATTGAGGGCACTGTTCATTCTAAGTGTAGGGGAGGAGTGTATATTTAGATTTGTATTTCACAGTTTAGTTTTTCATTAGCATCACTCTAGATTTATTTCGGCTATTCATTTTTCGGATTATTTGTTTCATTTATTTTATTTATTTCATCATTTTATTTTTCTATCTATTTGTGTTATATCTGTCATTGTGCTCTGTTACTATTATCATATGATTTTATTGTGTTATTATTAAGTTTCATCTAAAAAATAAAATGCATGAATATTAACCTAGTAGTCCTAGTATGCAACTATCACTAAATAACAAACCTAGTAAGTCCTTCATTGTCTCCCATGCTCAATTTATTTTAAGACATTGAAGTGACACAACCTGCCATGCCATTGTCATCAAGAAGGAATCTCATGCATGTTGTCTTGTCTCGTCCGTTGTAGGCATGCGAGATTCTTGGGTCTACACCTTGTAACGACTATTACAAGGGTGGCAGGCTAGGCTTGCAAAAGAGAGCCATGTATAACGACCGTTACACAACCCTTTGACCATGCAAACTTCATAAACCGACCAGCACCATTCATTCTCATTCATTTCAATTCATATCAATTCAAACCATTTCAAAATATTCCCATCCGTTTTAATTCTATTCCACACAAATAAACACCACTATAAATACCATTCAATACCTCCATTCATCTTCTCTTCACCATTAAAACCTTCTTTCTATTTAAACCTTTGAAGAGAACTCCACCATTTCACCAACTTTCTTCAACAACCCTTCTACCGTTTAAACAATCTTATTTCTAAAACCTTTCACAAAAATGGTTAGAAGAGCTCAAGAAGACAAAGAGGAACCAGACCTCACAGATATGGTGTTTAGAGATTGAGAAGCCGGAGTTCGACACAAGCAACTCTAACGGAGATTTCACCAAAGAGGTATACTTCCAACAAGGTATGTTGATAAAGAATTTCTACGTGATTTGGGGTTGCATGATAGTTTTTAACTCATGCTTCTTGCATCTAGTTTACACCACATTGCCACTATGAATCTGCCAACTTATGAACCGCTCACGTTGGATTTCTTGAGTTCTTTTGCATACCAAACACCACCTACTCTAGAAGTCGGCCAGTACCTGATCGACGCGACAACATTCAGATTATTCAACACAGAGTATGTCATGAACCAGGATACTCTGAGTCAAGTACTTCATTTCCACCATGGAGAGGTGTGGAATACTGAATTCCGCATGATGAAGATTGGACGGCTAGGTCATTTGAAATATAGGAGCGTTTAACTGGCACTCGAGTTGCTAATAGGGCAGAACTTCTTTCCACTCACATCCACAATTTGTGTATCCGTTATTTCCAACGTGTCCTGGCCAATATAGTGTTCGGGCGAGCAAACAACAACAAGGTAAACGCTAGGGAGATGAACTTTCTACACTGTATTTTTGATCCCAATTTCAGTATAAATGCTGCTACGTTCCTTCTCAACCACATCCAGTTGCTATTATCAAGAAATGCAAACACATCACCTTTCTGTATAGGGGGCATAGTCACAGCTATTGCCCAGTATCTGGATTTGCAAGATAGGTTGGATGAACTACCTTTTTGGAAAGTTGAGTTTCTAGATATCGATTACTTCCAGTTTGGTCACATTGTTAAAGCAAGAAGGGATAGGAGATACAACCTTATTGTGAAAAATAGAGTCGTTCCAGGCTTTCTTCTGCCAAATCCAGATGTCACAAGAATTGATGTTGCTGCAAATTGAATTTATGATCTTCAAGGCAGAATAATCAAGCAGGTGTGGATAACTCTATATCGGTAGTAAATCATTAGCCACCATAACCAGATGCCCCACCACAAGCACAACCATGAAATGATCCTCAGCCAGCCGCACTTGATGCTATATATGCATCGCTTTTACTTCAAGATCAGCGTCAGCGGGAACTGATGAAGATGATGCAAGAGATGCAGCATGATCAATGCAATGTAGCCTACTGGAACCATCGCGATATTTCTGACTTGATTGACGAAATGCGTTACTTATCATTCCGTGTTGAAGGCCTGCATGCATATGTTTACAACACTGGTGAGGAACCTCCTATACCCACATGAGGTGGAGTGAGGACACGTGGTGGAGGAAGAGAACGAGGCGAAGCATCAAGCAGTAGAAATGTCAGAGACAACAATGAGGAGTGATCTATTTTCCTTGTATTTTGTTTTCTCTGTTAGTTTTCTTTCCTCACTTTAGTTACCACATTGAGGACAATGCTCAGTTTAAGTGTAGGGAAGGAAATCTTTGTCTTCATTTTCTAGTAAGTTAGTTTTGAATTTAAGTTATTTCCCTTCAATAAAAAGTTTCTTGTCAAATTGATTTCATTTAAGCATTCATTTCCGTAAGTTATTCTTTCTTCCATAACTTTCTTGAACCATAAAAAAAAAAAAATTTCGACGTATTAGCTCGGTATATTTGCTCAATTAGGCTTCGTTAAAATTTTTGAACAAGACTCAACAAAAATAATATCGCCTTGGCACCTAAATTTTCCAGATCATGCAAATTAGTTTGAGTAGTTATGGTACCAAGACCTTAAGTTTTAAGTTTTAGATCAGCCCTGAGTAGTTTATACAAGTAGTCGACACCGTCTTATCCACAAACTACGTAGGGAGCCGATGAATATAAGTGACTGGTCTTAATTAGAAAAAATTTAAGCATCAAGATATAATAGGGAATGCGCTAATTAAGTTAGGTGACCCTCACCAGGTCATTTAATTCAACAGTCGCGGAACCTAGAAAACTAATATGAAAACAAGTTTTGAGCCTGTTCAATGGTATTTGGTGCTGAACTTGGTAGGGCGGACTATGGTTCGATCTCCCGAGACTTATAATTTGGAAAAGAAAAGGGTTACCAACTTGCGTACCAGAACCCCGTGCATAAAATGACCGTAATCACTAATCGGCTACTCTATGTGTATGCGAGAGATAAAGGGCTTAATGTGATTGCGCGAGAATGAAATTAGTTGATTTAAAACGAAAAGAATTAGGTTCAGCTATGATAACATGATTCAGACTGGTTTGTATAGGAAGGAAAGTTTTGACCATGTTCTATGGTTTTGTGTCATCTCTATATCATTAGTGTCGAAACCCAATTCCATTTTTCTAAATGTTACACCCCTCAACCACATATGATTCGAGTTGCATCGTCTGATTGTGTCAGGAACTCTACGCTAAATGATTTTTATTCTATCATTTGCTTGAGGACAAGCAAAGGTTCAAGTGTAGGGAAGTTTGATAACCCGAAAATATATCGATTATTTGAGTCAATTTATATGATTTTTATCCGCATTTCAATTAATTAAATTACTCGATATTCGTATTATGCCTCTATTTTCTATGTTTTCGGGTTTTTACCAATTATAAGGCATGTGCGAAGAAAGTCGAGAAAAGTCGGAAAAATCTAGTCAAAATCCACAAAAGAATAGCATTTATTGAAGTATGTGGTGTATAGCAAGAAGTGATGATGTAAAAGAAGCAAAGCTGAAAAATGAATTAAGAAAGCAGGCCCAGCCCACTTCCGACGCGCGCACAAGACATCCCACAAGGGTATAACAACCGTTACACATCTAAACCCTAAAGCCATAACGATCGCTACGGAGTAGGGAACAAATCTTCCTCACCAAGTCAATGCGTAACGACCGTTACGCTTCACTAGAAAGTCTGTAGTGACTGCTACGGAGGAGAAAAAAAAGGTGAGAATATCTCAACCAACCCAGCTGCCAAGCACGCCACTGCCTCTATAAATATGCCTTCAATCTCCGATCCAAACAAGCTTTTTCTTTTGCATTTTATTACCGTTACTGTGCTTAATTTTATTTCCAGTATTGATTTTATTTCCATTCGATTTACTTTAGTTTTTCTGCTCTCTTTTCTCGTAGAAATTTCCACATCGGGGATTGCTGGGAACCTTTGCCAATTCTAACCTTGCGTTTGAATTGTGCCTTTTTAATTTCTTTCATCGCATTTGATTTTTGCACAACGAACGGCAGATCTCACCGACTTGTTGGAGACTCCTAGAACTTGCCAAATATTCCGCCTATTATTTTCAGGTTTATTTTAATTAAAATATTTATTGGCTTATTTAATTTTGTTTATTTATATATTTATTGGCTTATTTAATTATTTATTTATTTTATGTCCGATTCACCTGAAATGTATGTTTTATCTAAAATGTCTGTTTATCACTATTGCGCTATAACTGAATCGTTTAACATGCTAGGCTAAATTTAGTTATCGGTATGTAAGGTCATATAGCCGACGGGGTTTAGCAATGTCATTCGGTTCATTCTATTTTAAAAAGATTGACTTTCTGGTTTCGATTACTAGTTCTTAATGCAATTGTTTTGTTACGAGAATAAAATACAGACTAGAAGTTATGATCAATAAAGTGAGAGTTTGAGATAATAACTGGACATTAGTAATTGAGCATCAACTTAAAATACAACGAGAGCGCTTTTAAGTTGATTAGGTTTTATTTATTTTCAAAAACTATTTTTAAACTCTAATGAAACAACGAGAGCACTCACTTAGGTTTGATTATAGGATCTAAATCAATAAACACGAAAGTGTGAGAAGAGGGTTTTCAAATAAATATCTCCTACTGAAACACCTTTTGATAATACAAGTTTGAGTGAATGAGTTGCTAAAATCACCGAAGTCCGACCATTACATACCGATATTTTTCTCTTGAATTTAAACTAGATTACAATCAGTTAGGTTCCCTAAAACCCCAACTATTTACATCATTAGCCTTAGATTTACGTAGTAACCTTAGATAACGATAGGTCGACATTTAGTTTCTTGGAATTCGATAATCTTTAAAGCTACACGCGATAGGACTGTATACTTACGGTCTAGATTCTATAAGATGTATAAAATCGCGATCAAACACACATGCTCACCTTAAACCAAAAAATGTAACAGTTTCTTTTCTTTAGCTAATTGTACAATTTAGTTTTATTTAGCGACTAAATAACTATTTTTTCAACATAAAAGTTGCAATAGTGTTCATAAGTTTCATAGTAAAAGAGTGAGTGCGTGTGTTCAAATTAACATGATGGCTAGTATCAAAAAACTAGGACAGAAAAAGGCATATATGTTCATCTATGCTCATCAAATAGTTGCTTGACAAGGGTTACGCTACGTTGTTAATTCTACTGTTAGAGGTCCAGATAATCCTAAAAACATATCATACCTAGTGGCACTGTAGAGATTTTTGCAACTGAATATGCTTAAGACGCAATTAATTCCTATTGAATGAAAACCATAACGTTCCATTTTTTTACTATTATACCAAATTTTCCTTCATAGATATTAATTCATATTGAATGAAAAATCACCACCTATTAACCTTATTGTAGTATAGAAAGTGGCTGCTATTTGTTTTCTTTTCATCTTATAATGAACTATACGTTGAATTGTATTATTTAATTTTACGTGGATTTCTTAACCATGCCATAATTTCTCACGCATCACGTAAATTTTCAAAAATATTTTTAAAACAAAAAATATATTTTAGGTTGGTATTCTATATCATATAAATCACTTTGAAAAGAATTTGGTGTAAATTAGAAGTATATTTTCGTTTTTAAATTATATATAATTTTTAAATAAAGTGTGTATGTGAGATCAAATTTAAAATAAATTTTAATATTATATTATTTAGTTTGTAATTAGAAATATATTTCCAGTTTTCATCCAAATATTTTAAAATATGGTGCGTACCAAAAATATATTTCTACTTTTTAAAAATATTTTAAGGTTTTTATGGAGTGGGTTAAGAAATCCAAAATAATTTCGTGTAGGTAAAGATTAAAATTTAAAATGAGAGACTTGATGAACACTTGAAGATGAAAGTCATAGGCAATAAAGTGGATGCAGCTTATTTTTTATTTGGAACTTCAGAGCTTATTTTATGATTATAAAATTATCTTTTTTTATTAAAATAACTCTAAGTATTCTAGAATTGACATGATACAAGTACCATTAATTATATATTTAAATTATATATTATGGTGTGACACTTTTGTTACAATTTGTTTTCACAAATATATTTATGGAATAAATATATAAACCCCGTAATGTTAGCGAGTTTTGATTTTATTCTTATGTAAAGTATTTTTTTAAACACCTGTTGTACTCTAAAATTTATCCTCTTCATCTTTTTATTTTAATTGGCTTATGTTTCTCATCGCACACATATGCATTCATATCATTGGTTATATGGTTATGGGTTTGAGGAGGCTTCTGGTGGTTCTTTTGCAAACTATGGAAGATGTTTATGTTTTCAATGACGAGGATTTGACAATGAATCTTATTTTCTCTTATCTACCGATTCTTGTACATGGGTTTTGATTGCTAAAGCAGGTGATGTCTTTCTAGACAAAATTCTTGGAGCATCATCATCATGAACTAAGGATCAACAAGGAATTATGGTGTATGTTCATCATCTGGATTTCATTGAATTCGTGTCAAGGTTGTTCTTCTCCAAAGTTACCAAGGTTTTGAATAAGACTTTATTCCTTGTTACTTCTTAGAAGATTAGGGTTGCATTCCTTTGTATTCGGGCATGAGAAGAATTAAGGTTATATTAGTATTCAAGGTTCAAGTTCAATTGCAATTTCATTCCAACTTTACAAGTATCTTGCAAATGGAAGTGCTTTTATACAAGGTCCATTTTGAATATTTTTGAATTACACAAGGTTTACAAGTTTTTGGTATTTTGGCAAAAGAATATTTTTTAAGTACAAATTCCACTATTTTTGAATTCTTTATTCCACAAAGTTGGCAATAGGATCTATAAGTAGTACTTAAAGATTCAAAGAAGACATTTGAAGGGAAGAAAGGTTTTTGAATTAGTGTGTCTCTTATTCAACTAAAAGTACAAGAAATGAAGGAGCCTTTCTCCTTAAGGTTTTGGTCTTGTATTTGTTTTCTCTTGAAAAGAAGAAAATAAGTGCTACATGGTTTTGGAGTGTATTCAAGATTTCGTGTTATTTCTTATTCAAGTGCAAAATTCATTCAATTCCACATGATTTGCAAGTTGTTACAAGAAAGTTACATTGTTTCTAAGTTTGTTTCATTACAAGACTTAAAACAAAAGAAGTTGATAATTACAAGTCCAAATGGTAAAAAGGGAAAGATACTTTTATTCTACAAGTTTAAACTTCTAAGTTCATAACAATTATAATATCATTTCTTTTACAAGATCATGATGACAGAAATGGTAAGATTTCACATTTCTTTTGGACTCTCCCTCAAAGACTTCATGATTTAGGCCACATATGCCTTCATACTTCAAGCATTTTCCAACCACCATTACTCATGAATTAAGAAGAAAAAACATGGTTAGCAATTGAAAATATTGATCAAGAAAACAAGAACCATTCAAGATATTGTGCAATATCATCATTAGGGATCAAAGGCATGAATCAGGTTAGGAGTTTTCAATCATGTTTAAGTGACATGAAGGCCTCAGTAAAAATCGAATCTCATCCTTCATCGGGCCATAACCTCAGTTGCAAATCACATAGGTAAATTTGATTCACAAAAGAGGATGAAAAAGAAAAATATAACAAGTATTAACTTAGCAGAAAATGGCTGAAACATCACATATAGCAAGGCATAATCACAAGTCCAGCAAAGTCAGAAGACATTGTTTCAAGCCCGACAACAAAAATTCAGACCCTTTTGTCACAAAAAATCAGTCCAAGATAACACATCAGAAAATAAATTCAAGTCAAAAAAAAGTTTCAGCAAAAATACTGCAAGTTACCACAGTGAATCAAGAATCACCAAAGAATCATTAACATGTCAGAATAATGTCAGTCCCAAATACACAAATTCAAAAATCCTTTTTTCCAGAAAATCATGAAGTCCAAAGAATGTAAAAAGCAAATTCTCTAAGTCCAAACCAAACAAATACCAAAACCCTAATTTCATCACATTATATAAATATTAAAGGCGGATTTCAAGGAGGAGAGGCAATTGTTCACAAAGAAAACCTAAAACGGAAAACCCTAATTTTCGTATCCAAGAACCCTAATTTGTTCATCACTTTCCTACTCCCGTTTCCCATCAGAAATTGAAAAAAAAGCGAAAAGAAGAAGAAACAAAAACCGATAGCAAGTCAGGAAGAAGAAAAGAAAAATATCACCGAGTAAAGGTTTCGAGTTGCTCCGAGGTGGCACAGGCTCCGCTTCTTTTCCTCTTTTCTACTTTGATTCATCTTTGCAACATCGTTTTTGCCATCGATTTCGAAAAATAGAGGTTAGGGTTTCCGCCACCCCCATTTAGATCTAAAGCAAATCATCATGAATCTGCAGAAATTCATGAAGTCCAGCAACAGAAAAAGAAAACAGCTCTCTAAGTCCAAACCAAATAGTCACCAAAACCCTAATTTCGTCACATTATATAAAGATTAAAGGCACAGATTTTGAAGGAGGATAGGCAACTGTTCACAAATAAAACCTAAAACTGCAAACCCTAATTTTCAGATCTAAGAACCCTAATTTGTTCATCACTTTCCTACTATCTTTTCCCTTCAGAAATTGAAGAAAAAAAAGTGAAAAGAAGAAGAAACAAAAACCGATAGCAAGTCAAGAAGAAGAAAAGAAAAATATCACCGAGTAAAGGTTCCGAGTTGCTCCGAGGAGGCACAGGCTCTGCTTCTTTTCCTCTTTTCTACTTTGATTCATCTTTGTAGCATCATTTTTTCCATCAATTTCGAAATATAGAGGTTAGGGTTTCCGCCACCCCCATTTATATCTAGAGCAAATCCTCATGAATCTGTAGAAAATAGCCATGGATTAAGATAAAGGATAGAGAGACGAAGCAGAAAATGTAAAAAAATTAGAATCGGAGAGACTTCGCCGTAAACCGTCGCTGCCGCCGGAGGGCGATTTCCCGCGCGGCTACTTCTTCTTTTCTAGTGGACCAAGGTTAGAGAGAAGTCAGAGTGCGTTTTGTTTAGAGAAAGAGAGAAAAATTAATATGTTTTGCCTAATTTCCATTTGTTATGTTAATTTTTTTTGTTTTGTTTGTTAATAATAATTGGTTAGGTGTTGATTAGTGGTGGTGACACATGTCACCTCCTGGAGATTGGAACAAACGCCTTAGGATGCACGCTCATGGTGGACCCCCGCTACCCTGCCACACAAGATCAGGCAGACACCTCATTTTTGGGCTTTGATCATTTCACCTCTTTGGGCCCAGCGAAATTCAAATATAAACCCCCAGAGTTGCTCTAGAGAAACAGGCCCAATCTAAACTCTTCTTTTTTTTAATTATTTGATTTAATCATACAAATAAATTTGGGTTGATGTATTAAATAATAGTCAGTTTTATGATATTTTTTATTTGGCAATTTATTGATTAAATTATTAATTAATTTTTTATCAAATAAAAAAAATCTATTCTAATAATTATTTAAATTTTTTAGACTTGTATTATGTGACAATTACTCATTTGCTCTTGCATGCTGGTATGATTTATTCACGATTAAACACTTCACACACACTTAATATAAAATAATTCCATTTCTTTTAATATTGGCTCATGTGACATAAGGGTCTTGAAATTCCTGGCAGCAGATACTTGATGTCACAGAGAATGTTATGACACAGTATCTGACACTATGTTAACAATTCACACAGTAAATACATAAAGCAGTAAAGAACACAATAAGTTGTTCACCGGTTCGGTTCAACAAACCTACATCCGGGGCTACCAAGCCGTGGAGGAAATTCACTATTAGTAGAATTAATTCAGAATAAACCACCGTTTATCTCCTTCACTTAAAACCTACCCAATGCAACTTCAACCTAAGTCCTACTTAGATCCGAGTACCCACTCCCCTCAATCACAAGTTGATATCAACCTATTGACTAATTGAATTGTGAAGACACACTTCAATAAAATATCTTGATCTTGCTTCACACTTCAATCAAGAGACAAACACTCGTGCTTTAAAGCTTTGAGTGATAAACTACCCTTACAAAGAAATCCTAGTCCAATGCACTTATCAATTGATAGTTGCTTGGCTCACAAGAGAAACTAGAATTACACAATACCAAATACAAATCCTAACAAGACAAACACAAGTCGCTATCTCTTCAATACATTCAAAGGGCGAGCAGAGAGTAAGGGTTCTTTTCCTTTATAGAAGCAATCCGAAACTTTGGGCTTCCATAAAGATAGCTAGGGTTCACTTAATTTAATCCTAAAAACATGGTCTTTTCAACAACCAATTTAGGTTTAATTAAGATTAACCTAGCAGCCACGTGAGCATGCTTTCTAATAACAAAAACAATATTTAGCACTCAACAAACTTCGAAAAATCTCAGAACAAACAGTCAGAAGAATGTCACATCAATGTCATAACATCCGTTATGACATCGATCGTCAGAATTTCCAAGACGACTTTAGCTTCCAGCTCGGTGTCGTTTAACATCCTTAGCGGTAGGATTTATCTTCAATCTCGAATGTCATAACATCTATCATGACATTGCTAAATCCTAGTTTTACCAAAATTAATGTCAACCTAAAACACTAACAAACTCCCCTTTGGCACATTTTTGGCTAAAACTACTTAACACATCAGTACCTAAGAGAAGACAATAAACTAGTTATAAGCTTTCCTAAGCTTTCCTAAGCTTCAAGTAACTAGAACTTAGAAGATAAATTCTACCCATACAAAATCCCACAATTCCCACAATTGCCCCATATACAAAATTTTAAACAGCATACAATTTCCCAAAGTCCCAAGTCCCATACTATCATTATACAAGAGTTCTTCTCCCTTTTAGCCATAAAGGGCCAAAGGAAACAATACAAGTTCCCCAAACTTTTAATCAAACAGTACCAGAAACAATTATACCAGCATATAATTAAGTACCAGCATTGTTTTTAGAGGTACATTTCTGTCAGGACATTATACATCTGTCAATAATGATTACAGCCATGACATTTGCCTTCTGAGAATTGGCTTTGACATTTGATGTCTCAGTTGATGTCATGACAATGTCAGGGACATGCTTCCCTTGAAAAAGTTTGTAGTGGAAGCCAAGGGCAGGAGCTTGTGAACCATATGAGTAGACGAAGACTCTAATAAGGACAATGAATTAAGATGGATGATCAGAGTTACGTAGTTGTTAATGATGGTGTGGTGTTAATGTTGTATTCTTCGACAGAAGCGAAAGGAGAGGCTGAGAGTAAGGAATTGCAGGTGTTGTTAGTTGAGAAGAAGGAAGGTACGATGAGGTTGTGTGTTGATTATAGGCAATTGAATAATGTGACGATCAAGAATCGGTATCCATTGCCGAGGATTGATGATTTGACGGATCAGTTAGTTGGAGCTTGTGTATTTAGTAAAATTGATCTAAGGTCTGGATATCATCAGATTCATGTTAAGGCGGAGGATATTCAGAAGACTGTATTTAGGACGGGGGTATGGATAATGGTGTCCCAGTTAGGTGTGAGTTCTAATGTTCCCTGGGAATAATAGCGACTCATCGTTTGAGCAAGATGTTGGATTAGCTTGAGGCTATCCTTGGGTTGAATGTTTGAAGTAAAACCAAGTGATTATGAATCGTTTTGATGAGTCGATGCATATTCTTGGCCTAGAAGATATTTGGTAATTAAGAAGGATGACTCTTAGAAGATGAAGCTGGTGTGGTTGGAATGTTGCAACGCTTCCGGTAGATCGTGAAGTTGTCAGTGTGAGTTACCTCTTTGTGTTCTTGAAAAGATTAATTGTGTCAGTGTCAATGGTTGATATAAAGTATGCAATGATGTGAATTGGTTATTGAAATTGTAACTTGACGCAATTAATCATGGTAAATGATGTGCGTTGCAGTATGTTGAAGTTAGAATCTCAAATTTTGAATTCTATGATGTTTTGGGATTTTTCACTCTCACAAGGTGAGAAATCGATTACCTATCATAGGGAATTGATTTTCTGAAGCTGACAACATTTTTCGAAAACTTGTAAAATCCATAACTTTAGTTTTGGATGTCTGATTTGAGTTTCGTTTGAAGTGTTGGAAAGATAATGAGATGAACTTTGTTTTAAAAATGGTTCCAGCACCTGTAAGTAATTTATTTATCATGTAGTGAGGTTTGAGGAGAGTCGGAGTTGTTATTGATGTCGTTCTTGGTACAAAACATATTTCTATGACACCGTACAAGACGTCAACTTTAAATATAGAAAATTGAAGAGGCTATCGGAAGGTGCTCAGAGAAATAGATTTGTAAAATCAAGTGTATTGTTTTGGGATTCTGATTGTGAGAAAGGATTCCAAGAGTTAAAGAGGAGGTTGACTAGTGTTCCGATTCTAATTTTGCCGAATCCGGCAGAATCTTTCATGGTGTATCGTGATGCGTCACTGACGGAATTAGGTGGTGTTTTGATGCAAGATAGGCAGGTTATGGCTTATGCTTCAAGACAGTCGAAGATTCACGAAAGGAATTATCCGACTCATGAGTTAGAGTTGTCGGCTGTTACGTTTGTTTTGAAACTGTGGAGGCATTATCTGTATGGTTTACGGTTTGAAGTGTTCAGTGATCATAAGAGCCTGAAGTATCTCTTTGATCAGAAAGAGTTGAATATGAGGCAGAGAAGATGGTTAGAATTTCTCAAGGATTATGATTTTGGTTTGAATTACCATCCTGGTAAGGCAAACGTCGTGGCAGATGCGTTAAGCAGGAAGTCCTTGCATATGTCAATGTTAATGGTTCATGAATTGGATTTAGTGGAACAATTTAAAGACTTGAGTTTTGTATGTGAGACTACTTCTAATAGTGTGAAATTGGGTGTGTTGAAGCTGACTAGTGGTATTCTTGATGAAATTCGAACGGGACAGGAATCTGATGTTGGTTTGGTGGATAAGTTGACATTGATTAACCAAGGTCAAGGAGGTGAATTCCAAGTTGACGAAAATGGAGTTATGAGATTTGGTGATAGGGTGTGTGTTCCGGATGTTGCCAATGTTAGGAAAAGTATTTTGGAAGAAGGACATCATAGTGGGTTGAGTATTCATCCTGGTGCTACTAAGATGTATCATGATTTGAAGAAATTATTTTGGTGACCTGGAATGAAAAAGGAAATTGCCGAGTTTGTGTATGCGTGTTTGGTTTGTCAGAAATCAATGATTGAACATCAGAAGCCGTCGGGATTGATGGAACCGTTGTTTGTTCCGGAATGGAAATGGGATGGCATTTCTATGGATTTTGTGTTTGGGTTGCCTAGGACAGCGAAGAACTGTGATTCTATTTGGGTTATTGTCGACCGATTGACAAATGTCTGCTCACTTTATTCCGATAAGAATGGATTATCCGATGGAGAGGTTGGCAGAATTGTATGTTGAGAAGATTGTAAGTTTGCAGGGTATTCCGTCTAGCATTGTGTCGGATCGAGATCCGAGGGTTAAGTCTAAGTTCTGGACAGGATTGCAGGAAGCTCTGGGTACTAAGTTATGATTGAGTTCCGCGTATCATCCACAGACAGATGGTCAGACGGAGAGGACGATTCAGTCGTTAGAAGATTTGTTGAGGGCCTTTGTGTTAGAGAAAGGTGGAGCTTGGGATAGCTATTTACCGTTGATAGAGTTTACCTACAACAATAGTTTTCATTCGAGCATCGGTATGGCTCCGTTTGAGGCATTGTATGGTAGGAGATGTCAGACACCATTGTGTTGGTATGAATCTGGAGAAAGTGTTGTGATTGGACCAGAGATTGTTCAACAAACTTCAGAAAAGATTAAGATGATTCAGGAGAAGATGAGAACTTCTCAGAGTCGTCAGAAAAGTTATCATGATAAGAGGAGGAAAGATCTTGAGTTTAATGAAGGAGACCATGTGTTCATGAGAGTTACTCCAATGAAGGGTATTGGTCGAGCCTTGAAGTCAAAGAAGTTGACTCCGCGCTTTATTGGTCCGTTTCAGATTACCAAGAGAGTTGGGAAAGTTGCTTATCAGATCGCTTTACCGCCGTCACTTGCGAATTTGCATGATGTTTTCCATGTATCTCAGTTGAGGAGGTACATTGCGGATCCGTCTCATGAGATTCAAGTAGATGATGTTCGGGTACGGGATAATTTGACTGTTGAAGCAGTGCCTGCGCGAATTGAGGATCGGAAAGTGAAGCAATTGCGAGGTAAAGAGATAGCACTGGTACGAGTAGCTTGGGGAGGACCAGCTGAAGGAAATGTAACTTGGGAGCTGGAGAGTCAGATGAAGGACTCGTATCCCGAACTTTTCGTCTAAGGTATGTTTTTGAGGACGAAAACTCTTTTAGTGGGGGAGAGTTGTGACACCCCGATTTAATTCAAATATTAAATAAATGGAAATTTAATTATTTATTTAATTAAAACCTTGAGTATTTATATTATTGGATCAATTTAAGAAAAGAAAGAGATGGAGGTGTGAGGTGTAATTAGGGGTGTGAGGAGTAAATTACACTACTCTTACTAATTACAATTTATTTGTATTTTATTGGAATAAATAAAAGGAAATATTAAAAGGAATATATAAGGGAGAAGAAAAGAAAAATAGTTTTTTTTGGAGAAAAGTCATTATACGTAGAATTGGAGAAGAGAAGAGAAGAGAGGAAGAGCCGACGCCGAGGAAATCAAGAATCATCGCGAGGTAAGGGGTGATTTCGTTCGGTTAATATGCTTTATGGGTTTTGGGAATCAAAGGGATAATTGGGTATGTTAGGAAGTTTGAATGTTGATGATTATAAGTTATGGAAATAAACCCTATTTTGTGTCGGTGTTTGGAATTAGGATCATTTGTATGTCAAATAATTGATAGGAATGAATAAACCATGTTGTGTGATGTTATAATGGTGTGAAATGATCATGAAATAGTGTTCCTAATGTCCCAATTCGTACTTGAAAGTTTGGAAATGATAATGGATGCAAAATGATGTCAAAAGTTGTAGAAAATGATGTTATAGGACGTGGGAACCGGTTCCCTGTGGGGAGGAACCGAGTTCCCAGTGTTAAATTGGCTAAAACTGGGATTTTTACACTCAGGAACCGGTTCCTGTATAGGTAGGAACCGGGTTCCCATACAAAAACCAGGGAGCGAGTATTTTTCCAAAAACTTCTAAAACTTCAAAAATTCATATTTTCTAAACCGTAACTCCGATTCGAGTGCCGTTTTCGGCGTTGTTTCTTAAATTCAAAATACTACCTTTTGAAAAGAGAAAAATATTCTTTTGCTAAAATTATTTTCAAAATAGTTGAGCTCCCGATTTTTGAAAAGAGTGATTAGTTAAGGGTAATGGGAAACTATTACGAATGGTCTGAGTTACCGGATGAGTTATTAATGCTTGCTATGTTGTATCTTGATATTCATTATGATTGAATGCGATACATTGGTGATTGGCAATAGGTGAATTATGTCGAGATCGTAATCTGTGAATTGGTTTAGATTGTTAGACAAGTTGAATGGAGATTGACGTTCATGTGATGTTTCTGTCCCTTGTGGTTTATTCATGATTGTATTGGTATCATGTGTTATTGTTATTATATATTGGTGATAGTCTTACTGATTGAAGAGTAAGCGTTTGGCATGTTTATGCTTTGTGATAGTTTAATTCATGATTATGTTGTTATCATGTGATAGATTGGTATTGGCATTTATGTGGAATTATGTTGTTATCATATTCCGTTGAATTGATGTGCATGCTTTTATGATGCATGCATGAGCATTTGTTAAATTGGTTCATTCTCATTGTGCGGAAGTGAACTGGCAGAGCCAATAGACTTCCCTGGTGTAGAGGTAGTGAGGCTAGATTCTTGACCCGGTGGTTATGGGCGAATCATGGATTGGATTCTTGACTCAGTGTTCTGAGCGAATCATGGATATACACTGTCTTTCCTCATATAAACGGAGCGGTGGGTGAACTCGGTTCACGTTTTGGTACCACATGCATAGAGTCTGCATTGCATATGGGATTGTAACATGCTAGGATGGATTCTAGTGTTGCAATTTCCATTGTTTGTTATATACATGTTCATTGTGTGAACTGCCTTGTGAATTGATTATGATTTGTGTTTGGTTAATGGACTAACGTATCCGATTATTCTGTTGCATTTTAAAAACGTATAGTGCATGTTATATTGAATTGAAATCTCACCCTTACTTTAACAATTTCAGATCCGAAGTGATTAGCTGCTTGGAGTTAGTGAGGATAGCTCTAGAGTCGAGTCAGTTAATTAGTCCGCGTGTCAGTGTCGTGCTCTGGTAGATGTAACACTGGGGAAATGGTTGTTTGAATCCTTTAATGGATATTCTTAATGGTTTTGAATCGTCTTTTGATGTTAAGTCCTGGAATAATTATGGATGTTGTATTCGGGATCCGTTATGTTTCATTTCCGCTGTTAAACATAACCTTAAGTATGTTTCATTTAATGAATTTTCTTCAGTGAAAGCATGACAACTGTTTTGAATTATATTTAAAAATTGTGATGCCTCTTGAAATGTGTTATATACTTTGATTATTATTTATAAAATCGCGGGTAATTAGAAGGGGTGTTACAGTGTGGATCCCGAAGAGTTGGCTCAGAAAATCCAAGAGTTAACTATTTCTAGAAAACGGATAAGTCAATGGGAGACGGCATATGAAGAATTAGAGATTCAGTGCGAGGGGTGGCTAGAGGAAGCTCATCGTCAGAAAGAACTTTGGATAGATAGAGGAGAAACTATTGTTAACTTGGAAGAGCATAACAAAGACTTGTATGCAAAGTACTCGAGATTGGTAGGGTTCAGCAGACAGCTCATGGTGGAAGTTCCATGGAGACTTTGGTCATCCATCGAATACCTACAAGAAGACCAAGTCCCTCTAGAAGTAGAACACTTCATTTTTCTCTGCAAAGATATGGTGGATCGTTTAAGCATGTAATAATATTGAATTCATAATTTCGGTTTTTATGTGCTGATCCTGATCGTGTAACAAACTATCCAATTCCTTTTACTCATTTACACAATTAGGTTCCTTATCCCCATAATCCATTTCCTTTCCCAAAGAGTGTTCCACAAATAAATCTCCAATAGTATTCATTAAACTAAAGTACAAAGCAAAATCGATAGTATCATCATCCTTGCTTTTAAAAATAAATCCTTCTTAGATTTCTAAGACTCTTGCCCATACCCTAAAACTACTCTCCTTATACTCCAACCTACGCATCAATTTTCCAATGTTATCCATAGTCCAATTTGGAACATGCATAAAAATTACAATTGAAACAAAACCCCTTTTGTAAATGATTTCATTTGTGTTAACCCTAACGAATTCACCCTCATGATGAACAGTGACACTAAAATGATCCAAATCTTGTGAATAAACCATAGCCATACATCAAAAATGCATATTTCATACAAAATTAAAAAAACATTTTGTAGAAATTGAACTATTTATTCTCTAATTAATGAATGTAAAAAATTGACATTGGAGGGTATAACAAAAATTCTATAAAAAATCACTATCAAGATATATACCAACAGAATTTTAGAGTGTATAGTGAAGGGTAAAATCCATAGCTAGAATAATATAAGATTTAAATTTAGGTCTATACCTATAATAAATAGTCATGAGTATAACTAAATGTTTATACCAACGGTCTAAAATTCATAACTATAGCCTATTGTGACGGAAATAATATGTAGGTACAAAAAACTATAGGTCAGAAAAAAAGTGTCATAGGTATAAGTATTTAAAGCTGTACACCCAATAAATAGATATTTATCTAAGCTTTCTGGATGTCACTAAATATCAAATTTCTTGTCGTGTGTTCTTTAGAAATTCTGAAAGTGCAACTGATAATGCTTTCTTATGATGGATAGATCTTGTTACCAAGTATAGTGAAGGTAATGTGGATGATTGGTTTTGTGGGGGAATTTCGCGTAGTTTGGGTGTGGGTGCAAAATTAATTTTTGGTCAAGTAAGTGGGTTGGTGGTGTAAGTTTAAGGTTGGCGTATCTCGATTTATTGAACATTGCTGCTAATCCATCTGCTTTGGTGGAGGAGATGGGAAAGAATATTGGTGGTTGTTGGTGTTGGAAATTTAGTCATGAATTGATGGCATCTTCGGTCACAACATTGACATAGCTTGTGGAAGTCGTCGGTATACTTTATGGCGTTGAGACTATGGTGGGGGTTGGAGATAAATTCAGGTGGTATAAAAGTGTCGGTGGTATATATATAGTTAGCTCGGTGTTAGGAACCAAATAGTACTAATTTTCATACATTGTTATTGGTCCCTTTAACCAAGTTTTATTGAATTTCCACACTTTTATGCACACAATTTAGTAAATATGCAATTACTTTTGTTTTAATTATGTTTTGAGTAGGTATTTAACTTTGTTTATTAGTTGTGTAGAAATTATGGACAAGAGGTAGTGGATGCATGAGCAAGTTATGAATGAGCTCGGAAGACATTTTTTGAAGCACTTTAAGAATCAAGAAAGAAGGAAAAGATTGAGAAAAGTTTGCAAGGAAAGGCAATGCAAGGGAGTATTATTCAGCTCAGTTCGCGTCGCGTCCACCTGTTGGCGCCGTGAACTGTGATTTTCGCAAGGAAGTAAAAAATTAACTTAGTTCGCCCCGCTTCCCTTGTTTGCCGCGAACTGTGATTTTTGGGTAGAGTGTCATACACCTTTTAGGATACTTTTTGAGTATTAGGGAAGCTAAGTGGTTGCATGTAACAATAACTTATCATTACACTTTGTAACAGAGAACTTAGAGAGAGATTTCGAGGTGGATTCTCATAAAACCTGTGAAAACAAACTTGATGCGCATTGATTCTTGTATATTTCTTGTGCTGTGAAACATGAGGACAAGTAGCTAAATCTCACTTTGGCAAGATTGGAGGTATTATTTATCCCTAATTTACTATGTATTTTCTTTAGCTCTTGTATGTGAAAAACTTGGTTATTAAAATAGATTGATGCTTTTGTTCTATGTTGAGTATTTAGATTTGGATTATTATTGAGAAATATTGTTCAAATGTTGACCTAAAGTATTCTCTCAAGTAGTGGATGAGTTGTAGAAATAGATTTAAAGATTGTTAGATTAAAAGTTAGATGGAGAAAACGTCTAAGGGTTAACATAATGATTATCAAAATCCCATTTAAAAATAAATGTCATTGAGAGGATACTAGAATATATTCAATAATCTTGAGTTCATATATTTGTTCTAAGGAAACATAGGAAATTAGGATTAAAATTCTGGTATCAGATATAAGATGTCAAAGGTGATGTCACGATACTGATATCTGTTCTATGAATACTTCCAGTACAGAATATTAAAGTGCAGAAAAAGTAAGAACACAGTGAATTATTTACCCAGTTCGGTTCCAATCAACCTACATCTGGGGGCTACCAAGCCAGGGATGAAGTCTACTATTTGCAGTATTAATTCAGAGTTAAACCTCTCTATTTACACTCCTCACTTAATCACTATCCAATGACCCTTCTACCTAAGAAACCTATCCTAGATACGAGAACCACCGCTCACTCCCTAAGTCACACGCGGTGACATTCAACTAGAACGAATATTGAAGATACCCTTCAAAGACACACAACCACTCTTGCATCAAAGTTTATGGTGATTGACAAATTACAACTCAACTAACGTCCTACTCAAGTATCAAAGAATACGAGAGAGGCTCACAATTAACAACTAACAAATAAAACAACCAACAAATAAAACAACCAACAAATAAACAACCAACAATGTAAAACAGGGTTTGTAGTCATTAAATAGAGTAACAGCAGCTAGGGTTGCTTTACTCACAAGTCTTTAGCGTCCTAAGCTTCCTTAATCGAAAATACAGATTAAAACAAACTGACTTCCCAAAGTATATGAACTTAAAATAGTTCAATTTTGTTTCACATGTCAGGACATCTGTTGTTTCAGTATTCTTCATGGCATTTTTCTGAGCAGAATGTTTTACCAAAATTGTTCCCAATCAATAACCAACAGGGATAGTAAACCCCAATCTTGGCAAGTTTTTACATTTGATAAAAGTTCAATTTTATTGCTTTAGTGTTATTTTAAATTGAAAGACAATGATTCAAACCAAAACAACCTTGTTACTTTTTAAACTTGAAACGATAATAACTATAGAACAACGGTAATATCACACAATCTCTATGGATACGATACAAAAATATTTGTCGGAAATATACTTTTAAACACTTAGGCTATGAGGTTTTTTCTAATATAAGCAACTTTATTTTTCTGAACACTTCAAGACTTGAAGCAACATTAAACTTTTGAGTTACTTTGGTTCCATCGAAAATTCATGTTTTTGGTTGGAGATGCATTAGAGAGAGGCTTGCAACCCGTGTGGCGTTAGATAAGAGGGGTATTATTGCGGATGCAAATGACATGGTATGCATTCTTGTCTTCTAGAACTTGAAACAGTGAATCATATTTTGGTGTTGTGTCCATTTGCTAGAAGTGTCTAGTAAAAAGTGTTTGCATGGTTAGAATTGGTCATGGTGAATATTTCGAGGCTTCACTACAACATTTGTTGTCTCTGGCAACACTTTTTTAGGTAACATGTAGAAATTGTTGCCTTAAATTCATATAGGCAACGATTTATGACTGTTGTCAAAAATATATTTGCAACCCTTGATAATCGTCGCCTAAAATACTTTTGGGCACGTTTATGGAGCGATACTCTTTTATTTTTTTGGCAACGATTGTTAATGGTGCCCTTAACTGCTTTTGGGGACGATTGTAGAGCGTTAAAATATTATTTCTTTAGAAATGTTTGATAATTGTCCCCTAAAATATTTTTGGGAACATTTTTAGATTGTTACATTAGTTCTAATAAAAGACTACATTTCTGAAATATTGTATAAAATTTTAACATTATCAAATATTTGGTGGCAATCTTCCCTCCAAAACTTATACACTAAAAACATTATTTTATTATATGTATATAATAAATAATAAAATATAAAATATAACAATAATAAAAAAAAACAAAACACAATTTGGCAGATTGTTAAAACTTGGTCCGAAAAAAACACACACGCCGTCACTCAAACACTTCAAACCTTCCTCAACCTAGCCACGCTGTTAATCTTCAAACATTCACCGTTGAATCTCGAACCCAGCCACACACTCTTCACCATCGTTTGTTTATTCACCATCGGTTCACCACCAGAAAGAGAAAGCGCAATCGATTCACCTCTTATTTACCACTTGGAGGGGAAACACCGGAAAGAAAGAACGAAGAAACCCATTCTTCGTACGTCAAACTCCAACTCTTCGTCAGCTCACCACCGTCATCCATCTCTTCATTTGTATTTGGTAATCATTCTATTCTCAGATTACTGATTTGCGTTGTAGATTGTAAAATTAGGGGTTTGAAATTAATGATAATTTAGTTTATACTATTATTGACTAATTGAGTGAATCCCTAATTTTTCTGTACACGAAACATTAGGAGTTCCAGTTTTTGAACAAGGGAGCAGGACATGTTTGGGCGTTATTGAAGTGGTGATGATTACTCAGTAGAGAAATCATGGTTGTGAACTTGAGACTGTTTGCAAATCGCATAAGGTTTTTTTCCTTCTATATTTTCATAGAGTTTTTGTTTGTTTGGTGTCATTTTAACACACAGAATGCATGTAACCCAAAAGAACATGAAACAAAGAATTTTTGGTTGTATTCAACATGCTATTTGCGGTTTCTAAAGGGATAAACTGCACTTTTATGTAATGAATTGCTCATTTTTATGCATTTTAGTAATATTGTCAGCCTTTTAGTGATATAGACCTTGCAACTATGCTATGTCTTCTTTCTGAAGCTCATATTTTTAGATCTTTGCACAGCCTTTTAGTGTAATATACATCAATGAAAGCTAGTTTGGTACTGCTTATTATTGATGGTCATAAACCTCAAATATTTGATATTAATCATGCTTTTATGCTCACTAAAGATTTGTTATTGTCCATTTTATCTCTTTCTTTCTCTCTTAAACTTTCATTGACATATCAAGGCCCTCTGTTGTTAGAACATGGAATAATTCTAAAAATTGCTTTTGCTTAGATTTAAAGGCTTTTAGAAGCAAATTAGTGGTTTGTTTTTTGTTGTCATAATACGTAGTATTGTCTATTAAAATCCTGAGTATTTTACATTACTCTTTTTGCTCCCGCCTAATGTCCGCTACAATGAAATATAAATTTCTTGATGTTTCAAAGGACTGTATTGCTGCTTTCAAGTAGTGTCTTTTAACATTTAATTGACCACAAATGTTCACGTAGCATTCTTTGTTATTGTCATTGCTTTAAATTGAAGCTTTTAGAGCAGCCTTATAAGAATTGGAACTTACTAACGTGTAAGCTTATATTTTAAATGCTTGAGTTAAGTTAATCATAAGGGTTAGTGAGGGAATTCGGAATAATTGATTTTGTTTGCTTCTTTCATTTTGTTTTGATATTTAAACTTGATGTTTTATGATACAAGAGAAGAAATGCATCGACTGAATTAATTATATATTGTTGCTTGCTTGTTAAATGGTCTTTCGCTAATAGTTTAACAAGATAAGAGGGATGGCATCAAATTTTCAAATATGCATTATAATTACATGTACTAAATAGATTACTTGAATAATTTAGGAATGTCTTATGTTTCACTATGATGCTCTTCCTCACTGGCATTTTACACTTTTTAATTTATGATTTGAGGACTTAATATTTTTCCTGTAAAAAAGAACCATTGATTTACTTTTGATCGTGGCAAAGCCACTGGACCTAAACCTTTCTATATTTTGGCAGGGTTGTGCAAAGATGACTTCCAGAAACAAGTACCATATTAACAAAAGTGGTATTGGTATGTGAATGATAAAGTCAGTAATAACTAATAACTAATAAGCCATATTTGAAAGGTCCTTAATTTTGTGTGTGGAGACGTTTTATTTTAAGTTATACCTTTTGAAGTTTCATGTATTATAGATGTTGCATGTTCAGTTGAAAATAAACTTGGGTATTTTCTAGTATCTTAAATTATCTCTTGGTTTACTTTCCTGTTTTCCTTATATTTCTTGCTTTATTTTTGTATTTAATTTGGATTGATAATCTCCATATTAGTATAAACAGAGCTTAGTGCTTTGTCTTTTATATCGGATTAAAATACAGGAGAAATTTATTCTAGCTCTTTTATTTTATCTTTCCTCCTTTATAATTTAACGTGGTCTCGGTTATAGTTTTAACATGGTATCTGAATGGTATTGTCCTCTGTCTATTGTAAAGTTCCCAAAAATTAAGAGCTCCTATTTATTTCCGTGATTATTTTCTTCCTTTGATTAGTCATCTCTCTTGCCAAGGTAAACAAAGAATGCACCCACCCGGTAAAAGATTACTTTATGAAAACAAGGTAACTCTCAAGTTGTTGGCTATTCTGATGATGATTGGGTAGGTTCACTAGCAAATAGAAAGTCCACTTCAGGGTATTGTCTTCTTGTTGGTGGGAATTTGATCTCGTGGTGAGCAAGAAGCATAGCATAGTTTCAACAGTAATTATGTTAGGCTGACATGGTTGAATTGCAGGGGTTAATCATGATGTGTGGTACAAAGAGGGCTAGGCAAGTGCATATGTTATTGTAGCAGCAACAAGGCATGTGCAATTTTATATAAATAAACATCATAATGCAATATATAGATAACTGCAATAGATGCTATGAAGGAGTCACGCATTGCCAAACCTGAGTTATCTGATGCTGATATGGTGTTATTTATGGTTAATGTGTTTTATTTTATTTTCTTATGTAGCAATGTATCAATGAGGATGTTGAAAAGGACGATATAAATGATGAAATTCAAGAGGACGACATAAATGATAAAATTCAAGAGGACGACCTAAATGATAAAATTCAAGAGGACGACGTAGATGACGAATTTCAAGAGGACGACATAGATCTAGATGATGAATTTCAAGAGGACGATATAGATGGTGAATTTCAAGAGGACGACGTAGATGAAGAATTTATGGAGGATGACATATCTAACGAATTTCAAGAGGACGATCTGGATGCTTTACTCATAGAAGACAAACTTGAATGAGTTGGATGATGTCTTTTTTTTTGGCTTGTAGTTGAAAGCATTGAGGATAGACTGATGATCACATCTCATGGATCATGGATAAGGAGTTCTCAAGTCTTGACATAGGTATAATCATTAGGAGTAATATTTATATTGGATTGACCCACTATGAGAATACTACATAGAATGTTATGCAAAGTGTCATAAGTTATTCTCATGGTGGTAAGTGGTGTATACCACCCTTCGACCTGAAACCACTATGGACCCTAGATGTAGAGTCAAGTGCCTTATTGCTAATCAAACTTTATCCGTAACTCGATGACCATAAAGACAGTTGATGGGTACTTCACAAAGCATGTTGAGGGACATGAGTGACCTAGATGGAATTTGCCCATCCTGCGTAACAGGATACATGTTTGAGGGTCCAATATTGAACTGGATAACGATGATATGGTCATGCCTTGTGTTCAATATAGACCTAAGGGTAAAAGGGTAATTATACACACAAGTATTATCACGGAAATATTTTGTCAGATCACATGACATTTTCGTGACATGGATAGCAGTGATGTGTTGCTAGATACCGCTCACTGTTTATTATGTTAAATGTGATTTAATATAATTGCCAACGTCGCGGAAACCTACAGGGTCACACACA
This sequence comes from Vicia sativa, assembly GCA_021764765.1. Taxonomy (NCBI): domain Eukaryota; kingdom Viridiplantae; phylum Streptophyta; class Magnoliopsida; order Fabales; family Fabaceae; genus Vicia; species Vicia sativa. The sequence continues at coordinate 96,746,034 of CM038794.1, read as the reverse complement.
TAAGGACAGATAAATGAGAGATAGAGTAAATAAGGAACACCGTAAGGTACAATGTATTTCAATGGAATACGAAATGTGGTAAAGTACCATGCGCTTAAGTGATATACGATAAATCATAATGTATGATATTCGTATGCTTTATTGGGCTTTTAGTTGACAAGCCTTTATTGGGATTTTAGCTTGCAGCCCACACTTGTGGTTTTATAAATAGAACCCTTGTGCTGAAGCTTTTCACTTGATGAAAAATTCGCTCACTCTCTCACTCAAGGCTTCCGTTCGTGAACAACTAGCACTGTGATTAGGAGCGACCTGTTCGTGTGGACAGAGTAGAGACGATGTCCTTTTTCAACGTTCGTGATTACAGCATCAGAAATCGAAATCCCCACAAGAGGTAAAATAATCTATCACTGACCATGATCATTCGTAAGGATCACTAAAGGAAAATTGTTTTCCGCTGCATTTTAGATCAAAATTTTCCTTCATCCTTATACCCCAACCTACTCATCAATTTTCCAATGTTATCCATAGTCCAATTTGCAACATGCAAACCAGTTACTGTTGAAACAGAACCCCGTTTGTAAATGATTTCATTTGTGGTAACCCTAACGAATTCACCCCCATGATGAACAATGACACTAAAATGATCTGAATCTTGTGAATAAACCATGCCCATACATCAAAAATGCATATTTCATACAAAATTAAAAAAAATATAGAAATTGAAACATTAACTTACCTGAGACATGGTCGTTTTAGTGACAACGACGTCTTCGCTTCGTCTTTGCAATTGTATTCCTTCAGCTGAGCCGTAATTATTACAAGGGGGTATTTGACAATTATATATGTTAAATATGTCAGATCAGTCTTCATATGATAATTCAAAATACATGTGTGTAATTAAAGTGACATCATGGCAAGCCCAGTTGAATATTCCATGACACCTGGCCAATGAAGGCTCTATATGAGAGAATCTACATAACATAAGAGGGCATTTAAAAAAAACTTTATCAAGGGATAAAATTAAAACTCGCTAAAATTATAGGGGGATTTAATTATTTAACCCTATATTTATTTAACTATTTATTCTCTAATTAATGAATGTAAAAAATTGACATTGGAGGGTATAACAAAAATTCTATAAAAAATCACTATCCAGATATATACCAACAGAATTTTAGAGTGTATAGTGAAGGATAAAATCCATAGCTAAAATAATATAAGATTTAAGTTAGGTCTATACCTATAGTAAATAGTCATAGGTATAACTAAATGTTTATACCAGCGGTCTAAAATTCATAACTATAGCCTATTGTGACGGAAATAATATGTAGGTATAGAAAACTATAGGTCAGAAAAAAAAGTGTCGTAGCTATAAGTATTTAAAGCTATACCTACAGTAAATAGATATTTACCTAAGCTTTCTGGGTGTCACTAAGTATCAAATTTCTTGTTGTGTGTGTTCTCTGGAAATTCTGAAAGTGCAGTTGATAATGCTTCCTTATGATGGATAGATCTTGTTACCAAGTATAGAGAAGATAATATGGATGATTGGTTTTGTGGGGGAATTTCGCGTAGTTTGGGTGTGGGTGCAAAATTAGTTTTTGGTCAAGTAAGTGGATTGGTGGTGTAAGTTTAAGGTTGGCGTATCTTGATTTATTGAACATTGCTGCTAATCCACCTGCTTTGGTGGAGGGATGAGAAAGAATATTGGTGGTTACTGGTGTTGGAAATTTAGTCAAGAATTGATGGCATCTTCGGGCGCAATATTGACATAGTTGGTGGAAGTCGACACTATACTTTATGGCGTCGAGACTATGGTGGGGTTGGAGATAAATTCAGGTGGTATAAAAGTGTCGGGGTATATATAGTTAGCTCGGTGTTAAGAACCAAATAGTACTAATTTTCATACATTGTTATTGGTCCCTTTAACCAAGTTTTATTGAATTTCCACACTTTTATTCACACAATTTAGTAAATATGCAATTACTTTTGTTTTAATTATGTTTTGAGTAGGTATTTAACTTTGTTTATTAGTTGTGTAGAAATTATGGACAAGAGGTAGTGGATGCATGAGCAAGTTATGAATGAGCTCGGAAGACATTTTTTGAAGCACTTTAAGAATCAAGAAAGAAGGAAAAGATTGAGAAAAGTTTGCAAGGAAAGGCAATGCAAGGGAGTATTATTCAGCTCAGTTCGCGTCGCGTCCACCTGTTGGCGCCGTGAACTGTGATTTTCGCAAGGAAGTAAAAAATTAACTTAGTTCGCCCCGCTTCCCTTGTTTGCCGCGAACTGTGATTTTTGGGTAGAGTGTCATACACCTTTTAGGATACTTTTTGAGTATTAGGGAAGCTAAGTGGTTGCATGTAACAATAACTTATCATTACACTTTGTAACAGAGAACTTAGAGAGAGATTTCGAGGTGGATTCTCATAAAACCTGTGAAAACAAACTTGATGCGCATTGATTCTTGTATATTTCTTGTGCTGTGAAACATGAGGACAAGTAGCTAAATCTCACTTTGGCAAGATTGGAGGTATTATTTATCCCTAATTTACTATGTATTTTCTTTAGCTCTTGTATGTGAAAAACTTGGTTATTAAAATAGATTGATGCTTTTGTTCTATGTTGAGTATTTAGATTTGGATTATTATTGAGAAATATTGTTCAAATGTTGACCTAATGTATTATCTCAAGTAGTGGATGAGTTGGAGAAATAGATTTAAAGATTGTTAGATTAAAAGTTAGATGGAGAAATCGTCTAAGGGTTAACATAATAAATATCATAATCTGTTAGCTGGAAATTTGTAAAGTATGTTTGAGGGAATGGTTCAAAGGAAAAAGTCCCTACAGGTTAAAGACTAGTCTTAAATAAAGTTAGGTTCTGAAGATACTTTACAAAACCAAGTTAGAAGCACCAGAAAGATACATGTCGGTTGAGAAGCTGAGTTAGAAGGCCAAACCAAATCGACCAAACAGCCACAACGAAACAGTGCCAGAAATAAGAGTAAGTCGGCAAATTTCATGGTGGTCGATTCGACATGGGTTTGGGTCGAATGAAGGCATCAGTCGAAGTGCTTCTACTGTCGAAGATGCAGGCTTGGGGACTTAGGAAATTTTGTTATGTTTCAAGAGGATGGATCGAAACCAAAAGCAGTTTCCTTCTGAAGTCATGAAGCGGGAAGAAGTCAAAATGAGGAGACCGTGGGTGGTTGCCTTAGAAGATCGTGGAATGGAAGCTTTAAACGGATGGAAAAATCGTGTGCGGAAGTTGCTTTTAAGTTTAAATCTTCTCCGTTGATTAGTTTTAGCAGTTACTTTGTAAATACTATAAATAAGTTAGAATGTTAAGGATTCTGGGTGTTCATTTGTACTCTCAAACTGCTTGCCAAAACTCTGCCCAATTCCACACTAAAGGAAGAAAGACTAACTCAAGCTTTGATGTAGGTGAATCACCATATTTTCTATTTCAATGAAATCAATTTACTTTTAACTTTATCTTTACTGTTTTTCGCCTACTTCAGTATCATTTACCAAAAATATTTCAACGTAAATTGTTGGTCACGAGTCACCAATAGTCAGAACTCTTTGTGTGTGGAAAGCCATTGTGCTGTTTCCCGCAGGCTCTGGAAACCGTTTCTGGGCCAAGGTCTTTTTCGCTTACAGAAGCATTGCAATTTACCAAAACCTTAGCACGTGTCTTGAGATCAACTGGTCGATCTCGCGAGTAACCCTTAGTTTTAGAACTTAGGGAGGACCAGCGGTTGTTTACCATTTTCCACAGTAAACAAATTGGAACACCTGGTGGAACCTTGTGCTAAGTGTTAGATTTTCGTTAGAGTTTGTCTTAGAAGTGCATGAAACTTAGAAGTGGAAATTCAGCAAGTAAGAAACCACCACCCACTAGGAAGCGTATATCTAAGATAACAAACAACTCCTCCGCGTCGAATGTGGATGAAGTTCCACCTCGAACGCTGGGTATTACCGACCCAGTTGTTTCACAAGTTACATCATTTCCCCCTTTAAGCAGCACAATTGCTTCTGGGCCAACTGCTTCATTATCAATTCCCATTCCCCAGACCACACCGGTGAGTCCAGGGCATGTGGTGGCCACGAGTGCCATTCCGAACACAGCGATACCTTGATTTGGTACTGCTACAAATCCCCCTTATGGAATGTCGTATTCCTTAATGACAGGATATCAGTCAACCCTAAGTGTAGCAATAGTGTTTGATAACGTGCAAAATACTAGCACCCCTTTATAATGATCTGCAATAGGGGCAAATAGGGAAATGCCTGCGCAACATCTAAATACTACCTCTATGGCAGTATTAAGGCGACAAATGGATGATAGTAACCATGAGTTAGTCAACATGTTAACTAACCAAATGGGAAATGTGTTTAACCCTATAGCGCAAGAATCAGTTGAGACTAATAGGCAGTCTGCTGAAATAAACCGACAGGTTATTGCACAATTAACATGTCTATGTAACTTCTTAGGCTCCCCCCAAGCAATTTCCCGACAGGGGCATCCGGTTCGACAACCCATGCATGTCCAAGGAGACATGGGGGCAGTAGAAGAAGAAACTGTGTACCAAGGTCAAGTTGTAACGCCTCAAAGAAATGTCGTTGTCAACCCACCTGGGGTTTTAGTGCAAAGACATCAGGAGGCTGACCAAGTCCTTGATCAAGTTCGACAAGAGGATTTGGTTGTTGAAAATAACTTAACCAACATTGTCGAGATAATTATGGTCCGAAATGGTATGAATACAATGCCAAGGCCAACTTACTCTTCCCCATTATCAGAGTATATTTTACAGACCGAAAACCCTAGAGGATGGAAAATTCCTAAATACACTAAGTTTGGAGGAGAAACGGGTGAGTCGACGGTCGAACACATCGCCAGATACCTGACTGAGTCGAGCGATATGGAAAACAATGAGGCTTAAGGGTGAAACATTTCCCTTCGGCCTTTACTAAAGAACCCTTTACGTGGTTTGCTACCTTGCCCCCTGATTCGATTGACTCTTGGTCGAAGTTAGAGAAAATCTTCCATGAACAGTTTTACGAGGGGCATTCAAAAATTAGTTTGGTCGAATTGTCAAGCATTAAGAGAAAGTTTGCTGAGACAATAGACGATTATCTAAATAGGTTTAAATCGTTAAAATCAAGGTGCTTTACCCAAGTGCCCTAACATGAACTTGTTCAAATGGCTGTTGGAGGGTTAGATTACTCCATTAGGAAGAAAATAGATCCAACCTTCGTTAAGAGCATGTCACAATTGGCTGACAGGGTTCGACACCTTGAGCGTCTTCGACTAGTGAAAGTTAGACATACTAAGGCTAAGTCAAAGAAAGAGAAGGTAGCTTATGTCAACTTCGATGATACTGACCCCATATACGAGGTTGATTACATGTCGCCGACAGAAGCAGACGTGGATGTGGCTGAATTGAACTCAGGGCCAGCATATGAATGTAAAATGTTGTTTCCGGCTAAAGGGAAAAGACCTATTGTCGAAACTAGTTCAAGAACTCCTGCAAAAACTTATACTTTTGATGTTAGTAAATGTGAGGAGATTTTTTATTTATTGGTCAAAGATGGTCAAATTTTAGTACCCCCAAATGCTAAAGTGTCACCATTAGAACAAAGGCAAAAGAGAGGTTTTTGTAAATATCATAATTACCTTGGTCACACAACCTCTCAATGTTTTCTTTTTAGGGATCTGGTTCAGAAGTCTCTCCAGGAGGGGCGTTTGAAATTCGCTGCCAGAAAACAGAAGATTGGCATTGATCCCCTGAGGCAAGAAGAAGCCTTATTTGCTGAACCTGTCGACATCAACATGGTCGACATCACTGAAGTGCCTGACAACACCATGTTGGAAGAAAGTACTGATGAGAGTCCACACGTCAATTTAGTTGACATCTACCCCAGAGATGATGAAGACTTGCTGTGCTTTCTGTATCGCTGCAAAAACAAGGGCGCTCAAGTCGGTTTGTGCCCCAGATGCAGTGCGCTAACTGATAGAGTCGCTGCTGAAAACTTTCAGAAACTGCAACTGTAAAGGGGAAAAGCCCAATGGAACAGAAGGGATCCAAGGCAATCATCCCAATTCAAGCCTAAAACTTTTGTTTCGTCGGCCATTGCACCCAAGGGGACATGGATCAAGCCTCAAATGGCCGCTGGGCCTTCAAATGTCGCTGGTGTTTTAAGAGAGGAAAAAGGGAAAGCACCAATGAGCTACCGACTTGTGATGCGTTCTGAGAAAAAGAGCCATGTATCTGAGAATTACATGGGGAAAAATCCAATGAGTCGAACTTAGTGGAGACGTTTTCAGAGGAGAAAGCAGGCTGAAAGATAGGCCGCTGCCACTGCTCAACAAACTGCTGTCAACAAAGGCAAGAATCCTCGACAGTACAAGCCAAAGGTCGACCCTGCTGTTAATCAACATATAAAGGAGTGTGTTAATAAGCCAGACGACCATGGCTCTGATGAGGCAACTGATGATTTTGCCTCTGACTCTGAAGCAAGCTTAGACATCTTGGTCAACGTGGTCTTATACTCCCAAAAGAGTATAACATACTGACAGAAGTAGAGAACACTAGTGATCTGGATGCTACTGAAATGGATTTACATAAGCCAACTTGCTATTTTGTGATGATAAATGGCTCTATTGAGAGCCAGGACGCCTTTTCCGAGAGGCCCAATATGGCTATGAGAAGCCATTTGAAGCCATTGCTGATCAGAGAAAAGGTTGAAGAGACAGCCATTAACAATGTGTTAGTGGATTGTGGCTCTATAGTGAACATAATGCCACATCATATTCTGAAGAGGATCGGTAAGTTCGACATCGATATAAGGTCTCATAACGTGGTCTTGTTAGACTTCGTAGGAAGAACGAAAACTACCGTGGGGGTAATCCAGGTAGATGTTACCGTCGGCTCAGTCACTAGGCCGACAATATTCATGGTCATTCAAGGTCGACCAAGTTATAATCTACTAGTGGGAAGAGAGTGGTTGCATGGAGTCGGTGATGTACCCTCTTCTATGCATCAGCGCCTGATCATATGGCGAGAAGACGGCATCATAGAAAACATCGAAGCTGATCAAGGATACTTTATGGCAGATGTAACCGTTGTGGGCCAAAACCAATTCGATAGGAAATTGGCCAATATCTCTCCTTGCCATCCAGCGGAAGAAGTGTATGCCAACTTAAATGACGCATTCGTTTCGCTGAAGCTGCATGAGACCCACGGATTTGTGTTGGATGTTGAATATTTGGAGGATCCCTATGCAGAGGAACCCGTGCCGACAGGCTGGGGAAATCATCACGACAGTGATGTCTGCGCTAGAGGCTCTGAGGAGGATTTCGGCGTATATTGCCGAAAATAAAATAAATTCGGCTATAGAAGCTGAATAAGAAGAAATGGCAATAGAAGCTGCTAAACTTCCCGTCCTAGAGGAAGTAATTCTGGATGTAGAGCTAGAACCACTAGATAAAAGTAAGCTGGTCAACAGAAGCCTCGATGAGCAACGTCTGGATTGCATATACGACAACGAACCACTATGTTTCGAAAAGGATCCTATGGCACCTGAAAAAATGAAGCCACAAGATCCTTTGGAAGAAATCGACCATGGCGCAGAAGGTGATAAAAGACCAACCTATATCAGCGCCAACATCGAGCAAAAGCTCCGAACTGAGGTAATATATTTACTAAAAGAATTTAAAAGATTGTTTTTCTTGGAACTATAATGAAATGCCAGGTTTGAGCAGGGAATTGGTCGAATTGAAATTACCAATAAAAGCTAGAAAAAAGCCAGTAAAACAAACGCCTCGACAATTTGCGCCTGCAGTCACGTCGAAGATCAAGGAGGAAGTAGAAAGACTCCTCCAAAGCAAGTTCATCAGAACTGTAAGGTACGTCGAATGGTTGGCCAATATTGTGCCAGTTATTAAGAAAAATGGAAAGTTAAGAGTGTGCATTGATTTTAGAGATTTAAATGTTGCCACTCCTAAAGATGAATATGCCATGCCAGTGGCAGAAATGCAAGTTGATTCGGCTGCTGGCTTTGAATATATAAGTATGCTTGATGGTTATGCTGGTTATAACCAAATCTTTATTACAGATGATGATGTGCCGAAGACGACATTTCATTGCCCTGGGGCATTAGGCACTTATGAATGGGTAGTCATGCCATTTGGCTTGAAGAATACCAGAGCAACGTACCAGAGGGTAATGAATACTATGTTCCATGATTTCATTGAAAATTGCATGCAGGTTTACATCGACAATATTGTAATCAAGTCGAATAGTAAATCGACACACTTAGAGCACCTTTGGAAATCTTTCGAACGAATGCGAAACTATGGGTTGAAAATGAATCCATTAAAATGTGCTTTTTGTGTGTAGGCAGGACATTTCCTTGGTTTTGTTGTGCATAAGAAAGGAATTGAAGTCAATCAAAGCAAGACCAAAGCCATCATTGACGTCAAACCGCCATCGACCAAAAAAGAGCTTCAGTCACTGTTGGGCAAAGTAAATTTATTGAGGAGATTCATTTCCAACTTAACTGGCAAAACTAAGGCGTTTTCATCACTGCTTCGACTGAAGAACGAAGACTTCATCTGGCGAGAGGAGCATCAAGAGGCTATCGATAAAATAAAGGAGTATCTGGTGAAGCCTCCTATATTGGCACCTCCACTTAGAAATAGGCCTATGAGGTTGTATACAGCAGCCTCAAAATTGACCATAGGTAGTATGTTATTTCAAGAGGACAATAATCATGTCAAACGTCCTGTGTATTACCTTAGTCGTATGTTAAATGGTCCTGAAACTAGGTATAGTTGTAATACGGTGAACTGACTTTGAGAATTTGTTTTGCTTTTTATCGCAAAAATGTTGCGGATAGCAAGAGTCGCCACCGACTTTTCTTTTATCCAATTAAGGGAAGGTGAAAAGAACAGGAAAAGACCTTCGTTAGATTCTGAGTAAGGGAGAAGGTTATGAAAAGGGAAGGTATTAGCACCCCTTTTCATCCGTAGTTATCTACGGGCTCTTAGTTGCTTCTAGCTCATATTTAAAAGTGCTTTTTGTGTGTTTGACAAAAATGTTTTGAAAAAAGGCATTTCGCTTTGACTTTGTAATGATTCATGTGGGAATGTATATAAAGTGTTCGAAATGTTTCGCTTTTGAAAAGAATTTGAACCTTGACAAAAGTGTGGTGTGAAAAGTATTTTGATAGAGCAAGCAACTAAAAGTCTTATTACCTACTGTAATTGGTCGCTGTTATTTTACTTTCCTTTAGAATAGTGCTATCCATACCATTAGTTGGTAGGTAACCCTATTCGCTGGATGTAAGAGGGACTTTCAAGGACATCTGATGGTCATAAGGCAACTTGTAGGAGTATCCTAGCACATTCAAGGACGATCATCACTGTAGGCAACAACCGAGGGACGAGATCATGTATCGTGAGGCTACATCGTGGGTCTATGATCTTGTATCAAGGACTATGATGATATATTTGTAGGCAATGGTGCTAGGATACCTCTACGTTCGAGGGACTTGACCATTTAATCGAAAGGCATCGAGAGAGAATTGCCCTAAGGGGTGCATGTGTGTAAAGAATGTGTTAAATTCAGATATATTATCTTGGAAATTAGAAGTGATCTATGTCCATTTTTATCTTGCCAAACACACCTAGTTACTAGCAGTTTATAGGGTGCGGAAAATAAATCATGAAAGTAAAGCGGAAAGTAAATGTCCCACGCTATTACATGGCTTGGGGCGCTACATAATAGGAGCGGAAAGTAAAAGTCCTAATTAAACTATTACATCCCATGAGCGCTAAATAATATTGAAAAGAAAAGCGAAAAATAGTCCAAACGTTACCACCGGTAAGCAGATATATAATCGAAAATATAAGAAACTCGCATAAGAGAAAAAATGTTAGTAAAAACAAGATTTTTGAATGAGGAAAAAGATTTTAGGTTGGTCATGTTGATTAGATGATATAGAAATTTTTTGGGAATTTTCTGGATCGTTTTCGATGATAAAAAGCAATTAAAAGTCAAATTAATGGTTAATTAACCACTAATTAAAATATGCATGCAAAATATTAATTTTAATGTCAAAATTAAATAAGTATTTTTCCGATTAAATGCAAAAGGAAAATATTTTGGTGATTTTTAAATGCATGAGAAAAATATTTAAAGATAAACTAAATTAAGAGAAAATAATATGAAAAAAAGAAATAAAGAAAAGTGTTAGTTTTGTAAGTGATAAAAAAGAATTGCCATGGCCAGGGATCGAACCAAGGACATCTAAGGAAAAATCACCCAACGCGTTGCCATCTGAGCCTAGTGTACTTGGTGTTTTTAATCTACAATCAATGGATTATAAGTGGTAAATGTGTTATATTTTGAATTTTCAAAGCACAGTCACGCGTGGGGCCTAGGTGTAACGTGAGAGCGAATCAGGTGGAGGCATTGTGCCACGCATGCCTCACCGGGTCAAGATACAACCACGCCGAGCTCTAGCTCCGCCTTCTCCGATCACCAAAAATCCAAACCTGCAAAAATAAGCAAAATAAAGAATAAAGAAGGACCCTACCCCCCTAATTCGAGGGCTGCGAACACGATGGTGGTGTCCGTTTGTCTTGAATCGGCCTGTAAATTGAGTTTCGAAGAAGATAACATAAACTGCCCTAACAATGGTGTAACACGATTTGGACGTTCAACCTCGTGAACGATGGCCCATATCCTCTCTATGATACCTCATGATCTTGTTAGAATGGTTAGTTTCAATTAAAACATGCTAATATTAAAAATTCGAAAACAAGAAAGAATACAAATCGGAGCTTCATGATATACACGATTCATGCGTGTTTTGCCATGGATAATGATGTGTACTTACCCAATCTTACCTCAAGAACACAATGGAATGGTTGAAAGTGGTTGGAAGAGGCTGGAAGCAAGATTTCGAAATTTCCAACTTTGTGAAAAATTTGAGTGAATTAGGTTTCAAGAGGCTTTTGGTGTTGTGAATGCATTAGGTATTTATAGAGCAAGAGATTGGAGCAAAAAGAATGAAAAAGATGTGGCTTTAATGCAAAAATATTTTCTTCAATTTTAATCCAATCTTTCCAAAATTTGATTTTCTCTTCCTTGTATGATCTTGCACGAAATTGGCATGTATTGTGGGCTTCCTTGGTCCTCAAGTTTGATAGAAATCCAACCCAACTTGTTTTACACCTTGTTTTCATATTTTATTTAATTTAAAATTGAATTAAATGCTTTTAAATTCAAAAATACATCAAAAAATAAGAAAAGGGTCGTGGCAAGGCATCAGGAGGTCTTGAATAATATTATGATCAAGTTTGGATCATAAAATTATAGGCCCATTTGGAAAAAATTGGATTTTGTCAAATATTTTCCTTTGTGCAAATCTTCAAAAATGCCCAACTTGTGCAAGGTGTATTTTGCTCAATTTTTGACATTTTTGAGAGTTTTTGGACTTTTTAGAAAGCTCTAGATGTCCTCTAAACAATATATTTGGTTTCATCTCAATTGGAGTTTCCATGCTCAATAACACTTCTTTGCAAAAAGTTGACTTTTTGTTGACTTTGAAAAGGACCTGTAATGTTTTTATCCATATCTTCAAAATGAAGCATTTTCTGACTTTTCTTGTGAGGCATGAAGTTGTAGAGAATTGAATTTCCTTCAAAATGAGAGGTGGTGGAAATTTTTTTGATAAAGTATGAGGAAGTTATGCTCAGTCAAAGTTCAGTTGACTTTTCCCTAGAAAACCCTAATTTGGAAAGTTTGACTTTTGATCCAATCTTGAGTTTTCTTGATGAATCATGATTAACCCTTGGTCAAATGATGAATTTCATTTCAAAATATGGATGTTGACAAAAAATCATGAAGTTTGACTGTATGTTGACCACAGTTGACTTTTTGTCCAATACAACTGATTTTCAACCATCTGAGCAATTGTCTGAGGAAACTTGACTTGTGAGGCTTGAAACTTGACATGGAGATTATTTGAAGCATATGATGAGGCATGATGATCACTGGAGATGTTGGAAGTCCATCTTGATCCGAGGATAGCCAAACCCTAGTTTGGGTTGATTGCTTAGGAGAGGGTTTGTCTGGTCAACCCATTGTGAAATCTTTGAGTGGGGATGTATGAAATGTTTTGAGTAGTGGGAGGGAAAATTTTGGGGTATGACAATAGTGACATAGAAAAACTATGCCTATGTTTGTATTTCTCTTGTATCAAACTGAAGCAATACATAAAGCCAGTTGATGTTTATATCTCTTCTCATTTCGATATTATTAAGCACATGTTGTCTAAACCAATTTTGCATAGTCGAATTGGTAAACGGGCTTTAGCATTAACTGAATATTCCTTAACATACGTGCCTTTAAAAGCAATGAAAGGGAAAATAGTGGCAGATTTCTTAGTCGACCATTCCATGGTGGCTATGCCAGAAAATTTTGTTGATTTAGTGCCTTGGAAATTATATTTCTATGGTTTTAGTCACAAAAACGGTGCAGGAATTAGAGGAATTATAATTTCTCCTAGTGGAATTCCAACAGAGTTCAAATACACCATCGACGGCATCTGCACCAATTATGAGGCAGAATATGAGTCCCTTATTACTAGACTTGAACTGCTGCTCGAATTGGGGGCAAGGAGTGTCGAAATTATGGGAGACTCTGAATTGGTAATCAAACAAGTATCAAAATAATATAGATGTGTTAAGGAGAATTTAATTATGTACTTCGTGATTGCCATAAGGTTGTTAAAACGGTTCAAACAAGCAAGCCTTCGACATATACCCCAACGAGAAAATCAAGAAGCTAACGATCTAGCGCAAGAAGCCTCAAGATACAAGAAGAATGAAGATGAAGAGCTTATTCAAGTAAAGAAAAAGGTTAGAGCTACTTCATTATCCCCTTCGGACTTATCAATTATAAAATTAGGAGCAATAGATACAGAAAATTTGAAATTTTAGCAATTGATAATCGAACGCAAGTAGCAATTTTAGCAATTCTTGGTCGACTACTTGCGTTCACCCACTAGTTCAACATACCGTAAAATAAAATATGGTGCCCTGAGTTTTGTTTTGATTGAAAATGAATTGTTCAAGAAAACTGTCGAAGGGGTATTACTTAAGTGCCTAGGAGAAAGTAAGGCATATGTAGCAGTGTCGAGTGTGCATAGTGGAGTTGTTAAGGACCAAATTGTAGCTATTTTGTACATGATTTTGTGGTCCTTAACAATGCCTTTTTAATTAATTAGTAGTATTTATTCTAGTATTTTGGTTTAATTATGTTTTTATTTAGTTTTTGTTTATAATACATTATTTAACTTAGTTTACTTTTAAATTGTAGGTTTTTATTGATTAATTATCCCAAGCTTGGATTCAAAGACACTTGAAGAGCTCTTGGGATGATTCTTTTTGAAGAAATTTTTGGATGAAGAAGCATGCTTCGTGTCGTTTCTCATGTTGTAGCATGAAGGCCATAATAACTAGGCTTAGCGCGGTCTCGTGAAAATCGTAAAAAGGATGACCCATGCTTCACTTTTTGGCCACCAACCCATCATTTCCAGCTGGCTTTTTGTGTAAAAGGGTGGAACATCACTTCATCATTATCATTCATTGTTGTAAATTAGAGAATTAGAAAGAAAACATAGTTCTTCCTCTTGATTCTTCAATGTTCATCATCTCCTCCAACAACCTTTGTGAACAAAGCAACCATGGAAATGAGTAGCTAAGTTCTTTTTGTGTCAAGATTAGAGGTAGTTGATCTAACTAGTATGTATTTCTTTTAATCCATTTGTGTATGAACATGGTTGATGATTAATATAGTTGAATATCTTTGTTCTTCATCTTTTTATGCTTTGAATCTTGTTTGAAAAAGGATGCTTCAAAGTAGACCTAGGATATTCATCCACTAATGAACAAATGCTATGAATAGATTTGTGTGTTAGTGTTTACAAGTATTGAGCTTGATGTTTATCATGTCAATAGTTGTGGTGAGAAATCATTCAAGGATTAACATGATAAAACTCACAATGTTGGTGAGAAATCAACAAGATTGAGAGGATATGTATTTATAGAAATCATCAAACTAGTTCATCACTTGATTAATAAAATGCATATGAAATTAGGTCAATGAAACTAATCTTGACATGCTTCCATCAATTGAAAACAAACTCCAACTCTCTTGAATCCAAACCATAACTCTCTTTTGAAAAGACTATCTTAGTTATTTGCTTGGAAATTCATGATACTAGTAGCTTAGAAAACAAACCCTTTGGTTACTTAAATCTTAAAATACGCTTTGCTATTGAAAGACTACAATATACACCAATCCCTGTGGATACGATAAATAGAAATACTTGATTTGTCGGATATATATCTACAACAAGCATGCGATGCACACCAAGCTGGACACAAGATGAAATGGTTGTTGATGCGAACAAGTGTTTATTGGCCTTCAATGTTGAAAGATTGTATTGAATTTTCTAGAGGATGCCAAGAATGCCAAATTCATTGGGGCATCCAGCACGTGCTAGCAAGCGAATTGCATGCCATTGTAAAACCTTGGCCATTGAGAGGATGGGCCTTAGATGTGATTGGCGACATAAAACCAACATCATCTAAACAACAGAGGTACATTTTGGTCGGTATTGATTATTTCACAAAGTGGGTCGAGGCGGTAGTGTTAAAAAATGTCGACCAAGAGGCTGTGATTGATTTTATACAAAATCACATTATGTGTCGGTTCGGAATTCCTGAAACAATTACAACCGACCAAGGCACAGTGTTCACAGGGCGTAAAATGCAAGAGTTTACGAAGGAAGTTGGAATAAAACTACTGACTTCTACCCCTTATTACGCTGAAGCAAATGGCCATGTTGAAGCTGCCAACAAAGTAATAATTGGTCTGATCAAGAAGCATGTGGGTAAAACGCCAAGAAATTTGCACCAAACGCTAGATCAAGCTTTATGGGCATGTCGAACGTCTCCTAAAGAGGCGACGGGGGCAACCCCATTTCGACTGGCATATGGACACGATGTTGTTTTACCAGTAGAAATACATGTACAATCTGTGAGGATTCAACGACAACATGAAATACCATCTGAAGATTATTGGAATATGATGACTGATGAGTTGGTCGATTTGGATGAATAAAGGATGTTGGCCCTTGATGCCTTAAGGAGGCAAAAAGATAGAGTGGCTAAAGTCTATAATAAAATCGTAAAGGACAAGGTGTTTCATGTTGATGATTTCGTTTGGAAAGTAATATTGCCTATGGACAGGAACGATAGGGTGCTAGGGAAATGGTCCCCAAATTGGGAAGGACCGTTCAAAATAATCTAAGTTTTTTCCAATAACGCATATGAGCTTGAAGAATTGGCCCCAGATCGACGCATTCTGAGGGTGAATGGTAAATACTTAAAGAACTATAAACCCATTCTTCAAGAAATCTCTATTACGACCACGTAAAGCATGTGTGTCGAATAGAGCTGGAATATAGTAA
The DNA here is from genome assembly GCA_021764765.1 of Vicia sativa. Lineage (NCBI taxonomy): Eukaryota > Viridiplantae > Streptophyta > Magnoliopsida > Fabales > Fabaceae > Vicia > Vicia sativa. The sequence continues at coordinate 96,730,482 of CM038794.1, read as the reverse complement.
TAACAGAGCCAACATATTAATTGTACAAAAATATTGATTGTACAAAATTATACAATAAGAATGGCAAAAGAAATGGTATTTTATAAAATTCTGGGAATTCATATTACAAAAGATGGGGAACCGCAAAACAAATACATTAAAAGGTCACATTAATCGGTTGCCAATTTTCTTTGAAGCGCCCAAGTCACTTAGCAACAAGATCACTTAGCCCACCAGCTCTGATCCTAAGAGTGTGCAACTCCTCTTCGACTCGAGTTGTGGCAGTACTGACGATAAGGGCATCTTTGGCCAATTGGCGTATTTCGTTTTGATCAGAATTGTTGGTCTGGTCAAGTTCTTTGTCTTGTTTTTCAACAAGTTCCAACTTGTGATGACTGGTTTTTTCATCGGTTGTTTTAAAAACAATGAAGTCGCCACCTAATTTTATTTGTTCTAAAAGAACAGGAAAATATAGATAAAACCCATAGAATTTGGATAAGGCGGTCTACATGACCAAAAGATATGAATTCAGGAGTCGGTTATGTAAAGGGAAGGTATTAGCACCCCTTACATCCATCGAACTCGATGGGACCCATTTAGTTCTAAGTGTTTGTGTGTGTGTTAAATTGCTAATTTAAGTTATGATCGAGAAATAAAAGAAACGGGGTTTATTTATTATTATTTTAAGTTTGGCACGGTTTCAGAACCGTGTGCCTACGTATTCCCTTGTGCAATGGGAAAGTCAAAACTCCGTAGTTCCTCTTGAAAAGGTTTTTATTGGTTATGTTGATTTTATAAGAAAAATCGTGCTTTAGACATTTCAATTGCTTGAACTTGTACTTGTTTTGTTTGTTTGAAAAGCTTAAGTCTTCGTTCGTGTTTGAAATGGCTATTGCACACTCTTTGTAAGAAAAGAGTTTGATGATCGCATATGAGCGATAAAAGAGTTTGAGTGAGTTGAGTTATTTTTATGTGGGAGACGAGTATTGGACCATAAGCGTTCAATGGCTATTGCCCCAAATACTAGGATGAGTGGATATAAACATCCTAATCATCTTTTTCTACCCAAAAAGTTTGTTGAGAAAAGGTGAGGTGAAACAAGGTTCACGTTAATTAGATTCATTTATGAAGCCAAACATACAGTCGATGGTCGATACAGGACTGACTACCATATGTTTGGGAGGAGAGAGAAGTAGAATATTTATTTATGAAAATATTTTGAAAAGAATCTCGACGTTGGATTGAGGTTTAGAAATTTAATTATGAAAGTGTTTTAGATGGGGTTTTGAAAATGGTTTTGAAAAGTGAAGGATATTCACAAGTTTTGAAAAGATTTAAGTTGGAAAGAAAACATTTTTTGAAAAGTATTAAAAATACTTAAAATGTCCCATTTTTTTAAGTTAGTAAAAATATAAAAAAGAAAATATTTTTGGATTTTTTTGACATAATCATAAAATAAGCATATTAAATGACAAATGTGCAAAAAATCATCTCAAAATGAGAAGTTTTGATTGGTTTTTGAAAATTTTGAAGTTTGTTAAAAACTTAAGAAAATTAGTGATAAAAAAAAGGTTTTGGTCCTAAGGAGGTTTGAACCCAGGACCCTTGGTTTAGAAATGAAAAGGTTTACCACTGAGCCATGTGTTTAACTTGTCATTTACACGCTTCCATTTGATTATATTTAAAAACAAGTTTTGAAAATAGTAAAAATGGAAAAGATGAAAAAAAATGGTCTCAGGGGGATTCGAACCCTGGACCATAGGCAAGGCAAAGGACATGAAAAGCGCGCTGACTACCACTGGGGTGGCTATACATCCGTGAATAACACATGAATCATTAAATATATTCTAAAACAAAAATTTGAATTTTCCAGAAAACTGAAAAACGCGCGCATCAACTCATCTTCTTCCTCTAGATTTCAATTCCTTGATTCTTCATTTCTTAATGAAATCAAATGATCCAAACATCAAACTTGCTCGGATTTTTACCAGGAACATGATTATGTCATTTAATTTCATTTATTTTAAGCTTAGAATCATTAATTTTTGCATGAACACGAAGAACCCTAATTCTAAGTTTTGATTATGAAATTATGTATAAGCACAATTTTAAGCAATTGATTGAGGGTTATTAATCAGTGATAGTGCATAAACAAAATGGCCAAGCCTTTTTTGTGCTGAAAGTTAGAAATCACAGAGTTCAAAGTTCAAGTTTATACCTCTTTAAATTGAAATCGTGTTTCTTGCTGGAGGTGTTCCAAATGTTTTTGGATGATTGCTACAGCTTCAGTGATGTTTATGGAAGGTATTGGTATGCTTACCTTGGTTTGAAATGGTCTGGATTGTTCTGACCAAGTCCAGTTTCAGTTACTTGAAGTGAGAATCGATTTTCATGATTATGTGTTTACAGTGATAGAATTATGATTTGGATTACTTCTATATGATGTATAGAAGGTGTTTGAAGTGAAAAATTATAACAAGCACGAGTGAATTAAGAGTTTGGAAGTTATGGCTCAAATTTGCATTTTATGAGTTTTGGAAATGATTTCTGGAGCAAACTGATTTTGGCTTGTTTTCTGAGGGTTTGAAGTTCCAAACAATTTCTAAATGATATTTAAAACATGTTAGAATGACACCATTGGTTGGAACTTGCAAGAATTGCAATTTGGGATTCTAACCACTTTGAAAAACTTAGAAAACTTGCAAAATAAGAAAGAAATGAGAAAACAAGTTTGGAATTGTTTTGGTGTGTTTTTGAATGAAGTAGGAACATCTATTTATAGGCAAAGGATTATGAAAATGTCAAGGTAAAATAAGATTAGAAGAGCAACTTGGAAGCTTAAGGCTTAAGAAAGAATATTCCTTCATTAAATGCAAATGGAATCTTTTTATTTTATTCTTTCCTAGAAATTTACATAAGATTTTTTCTCTTAAATTCTATCTCATGTAGTGACAACGCTTCTAGAAGGGAGAAAGTTGCAAAACAACTTGTAATTTTGATGCATGATTTTGAAATCCATGGTTTTGAGCTCTATGTTTCAAAATCAAAACCATAGCTAGACAAAGTGTTTTTGCAAGTTCTGGACTTTTTAGAAATCTTGTAACAAGACCTACAACTTTCATGTTTTGAGTTTTCTTGAATCAAAATGGATCTAGGTGAAAATGGCCATGAAAGAGGAAAACTATGTTTCTTAACACTTGAAAAATTTCTATGTTAGAAAATTCAAATCTTGACTTTTTGTTGACTTTGATATTTCTTGAATTTTTATGATCATGATGGATTATTTGAAATGTTTTTATGATTGAAAAAATTTGGATTTGAAAAAGTTGACCAAAAGTCAAAGTTTGACTTTTTGAGCAGATGAATTTTCATCAGATGGTTCAAAATTTGTCTGATGAAGAAACATGGATTTTGCAATGTTTTGAATCAAGAAATTAGGTCAAGATGTTGCATTGAAGATGTTAAGATCAATCTTCAAGCAAATAGGTCATCCATTGAGCAGAAAGTCAATGATTCACTATGTTTGATCAAAACCCTAATTGGTCGATTCAAGGTAGATCATGAGAAAAAGTTGGGAATTTGAAGATCAAATGTTGATGATTGATTAAGATAGATCAATTGAGGTGAGTGGAATCTGAAACCCTAGTTGATTATCTCTTGAACAGATGATTTTTTTTTATAAAATCCCAATTTTGACTTTAGGAGTACACGCACGATCTGTCTTGTTCTGAAACTGTTAGTGATGCAATGATCTTATGAGAAATACAAGGGAATAAAGTCTTGATCTTGTGCACTTTCAAAAGAGTGTATTCCTTGAAGAAGGGATGTCTCATGATTACTCCTCATAAACACAAACTAAAAAGTCGTTTCCTGAAGTTAAAACCCTGAGCTTAGGAGGGTAAATTTTGGGGTGCGACAGTTGCCCCTATTCAATCATCTTAAACCTGGTAAGTGAGAAAAAGCGATAGATTTCGAACATTCTAGGTAGAAGAGGATTGAATACTAAAAGAACCCCTAAAAAATTTGCCCTACACAGGAGACCAAAACCATAAGAGAGAACAAATAAAATATCTTGACTACAGAGTCAAGGAAGAGACACTTGAGGAGAATAAACTTGTTAAACACCAACAGAATGCCTTAACACAGTAGTCCCCATTGAGAAATAATTAAGACATCTTAACAACACTGGGTATAACCGAGTAACCAAAAATCAACAATTTTTAATGAAAAATGCTTTGAAAAGAAAACCGAACTCCTTAAGCGACAAAAAAAAACAGTAGATTAAGCCATCTCAGGATGTCTTAATAAAAATGCTATGAGAAGAAAACCGAACTTCTCAAGCGAAAAGAAGTATAATAGATTAAGCGATCACAGGATGTCTTAACGAAAATGCTATGAGAAGAAAACCGAACTTCTTAAGCGAAAAGAAATATAATAGGTTAAGCCATCACAGGATGTCTTAACGAAAATGCTATGAGAAGAAAAACCGAACTTCTCAAGCGAAAAGAAATATAATAGATTAAAGATTTGATATGATTGAGAATTTGTCAGAAAATTCCAGAGAGTTAAGGAATACCCGCAGACCTTAACGAAGATGAAATTGAGAAACTGTCTGAAGTTCCCAAAGACTTAAAGAATACCCGCAAACTTTAACGAAGATATAATCGAGAATTTTTCAGAAAATCCAAAAGAGTTAAGGAATACCCGCAGACCTTAACGAAGATAAAGTTTGAGAAACTATCTGAAGATCTCAAAGAGTTAAAGAATACCCGCAAACTTTAACAAAGATATAGTCGAGAATTTGTCAGAAAATCCCGAAGATTTAAGGAATACCTGCAGACCTTAACGAAGATATATGGCTAGAACAATATCAGAATTGTTGGTGCACGAAGGTGCGAGGAGCCATGGCATGCTGAATGTCTTGACCATGTAACTTCCGAGTTACCAGCAGAACAAATTAATAGCGCACCGAGAATACACTTTCCGGGATAAATAAATCAATATCCAGACAATCGGTGTGATATAGATGTTAATAAAGTCGGAATCTTGTTTCCGACGCCTCCGCCGATGAGAGATTCATCAACATGTACGTATGTTGAACAACTTCCGAGTTGACAACACCTTCAACTCAGATGCATATAGATTTACCAATGATAGAAGAATCGATTCAGACCGACCGAAAAACTTCTACGGTAATGAGCTTTAACTCCCGGCATTGTATGCATAATGCGCTAGCAAGTGGATATGTGGATCAACTTTCGAGTCGGAGAAATATCTCGAGATTGAATAAACATCCTACCCGTGGATATTTATTTGTTGAGTATTTGAAAACTTATCGGGAAATAAACACAATTAAAGTTCAATGTAGTTTTCTCGAGAAATTACCAGAAACAAAATGGAAGAAGTCACCGCTGAGAAGATTCTTGTCCTGAAAGAATTCTTGAAATTATCAAGAATAATGTTGTAGTAATCTTTTTCTCAAGGAGACTCATTATGTAAATTGCTTTGCAGAAACTCGTGAAGAAAGCCGTGATGAAAACTTCACTGGGATTCCTTGTTGATTACTTTGCTAACATTAGAGTCCATTGAAAGATGTTTGTTTCATTGAAGAAATCGTTGGGAAACCATCACTGTTTAATCCATACAACTCAGCCGGAGGAAAGAGGATAATTATGTCGTCTGAGAACTAATCCTTCAATTTGATCCTCACGAGGATATTTGCGCTACCGAAAATTGGTAAAAAGAATTAATCGAGCTAATGCATGAGTAAGAGATGCATGATATGATATGCTGATGATTTTTTTTTATTTATGCAAAGAGTATGTGATTTCCGACATCGTTTCAAAAGAAATGTCATTGGGGAATCCAATTGACGCTCATGGACACAATGTCATACCCCAAAATTTGCCTCCATCCTCTCAAGATATTTCATACATCCATACTCAAGGATTCTCAAGGAGTTGATCGTACAACTTCTCCAGACAATCAACCCAAACTAGGGTTTGGCAATTGTGTCAAGATGGACTCAACATCTCCAAGGTCTTCATGCCTCCTCATATGCTTTCAAAGATTCTCCATGTCAAGTTTCAAGCCTCACAAGTCAAGATTGTCGCATAATTGCTTCGATGGTCGAAAAATCAATCGTATTGACAAAAGTCAATCGGTCAACATACAGTCAAACTTCATAATTTTTGGTCAACATCCTCATTTTTAGTTACATTCATCATTTGATCAAGGGTTGATCATGATTCATCAAGAAAACTCAAGATTTGCTCAAAAGTCAAACTTTCTAAATTAGGGTTCTAGATGAAAAGTCAACTAAACTTTGACCGATCATAACTTCTTCATACTTTCTCGTAAATTTTTCCACCACTCTTGTTTTGAAGGAAATTCAATTTTCTACAACTTCATGTCTCACAAGAATGTCCAAAAATGCTTCATTTGAGAGGTATATCAAAACATTATGTGTCATTTTCAAAGTCAACAAAATCAACTTTTGTTTTGAAGATATATTGAGCATGGAAACCCAATTGAGAGATGAGACCAAAATGTTGGTTAGAGGACTCTAGAGCTTTTCAAAAAGTCCAACAACACTCAAAAAGTGGAAAATTGAGCAAAATACACTATTCAGAAGTTGGGCAATTTTGGACATTGTACAAAGGATTTTGGTCAAAATGCATTTTCCAAACGGGCTAAAATCTTTGATCCAAACTTGTTCATGACATAATTTTTGACCATAAATGCTTATTATGATAATTTTCTATTTTTATGATTTATCTTGAATTTTTAAACATTTAATTCAAAATTAAATTATATAAAATATGAAAATAAGATATTTTTTCAAGATGATTGATTTATATCTTCCTGAAGTCAAAATCCTAATGATCCTTACCAAATTCGTGATAGCTTATTAATGGAAGGAAAATCAAATTTAAGAAATTTGATTTGTTTAAATGGAAAATATTGCACAATCAATGATCAATCTTTTTGCTTGTTTTTCTCTCCAAATGTTTATAAATACAAAGCAGGATCACAAGCCAAGGACGTAAAACCTAAATGCCAAACCTTTATTCTTGTAAAAATTTTCAAGAATTTTGAAAAATCGAATTTAAAAGTAGCCACTTTCAAATTCTCTCAAGCATTCAATCGTGTTCTATGTCGAGTACGTATACTCTTGCCATTGGTTAAAATGAAATGAATTGATGCATATACATATATTCAAAACTTTGTGATTTTTGCATTATCCTATGGTAATCAATTCTAATGCTTGCAATGTGATCACGTAGGTTCCATGGACGATCCGCAATCGTTTCGAGGGTTTGGACGTTAGAATCGTGTTTTGCCATTCTTAGGGTTTCTAAACGGAAGTTTTAACTGCTCGATAGGCCGATTCAGTTTAAACGACAATCCCATTGAATTCGAAGGGTCGAAATAGGTGGATAAGACTCTTTTGTTTCCTTAAATTTCGTGTTTTGCGTGTTCTAAATCATACGCCGGAGAAGACGACGGAGTTAGGGTTCGCGTCAAGTGACCTGGTTGACTCGCACGGGTGGCGTGGTAATAAATGGTCGGCTCGATTCGTCCATTCAAAATAATCGGGGTCCATGGCAATGTGACCGTATGTTGAATTCAAAAATCGAAGGATACGCTGGTGTTTATAAACAATTCCTTGAGTTTTCTGCACACAAAGTACACGCTGCCCTGTGGTTAAGGCTTGTTTTGGGAAGATTCTCTCAGGGTCATGAGTTCGACTCCTCTGTGGACTGTTCTATTTTTCTTTTCCCAAACTTGTATTATTTTCTATATTTTCATATTTTTAATATTTTTGCATCATTTTAATTAATTTCATAATTTTATTTCTGCATTAAAACATCAAAAATTATTTTTCTTTTTGCATTATTTTCATAAAACTTTATTTAATTTATAAAATTAAAAATATAATTTTGCATGCATATTTATTTTTATTCATATTTTGCATTTAAATCACTTTTAATTATTTTTAATTATTAAATGCATCCAAAAATTATTTTAATATATTTATGTTATTTCAAGTATGTCATATTTTTTCCATTAAAAATTTTCATTTTTCTAACATTTTCTCTTATTCGATTTCATCATATTTTCGATTTCTCTTATCGCTTATGTCGATCCGATCTGCATTTATTCTTTTATCATTTTATTTTTCCAATAATGTAATTGCTCATGGGATGTAATAGTTTAATTAGGTTTTTATTTTCCGTAAGTTTAAATTATGTATTCGCCTCAAAGCCATGTAATAGCGTGACATTTACTTTCCGCACTTTACATTCCGATTTAATTTCCGCACTTATAATTCTAGTAATTAGCGTGTATGGCAAGATAAAATGAACATAGCCTACTAATTTTCAAGATAAAATATCCAAATCAACACACTCTTTTCACACATGCACCCTTTAGGTAATTCTTCTCGTTGCCTTTACGACAAATGGTCATGTCCTCGAACGTAGAGGTATTCTAGCACTGCTGTTTTCAAAACAAATCATCATAGTCCTTCGATACAAAGATCATAAGACCCACGATGTCCTCCGAATACATGATCTTGACTCGATTGTCGCTACTTAAAAATGATGATAGTCCTTCGAATGTGCTAGGATACTTTCCAAGTTGCTTTCTATGACCATCCGATGTCCTTCAATGTCCTACATATCCAATGAATGGAGTTACCTACCAACTAATGGTATGGATAGCGCTATTCTAAAGGAACGAAATAACACGAAAACGACCAATTTCGAGTAGGTAATAAGACTTTTAGTTGCTTGCTTTATCAAAATACTTTTCACACCTCACACTTTTGTCAAAGTTCAAACTTTTTCAAAACGAAATATTTCTAACACTTTGTATACATTCCTACATGAATCATTACAAAGTCAAAGGAAATGCCTTTTCAAAACATTTTGTCAAACACATGTAAAGCACAATTTTTAAAGTGATCTAAGAGTAACTAAGAGCTCGTAGATAATTACGGATGGAAAGGGTGCTAATACTTTCCTTTTCATAACCTTCTCCCTTACTCGAATCTAACGAAGGTCTTTTTCTGTACTTTACCTTCCTTAATTGATAAAATAAAAGTCGGTATGCATTTGCTATCCGCATATTAGCGATATAAAACTACTAAAGTCGCTTCACAGATTACGTAATCGGCGACTACTGGGAAACACCCTAAAGAGAAATGCTTTAGGATTTCTAGATAACTTTATTGCTTTCTGTTTGACTTGTTGCTTTATCTTTAAGGGTTGCTTGGTATTATATTGTTGGGGATCCTACACCGGATCCGGTTTCCTTTTAGGTAAGTAGCAATAAATCGTCGCGACTGCTAGACGATATCAAAACGGTCAACATGATGGCTACGTTAGCGTGACACTTTGGATGCCGTCCTGATTCATTCCAAGTTGAGGATAGTATTTGGCTTCGCGTGGTGTCATCAAGCGCTAACTAAACTTTTAGAACCTTAATTGACCCATCTTGGCCATTTAGAAGTAGTGAGATGGCCGGCTTTGGTGCGTATTAAGGTTGGTTGATACTGATGCTACGCCATTGAGATTAGACTTTTGGGATATTTTCGTCGACCACTTGGTAGTCGATTGAAATAACGCTATTAGAAAGATCAATGATGTGAGATTCTAGAACTGTTACTATTATAGGATGTGATGAACTAACTCAAACTTTTGGTGGGTAATCACCTATACCTCATGCAAGCCTTTAAACCTAGGCTCATTGTGTGAATTGTTTGTGTGTGCTAAACATGACATCATGACATCATCGCATTGTATATCATTTCTAACTATTTCAAGGACCTAGGGATTTATCTTTGCCTGCTTTTGTAGGGATTATGGCTTCTAGAAAGACTATCCGAATCAACTTCTATGGGTATACCTTCTCACTCAAAGAATTGGTTTCAAATTCTGACCATGCTCATTTCATCAAAAGACATGGTTATCTACTTGATTTGGTTATTCTGGTTTTGAAGAAGATATGATGTATGTCCTATTTCATTTTTGATCCGAAACACCATTGCTTTACATTCCTGTATTATCATTGGTTCCTACCTTGAAGAGTTTCTGTTACTTGGGATACCTATTCTGACCAAATGCCATTCACCGTTTAGAAAAGGTTCCTAAGTACGAAGACATTGTATCAGCTTTACATCTTCCGACATTGAAGCCAATTGGGAAACTAGAAGTGGAGTTAAGGGTTTACTTTCCAAGTTCCTAATTAAGAAAGCCCAGAATTCTCAAAGTTATGAGTTTCCATGCATTTGAAGACATTGTGGCCTGCTAATCTATGGTTTGGTTCTATTTCCTAACTCGGATCAATTCATAGATGTCAACGCCATCAAGTTGTTTCTTACCCGCAATCCTGCGGCCTACTTTACTTGGAGATATCCTACATTCTCTCCACACTGCATTTATAAAAGACAAGGAACTCTCGTGTTGTAACCGCTACTTTCTGGTGGTTTATTTCGCACCTTCCTCCATCTTTGAAGAATGAACAAAGGATGAAGTGGTCTCAGAGGTTAATGTCACTCTCTCATTCGATATCCGTTGAGTTTTTCTCTCAAAAAGGACTTCACCTCATCAGCTGCCAGGGAGAATTCCTAATGTACCGATGGTCCTCAAGGATATGCTTCTCCAAGATATTGTGTTCGACTACAACCACGATCTCCGTAATTACCGACGAAGGTTCATACACGCTGGGGCATGGTAAAGAAGACGATACTAAGACTTTGGGGCACCAAACTCCATTCCTTGGGAACCTTACCTCAAATGGGTGCGAGCTCGAGCTCAAAACCTCATGATGCCATTCACTGCTTTTACCAAGAATTATGGAACTCTATAGGTGACGATCCTATACCGCTTCTCCATCCCGACATGCCTACCGATTTTGAAGACTTAGAGATCCTGATTCAATTTAAAGAAGAGAGGGATACCTTGAAGCTCAATGTTATGCAAGTGAGAAGAAAGTGCTAGAGTTGACCAAGCTACTTCACGAGGAGCGAAACATCAACGCCTACCTCGGCACCAAGAGGAAGCTACCATGGAGACTTAGAGCTTTAGGATTTATATGTTTTCTTTTATTTTTTGAACTATCTTTGTACTTAAAAAGAAAAAGAATAAAAGAGTACTAATAAATGTTTGTTCATTGCTTGTTTAACAAATTTAAATTCTAAGGTCCTTGAAAACATTGCATTGCATTCGCATAAACATTGCATATCATAGCATAACATTGCATCATGTGTACATTGAAGATTGGTTTTCTCATTTGCTCGCTATTTATTTTAGCGTAAATGGTCTTGAACAACCGTCAAAGATCTCCAAGCTCGAATGCTCTGGCCAAAGATGTTCACCAGCTTGGTCCAAGGCCAAGAAGATCCAAGAAGCATCAATGTGAAGAAGAAGGTTGTTGGTCTTCTCAACATGGGCGTAGACGCTACAAAGGTGGTCCTAAAGTGGTTAGTCGGATTGAGCTCCTCAAGGAAGTGTCAAGAATGAGGATGAGCAAAGTGACAAGGTGATGATGGAAGGTCGCATGAGCCCGAGAAAGACTATGATAATGGACAATACCGATGAAGATGACAAGTACAAGCAACTTGAAGACCGTCTAATGCTGTGGAAAACTCAAGATGTCCGGCTGAATTTTGATGATCTGAGTCTTGTCCCCGTGTCAGGATTCCTCCCAAGTTCAAAGTTCCAACTTTGCTAAGTATGATGGCATGTCTTGTCCTAAGTCGCATTTGAAGTCCTATGTTCGTAAGATCAATCCTACACCGATGATGTAAAGTTGTGGATGCATTATTTTCAAGAGAGTTTGTCCGAACTCAATTGAGTGGTATTATCACTAGAGAATGACCGATCCGTACTTGGAGTGACTTAGCTGATGCTTTCATGCATAAAGATGAGTACAATGTCAATTGACACCCACCGCATGCAACTACAAAGCATGTCTATGGGTCGTGATGAGAAGTTCAAGGAGTATGCTCGTAAATGAGAGATCTAGCGTGCGTAGTTCAACCACCCTTGTCCAATAGGGAGTTGGTTGATATGTTCATAATCCGACAGCCCATTCTTCAATCATCCGATTGAAACTCTTCAAATTTGATTCACCGAATGATATTACAAGCGAGCGATGAAGCTGGTATCAAGAGTGGGAAGATTCAGACAGAGACATCTTCAAACAAGGAATTGTCGCTGGTGCCTGTGAGAATTGTCGCGAGCCGAGCCAAGACCGATGGTTGTGCTTATCGAGAAGATGGTTCAATGCATGATGGATAAATCGCGGAGATACTATTTCAAACCACCGCGGCAGTAAGCCGGGTATGATGAAATGGTTGAAGATCGGCTAGCGCAAACGAAACCTGCATTCATCCGGTGGTGGATACCTGGGGCAAAGCCATGGAAAGTATGATTACATGGTGAAATATGATCGGTTCTAGAGTTACAAGACCCTAATAAAGATGTTAAGGCTAATCGGACGGGGTGACGATTTCCCGTAAGACTATGCCGATATTAACACTATAAGGATTTCCTCTCACGATCCCGTGCCTAGAGTGGCACCTCTCATTATCATTTCTCCCGCAGTTCCATATTCTCCTCGATAGTTATTCCTGGATTATGGATCCATGTTTACTATCATGGCGCCAAGCAAGACCTCTTCGACCATTGAAGATCTTACAGCTAGCTACCATTCTTGATATTGACAACATCAACGATCGAGTAAGGTGACTGTAACCGAAGGGTTTCTCCGTAAATTTCTCCTCCAAAGACGCGAGAATTCTATTCAATCATTCCGTATCTGGTTGGAAAGAACCGTTGACTCATCCTCGTACCTGTATACCAAAGGAAGTTATCAAGACACTTCCAAACAAGAAATGGAGGAAATTTCAAGATTATCAAGAAGAGTGATTACAATGTTGTGGAACAAATAGGGACAACCCATCCAAGATCTCCATGCTTGCTCGCTTTTGTGCTCCGAGGCATGCTAATGCCTTGGTGAAGTTTCAATGCTCATACGTATCAAGAAGACACTACCATCGACTCGCTTGAAGTTTGTATTGCTAGTCTGGCTGCCAACAACGGCCTAGGCTTCGATGTCGATTTGATTTCATTGAAGAAACACAACAAAGCCTTGCACATCTCGTTGAATGCAAGGGTACTACCTTATCTCATGTCTTGGTGGATACCGCCTCTCAATATCTTACCAAGACTGCTTTTGATCGACTTGATGTCAAGGTTGGTTCTCGAGACCCAAAGGACATAATTGGAGATTTTGATGGTTCTAAGCTTAACAAAGATTGAGAGCCTACCGCCTGCTAAAGTCGGTTCTAGACTTTGACTCACATTCTTTGTCATGGACATTCGTGGAGCTTACTCTTGCCTACTTGACGCTTGATACATGGGGCAAAGCGTTGTTACCTCTACTTACATCGGTCAAGTACCCGTGAAAGGGAAGGTTGTCAGTAGGGTGAAGAAGAGTATATGGTACGGTCATTCACAATCATTCCGATATCTCGAGATGGAGGGTGAATTCTTGAGACTTCGTCAAGCTTTGAAACAATACCCGAGTCATGCCTGTTGACTCTCCCCGCCACTTCCTGAAATACAAGTTCCGCCAGGATGGCCTCACCGAAGGATGCCTGTCAGTCAGAAGTTATAGTATTGGTCAGCCGCCCCCGATCTTCCTTTCAACCGACAAGACCGTTTAGGCTTCACCATCAAGGGTCAAGATGATACGCCGCGAACGCGCCGCCAACTTCCTTTCCGACGTACCAGAGTGGAATCCATGCTATAGAAGACGACGACAACGACTACATCAGTGGATCTTCCAACCCGATAACGGGCTCAAGAATTGAAGATCAAGACGCTATACCAATCTCCTTTAGTCGAGTAATTGCTTTTGTTTTTGTTTTGCTTTTCGATTTCTTTATGTTTGAACAATAAACTTTGAAAGCCTAGTGCCTTGCCCGGGCATCATGGCTCGCTTGTGAGGGTTATATCTCTGTTTTATATTTTCATTCAATAAATCGCTGGACTTTGCATTCAATTGTTTGTTTTCTTTCTTTACTTTATCACCCCTTCAAAAAGCTATGTGTTTCTTACACACACCCACGTGATAATCGCAGTAATCACTCCGAATCCTAATAATGTGCCATGCTATTGCTAAATATGACTTCGATAATCCGATCTACCAAGCCAAGACGAAAGTGAGGAAGATTGTGAAGTGCCGTGAGAACTTGCCGATCGCTACAAGAAGAAGAGCGAGTTATACAGCCACACAAGAGCAAGTCGAGGTTGTGAATTTGGGTAATGACAGTAAAAGAGATCAAGATAGAGCGGGTCTCTGAGAAAGTTGTTAAAGAAAGGTTGGTTCAGATGCTACGAGACTATATTGAGGTTTTTGCTTGGTCATACGAAGACATGCCGTTTAGACATTGATATGGTACACCGATTGCCGACAAAAGAAGGTTTTCTCCTGAAAGGAAATGGTCTGCGTGACATTCCCGAGATGTCGAGAAAATCAAAGCCGGTTATGAAACAGCTTCAATGCCGTTTCTTAGTTGTTACTTCTATCCACAAGGTTGTCAATGTGGTGCCCGTGACTCAAGAAGGATGGCAAAGTTAATGTGTGGATTACGTAGATCCGAACAAAGCGAGTCCGAAAGACGATTTCCCACTTCCTCATATTGATGTTCGCTGACAACACCGCCAAAGATAAGGTTTTCTCCTTCATGGATGGTTTCTCCACATAATCGATCAAATGGCTTCAAGACATGGAGAAGACTACTTTTGTTATGGGCAAACTTGCTACAAGGTTATGCTGCTGGATCAAGAACGCAGCGCCACTTATCGCAGGTTATGGTGACATTATTTCATGACATGATTCATCACGAGATAGAGGTCTACGCCGATTACATGATAGCTCGATCACGCATCAAGAAGAACATCTGATCATTTGCGTAAACCATTGATAGGTCAAGAAGTACAAACGAGACTTAATCCCAACAAGTGCACTTTGAGTCGATCCGAAAACTCCTAGGGTTTGTTGTCGCGGTGTAAAGTTGATCCCGCCAAGGTTAAAGCTATTCAAGAGATGCCAGCCCCGCACCGAGAAGGAAGTCGAGGTTTCTTGGGCCGATTGAATTACATTGCCGATTCATTGCACACTTAATCGCACTGTGAGCCAATCTTCAAGTTACTTAAGAAAGATCAAGTAGTGGAATGGAACGACGATTGCCGATCGCTTTTGACAAAATCAAGGAGTACCCATGTAATCCTCCTATCCCGATGCCGCCTCATCAAGGAAGACTTATCATGTACTTGATAAAGTTAGAGAACTCAATGGGTGTGTGTTGGGGCAACATGACGAGTCCGTCGAAAGAGCATGCAATATACTACCTAGCAAAAAGTTTACCGACTCGGAAACAAGATACTCACACCGAGAAAACTTGCAACGCTTTGGCTTGGGCTGTCACGACTAAGACAAGATATGTTGACTCACACTACCTTGTTGATTTCCAAGATGGATCCGATAAATACATATTTGAGAAACCAACTCTCTCCTAAGAATAGCAAGATGGCAAATGATCTGACCGAATATGACATCCAAGACACTTCCTCGTAAAGCGATCAAAGGAAGTGTAGTAGCCGATCATTTGGCTCATCGTCAGATGACTATCACCATGCAGCTCAATTTCCTGATGAAGATGTTTTACTAGTTACGATTGGAAGAACTGTGCCCGATTTAAGGACCTCAACAAGGATCCCGATGGACCATGGTCTTTGATGGAGCCTCAAACGCACTTGCAATGGCATTGGCGCCATCATTACATCCCCGCAGCGACACGCCTTTCACCGCCAGATTATGTTTCAATTGCACTAACAACATGGCCGAATATACGCTGCATCATGGGTATCAAAGTCGCTATCGACTTAAGAATCAAGTTCCATAAGTGTATGGAGACTCACCTTTAGTGATCAGTCCGATATAAGTAGTGGATACGGCATCCGAATCTCATTCCATATCGAGCATGTTCGAGTTTGATCCCCTTTCAAGAGATTACTTTTGATCACATTCCACGAGAAGAGAATCAGCCATGACGATTAGCTACTATGTCATCTATGTTCAAGGTCGATCAACGAAGCTCCCAGATCATCATCGAGAAGTTCGACAACCAGATATTGTTATGAGCTTGATAATAAGAGAAACCTTGGTACTATGACGGAAGAGGTATCTTGAGACTTGGAATATCCCCGCAGGGCATCTCATAATGATAAGAAGTTCAGAGAAGATTTGCATCCAAATTCTTCCTCAAAGAACGACATCTTATACAAGCGCAACCACGATTCATTATTTCCTTACTGTAGATCGTAAAACAAGAATACGATCATGGAAGAGTTACACTAATGCATTTGGTACCCACTCCAAAGGACACACCATGGCTAAGAAGATTTTGAGAACAAAGTTACTATTGGTCCACCATGGAAGTCGATTGTCACCTTATCGATCTTGTCACAAATGCCGATTTATGCATAAAGTACACGTATTTCAAGATCAATGGAATTTCTCCTTGGTTTTGCAATGTGGGGCATTGACATGATCGGAGAAATCAAGCCCACCTTCCAATGGACATCGTTTCATCCTTGTGGCAATTGATTATTTCACTGGTAGAGGCAATTGTTGCATCCGTTACTAAGAATGTTGTGGCTCGATCATCAAACATAATCTTATCTGTTGACATACCCCGAAAGGATTATCACAGATAATGGCTCAATCTCAACAACAAGATGATCACCGAATCAGCTCAAGATCAAGCATCACAACTTTTCCTTATCGGCCTAAGATGAATGGCAAGTAGGGAAGCCGCCAACAAGAACATTAAGAAGATTATGTAAGATGATAAAGGACTTACAAAGATTGGCATGAGATGTTACCATTTGTCTTCATGGTTATCGCACTATAGCGCGAACATCAATAGGCAACCCCTTTCTCTTGTGTACTAGATGGAAGCGTCTCTACCCATCGAGGTTCGGATACCTCAACCGTAGTCTCTCCAGACGCAGAGTTAGAAGGAAGATGATTGTCTGCATAACGGCTTGACCGTATTAATTTGATTGATGAGAATGACCTGGCCCATTTCCATGGATGATCTATCGAAACGAATGATCAGAGCATTTAACAAGAAGGTCAAGCACCGAGTCTACCAAGTCGGTGATCTAGTAGTCAAGCGATCATTCTTCCACAAGGTGATCCTGTGGGCAAATGGACTCCCACCTACGAGGGACCGCTTGTAGTCAAGATATTACTTTCATGGAGTTTATGATACTTAGCACCATGGATGGTGAAGACTTCCCACACCGTGAACGCATAGTCAAAAATACTACGATAACGTAGACGCGCTTAGGTCGATTTAACCTAGGCAAAAATAACAGTATCCCAAGTAACCAAAAGGGTTCGGCAAAAGTTAAGGATATATATAAAATATGTACACCGGCAAGTCGAAACCCTAAAAGGCTTTGGCAAAAAGGGTATCCTTAGACTCAAACCGAAAGGGAGGTCTAGGGTGTTAGGATTTAAGCGTATTTACTATGTTCTTCTAGATCACTGCTTCACTACTATCAAGATTCAAGATTCAAATGGCTTAAGATCACCTACCTACTTTCTAATCGACAGTAATGAGATGAGATAGTTGAAATATATGAGTACTAGAATAGTTGGAACTTAATCTAGATTGTTTCACATAGCTTTTTACTTTTCAGTGTATAAACTACTTGGCCATACGCCACCTTTCAAATAAACGCAGCTTCTTTTCTTTACAATTTTGTTGTTGTCGCTTTGTAATAAGTCCAACGCTTGTTTTGAATGACTATACGATTGACAATAAGAATCTAATCACGTATATTTAAAATGTGGCATACAAAAGTAGTTACTGATGCGAATGGGCTTCCCAGTAAGTAACACTTCATCCCTCTACAGATAAGTTTATCCCCAATGATGTCTCAACAATTTCTATTTTCTCCAAAGAATGTATCTGATTTTAGAAGAAAATCACACTTGTCTATTAAAGATTCCAATGCATTCTGGAAATCCTGGTTTCCCCAAGAACTATCCAACGCCTTCAAGATCCTCAGTGCTCAACATCCTCAGAGAGCCACCTCCAATTTTTCCCACAGGTCTAGATGCAAGATCCCCAACGGACTTCCTCCCGCACTCTCCCAGAGGGTCTATATATGAGATCTCCACGAAGAGCTTTCTCAAATTACCTTCCTCAACAACATCTAGGCCCAAGACCTCGTTTCAGATAGTGCATCGGAGGAATCCAGTGATATCTTTATTCTCCTTCAAAAGCGGGTTCTCACCACCGAATCCCCAAGCAGAAGTCGAAATCCTCAAATGTAACATCCATCTTCTTTCAAGATGGATATGTTTTGAAATATCACAACATCTATCATTATACATTACTCATAAAGTCATAATTCATGCATATGCTATCTATATACATTGTTCATCATACTTGCATAACACTAACAAATATTCTATCAAAGTTTCTCTTGTTTTTTCCAAAAATGTGAAAGTCACTCCGACGATCGGTCCAGGATTAAGCCTCGAACCGACGGAAAACTATCTCGAAGATTTCACCCTAGTTGTCCTCCACGATCGTCCAGATTAAGCCTCAACCGACGGAAACTATCTCGAAGACTACCCCTAGTTGTCCTCCGATACCGGTCCAAGATTAAGCCCCAACCGACGGAAAACTATCCGAAGACTACCCTAGTTGTTCTCCCACAACGGGTCTGTGATTAAGCCTCAACCGACGGAAAACTATCCTAAAGACCTCGTTATCCTTTGATAATAGGTAATGGATCAACACCCGATGCACAACAGGAAGTTATCCACATTTTGCCAACTACTAATTCCTCGTAGTAATCAACACAAAGATCTATTCAATCCCTTCTTATTATCAATCAACTATTGTGGTCTCAAGGTGACGACTCGCTTACCTTTGATGGCATCTTAAGCCCATCTCCGACTACTTGTCAACATTTCTCCACTTTCGTATCGCTGCATATTGGTTAAAATCAATACAAACCAATAACTTCATTCAAAATGAGCACGAAGTCTAACATACGAATTTCCTCCGATGGCATCTTAAGCCCATCTCCATGCTCCTTCCACTATCAAGAACGCCTACAGAGCTTCCATGACGCTCTCACTCCCCAAGATCGATCTTTCCAGATGGCATCCTAAGCCCATCCCCGTCAATTCTCCTATCGACATTCTCTAGTCTAGCGCATTTACTCATCCCCCAAATAAGTATCCAGCTTCTCCAAATGGCATCTGTAAGCCCATTCCCGATCATCCACGAACAAATGAAAGTAAATTTTCGTAGACGAGTGTTCAATCATCTTCTACCTTCAGGTCACGAAAGACAAAGGTGCTAATCTAACCTTCCAAAGACAAGAAGATTGAACAGGGTAGCACATACATACCTCAAAAATTTGCCTCCATCCTCTCAAGATATTTCTCATACATCCATACCAAGGATTCTCATGGGTTGATCGTAATAGAACTCAACCCAAACTAGGGTTTGGCAATTTCGTGTCAAGATGGACTCTCAACATTCCAATGGTCTTCGTGCTCTCATATGCTTTAAAGATTCTCCATGTCAAGTTTCAAGCCTTACAAGTCAAGATTTCTCGCATAATTGCTCAAATGGTCAAAATCATAGATTGACAAAAGTCAACGTGGTCAATATACAACTAAACTTCATAATTTTGGTCAACATCCTCATTTGAAGTTACATTCATCATTTGATCAAGGGTTGATCATGATTCATCAAGAAAACTCAAGATTTGCTTAAAAGTCAAACTTCTAAATTAGGTTTCTAGATGAAAAGTCAACCCAACTTTTGACCGATCATAACTTCTTCATACTTTCTTTAAATTTTTCCACCACCTCTTGTTTTGAAGGAAATTCAATTCTCTACAACTTCATGTCTCACAAGAATGTCCAAAAATGCTTCATTTGAGAGGTATGGTCAAAACATTACAAAATCATTTTCAAAGTCAACAAAAGTCAACTTTTGTTTTGAAGATATATTGAGCATGGAAACTCTAATTGAGATGAGACCAAAACGGTTGGTTAGAGGACTCTTAGAGATTTTCAAAAGTCCAAGAACACTCAAAAATGTGGAAAATTGAGAAAGATACACTATTCAAGTCATAATTTTTGACAATTGCATAAAAGGACATTTTGGTCAAATGCAATTTTCCAAATGGGCCTAAAATCTTTGATCCAAACTTGTTCATGATATTTTTGACCCATAAATGTTGGCTATGATAATTTTCTATTTTTATGATTTATCTGAATTTTAAAACATTTAATTCAAAAATTAAATTATATAAAATATGAAAATAAGATATTTTTCAAGATGATTGATTTATAATTTTCCTTGAAGTCCAAGCAGCCCATGATCCTTACCAAATTCCGTGAGCAGTATGCATATGGAAGGAAAACCAAATTTTTAAGAAAAATTTATCGTTTTAG
>CM038794.1:96603945-96709826 GCA_021764765.1 Vicia sativa | reverse complement strand
ATCGAAGTTTCAAAAATTCAAATCGGGACTACGAAGATTGGCGCGAGTTCTGGCAGGGTGGAGACGACGCTGTTACATCCACCACCCGATTTCCCATACCCGCATAACACTGGCTCGGCTTGGTTAAGGCGTGGATGTGTACGATGTCTCTGTGGTCATGAGTTCATCCTCACTGGCACCTGCTTTTGTTTTTTTTACAAACTCAAGCTTTTACTATTTTTCTATTTTCTAATTTATTTAATATTTTGCATACAATTTTAATTTCTTTTCATATTTTATTTCATGCATTAAAAATCATCAAAAATATTTTTCCTTTTGCATTTGTTTTCTGAAAATACTTATTTAATTTATAAAATTAAAAATATTATTTTGTAGCATATTTATTTTTATTCATATTTTGCATTTAAATCAATCTTAATTGTATTTTAATTATTAAATTGCATCAAAAATCCTCAAAAATTATTTTAGCGTTATTCATGTTATTTCCGCATGTCATATTTTTCTCATTCAAAACTTGCATTTTACTAACATTTTTCTCCTAATTCGATTTTCCTCAGATTTCGATTTCTCATTCTTTTCATGTTATTCCGTTTCGCAAGCTTTTAATGCTTTCATTTTTCCAATAATGTAACTGCTATGGGATGTAATAGTTTAAATTAGGTTTAATTTTCCGCAGTTTAAATTATGTATCTCGCCCCTAAAGCCATGTAATAGTAGACATTTATCTTCCGCATCTTTACATTCCGCATTTTAATTTACGCATTCTATAAATTGCTAGTAATAGGCGTGTATGGCAAGATAATAATCAACATAGCTCACTAATTTTCAAGATAAATATCAATCAACACACTTTTTTCACATGCACCCTTAGGTAATTTCTCTCTCGTTGCTTTACTTAATTCAATTGGTCATGTCCCTAACGTAGAGGTATTCTAGCACCGCTGTTTTCAAACAAATCATCATAGTCCCTTCGATACAAAGATCATAAGACCCACGATGTCGCCTCCGAATACATGATTTGACCCCCATTGTCGCCTACGAAATGACGATAGTCCCTTCGAATGTGCAGGATACTCCTACAAGTTGCCTTTCTATGACCACCGTTGTCCATTCGAATGTCCCGCTTACATCCAACAAATAGAGTTACCTACCAACTAATGGTATGGATACGCTATTCTAAAGGAACGAAATTTAAAACCACCAATTCGTAGGTAATAAGACTTTTAGTTGCTTGCTCTATCAAAATACTTTTCACACCTCACACTTTTGTCAAAGTTCAAACTCTTTTCAAAACGAAACATTTCCAAACACTTTGTATACATTCCTACATGAATCATTACAAAGTCAAAGCGAAATGCCTTTTCAAACATTTTTGTCAAATACACGTAGCACAATTTTAAAGTGATCTAAGAGCACTAAGAGCCCGTGATAACTACGGATGGAGTAAAGTTGCTAATACCTTCCTTTTCATAACCTTTCCCTACCTGTAATCTAGCTAAGGTCTTTTTCTGTACTTTACCTTCCTTAATTGGATAAAAATAAAATTGTGGCGACTCTTGCTATCCGCATTTATGATACAAAAACACAAAGTCGGGTTCCCCACTGTATCACGAACCGGGCGACTTCCGCTGGGACACCCTAAAGAGAGAATGCCTTGGATTTTTTAGAACACCTTTATTGCTTCGCTTGATTTGTATGTTTACTTTTAAGGGTTTCTGGTATTATATTTGGGGATCCTACACCCCGATCCGGTTTTAGGTAAGTAGCAATAAATCGTCACGACTGTAGATTTTATATCGAAACGGTCAACATGATGGCTACAAGTAGTGTGACACTTGGATGTCCCCGATACTCTTCATTTCCAAGTTGAGGATAGTATTGGCTCGCGTGGTGTCATCAAGCACTAACCAAACTTTTGAACCTTAATTGACCCATCTTGGGCTGCTAAGGTAGTGAGATGGCCTACTTTGTGTAGACCAAGGTTGGTTGATACTGATACACGCTCATTGAGACTGACTTTTGGGATATTTTCGATCGACCACTTAAATGATTGAAATAAACGCCACGAGAAAGATCAATGATGAGATTCTAGAACCCTAAGCATTATTATAGGACGTGATGAACCAACTCAAACTTTTGGTGGGTAATCACTCTATACTCTTGCAAGCCTTAAACCTAGGCTCATTGAATTGTTTCAGGTTCGCCAACATGACATCATGACATCATTTGCATTGCATATCATTTCTAACTATTTCAAGGACCTAGGGATTTATCTTTGCTCTATTTTAGGAATTATGGTCAGAAAGACTATCCTAATCAACTTTACGGGTATACCTTCTCACTTCAAAGAATTGTCAAATTCCATGATCATGCCCAATTCATCCAAAGACATGGTTATCTACTGACTTGGTTATTCCTGCTTTGAAGAAGATATGATGCATGTCCTATTCAGCTTCTTCGATCCGAAACACCATTGCTTTACATTCTGCATTATCGCTGGTTCCTACCTTGAAGAGTTCTCTAAGTTACTGGGATACCTATTCTTGACCGCCATTCAACGGGTTCAGAAAAGGTTCCTAAGTACAAGACATCGCATCCGCATTACATTTCAAAGCGCCGTAATATGAAGCCAATTGGGAAACCAAGCGGAGTTAAGGGTTTACTTGCTAAGTTCCCCGAAGAAAGTTCGAGAATTCCTCAAAGTTATGAGTTTCCATGCATTTTCAAGATACAGCCTGCTAATCTATGGTTTGTTCTATTCCCTAACTCGATCAATTCATAGATGTCAACGCCACTGTTGTTTCACCGCAATCCAAAGGCTACTTTACTGAGACATCCCATTCTCCACACTGTTTCTCACTAAAAGACAAGGAACTCTCATGTGTTGTATACCGTTATTTTCCTGGTGGTTTATTTCGCAAGACCTTCCTTCATCGCTTTGAAGAATGAACAAAGGACGAGATGGTCTTAAAGGTTAATGTCACTTCTCATTCGGATATCCGTTGAATCTTTTCTCTTCAAAAGGATTTTCACCTTCAATGAGTCGTTGAGAATTCCTAATGTACCTCATCAAGGGGAGGTATTACTACAACCCTTCTCTTACGCCGCTTGGTTTTTCCTCAAGGGATGGCCCACATGATATGCTTCCAAGATATTGTGTTTGACACAATCACGATTCCGTAATCACCGATTGAAGGTTCATACGCCGCTGGGGCATGGTAAAGAAGACCCGATACCAAGACTTTGGGCACCAAAACTCCATTCCTTAGGAACCTACCTCAAATGGTGCAGCTCGAGCTCAAAACCTCATGATGCCATTCACTGCTTTACCAAGAATTATGGAACTCGTTGTTATAGGTGACGACCTTATACCGTTTCCATCCCATACATGCCACCGATTGAAGACTTGAAGAGGTCCTGATTCAACTAAAAGAAGAGAGGACATTTGAAGCTCGGTTATGCAAGTGAAGAAAGTGCTAGAGCTGACAAAGCTACTTCACGAGGAGCAAAGCATCAACTTTATATCGGGCACTGAAGAGGAAGCCCCATGGAGACTTCTACGATTTTTATTATGCTTTTCCTGTTGTTCTTGTCTTGAACTGCTTTTTGTACTTAAAAAGAAAAAGAATAAAAGAGTACTAATAAATGTTTGCTCATTGCTTGTTTAACAAATTTAAACTCTAAGGTCCTTGAAACATTGCATTGCATCCTCATAAATATTGCATATCATAGCATAACATTGCATCACGTGTACATTGAAGATGGTTTTCATTCTCGCTATTTATTTTAGCGTAAAATGGCTCTGAACAAACTGGCCAAAGATCTCTAGGGCTCGTAATGCCTGGCCACAGATGTTCGCCACTTGGTCCAAGGCCAAGAAGATCCAAGAAGTCATCAATGTAAAGAAGAAGGTTGTTGGTCTTCTCAACATGGGCGACGCTACAAAGGAGGTCCCAGAGTGGTTGAATGAATTGAGTCTCCAAGGAAGTACAGCAAAGGAGGGGACGAGCAACAGGTGATGGTGAAGGCAAATACCGAGCTTGAGAAACTACATGATGGCCATACTAGGATGACAAGTACAAACAACTTAGACCGTCTCTAATGTTGTGGAAAACATGAAGATGTCCTGGATCGAATTTTGATGATCCGAGTCTTGTCCTCGGTGTCATGGATTCCTCCCAAGTTCAAAGTTCCAACTTTTTCTATATGATGGCATCTTGGGTCCAAGTCGATTTCAAGTCCTATGCCCGTAAGATCAACCCCCACCTCGATGGATGTGAAATGGGGATGCATTATTTTCAAGAGAAGTTTGTTCGAACTCAATTGGAGTGGTATTATCACCAGAGAGGACCATATCCGTATACTGAGTGACAATGTATACTTTCTACTGTGTAATATGAGTACAATGCTTGAATGCACCCACTGCATGCAACTACAAAACATGTCGATGGGTCGTGATGAAAAGTTCAAAGAGTGCTAGAAGTGAGATTTAGCGTGCGTAGTTCAAATACCCACCCTTGTCTAATAGGGAGTTGGTTGATATGTTTACGGAACGACAAGCCCATTCTTTAATCATCTCGACAAATTTCACCGATTCATCGAAATGATACTACAAAGTAGCCGATTGAAGCCGGGTATCAAGAGTGGAAGATTCGTGATGTAGACATTTTCAAACGCCATGAAGAGATCTTTGTTGGTAGTGAAGCCAATGCCGTATGGTCGGGTGCCGAGCCAAGACGGACCGTGTTCAATCATGGGGCAACAGATTCCAATCCTACATCGACAACTCAACAGACAAATACAAGGTAACTTAACGCTGCAACGGGTGCGCATTTAAGATCAATATGCCATTGTTTGAAGTTTTGCAAACACATGTTGAAATCGAGCTAATAACCTTGAGGGATCTCCTCCTAATGTCAACACTTCTCTCTCCGAGATACAATCCTAATGCTAAGTGTGCTTACTATTCCAATAGCCTGTGACATAGTACCGATGATTGTCGGGCTCAAGAACAAAATTAAGATAAGGATCAAGAAATGATTGAGTTGACCCTCCTGAGACCCAATGTGATCAACGCGTTTGCTCAATTTATTAAGAGTTCCAATGTCAAGCGAAGATACTTATGTTTTCAAAGATAGATGACTTGACCATTCTTCGATGATCATAAGGAGAATTTGTTACAAGCTATGTCAACCAGATGCCCTCAGAATTGCCACAGTGCCCATACCGATGGCTGTCCTTGGTTGAGAAGACATCAGTTCAAGAACATGGATAACCGTGAGATACTATTTCTAAACCACCGTGCGTAAGTGTGAAGAAATGTCAAGTTGAAGATTGACAATGCAAATGAAACTCGTACCATCTCAGGGATACCTCAGCCAAGTGAAAGTATGATTACATGGTGAAGAATCGCTCCCCTAAAGCTACAAAATCTTCATTGAAGATGTTAGCAACCTATGGGGCACGATTTCAAGACCAAAATGTGATTTTAACACTATAGGATTTCCATCCATTCCTGTGCTCTGTGGCACCTCTATTATCACTCTACAAGACCAGTTCCGTATTCCTCCGATAAAGCTATTCCTGGAATTATGGAGCGATGTTTACTATCACAGCCAAGCGACCCTCCCACCTACGAAGATCTTTACAATGAAGCTACCATTCCCGACATTGACAACATCACCGGATCTAGTAAGGTGACTGTAACCAAGGGTATTCTCTCCATATCTTCCTCCAACAGCATCGCACCAAGCTCTCTCAGACAACCTATTCAACCATTCCTGCTAGAGGGAAAGAACCGTTGACTCATCCTCGCCAAGTACCAAAGGAAGTTACAAGACACTTCCAAACAAGAAATGGAGGAAATTCAAGATTATCAAGAAAAGCTGACTATAGTGTTGTGGAACAATCGACGAACTTCATCCAAGATATCCATGCTTGCTTCCGCCTGTGCTCGAGGCTCATGCTAATGCCTTGGTGAAGTTTCAAGAATGCTCACGTGTCATAAAGACACCACCACCACCGCTTTGAAGTTTGTATTGCTAGCTCGGCTGCCAACAACTACTAGGCTTCTCTCGATGTCGATTTGACTCCCGCCGGAAGAAAACACAACAAAGCCTTGCACATCTCTCGTTGAATGCAAGGGCACTACATTGTCTCATGTTTTGGTTGATCTTGCCTCGCCTCAATATCCTACCAAAGACCCGCTTTTGACTGACTCAATATCAAGGGTTGGCTCGAGACCCGCGCTGATATAATAGGAGCTTTTGATGGTTCTATGGCAAGATTTGAGAGCTCACCGCCTCAAAGTTCCATTCCACTTTTGACTCACTTTCTTTGTCAGGATATTCGCCCGCCTTACTTTGCCTCACTCTGACGCCCTGACATGGGGTAGGCACTGTTACCTCACCTTGCATCGTAAACCTACCCGCAAAGGAAGGTTACAGGTGGTGAAGAAGATACGGTCACCATTCATGTTTTCATTCATACTGAGATGGAAGGAGAATTCTTCGAGACTCCCCTCACAAGCTTTTGAAACAATACCTTATACCGTCATGACTCTGCCTGTCATATCCCAAAATTTTCCCTCCATCGTCTCAAGATATTTCATACATCCATACTCAAGGATTCTCAAGAGTTGATCGCACAAACTCTCTCCTAGACAATCAACCCAAACTAGGGTTTGGCAATTCTCGTGATCAAGAGGAGCTTCCAACATCTCCCATGGTCTTCATGCCTCTCATATGCTTCAAAGATTCTCCATGTCAAGTTCCAAGCCTTCAAGTCAAGTTTCGTGCAATTGCTCGATGGTTGAAAATCACAGTATTGACAAAAGTCAATCGTGGTCAACATACACCAAACTTCATAATTTTTGGTCAACATCCTCATTTTGAAGTTATATTCATCATTTGATCAAGGGTTGATCATGATTCATCAAGAAAACTCAAGATTTGCTCAAAAGTTAAACTTTCTAAATTAGGTTTCTAGATGAAAAGTCAATCGAACTTTGACCGATCATAACTTCTTTCATACTTTCGTAAATTTTCCACCACCTCTTGTTTTGAAGGAAATTCAATTTCTACAACTTCATGTCTCACAAGAATGTCCAAAAATGCTTCATTTGAGAGGTATGGCTCAAGACATTACAAAGTCATTTTCAAAGTCAACAAAAGTCAACTTTTGTTTTGAAGATATATTGAGCATGGAAACCCAATTGAGATGAGAAAAAGGTTGGTTAGAGGACTCTTAGAGCTTTTCAAAAGTCCAAGAAACTCAAAATGTGGAAAATTGAGCAAGATACACTATTCGGTTGTGGGCAATTTTGAAAAAGGACATTTTGGTCAAATGCAAAATTTTCCAAATGGGCCTAAAATCTTTTGATCCAAACTTGTTCATGACATTATTCTTGACCCATAAATGCTTGCCATGGTGATTTTCTATTTTATGATTTATTTTGAATTTTAGAACATTTAATTCAAAAATAAATTATATAAAATATGAAAATAATATATTTTTCAAATGGATTGATTTATATTTTCCTTGAAGTCCAAGATAGCCCATAGCAATTACCAAATTGCGGCTAGCCTCTTACATGGAAGGAAAATCAATTTTTTCAAAGATTTGATTTATTTTAAAGAGAAAATATTGCACATTGATTGATCAATCTTTTTCACCTCTTTGCCATCCAAATTCTCTATAAATACCAAACATCATGGACGAAGCAACACGAACCCTAGCTCAAGCCAAACCCTTATTCTTGCAAAATTTTCAAGAAACTTGAGAAAATAGAATTTCAAAAATCCAGCCACAAACATCTCCATCGTGCTCAGAGTAAGTTTGAGTAAGAATTGCATTAGAATCGTGAGTCAATCTCAAATTGCAGCCGATTCAAAGGAAACCGAGACCACCATTGATTTAGACCCGATTTAGGGGTAGCCTTAATTAATTTCATGATTTTGCGGGGTGGGGAAATCGAAAATGGAGAAGACTCTGTTAGGCTCCGCGTCAACACTTCGGCTTTGACCAGAGGGATGGCATGGCAGATAACGGTTCGATTCGCTTCTCTTTCCATACGGACCCCACGCTATGGCCGATTTGATTTTCAACTCATTCCCGACGCTGGCATCACTTATGTTGATTTGTTTTCGCCTTTTCAACATCAAACCCACTTGTCCCAAGTGGTTACGCTCACCTGCTCCTGTGACAATTCTCAAGGTCACAAGTTCGATTCACTGGACCCGTTTTTTCTTTCTTTTTACAAACTTCAATTTTCAATATTTTCCATATTTTCTATATTATTTAATATTCTCACCTATTTTAATTTAATTTCATAATTTTATTTATGCATTAAAAATCATCAAAAATTATTTTTCTTTTACATTATTTAAAATCTTTATTTAATTTATAAAATTAAAAATATAATTTTGCATGCATATTTATTTTATTCATAATTTTGCATTTAAATCACTTTTAATTCATTTTTAATTATTAAATGCATCCAAAAATCCCAAAAATTATTTTAGCATATTTATATTATTTCCAGATGTCATATTTTTCTTATTTTAAAACTTGCATTTTTCTAACATTTTTCTCTTATTCGATTCATCTCGTATTTTCCGAGTTCTCATTCTTTGCTGTTGATCCGATCTCACGATTCTTCTTTATCATTTTATTTTTCCAATAATGTAACTGTCTATGGGATGTAATAGTTTAAATTAGGCTTTTATTTTCCACAAAGTTTAAATTATGTATCTGCCCCAAAGCCATGTAATAGCATAGGACATTTACCTTTCCGCACTTTACATTCTGCATTTTAATTTCCGCACTTATAAACTGCTAGTAACTAGGCGTGTATGGCAAGATAATAATGAACATATCCCACTAATTTGCAAGATAAAATATATGAATCAACACACTTCTCTCACACATGCACCCCTTAGGGTAATTATCTCTCGTTGCCTTACGAATTCAAAATGGTCAAGTCCCTCGAACGTAGAGGTATTCTAGCACCGTTGCCTTCCAAAAAAATCATCATAGTCCCTTCGATACAAAGATCATAAGACCCACGATGTCGCCCGAATACATGATCTTGACCTCGATTGTCGCTCACGAAAAATGATGATAGTCCCTTCGAATGTGCTACTTCCTACAAGTTGCCTTTTATGACCATCCGATGTCCCTTCGAATGTCCCGCTTACATCCAATGAATGGGGTTACCTACCAACTAATGGTATGGATGACACTATTCTAAAGGAACGTAAAACAATACGAAAAAGACCAATTCTGAGTAGGTAATAAGACTTTTAGTTGCTTGCTCAAATCAAATACTTTTCACACCTCACACTTTTTGTCAAAGTTCAAACTCTTTTCAAAACGAAACATTTCCATACACTTTGTATACATTCCTACATTAATCATTACAAAGTCAAAGCGAAATGCCTTTTCAAAACATTTTTGTCAAACACACGTAAAGCAATTTTAAAAGTGATCTAAGAGCAACTAAGAGCCGTGAGATAACTACGGATGGAAAGGGTGCTAATACCTTCCCTTTTCATAACCTTCTCCCTTACTCGAATCTAACGAAGGTCTTTTTCTGTACTTTACCTTCCCTTAAATGGATAAAAATAAAGTCGGTGGCGACTCTTGCTATCCGCACATTTGCTACAACACTAAAAAGTCAGTTCACCGTATCTCAAAATCATGACTCACCGGGAAACACCCTAAAGAGAGAATGCCTTAGGGATTTATAGATCATCTTATGCTTTTTGTTTGACTTGCTTGCTTTATCTTTAAGGGTTGCTTGGGTATTATATTTGTTGGGGATCCTCCACCGGATCCGGTTTCCTTTTAGGTAAGTAGCAATCGTCGCGACTGCTAGACGATATCAAACGTCAACATGATGGCACAAGCGTGACACTTGGATGTCCCGATACTTTCATTTCCAAGTTGAGGATAGTATTTGGCTTCGCGGTGTCATCAAGCGCTAACTAAACTTTTAGAACCTTAATTGACCCATCTTGGCCATTAGAAGGTAGTGAGATGGCCGGCTTTGGTGCGACTAGGTTGGTTGATACCGATGCTACGCCATCGAGATCGACTTTTGGGACATTTTCGTCGACCACTTGGTAGTCGATTGAAATAAGCGCCTACGAGAAAGATCGATGATATGAGATTCCTAGAACCCGTTACTATTATAGACAGATGAACCAACTCAAACTTTTGGTAGGGTAATCACCTATACCTCATGCAAGCCTTAAACCTAGGCTCATTGTGTGAATTGTTTCGTGTGCAAACATGACATCATGACATCATTTGCATTGCATATCATTTCTAACTATTTCAAGGACCTAGGATTTATCTTTGCCTGCTTTTGTAGGATTATGGCTTCTAGAAAGACTATCCGAATCAACTTCATGGGTATACCTTCTCAACTCAAAGAATTGGTTTTCGAAATTCCATTATGCTCGGCTCATCAAAAGACATGGTTATCTACTTGATTTGGTTATCTCCTTTTGAAGAAGATATGATGCATGTCCTATTCCAGCTTCTCGATCCAAACACCATTGCTTTACATTCCTGATTATCGCTGGTTCCTACCTTGGAAGAGTTCTCTAAGCTACTGGGATACCTATTCTGATCAAATGCCATTCACCGTCTAGAAAAGGTTCCTAAGTACGAAGACATTGCATCCGCCTTACATCTTAAGCGCCGTACATTGAAGCCAATTGGGAAACTAGAAGTGGAGTTAAGGGTTTACTTCCAAGTTCCTAATTAAGAAAGCCCGAGAATTCCTCAAAGTTATGAGTTTCCATGCATTCAAGACATTGTGGCCTGCTAATCTATGGTTTGGTTCTATTCCTAACTCGATCAATTCATAGATGTCAACGCCATCAAGTTGTTTCTTACCCGCAATCCCGCGCCTACTTTACTTGGAGATATCCTACATTCTTCCACACTGTATTACTAAGAGACAAGGAACTCTCATGTGTTGCATACCGTTACTTTCCGGTGGTTTATTTCGCACCTTCCTCCATCGCTGAAGAATGAACAAAGGATGAAGTGGTCTCAAAGGTTAATGTCACTCTCTCATTCCGACATCCGCTGGAGTCTTTTCTCTCAAAAGGACTTCACATTCATTGAGCGTTGTGGAGAATTCCCAATGTACCACTACTTGGTATAAGGGAGGTATTACTTACAACCCTTCTAGCTCTACGCCGCTTGGTTTTGCCCAAGAGATGGTCCACATGATATGCTTCTCCAAGATATTGTGTTCGACTACAACCACGATCTCCGAATTACCGATGAAGGTTCATACACGCTGGGGCATGGTAAAGAAGATCGATACCAAGACTTTGGGGCACCAAACTCCATTCCTTGGGAACCTTACCTCAAATGGGTGCGAGCTCGAGCTCAAAACCTCATGATGCCATTCACTGCTTTAACAAGAATTATGGAACCTGCTATAGGTGACGCACTTATACCGCTCTTCTATCCCGACATGCCTACCGATTTTGAAGACTGAAGAGATCCCGGATTCAACTCAAGGAAAGAGAGGGATACCTTTGAAGCTGTTATGCTGAGAAGAAAGTGTTAGAGTCGACCAAGCTACTTCACGAGGAGCGAAACATCAACGCTACATCAAGCACCAAGAGGAAGCGACCATGGAGACTTAGAGCTTTAGGATTTATATGTTTTCTTTTATTGTTTGAACTATCTCTTGTACTTGAAAAAAAAAAGAATAATGAAAGAGTACTAATAAATGTTTGTTCATTGTTTGTTTAACAAATTTAAATCTCTAAGGTCCTTGAAAACATTGCATTGCATCCGATAAACATTGCATATCATAGCATAACATTGCATCATGTACATTGAAGATTGGTTTTCTCATTTGCTCGCTATTTATTTTAGCGTAAATGGCTCTTGAACAACACAAAGATCTTCAAGCTCAATGCCGGCCAAAGCAGATGTTCACCAGCTTGGTCCAAGGCCAAGAGGATCCAAGAAGCTCATCAACGTAAAGAAGAAGGTTGTTGGTCTTCTCAACATGGGCGACGCTACAAAGGAGGTCCTAGAGTGGTTAGCCGAATTGAGCTCTCAAGGAAGTGTCAAGAAGGAAGATGAGCAGTAACAAGGGTGATGGTGAAGCATCAACCGAGCTTGAAGAAACTATGATAATGGCCAATACTCGATGAGGATGACAAGTACAAGCAACTTGAAGACCGCTCAATGTCGTGGAAAATCAAGATGTCCGGCTGAATTTTGATGATCCGAGTCTCGCTCCCGGTGTTGTGATTCCTCCCAAGTTCAAAGTTCCTACTTTGCTAAGTATGATGGCATGTCTTGCCCAAGTCGCATTTGAAGTCCTATGTCCAAAAGATCCATCCCCAATCGATGACGTAAAGTTGTGGATGCACTATTTTCAAGAGAGTTTGTCCTGAACCCATTGGAATGGTATTATCACCAGAGAATGACCGTGATCCGATTCTTGGAGTGACTTACGATGCTTTCGTGCAGATGAGTACAATGTCGAATTGACACCCACCCGCATGCAACTACAAAGCATGTCTATGGGTCGTGATGAGAAGTTCAAGGAGTATGCTCGTAAATGGAGAGATCTAGCGTGCGTAGTTCAACCACCCTTGTCCAATAGGAGTTGGTTGATATGTTCATGGGAACACTAACAGCCCATTCTTCAATCATCCGATTGAAATTCCTCACCGATTCACCGAAATGATATTGACAAAGCAGCGATTGAAGTCGGTATCAAGAGTGGAAAGATTCAAGTAGAGTCATCTTCAAATGTCGCAAGAGATCTTTGGTGGTAAGAGAAGTTAATGTGTATGGTCGTAAAAGCCGAGCCAAGACCGACCGCACTCAACTGTGGGGCGCTTGTGATCTCCAATCCTACATCGACAACAGACAACCTCAAAGACAACGCTACCACTAAGACAGCTTTAAAGATCAACATGCCATTGTCGCAAGCCTTGCAACACATGTTCAAAGCAGAGCCGATACCTGAGGATCCTCCCCTAATGTCAACACTTCCTCTCCGAGATATAATCCTAATGCTAAGTGTGCTTACCATTCCAATAGCCCAGACATAGTAATCGATGATTGTTGGGCTGAAGAACAAAATTCAAGATATGATTGAAGCTAAGCGATTGAGTTTGACCTCCGCTGAGACTCCGAATGTGATCAACGCTACTATGCCTAATCATGACAAGAGTTCCAATGTCACAGACGATACTTATGTTTTCAACATAGATGACTTGACCATTCCTCCGATGATGTTAAGAAGAATTTGCTACAAGCCGTGTCAATCCAGATGCCCAGAGAATTGTCGCTGGTGCCCATCCGCACCGATGGTTATGCTTGGTTGAGAAGACGTGAAGGTATGATGGACAACCGTGAGATACTATTTTTGAAACCACCTGCGTGTCGTGTCAAGATATGTCTAAGTTGAAGATCAAGATGTGAATGAAGTCGCACTATCCGTGGGATACCTTGGGGCAACCAAGTGGAAAGTATGATTACATGGTGAAGCACACTCGCTCCCGAGAGCTACAAAATTCCTATTGAAGATGTTAAGGCAACCGGATAGGTGACGATTTCCGTAAGACTATGCCGATGTTAACACCATAAGGATTTCCTCTCTGATTCTCGTGCTAGAGTGGCACCCATCATTACTTCTCCAAGGCCGCCCATATTCCTCCGACAAGGCTATCCCTTGAATTATGGAGTCGATGTTTACTATCATACGCCAAGCAAAACCTCTCGACCATTGAAGATCTTACAGCTGAAGCTACCATTCCGACATCGACAACATCACGGATCTAGTAAGGTGACCGAACTGAGGGTATTCTCTCCGTATATCTCCTCTAAAAGACACCGTGACTCCAACTTGCATTCCAAATTATTCAATCCATTCCCAAGCTAGAGGGAAAGAACCGTGACTCATCCCGCCACCAAGTACCAAAGGAAGTTATCAAGACACCTCCAAACAAGAAATGGAGGAAATTCAAGATTATCAAGAAGAGTGACTACAATGTGGGAACAGCTGGGAGACTGGCCCAAGATCTCCATGCTTGCTCGCTTTGTGCTCGAGGCTCATGCTAATGCCTTGGTGAAGTTTCAAGAATGCTCACGCGCCGCAAGACACTACCACTAACCATTTTGAAGTTTGTATTGCTAGCCTGGCTGCCAACAACGGCCTAGGCTTCTCTGATGCTGATTTGACTCCTGCCGGAAAGAAACACAACAAAGCCTTGCACATCTCTGTGGAATGCAAAGGCACTACCTTATCTCATGTTTTGTTGATACTGTTCGCCTCCAATATCTTACCGAAGACTTCTTTTGATCGACTTGATGTCGAAGGGTTGGTTCCGAGACCCAAAGACATTATTGTGAGAGCTTTTGATGGTTCTTAGAGAACTGCTTGGAGAACTCACTCGCCTGTTAAAGTCGGTTCCCGCACTTTTGACTCCACTCTTTGTCATGGACATTCGTCCAAATTACTCTTGCCTACTTGACGCCTCGATGGGGCAAAGCGTCATACTCTACCTTGCATCGAACCTCAAATACCCAAAGGAAAGGGAAGGTTACATGTATGTAGAAGAGTATATGGTTAGTCATCTACACTATTCCGATACCTTGAGATGGAGGGTGAATACTTTAAGACTCCCCGCGCTTTTGAAACAATCCCCAGCCATGCCTTGACTCTCCCGCTACTCCCGGTTACAAGTTTCGCTTAGGATGGCCTCACCGAAAGATGCTCAAGCTGAAGAAGAAGGTAGTACCATTTGGGGACAGCCCCGATCTTCCTTTCAACCGACAAGATGGGTTTAGGCTTCACCATCAAGGGTCAAGATGATACGCGAACGTGCCGCCAACCTCCTTTCTCGCATTAGCCAAAGTGGAATCCATGCTATAAAGACTTACAACGACTTCGACATCGCAAGTGATCTTCCCAACCCGCATCAAGGGCTCAAGAATTGGAAGATCAAGACGCTATACCAATCTCCTTTAGTCGAGTAATTGCTTTGTTTTGTTTTGCTTTTCGTATTTCTTTATGTTTTGAACAATAAACTTGAAAGCTAATGCCTGCCCGGGCATCATGGCTCGCTTATGAGGGTTATTATCTCTGTTTCATGCTTTCATTCAATAAATTGCTGGACTTTGCATTCAATTGTTTGTTCTCTTTCTTTACTTTATCACCCTTCAAAAAGCTATGTGTTTCTTACACACACCCACGTGATACATCGTAATCACCGAATCTCGCATAATACTTATGTTATTGCTAAATATGACTTCGATAATCCGATCTACCAAGTCAAGACGAAAGTGAGGAAGATTGTGAAGTGCCGTGAGAACTTGTCGATCAAGCAAAGAAGAAGATCGAGTTATACCACACCGAAGAGCGTGAGGTTGTGAATTTGGGTACCGATGAAGATGTAAAAGAGATCAAGATAGAGCGGTCTTGAGAATGTTGTTAAAGAAAGATTGTTCTGATGCTACGAGACTATATTGAGGTTTTTGCTTGGTCATACGAAGACATGCCGTGGTTGACATTGATATTGTGGTACACCGATTGTCACAAAGAAGTTTTCTCCCAAAGGAAATGTAGGTCTGCACGCGCGTCCCGAGATGTCGAGAAAATCAAAGTCGGGTTATGAAACAGCTCAATGCCTTTTAGCGCACTTCCTATCCACAATGGGTTGCTAATGTGGTTCCCGTGCCTAAGAAGGATGGTAAGGTACGAATGTGTGTGGATTACGTAGATCTCGAACAAAGCGAGTCCGAAAGATGATTCCCACTTCCTCATATTGATGTTCGTTGACAACACCGCTCAACATAAGGTTTTCCTTCATGGATGGTTTCTCCTACAATCGATCAAAATGGCTCCTCAAGACATGGAGAAGACTACTTTTGTTACACAAAGGCACTCTTCACTACAAGGTTATGCTGCTCGATCAAGAACGCTGGTGCCACTTATCGCAGTATATGGTGACATTATTTCATGACATGATTCATCACGAGATAGAGGTCACGCCGACGACATGATAGCTCGATCACGCATCAAAGAGGAACATCTTGATCATTTGCGTAAACTGCTTGATAGGTTGAAGAAGTACGATCGAGACTTAATCCTAACAAGTGCACCTTGAGTCGATCCGAAAACTCCTAGGATTTGTTGTCGCGGAAAAGGTATTGAGGTTGACCCAACTAAGGTTAAAGTTATTCAAGAGATGCCGCCTGCATCGAAGGAAGTCGAGGTTTTTGGCCGATTGAACTACATTGCCGATTCATTGCACACCTAACTACTACTGTGAGCCAATCTTCAAGTTACTTAAGAAAGATCAAGTAGTAGAATGGAACCATTTATTGCCCGATCGCTTTTGACAAAATCAAGGAGTACCACGTAATCCTCCTATCCCGATGCCACCACAAGGAAGACCTCTTATCATGTACTTGATAAAGGTTAGAGAACTCAATGGGTGTGTTGGGGCAACATGACGAACTGTTGAAAGAGCATGCAATATACTACCTTAGCAAAAGTTTACCGATCGTGAAACAAGATACCACAATGAGAAAACTTGCAACGCTTTCTTGCTGTCACGACTAAGACAAGATATGTTGACTCACACTACCTTGTTGATTTCCAAGATGGATCCGATAAAATACATATTTGAGAAACCAGCCTCCCAAGAATAGCAAGATGGCGATGATCTTGACCGAATATGACATCCAAAGACACTTCTCGTAAAGCGATCAAAGGAAGTGTAGTAGCCGATCATTTGGCTCATCAAGCCGTAGATGACTATCGCCTATGCAGCTCAATTTCCGCACAAAGATGTTTTACTAGTTACTGGACAGAAGAACCAGCCCGATTTAAGGACCCGAGCAAGGATCCCGATGGACTATGGTTTTTGATGGAGCCTCAAACGCACTTGGCAATGGCATTGGCGCCATCATTACATCCTCATAAGCGACACACACGCCCTTCACCGCTAGATTATGTTTCAGCTTGCACTAACAACATGGTGAATACGGTTGCATCATGGGTATTAAAGTCGCTATTGACTTAAGAATCAAGTTCTTGCAAGTGTATGGAGACTCACTTTAGTAATCACCGATTAAGGGCGAGTGGATACTAAACATCCGAATCTCATTCCAGACGAGCATGTTTTGAGTTTGATCCCCTATCAAGAGATTACATTCAACACATTCCACGAGAAGAGAATCACTATGGCACGATTGGCTACTATGTCGCTCTATGTTCAAGATCGATGGGACAACGAGGCTCCCGTGATCATCATCGAGAAGTTTGACGAACCAAAGATATTGTTATGAGCTTGACACGTAAGAGAAACCTTGGTACTACGACGTGAAGAGGTATCTTGAGACTCAGAATATCCGCAGGGCATCCAATCGATAAGAAGTTCATGAGAAGATTTGCATCCAAATTCTTCCTAAGCAATGACATCTTATACAAGCTTAACCACGACCTTGCCATCTACTGTATACCGAAAACAAAGAATACGCATCATGGAAGAGTTACACGGCGCATTTGGTACCCACTCCAAAGGACACACCATGGCTAAGAAGATTTTGAACAAAGTTACTATTGGTCCACCATGGAAGTCGATTGTCACCGCTATGCTCGATCTTGTCACAAATGCCGACGATGTCGAAAGCACACGCACTCCCAAGACCGAATGTTTTGACTTCTCCTTGGCCTTTGCAATGTGGAGCATTGACATGATTGAGAAACTGCCCACCGCTTCCAATGGACATCGCTTCATCCTTGTGGCAATTGACTATTTCACCAAGTGAGTGTAAGCCTCGTTTCGCATCTCTACTAAGAATGTTGTGGCTCGCTTCATCAAACATAATCTTATCTCGGTATGGTACTCCCGAAAGGATCATCACGTATAACGGTTCCAACCTCAACAATAAGATGATCGAACTCGCATACGCTCAAGATCAAGCATCACAACTCTTCTCCTTATCGGCCTAAGATGAATGGCCAGGGAAGCCGCCAACAAGAACATTAAGAAGATTATACGTAAGATGACAAGGACTTACAAAGACCGGCATGAGATGTTACCATTTGTCATGGTTATCGACCACAAGACGAACATCAAGGGCAACTTCTTGTATACGTATGGAGGCACCACCAATCGAGGTTCAGACACCTCAACCGAGTCCTCCAGACGCAGAAAGAAGGCGAAGATGATCGGGTTCGCACTGTTGACCAAATTAACTTGATTGATGAGAAACGACTCGCATCCATTTGCCATTCATGATTTATTAGAAACGAATGATCGAGCATTTAACAAGAAAGTCAAGCACCGAGTCTACCAAGTCGGCGATCTAGTAGTCAAGCATCATTCTTCCACAAGGTGATCCTGTGGGCAAATGGACTCCCACCCACGAGGGACCGCTTAGTCAAGACAAGATTTTCGTCGGAGCTATGATACTTAGCACCATGGATGGCTAAGACTTCCCACACCGTGAACGCAGACATAGTCAAAATACTACGATAACGAGACCCGCTAGGTCGATCGACCTAGGCAAAAATAAGGGTATCTCAAGTAACCAAAAGGGTTCGCAAAAGTTAAGGATATATATAAAAAATGTACACCCGCAAGTCGAAACCTAAAAAGGCGGTTGGGCAAAAAGGGTATCCCTAGACCTAAAACCCGGGCGGTCTAGGCAAAAGTTAGATTTAAGCGCATCGACTATGTCTCTTCAGATCACCGCCTGCACTACTATCAGATTCAAGATTCAAATGGATAAGATCGCTCACTTACTTTCTAACGACAAAGAAGGAGATGAGATATTTGAAATATATGAGTACTAGCATAGTTGAACCGAACGAGATTGTTCCCACATAGCTTTTACCTTCTTTTGTACAAACTACTTGGCCATACGCCACACTTCAAATGAATACAAATTCTTTTCTTTACAATTTTTGTTGTTGTCGCTTGGTAATAAGTCCAACGCTTGCTTTGAATGATTATACGATTTGACAATAAAATCTTCGCAAACATACGAAAAGCGTATATACAAAAGTAATTACTACAGCTCTAGGAATTGAGATGACGACAGTCACCAGCAGCATTTCCCGCAGCATTGATCCCCGCCGAGATGTTGCTCACCACACAACCTTCCCAACGAGTAGAGGAAAATCCCCAAGAAGTTGATTCCACTCAATCCAGCAATGTTACGCCGCCTCCAAACAAGAATACTTCATCTCCAAATGAGGTATTTATCATCGCAGAAATATCTCCCAACGATTCCCCTTTTCTCCAAAGAAGTATCCGTGATTGAGACTTGGTCGATAGTGCACCGGAGGAAATTTACATCTTCTATTCCCCAACAGAGATTCCAACGGCCCCAACCCGTCTCCCAAAGAACCATCAAATGCTCTCCATGAGATCTACACCCACATCCCCAGAGAGCGCCTCCTAATTTTTCCCAACAAGTTACACGACAAGATCCCCCAACGGATTTCTCCCGCACTCTCCCCAAATAGGTCTATGTATGAGATCTCCAACAACGCAGTTTCAATCTCTATATTCCTCAACAATATCTAGGCCCAAACTTGGTCGATAGTGCACGAGGAATCAAAGTTATCTTCTTCTCGTGATCTCCATCCTCAAACAAGTCGAATCTCCAAGCGTAACTCCGCATCTTCTTCAAGATGGATATGTTTTGAAATACCACAACATCTATCATTCATACATTACTCATAAAAGTCATATATGCATATGTCATTCATACACATCACATGCATCATACTTGCATAAGACTAACAATATTCTATCAAAGTTTGTTTTCTCCAAAACATGAAAGTCACTTCCGACGCAAACAGTCCAAGATTAAGCCCGAATCGACGGAAAACTATCCGAAAGACCGCCTCGTTGTCCTCCGACGAT
The DNA here is from genome assembly GCA_021764765.1 of Vicia sativa. Classification (NCBI taxonomy): domain Eukaryota; kingdom Viridiplantae; phylum Streptophyta; class Magnoliopsida; order Fabales; family Fabaceae; genus Vicia; species Vicia sativa. Next base: position 96,689,886 of record CM038794.1, on the reverse strand, counting down.
CGTCCAGATTAAGCCCCGAATCAACGGGAAAACTATCCGAAGACCGCCTCGTTGTCCTCCGACGATCGGTCCGTGATTAAGCCCCGAATCGACGGAAAACTATCTCAAAGACCGGTTGTCCTCCGACGATCGGTTCAAGATTAAGCCCAATCGACGGAAAACTATCTAAAGACCGCCTCGGTCATCTCTCCACGATCGGTCCAGATTAAGCCTCGAACCGACGGAAAACCATCTCGAAGACCACCCCTAGTTGTCCTCCTCACCACTGGTCTTGATTGGTCCCGAACCACGGAAAACTATTCGAAGACCGCTCTTGGTTATCCTCCGATAATGTGCAATGGATCAACACCATGCACAATGTGGAAGATATCCACGCCTTGCCAACCGCTACCTCTCGTAGTAATTGACACGAAGATTTATTCTCGATTCTTCTATTATAAACAAAGAATACAAGAGTCTCATGGAGACTCACGTGTTTGGATGGCATCTTAAGCCCATCTCCCACTACTTATCAACATTTCTCCACTTTCTAATGCCGTATATTTGGTTAAAAACCAATACAAACCAATAACTTCATTCAAAGGTGAACACTAAGTTCAACATACGACACTCTCCTGATGGCATCTTAAGCCTATCTCCGCCCTTCCACTATCAAGAACATCTACAGAGCCTAGCGCACGACTCACTCCCCCAAAGATCGATCTTCCGGATGGCATCTTAAGCCCATCCCCATCAACTTTCCTATTCTGACGACATTCTCCCGAGTCCAAGATACGACTCATCCCCTAGCTTAAGTCTCTTCCTTCTCCAAATGGCATCTCGAAGCCCATTCCTCTGATCACCCACCAACAAATGAGTGCAAATTTTCGTGTGTACTGAGTGTTCAATCATCTTCTACCTTCAGTCACGAAAGACAAAAAGTGTCAATCTAACCTTCCAAAGACAAGAAAATTGAACAAGGGCAGTCACATACCCCAAAATTTTCCTCCATCTTCTCAAGATATTTCATACATCCATACTCAAGGATTCCTCAAGAGTTGATCGACAAACTCTCTCCTGACAATCAACCCAAACTAGGGTTTGGCAATTCTCGATCAAGAGGACTTCCAACATCTCCAATGGTCTTCATGCCTCCTCATATGCTTCAAAGATTCTCCATGTCAAGTTTCAAGCCTTACAAGTCAAGTTTCGTGCAATTGCTCGATGGTTGAAAATCACAGATTGACAAAAGTCAATCTGGTCAACATACAACAAACTTCATAATTTTTGGTCAACATCCTCATTTTGAAGTTATATTCATCATTTGATCAAGGGTTGATCATGATTCATCAAGAAAACTCAAGATTTGCTCAAAAGTCAAACTTTCTAAATTAGGTTTCTAGATGAAAAGTCAACTCGAACTTTGACCGATCATAACTTCTTCATACTTTCTCGTAAATTTTTCCACCACCTCTTGTTTTGAAGGAAATTCAATTTCTACAACTTCATGTCTCACAAGAATGTCCAAAAATGCTTCATTTGAGAGGTATGGCTCAAAACATTATGTGTCATTTTCAAAGTCAACAAAAGTCAACTTTTGTTTTGAAGATATATTGAGCATGGAAACTCCAATTGAGATGAGACAAAAAGGTTGGTTAGAGGACTCTTAGAGCTTTTCAAAAGTCCAAGAACACTAAAATGTGGAAAATTGAGCAAGATACACTATTCAAGTTGGGCAATTTTGGACAATTGCACAAAAGGACATTTTGGTCAAAATGCAAAATTTTCCAAATGGGCCTAAAATCTTTTGATCCAAACTTGTTCATGACATTATTCTTGACCCATAAATGTTTGCCATGGTGATTTTCTATTTTTATGATTTATCTTTGAATTTTAGAACATTTAATTCAAAAATAAATTATATAAAATATGAAAATAATATATTTTTCAAATGGATTGATTTATATTTTCCTTGAAGTCCAAGATAGCCCATAGCAATTACCAAATTGCTAGCCTCTTACATGGAAGGAAAATCAATTTTTTCAAAGATTTGATTTATTTTAAAGAGAAAATATTGCACATTGATTGATCAATTTTTTTCACCTCTTTGCCATCCAAATTCTCTCTATAAATACCAAACATCATGGACAGCAAGCAACACGAAACCCTAGCTCAAGCCAAACCCTTATTCTTGCAAAAATTTTCAAGAAACTTGAGAAAATCGAATTTCAAAATCCAAATTTCCCTCAAACATCATTCCATCGTGTTTTGAGAGTAAGTTCGAGTAAGAATGCATTATTGTCATTGATCAAACCATCCAGAATCGATGCATATACATACATACATATTCAATTTTTCTTGATTTTTGCATTTGATTATTCTACTTGTGTTGATCGATTCTAATGCTTTTATCATGTTCATAAGATGCTTAGGGTTTGATCTGGGCAATCGTTATTGGTTTTGAACGTCATAATTGTATCATGCCATTACTAGGGTTTTTAGAACTGTGAGCTTCGAATCTCAAATTGCAGGCCGATTCAAAGGAAACTGAGACAACCATTGATCGCAACCTCGATTTAGGGGTAGCCTTAATCCCATTTCTAATTTACGATTTTGGTGTGTTAGAAATCGAGCAATGGAGAAGACGAACGGAGCTAGGGCTCCTGTCCGACTTCTGAACCTGCAGGAATATGTCGATAACGATTCGATTCGCTTCTTCCACGGACCCCACGCTGTCGACTTTGATTTTCAACTCATTCCTCGACGTCATCACTTATGTTTTCATTTTCAAACATCAAACGCCACTTGTCCCAAAGGTTAAGGTGCTCACTGCTCCCAGATACCCTTCAAGGTCACAAGTTCGATTCACCTGGGACCGGTTCTTTTCTTTTCTTTTTACAAACTTCAACTATTTTCAATATTTTCATTTTTTTCTATATTATTTAATATTTTCACCTATTTTAATTTAATTTCATAATTTTATTTATGCATTAAAAATCATCAAAAATTATTTTTCTTTTACATTATTTTAAAATCTTTATTTAATTTATAAAATTAAAAATATAATTTTGCATGCATATTTATTTTTATTCATAATTTTGCATTTAAATCACTTTTAATTCATTTTAATTATTAAAATGCATCCAAAAAATCCCAAAAATTATTTTAGCATATTTATATTATTTCCAAGATGTCATATTTTTCTTATTTAAAACTTGCATTTTTCTAACATTTTTTCTCTTATTCGATCATCTCGTATTTTCCGAGTTCTCATTCTTTTAGTGTGATCCGATTCGATTTATTCTTCTTTATCATTTTATTTTTTCCAATAATGTAATTGCTCATGGGATGTAATAGTTTAAATTAGGCTTTTATTTTCCGAAGTTTAAATTATGTATCGCCCCAAAGCCATGTAATAGCGTAGGACATTTACCTTCCGACTTTACATTCCGCATTTTAATTTCCGCACTTATAAATCGCTAGTAACTAGGCGTATGGCAAGATAAAATGAACATAGCCCACTAATTTTCAAGATAAAATATCTGAATCAACACACTTCTTTCACACATGCACCCCTTAGGTAATTCTCTCTCTTTTACGAATTCAAATGGTCATGTCCTCTAACGAGGTATTCTAGCACCGCTGCCTTCCAAACAAATCATCATAGTCCCTTCGATACAAAGATCATAAGACCCACGATGTCGCCTCCGAATACATGATCTTGACCTCGATTGTCGCCACGAAAATGATGATAGTCCCTTCGAATGTGCTAGGATACTTCCTACAAGTTGCCTCTATGACCATCCGATGTCCCTTCGAATGTCCCGCTTACATCCAACGAATGGAGTTACCTACCAACTAATGGTATGGATGCGCTATTCTAAAGGAACGAAACAATGAAAAGACCAATTCGAGTAGGTAATAAGACTTTAGTTGCTTGCTCAAATCAAATACTTTTCACACCTCACACTTTTGTCAAAGTTCAAACTCTTTTCAAAACGAAACATTTCCAAACACTTTGTATACATTCCTACATGAATCATTACAAAGTCAAAGCGAAATGCCTTTTCAAAACATTTTGTCAAACACACGTAAAGCAATTTTAAAGTGATCTAAGAGCAACTAAGAGTCCGAGATAACTACGGATGGAAAGGGTGCTAATACCTTCCCTTTTCATAACCTTCTCCCTTACTCGTAATCTAACGAAGGTCTTTTTTTCTGTACTTTTACCTTCCCTTAAATGGATAAAATAAAAGTCGGTGGCGACTCTTGCTATCCGCACATTTATATACAAACACTAAAAAGTCGGCTCACCGATCACGTAATCGGCGACTACGGGAAACACCCTAAAGAGAGAATGCCTTAGGGATTTCTAGATCATCTTTACTTTTGTTTGACTTGCTTGCTTTATCTTTAAGGGTTGCTTGGGTATTATATTTGTGGGGATCCTACCCGATCCGGTTTCCTTTTAGGTAAGTAGCAATAAATCGTCATGACTGCTAGACGATATCAAAACGGTCAACATGATGGCTACGTTAGCGTGACACTTGGATGTCCCGATACTCTTCATTTCCAAGTTGAGGATAGTATTTGGCTTCGGTGTCATCAAGCGCTAACTAAACTTTTAGAACCTTAATTGACCCATCTTGGCCATTAGAAGGTAGTGAGATGGCTTTGGTGACTATGGTTGGTTGATACTGATGCTACGCTCATTGAGATCGACTTTTGGGACATTTTCGGTCGACCACTTGGTAGTCGATTGAAATAACCACGAGAAAGATCGATGATATGAGATTCCTAGAACCCGTTACTATTATAGGACGTGATGAACCAACTCAAACTTTTGGTGGGTAATCACCTATACCTCATGCAAGCCTTAAACCTAGGCTCATTGTGTGAATTGTTTGTGTGTGCCAAACATGACATCATGACATCATTTGCATTGCATATCATTTCTAACTATTTCAAGGACCTAGGGATTTATCTTTGCTCGCTTTTGTAGGAATTATGGCTTCTAGAAAGACTATCCGAATCAACTTCATGGGTATACCTTCTCAACTCAAAGAATTGGTTTCAAATTCCGACCATGCTCGCTCATCAAAAGACATGGTTATCTACTTGATTTGGTTATCTCGGTTTTGAAGAAGATATGATGCATGTCCTATTCCAGCTTCTTCGATCCAAACACCATTGCTTTACATTCCTGATTATCGCTGGTTCCTACCTTGAAGAGTTCTCTAAGCTACTGGGATACCTATTCTTGATCAAATGCCATTCACCGGTCTAGAAAAGGTTCCTAAGTACGAAGACATTGCATCCGCCTTTACATCTTAAGCGCCGATATTGAAGCCAATTGGGAAACTGAAGTGGAGTTAAGGGTTTACTTTCCAAGTTCCTAATTAAGAAAGCCCGAGAATTCCTCAAAGTTATGAGTTTCCATGCATTCAAGACATTGTGGCCTTGCTAATCTATGGTTTGGTTCTATTCCTAACTCGGATCAATTCATAGATGTCAACGCCATCAAGTTGTTTCTTACCCGCAATCCCGCCTACTTTACTGGAGATATCCTACATTCTCTCCACACTGCATTACTAAGAGACAAGGAACTCTCATGTGTTGTATACCGCTACTTTCCGGTGGTTTATTTCGCACCTTCCTCCATCGCTTTGAAGAATGAACAAAGGATGAAGTGGTCTCAAAGGTTAATGTCACTCTCTCATTCGATATCCGCTGGAGTCTTTTCTCTCAAAAGGACTTCACATTCATTGAGCGCCAGGAGAATTCTAATGTACCACTACTTGGTATAAGGGAGGTATTACTTACAACCCTTCTCTAGCTCTACGCTCGCTTGGTTTTGCTCAAGAGATGGTCCACATGATATGCTTCTCCAAGATATTGTGTTCGACTACAACCACGATCTCCGTAATTATCGATTTAAGGTTCATACACGCTGGGCATGGTAAAGAAGACTCGATACCAAGACTTTGGGGCACCAAACTCCATTCCTTGGGAACCTTACCTCAAATGGGTGCGAGCTCGAGCTCAAAACCTCATGATGCCATTCACTGCTTTACCAAGAATTATGGAACCTCTATAGGTGACGCACTTATACCGCTCTCCATCCCGACATGCCTACCGATTTTGAAGACTTGAAGAGATCCGGATTCAACTCAAGGAAGAGAGGGATACCTTGAAGCTCTGTTATGCAAGTGAGAAGAAAGTGTTAGAGTTGACCAAGCTACTTCACGAGGAGCGAAACATCAACGCCTACATCGGCACCAAGAGGAAGCTACCATGGAGACTTAGAGCTTTAGGATTTATATGTTTTCTTTTATTGTTTTGAACTATCTCTTGTACTAAAAAGAAAAAGAATAATGAAAAGAGTACTAATAAATGTTTGTTCATTGCTTGTTTAACAAATTTAAATCTCTAAGGTCCTTGAAAACATTGCATTGCATTCGCATAAACATTGCATATCATAGCATAACATTGCATCACTGTACATTGAAGATTGGTTTTCTCATTTGCTCGCTATTTATTTTAGCGTAAATGGCTCTTGAACCGTCAAAGATCTTCAAGCTCGTAATGCGCTCAACAGATGTTCACCACTTGGTCCAAGGCCAAGAAGATCCAAGAAGCTCATCAATAGAAAGAAGAAGGTTGTTGGTCTTCTCAACATGGGCGACGCTACAAAGGAGGTCCTAGAGTGGTTAGTCGAATGAGCTCTCTCAAGGAAGTGTGTCAAGGAAGATGAGCAAAGTAACAAGGGTGATGGTGAAGGCACACCGAGCTTGAGAAGAACTATGATAATGGCCAATACTGATGAAGATGACAAGTACAAGCAACTTGAAGACCGTTGAATGTCGTGGAAAATCAAGATGTCCGCTGAATTTTGATGATCCGAGTCTGCCCGGTGTTGTGATTCCTCCCAAGTTCAAAGTTCCTACTTTTGCTAAGTATGATGGCATGTCTTGCCCAAGTCGCATTTGAAGTCCTATGTCCGTAAGATCAATCCCCACACCGATGATGTAAAGTTGTGGATGCACTATTTTCAAGAGAGTTTGTCCTAACCCGCTTGGAATGGTATTATCACCAGAGAATGACCGTATCCGCATTTGGAGTGACTTGGCGATGCTTTCTACAAGATGAGTACAATGTCGAATTGACACCCACCGCATGCAACTACAAAGCATGTCTATGGGTCGTGATGAGAAGTTCAAGGAGTATGCTCAAATGGAGAGATCTAGCAGCAGAGTTCAACCACCCTTGTCCAATAGGGAGTTGGTTGATATGTTCATGGGAACACCGACAGCCCATTCTTCAATCATCCGATTGAAATTCTTCACCGGATTCACCGAGTGATATTGACAAAGCAGCGCAGTCGGTATCAAGAGTGGAAAGATTCAAGTAGAGGCATCTTCAAATGCCAAGAGATCTTTTGGTGGTAAGAAAGAAGTTAATGTCAGGTATGGTCGAAAAGCCGAGCCAAGACCGACTGCACTAACTGGGGGGCAACAGGATCTCCAATCCTACATCAAGACAACCTCCGAGACAACGCGCCACGAAGACAGCTTTACAAAGATCAACATGCCATTGTCGCAAGCCTTGCAACACATGTTGAAAGCAGCCGATAACCTTGAGGGATCCTCCTCGAATGTCAACACTTCTCTCCGAGATAATCCTAATGCTAAGTGTGCTTACCATTCCAATAGCCCGTGACATAGTAATCGATGATTGTTGGGCTCAAGAACAAGATTCAAGATATGATCAAGCTGCTGCATTGAGTTTGATCCCCCGCTGAGACCAATGTGATCAACGCGCCTATGCCTAATCATGACAAGAGTTCCAATGTCATGAGACGATACTTATGTTTTCAACATAGATGACTTGACCATTCCGATGATCGTTAAGAAGAATTTGCTGCAAGCCTGTCAATCCAGATGCCCAGAGAATTGTCTGGTGCCCATCGCACTGATGGTTGTGCTTGGTCGAGAAGACGGTTCAAGGCATGATGGATAACCGTGAGATACTATTTTGAAACCACCGTGCGTAAGTCTGTGAAGATATGTCTAAGTGAAGATCAAGATGGAATGAAGTCGCACCATCCGTGTGGGATACCTTGGGGCAACCAAGTGGAAAGTATGATTACATGGTGAAGTACACTCTCCCGAGAGCTACAAGATTCCTATTGAAGATGTTAAGGCAACCGGATGGGGTGACGATTTCCGTAAGACTATGCCGATGTTAACACCATAAGGATTTCCTCTCACGATCCCGTGCCTAGAGTGGCACCCTCATCATTACTTCTCCAAGCCGCCCATATTCCTCCGACAAGGCTATCCCTTGGAATTATGGAGTCGATGTTTACTATCATGGCGTCAAGCAAGACCCTCCGACCATTGAAGATCTTACAGCTGAAGCTACCATTCCCGACATTGACAACATCACCGGATCTAGTAAGGTGACTGTAACCAAGGGTATTTCTCCATATCTCCTCCAAAAGACACCGCGACTCACTTGCATTCCAAATATTCAATCCATTTCCCAAGCTAGAGGGAAAGAACCAAAGGACTCATCCCGCTCACCAATACCAAAGGAAGTTATCAAGACACCTCCAAACAAGAAATGGAGGAAATTCAAGATTATCAAGAAGAGTGACTACAATGTTGTGGAATAGCTGGGATGTCGTCCAAGATCTCCATGCTTGCTCGCTCTTGTGCTCGAGGCTCATGCTAATGCCTTGGTGAAGTTTCAAGAATGCTCACGTGCCGCAAGACACTACCACCGACCGCTTGAAGTTTGTATTGCTAGCCCGGCCGCCAACAACGGCCTAGGCTCGATGTCGATTTGACTCGCCGAAAGAAACACAACAAAGCCTTGCACATCTCTCGGAATGCAAAGGCACTACCTTATCTCATGTTTTGTTGATACCGCTCGCTCAATATCTTACCAAGACCGCTTGATCGACTTGATGTCAAAGGGTTGGTTCGAGACCCAGGACATTATTGTGAGAGCTTTTGATGGTTCTAAGCTAACAAGCTTGAGAGCTCACTCGCTCATTAAAGTCGGTTCCCCACTTTTGACTCCACTTTGTCATGGACATCCGTCCACCTACTCTTGCCTACTGGACGCCTGGATACATGGGGCAGGCCTATTCTACCTGCATCGTAAACCAAGTACCCGTGAAAGGGAAGGTTGTTACAGATGTGGTGAAGAAGAGTATATGGTCACCATCTACAATCATTCCGATACCTTGAGATGGAGGGTGAATTTTGAGACCCCGTCGCTTTTGAAACAATCCCAGTCATGCCTCGCTGACTCTCCCGCTACTCCGGTTACACAAGTTCCGCTTAGATGGCCTCACCGAAGATGCTCAAGTAGCAGCTGTGAAGAAGGTAGTACTATTTGGGGACAGCCCCGATCTTCCTTTCAAATTGACAAGACGGGTTTAGGCTTCACCATCAAGGGTCGAAGATGATACGCGAACGCGCCGCCAACTTCCTTTCCGCATTAGCCAAAGTGGAATCCATGCTATAGAAGACATACGACTTCGACATCAAGAAGTGGATCTTCCCAACCCTGATCAAGGGCTCAAGAATTGGAAGATCAAGACGCTATACCAATCTCCTTTAGTCGAGTAATTGCTCTTGTTTTGTTTTGCTTTTCGTATTTCTTTATGTTTTGAACAATAAACTTTGAAAGCCTAGTGCCTGCCCGGCATCATGGCTCGCTTATAGGGTTATTATCTGTTGTTTCATGCTTTTCATTCAATAAATTCGCTGGACTTTTGCATTCAATTGTTTGTCTCTTCTTTACTTTATCACCCCTTCAAAAGCTATGTGTTTCTTACACACACCCACGTGATACATCGCAGAATCACTCCGAATCTCGTTAATAACAAATATGTTATTGCTAAATATGACTTCGATAATCCGATCTACCGTCAAGACGAAAGTGAGGAAGATTGTGAAGTGCCAGAGAACTTGTCGATCGCACAAAGAAGAAGATCGAGTTATACAGCCACACGAAGAGCAAGTCGAGGTTGTGAATTTGGGTACCGATGAAGATGTAAAAGAGATCAAGATAGAGCGGTCTTGAGAAAGTGTTAAAGAAAGATTGGTTCGATGCTACGAGACTATATTGAGGTTTTTGCTTGGTCATACGAAGACATGCTGTTTAGACATTGATATTGTGGTACACCGATTGCCGACAAAAAGAAGGTTTTCTCCCAAAGGAAATGTAAGGTTCGCCGATGCGTCCCGAGATGTCGAGAAAATCAAAGTCGGGTTATGAAATGCCGGCTTTAGCGCTACTTCCTATCCACAATGGGTTGCTAATGTGGTTCCCGTGCCAAGAAGGATGGTAAGGTACGAATGTGTGGATTACGTAGATCCGAACAAAGCGAGTCCGAAAGATGATTTCACTTCCTCATATTGATGTTCTCGTTGACAACACCGCCAAGATAAGGTTTTCCTTCATGGATGGTTTCTCCTACAATCGATCAAAATGGCTCCTCAAGACATGGAGAAGACTACTTTGTTACAAGGGCACTTTCTACTACAAGGTTATGCCGCTCGATCAAGAACGCAGTGCCACTTATCGCGTTATGGTGACATTATTTCATGACATGATTCATCACGAGATAGAGGTCTACGCCGATTTACATGATAGCTCGATCACAAACCAAGAAGAACATCTTGATCATTTGTAAACTGCTTGATAGGTGAAGAAGTACGATCGAGACTTAATCCTAACAAGTGCACTTTGGAGTCGATCCGAAAACTCCTAGGGTTTGTTGTCGCGGAAAAGGTATTGAGGTTGACCCCGCCAAGGTTAAAGCTATTCAAGAGATGCCACCCCCGCATCGAGAAGGAAGTCGAGGTTTCGGGCCGATTGAACTACATTGCCGTTCATTGCACACCTAATCGCTACTTGTGAGCCAATCTTCAAGTTACTTAAGAAAGATCAAGTAGTAGAATGGAACGACGATTGCCGATCGCTTTGACAAAATCAAGGAGTACCTATGTAATCCTCCTATCCCGATGTCGCCCAAGGAAGACCTCTTATCATGTACTTGACAGTTAGAGAACTCAATGGGTGTGTTGGGGCAACATGACGAGTCCGGTCGAAAAGAGCATGCAATATACTACCTTAGCAAAAGTTTACCGATCGTGAAACAAGATACTCACAAATGAAAACTTGCAACGCTGGCTTTGCTGCTCACGACTAAGACAAGATATGTTGACTCACACTACCTTGTTGATTTCAAGATGGATCCGATAAAATACATATTTGAGAAACCACTCTCCTAAGAATAGCAAGATGGCAAATGATCTTGACCGAATATGACATCCAAGACACTTTTAAAGCGATCAAAGGAAGTGTAGTATCATCATTTGGCTCATCAAGTCCGAGATGACTATCACCTATGCAGTCAATTTTCGCATGAAGATGTTTTACTAGTTACCGATTAGAAGAACCAGTGCCCTATCGAAGGACCGAACAAGGATCCCGATGGACCATGGTTTTGATGGAGCCTCAAACGCACTTGGCAATGGCATTGGCGCCATCATTACATCCCCTACAAAGTGACACACCCTTTCACCGCCAGATTATGTTTCAGCTTGCACTAACAACATGGTCAATACGAAGCGCATCATGGGTATTAAAGTCGCTATTGACTTAAGAATCAAGTTCTTGCAAGTGTATGGAGACTCAACTTTAGTGATCACGACATATGCAGAGGATACTAAACATCCAATCTCATTCTGATCGAGCATGTTTGAGTTTGATCCCTATCAAGAGATTACTTTCAATCATATTCCACGAGAAGAGAATCATGCGATTTACTATGTCGCCTATGTTCAAGGTCGATGGGACAACGAGGCTCCCGCATCATCATCGAGAAGTTTGACGAACCAAAGATATTGTTATGAGCTTGACACGTAAGAGAAACCTTGGTACTACGACGTGAAGAGGTATCTTGAGACTCAGAATATCCCGTAGGGCATCTCACAATGATAAGAAGTTCATGAGAAGATTTGCATCCAAATTCTTCCTCAAAGAACACATCTTATACAAGCAACCACGACTGTGCTTACTCCACCGTGTAGACCGTAAAACAAAGAATACGCATCATGGAAGAGTTACACAAGGCGATTTGGTACCCACTCCAAAGGACACACCATGGCTAAGAAGATTTTGAGAACAAAGTTACTATTGGTCCACCATGGAAGTCGATTGTCACCGCTATGCTCGATCTTGTCACAAATGCCGATTTATGCGACAAAGTACACGCACTTCCAAGACTCGAATGTTTTAACTTCTCCTGGCCTTTGCAATGGGGCATTGACATGATTGGAGAAATCGCCCACCGCTCCAATGGACATCGCCATCCTTGTGGCAATTGACTATTTCACCAAGTGGGTAGAAGCCCTCGTCAGATCATACTAAGAATGTTGTGGCTCGTTCATCAAACATAATCTTATTTGCTGTATGGCACTCCGAAAGGATTATCAGATAACGGTTCCAATCTCAACAATAAGATGATCACCGAACTCGCACGAGCTCAAGATCAAGCATCACAACTCTTCCTTATCGGCCTAAGATGAATGGCGCAGGGAAGCCGCCAACAAGAACATTAAGAAGATTATACGTAAGATGACATGACTTACAAAGATTGGCATGAGATGTTACCATTTGCTCTTCATGGTTATCGTGACCACAAGATTTAACATCAACAGGGCAACCCCTCTCTCTTGTATACGGTATGAGGCAGCCCTACCAATCGAGGTTCGGGACACCTCAACCGTAGTCCTCCAGACGCAGAGTTAGGCGAAGATGATCGGGTTCGCACTCTTGACCAAATTAACTTGATTGATGAGAAACGACTTGCATCCATTTGCCATGGACAGATTTATTAGAAACGAATGATCAGAGCATTTAACAAGAAAGTCAGGCACCGAGTCTACCAAGTCAGCGATCTAGTAGTCAAGCGCATCATTCTTCCACAAGGTGATCCTAGGGGCAAATGGACTCCCACCTACGAGGGACCGTTTGTAGTCAAGATAGTATTTTCCGTCGGAGCTATGATACTTAGCACCATGGATGGCGAAGACTTCCCACACCCTGTGAACGCAGACATAGTCAAAAAATACTACGATAATAAGACCCGCTAGGTCGATCGACCTAGGCAAAAATAAGGGCATCCTGGCGAACCAAAAGGGTTCGGGCAAAAGTTAAGGATATATATAAAAAATGTACACCCGCAAGTCGAAACCCGAAAAGGCGGCTTGGGCAAAAAGGGTATCCCTAGACTAAAACCCGAAGGGCGGTCTAGGCAAAAGTTAGGATTTAAGCGCATTGCTATGTCTCTTCCAGATCACCGCTCTGCACTACTATCAAGATTCAAGATTCAAATGGCTAAGATCGCCTACTTACTTTCTACCGACAAAGGAGATGAGATATTTGAAATATATGAGTACTAGCATAGTTGGAACTTAACGAGATTGTTCCCCGATAGCTTTTACCTTCTTTGTACAAACTACTTGGCCATACGCCACATTTCAAATGAATACAAATTCTTTCTTTACAATTTTGTTGTTGTCGTTGCAATAAGTCCAACGCTTGCTTTGAATGATTATACGATTTGACAATAAAAATCTCTTGCAAACATACAAAAGTGACATACAAAAGTAATTACTACGTGCTCTAGGAATTGAGATGACGACGAAAGTCACCAAGCATTTCCCGCAGCATTGATCCCGCCGAGATGTTGCTCACCACGAACCTTCCCAACGGAGTAGAGGAAAATCCCAAGCAAGGATTCCACTCAATCGAGCAATGTTACTGGCCTCCAAACAAGAACACTTCATCTCCAGCCGAGGTATTTATCATCAGCAAAATATCTCCCAACGATTCCCCTTTTCTCCAGCAGCAGTATCCAGACTTGAGACTTGGTCAGATAGTGCACCGGAGGAAATTTACATCTTCTATTCCCCAGTCAGAGATTCCAACGGGCCCCAACCCGGTCTCCCAGCAACCATCAAATGCTCTCCAGTGAGATCTACACTCCACATCCCCAGTAGAGCGCCTCCTAATTTTTCCCAACAAGGTCTACATACAAGATCCCCCAACGGATTTCCTCCTGCACTCTCCCAATAGGTCTATGTATGAGATCTCCAACAACGAAGTTTTCAATCTCTATATTCCTCAACAATATCTAGGCCCAAAACTTGGTCGATAGTGCACGGAGGAATCAAAGTTATCTTTCTTCTCGTGATCTCCATCCTCAAATGTAAGTCGAAATTCCAAGGTAACATCCGATCTTCTTCAAGATGGATATGTTTTGAAATACCACAACATCTATCATTCATACATTACTCATAAAGTCATAATATATGCATATGTCATTCATACACATCGTCATGCATCATACTTTGCATAAGACTAACAATATTCTATCAAAGCTCTTGTTTTCTCCAAAACAGTGAAAGTCACCGACGCAAACAGTCCAGATTGCCCCGAATCGACGGAAAACTATCTCGAAAGATCGTTGTCGTCCGACGAGTGGTCCGTGATTAAGCCCCGAATCGACGGAAAACTATCCGAAGACCGCCTCGGTTGTCCTCCCACGATCGTCCGTAATTAAGCCCCAATCGACGGAAAACTATCTCGAAGATCGGTCGTCCTCCGACGATCGGTCCTGATTAAGCCCCGAACCGACGGAAAACTATCTCGAAGACCACCCCGGTTGTCCTCCCACGATCGGTCCAGATTAAGCCCCAACCGACGGAAAACTAATCGAAGACCGCCTTGGTTATCCTCCGATAACAATGGATCAACACCGATGCACAACAGGAAGATATCCACGCCTTGCCAACTGCTACCTCCTCGTAGTAATCGACATTAAGATTTATTCGATTCCTTCTTATTATCAACAAGAACTACAGTAGTCTCAAGGCGGCGATCTTGCCTTGGATGGCATCTTAAGCCCATCTCCGACTACTTATCAACATTTCTCCACTTCGAATGTCGCATATTTGGTTAAAACCAATACAAACCAATAACTTCATTCAAAGGTGAACACGGTCAACATATGACTCCTCCGATGGCATCTTAAGCCCATCTCCGCTCCTTCCACTATCAAGAACATCTATAGAGCCTAGCGCACGCACTCACTCCCCAAAGATCGATCTTTCCGGATGGCATCTTAAGCCCATCCCCATCAACTTTCCTATTCGACGACATTCCGAGTCCAAAGATGCGACTCATCCCTCAAATAAGTCTCTTCCTTCTCCAAATGGCATCCGTAGCCCATTCTCGCATCACCACCAAAAGTGCAAATTGTGTGTACTGAGTGTTCAATCATCTTCACCTTCGTGTCACGAAGACAAAGGTCAATCTAACCTTCCAAAGACAAGAAGATTGAACAGGAAGTCACATACCCCAAAATTTGCCCTCCATCTTCTCAAGATATTTCATACATCCATACTCAAGGATTCCTCAAGAGTCGATCGACAAACTCTCTCCTAGACAATCAACCCAAACTAGGGTTTGGCATCTCGTGATCAAGAGGAGCTTCCAACATCTCCAATGGTCTTCATGCCTCTTCATATGCTTCAAAGATTCTCCATGTCAAGTTTCAAGCCTTACAAGTCAAGTTTCGTGCAATTGCTCGATGGTTGAAAATCAACAGATTGACAAAAAGTCAACTGTGGTCAACATACAATCAAACTTCATAATTTTTGGTCAACATCCTCATTTTGAAGTTACATTCATCATTTGATCAAGGGTTGATCATGATTCATCAAGAAAACTCAAGATTTGCTCAAAAGTCAAACTTTCTAAATTAGGGTTTCTAGATGAAAAGTCAATCGAACTTTGACCGATCATAACTTCTTCATACTTTCTCGTAAATTTTCCACCACCTCTTGTTTTGAAGGAAATTCAATCTCTACAACTTCATGTCTCACAAGAATGTCCAAAAATGCTTCATTTGAGAGGTATGGCTCAAAACATTATAGGTCATTTTCAAAGTCAACAAAAGTCAACTTTTGTTTTGAAGATATATTGAGCATGGAAACTCCAATTGAGATGAGACCAAAAGGTTGGTTAGAGGACTCTTAGAGCTTTTCAAAAGTCCAAGAACACTCAAAAATGTGGAAAATTGAGCAAGATACACTATTCAAGTTGGGCAATTTGGACAATTGCACAAAAGGACATTTTGGTCAAAATGCAAAATTTTCCAAATGGGCCTAAAATCTTTGATCCAAACTTGTTCATGACATTATTCTTGACCCATAAATGTTAATATGGTGATTTTCTATTTTATGATTTATCTTTGAATTTTAGAACATTTAATTCAAAAATAAATTATATAAAATATGAAAATAATATATTTTTTCAAATGGATTGGATTTATATTTTCCTTGAAGTCCAAGATAGCCCATAGCAATTACCAAATTCGTGCTAGCCTCTTACATGGAAGGAAAATCAATTTTTTCAAAGATTTGATTTATTTTTAAAGAGAAAATATTGCACATTGATTGATCAATCTTTTTTCACTCTCTTTGCCATCCAAATTCTCTCTATAAATACCAAACATCATGGACAGCAAGCAACACGAAACCCTAGCTCAAGCCAAACCCTTATTCTTGCAAAAATTTTCAAGAAACTTGAGAAAATCGAATTTCAAAATCCAGCCGCTTTCAGCCCTCAAACATCATTCCATCGTGCTCAGAGAGTAAGTTTGAGTAAGAATGCATTATTGTCATTGATCAAACCATCCAGAATCGATGCATATACATACATACATATTCAATTTTTCTTGATTTTTGCATTTGATTATTCTACTTGTGTTGATCGATTCTAATGCTTTTATCATGTTCATAAGATGCTTAGGGTTTGATCTGGGCAATCGTTATTGGTTTTGAACGTCAGAATTGTATCATGCCATTACTAGGGTTTTTAGAACTGTGAGCTTCGAATCTCAAATTGCAGGCCGATTCAAAGGAAACTGAGATACCCATTGGATTCGCAGACCCCGATTTAGGTGGGGTAGCCTTAATCCCAGCTATCGAATTTACGTATTTTGTAGGTTAGGGAAATCGAAATGGAGAAGACGACCGAGCTGGGGTCTTGCCGACTCCGGTTTGACCGCGAGGGATGGCATGGCGTGATAACCGCTCGATTCGCCTCTCTTTCCACATGGACCCCACGCTGTCGACTTTGATTTTCAACTCATTCCTCGACGCATCACTTATGTTGATTTGTTTTTCAAACATCAACGCCACTTGTCCCAGTGGTTAAGGTGCTCACGCTTCCGATACCCTTCAAGGTCACAAGTTCGATTCACGGGACCGGTTTCTTTTCTTTTTACAAACGCAACTATTTTCAATATTTTCCTTTTTTTCATATTATTTAATATTTCACCTATTTTAATTTAATTTCATAATTTTATTTATGCATTAAAATCATCAAAAATTATTTTCTTTTACATTATTTTAAAACCTTTATTTAATTTATAAAATTAAAAATATAATTTTGCATGCATATTTATTTTTATTCATAATTTTGCATTTAAATCACTTTTAATTCATTTTAATTATTAAAATGCATCCAAAAATCCCAAAAAATTATTTTAGCATATTTATATTATTTCCAAAGTCATATTTTTCTTATTTTAAAACTTGCATTTTTCTAACATTTTTTTCTCTTATTCGATTCATCTCGTATTTTCCGAGTTCATTCTTTTTTACGTGTTGATCCGATTCGCATTTATTCTTCTTTATCATTTTATTTTTTCCAATAATGTAACTGCTCATGGGATGTAATAGTTTAAATTAGGCTTTATTTTCCCAAAGTTTAAATTATGTATCTCGCCTAAAGCCATGTAATAGCGTAGGACATTTACCTTTCCGCACTTTACATTTCGTGATTTTAATTTCCGCACTTATAAACTGCTAGTAACTAGGCGTATGGCAAGATAATAATGAACATAGCCCACTAATTTGCAAGATAAAATATATGAATCAACACACTTTCTTCACACATGCACCCTTAGGGTAATTCTCTCGCTGCCTTACGAATTCAAAATGGTCAAGTCCTCGAACGTAGAGGTATTCTAGCACCGCTGCTTCCAAACAAATCATCATAGTCCCTTCGATACAAAGATCATAAGACCCACGATGTCGCCCCGAATACATGATCTTGACCCGATTGTCGCCACGAAAATGATGATAGTCCTTTCGAATGTGCTAGATACTTCCTACAAGTTGCCTTCTATGACCATCCGATGTCCCTTCGAATGTCCCGCTTACATCCAATGAATGGAGTTACCTACCAACTAATGGTATGGATAACACTATTCTAAAGGAACGAAACAATACGAAAACGACCACTCGAGTAGGTAATAAGACTTTAGTTGCTTGCTCAAATCAAATACTTTTCACACCTCACATTTTTGTCAAAGTTCAAACTCTTTTCAAAACAAAACATTTCCAAACACTTTGTATACATTCCTACATGAATCATTACAAAGTCAAAGCGAAATGCCTTTTCAAAACATTTTGTCAAACACACGTAAAGCACGATTTTAAAAGATGATCTAAGAGCAACTAAGAGCCTAGATAACTACGGATGGAAATGGGTGCTAATACCTTCCTTTTCATAACCTTCTCCCTTACTCAATCTAACGAAGGTCTTTTTTCTCATACTTTTACCTTCCCTTAAATGGATAAAATAAAAGTCGGTGGCGACTCTTGCTATCCGCACATTTGCGATACAAACACTAAAAAGTCACCACCGTATCACACCGTACTCCCCGGTTACGCAAGTTCCGCCTAGGATGGCCTCACCGAAGATGCTCAACGCTGAAGAAGGTAGTACTATTTGGGGTCGGCTCCCCCGATCTTCCTTTCAACCGACAAGATCGGGTTTAGGCTTCACCATCAAGGTCAAGGTGATACGCCGAACGCCGCCGCCGCCTTCCTTTCTCGCGTACCGTAGTGGAATCCATGCTATAGAAGACAACGACAACGGCTTCGACATCGCAGAAGTGGATCTTCCCAACTCCGCATCATGGGCTCAAAGAATGGAAGGTCAAGACGCTATACCAATCTCCTTAGCCGTGAGTATTGTTTTGTTTTGTTTTGCTTTTCGTATTTTTATGTTTTAACAATAAACTCTAAAGCCTAGTGCCTTGCCCGGCATCATGGCTCGCTTCATGAGGGTTATTATCTCGTTGTTTGCTTTCATTCAATAAATTCGCTGGACTTTGCATTCAATTGTTTGTTTTCTTTCTTTACTTTATCACCCCTTCAAAAGCTATGTTTCTTACACACACCCACGTGATACATCGCAGAATCACTCGAATCTCGCTAATAACAACTATGCTATTGCTAAATATGACTTCGATAATCCGATCTACCGTCAAGACTAAAGTGAGAAAGATTGTGAAGTGCCGTGAGAACTTGCCGATCGCTACACAAGAAGGAGCGAGTTATACACCACATGAAGAGCAAGTCGAGGTTGTGAATTGGGTACCGACGAAGACGAAAGAGATCAAGATAGGAGCGGGTCTTGAGAACGTTAAAGAAAGGTCGATTCAGATGCTACGAGACTATATTGAGGTTTTGCTTGGTCATACGAAGACATGCTGGTTTAGACATTGATATTGTGGTACACCGATTGCCGATAAAAGAAGGTTTTCTCCCTGAAATGTAGGTCTCGTGATGCATCCCGAGATGTCGAGAAAATCAAAGTCGGGTTATGAAGCAGCTTAACATCGGTTTAGTTATTACTTCCTATCCCCTGGTTGCAATGTGGTACCCGTACCTAAGAAGGATGGTAAGATACGAATGTGTGTAGATTACGTAGACCGAACAAAGCAAGTCCTAAGACGATTTCCACTTCCTCATATTGATGTTCTCGTTGACAACACCGCCAAAGATAAGGTTTTCCTTCATGGATGGTTTCTGCTACAATCGATCAAAATGGCTCCAAGACATGGAAAAGACTACTTGTTACGCCAAGCACCTTCTATAAGGTTATGCCGCTTGACCGAAGAACGCAGCGCCACTTATCGTTATGGTGACATTATTTCATGACATGATTCATCACGAGATAGAGGTCTACATCGATTTACATGATAGCTCGATCACGCATCAAGAAGAACATCTCGATCATCCGCAAAACTATTTGATGTGTTAAGAAGTACATGTTGAGACTTAATCCTAACAAGTGCACCTTTGGAGTCGATCCGAAAACTCCTAGGGTTTGTTGTCATGGTAAAGGTATCGAGGTTGACCCCAAGGTTAAAGCTATTCAAGAGATGCCGCCTCCCGACCGAGAAGGAAGTCGAGGTTTTCGGGCCGATTGAACTACATTGCCGATTCATTGCACATTTAATCGCTACTGTGAGCCAATCTTCAAGTTACTTAAGAAAGATCATGGTAGAATGGAATGACGATTGCCGATCGCTTTGACAAAATCAAGGAGTACCTAGTAATCCTCCTATCCCGATGCCACCATCAAGGAAGACCTCTTATCATGTACTCGATGCTGTAGAGAACTCAATGGGTGTGTGTTGGGGCAACATGACGAGTCCGTCGAAAAGAGCATGCAATATACTACCTTAGCAAAAGTTTACCGATCGTGAAACAAGATACCACAAATGAGAAAACTTGCAACGCTTTGGTTTAGACTGTCACGACTAAGACAAGATATGTTGACTCACACTACTTTGTTGATTTCCAAGATGGATCCGATAAAATACATATTTGAGAAACCAGCTTCTCCGAAGAATAGCAAGATGGCAAATGATCTAACCGAGTATGACATCCAATACACTTCTCGTAAAGCGATCAAAGGAAGTGTAGTAGCCGATCATTTGGCTCATCGTCAGATGACTACGCCTATGCAGCTCGAATTTCCGATGAAGATGTTTTACTAGTTACAGATTATAAGAACCAGCCTGCATTTAAGGACCCGAACAAGGATCCCGATGGACCATGGTCTTGATGGAGCCTCAAACGCACTTGGCAATGGCATTGGCGCCATTATCACATCCCCTACAAAGTGACAACCGCCACCGCCAGATTATGTTTCAGCTTGCACTAACAACATGGCCGACGGTTGCGCATCATGGGTATTAAAGTCGCTATTGACTTAAGAATCAAGTTCTTGCAAGTATATGGAGACTCTTTAGTGATCACGATTAAGGGCGAGTGGATACTAAGCATCCGAACTCATTCAGATCGAGAGCATGTTCGAGTTTGATCCCCTATCAAGAGATTACTTTTGATCATATTCCACGAGAAGAGAATCACTGCACGCATTACTATGTCATCTATGTTCAAGGTCGTGGGACAACGAGCCTCCCGCATCATCATTGAGAAGTTTACGAACCAAAGATATTATTGTGAGCTTGATACGTAAGAGAAACCATGGTACTATGACGTGAAGAGGTATCTTGAGACTCGTGAATATCCCGCAGGGCATCCACAATGATAAGAAGTTCATGAGAAGATTTGCATCCAAATTCTTCCTCAAAGAACGCATCTTATACAAGCGCAACCACGACTTGTGCTTACTCCTACTGTAGATCGTGAAAACAAAGAACACGATCATGGAAGAGTTACACGGCCATTTGGTACCCACTCCAAGGACACACCGGCTAAGAAGATTTCGAGAACGTTACTATTGGTCCACCATGGAAGTCGATTGTCACCGCTACGCCGATCTTGTCACAAATGCCGATATATGCCGACAAAGTGCACATACCTCCGCATCGAATGCTTTAACTTCTCCTTGGCCTTTTGCAATGTGGGCATTGACATGATCGGAGAAATCAAGCCCACCGCCCAATGGACATCGCCATCCTTGTGGCAATTGACTATTTCACCAAGTGGGTAGAAGCAATTTCGCTTGCATTTGTTACAAGAATGTTGTGGCTCGATTCATCAAACATAATCTTATCTCGCTTGATGGCATTCCCGAAAGGATTATCACGATAACGGCTCTAATCTCAACAATAAGATGATCACCGAACTCGCACGCAGCTCAAGATCAAGCATCATAATTCTTCTCCATATCGGCCTAAGATGAATGCGCAGTTGGAAGCCGCCAATAAGAACATTAAGAAGATTATACAGAAGATGACATTGACTTACAAAGATTGGCATGAGATGTTACCATTTGCTCTTCATGGTTATCGCACCACAGCACGAACATCAACAGGAGAAACGATGAGAAACGATCGATCCGTACTCCGACTGATTAACTTGATCGATGAGAACGATTTCGATCGATCCGCATGACATGATCTATCGGGTTTAATGATCATAACATTTAACAAGAAGGTCAAGCACCGAGTCTACCAAGTCGGTGATCTAGTAGTCAAGCGCATCATTCTTCCACAAGGTGATCCTGTGGGCAAATGGACTCCCACCCACGAGGGACCATTTGTAGTCAAGACAAGATTTTCCATGGAGCTATGATACTTAGCACCATGGATGGTGAAGACTTCCCACACCCCGTGAACGCAGACATAGTCAAAAATACTACGATGAAAGAGACCCACTAGGTCGATTTAATCTAGGCAAAAATAAGGGCATCCCGCGAACCAAAAAGTTTCGCAAAAGTTAAGGATATATGCAAAACATGTACACCTGCAAGTCGAAAACCCGAAAAGGCGGTTGGGAAAAAAGGTATCCCGTAGACCGAAAACCCGAAAGGGCGGTCTAGGCAAAAGTTAGGATTTAAGCGCACGACTATGTCTCTTCCAGATCACCGCCTGCACTACTATCAATATTCAAGATTCAAATGGCGAAGATCGCCTACTCACTTTCTAACGATGAAGGAGATGAGATAGTTGAAATATATGAGTACTAGCATGGTTGGAACTTAACGAGATTGTTTCCGATAGCTTTTACCTTTCTTGTGTACAAACCACTTGGCCATACGCCACCTTCCAAATAAATGCGCATTCTTTCTTTACAATTTTCACTATTGTCGTTTGCAATAAGTCCAACGTTTGTTTTGAATGACTATACTCATTTGACAATAAGAATCTAATCACAAACATGCGAAAAGTGGGCATACAAGAGTAATTACTACGGGCTCCAGGAATTGAGATGACAACAAAGGTCACCAAAAACATTTCCCCACAGCAAAGATCGCCACAACAAACCTCCCCACGAGTATATGTTAATCCACGGAAAGGATTCCACTCAACCGAGCAATGTTACATCAATAACACTTCATCCCCAGCTAAGATGTTTATCCCCAGCGGATATCTCTCAACAATTCCCCTTTTCTCCAGCAGCGGTATCCAGACTCGAGACTTGGTCAGATAGTGCACCGGAGAAAATCTACATCTTCTATTCCCCAGTCAGAGATTCCAACGGGCCCCAACCCGGTCTCCCAAAGAACCATCAAACGCCTCCAATGAGATCTACACTCAAACCCCAAGAGCGCTCCCTAATTCTTTCCAACAGGTCTACATGCAAGATCCCCAACAAATTGGCTTCCGCACTCTCCCCCTGTGGTCTTGTATGCGATCTCCAACAACGAGTTTCAATCTCTACCTTCCTCAACAATATCTAGGCCCAAGACTTGGTCAGATAGTGCATCGGAGGAATCCAAGATATCTTTCTTCTCCTTCAAAGCAGGTTCTCACCTACTCAATCCCCTGCGTAAGATGAAATCCTGCGTAACATCCACATCTTCTTCAGGATGGAAATGTTTTGAAATACCACAACACCTATCATTCATACATTACTCATAAAGTCATAATTCATGCATATGTCATTCATATACACTGTCATGCATCATACTTTGCATAAAACTAACAAATATTCTATCAAAGTTTCTCTTGTTTTTCCAAAACAGGTGAAAGTCACTTCTGACGCAAGCAGGTCCACGATTAAGCCCCGAATCTCGACGGAAAACTATCCGAAAGACCTCTTAGTTGTCCTCCGACACCGGTCCAGATTAAGCCCCAATCTCGACGGAAAACTATCTCGAACGACCGCCTCTTTGTCCTCCCGACAACATATCCGGATTAATCCGGCTAGACGGAAACCCTATCCGAACGATCACAAGTTATCCTCCGATAAGCAAAGGATCAACACCATGCACAACAGGAAGATATCCACATTTTGCCAACTACTACCTCCCTCGTAGTAATCAAGACTAAGATTTATTCTGATCCTTCTTATTATCAACAAGAATCAGTAGTCTAGTGTACGACTCGCTGCTCGATGGCATCTTAAGCCCATCTCCGACTATTATCGTTGTTCCTCCACCTTTGAATGTCATATTTGGTTAAAACCAATACAAACCAATAACTTCATTCAAAAGTGAGCACTAAGTCTAACGCACGACCCTCCGGATGGCATCTTAAGCCCATCTCCGCCCTTCCACTATCAAGAACATCTACTGAGCCTAACGACGGCTCACTCCCCAAAGATCGATCTTTCCATGGCATCCTAAGCCCATCCCCGCAATTCCCTATTGATATTCTCGAATCTAGCGTATGACTCATCCCCCAAATAAGTCTTCACTTCTCCAAATGGCATCCAGAAGCCCATTCCCGCATCATCCACCAACAATGAGTGCAAATTGTGTATTGAGTGTTCAATCATCTTCACCTCCAGTCACGAAGGCACGCATGCCAATCTAACCCTCCAAGACAAGAAGATTGAACAGGGCAGTGTCATACCCCAAAATTTGCCCTCCATCTTCTCAAGACATTCCATACATCCATACTCAAGGATTCCTCAAGAGTCGATCGACAAACTCTCCTAGACAATCAACCCAAACTAGGTTTGGTGATTCTCGATCAAATGGATTTCCAACATCTCCAATGTTCATCATGCCTCCTCATATGCTTCAAAGATTCTCCATGTCAAGTTTCAAGCTCACAAGTCAAGTTTCCTCGCATAATTGCTCAAATGGTTGAAAATCACAGATTGGACAAAAGTCAATCGGTCAACATACAAACTTCATGATTTTTGGTCAACATCCTCATTTTGAAGTTACATTCATCATTTGATCAAGGGTTGATCATGATTCATCAAGAAAACTCAAGATTTGCTCAAAAGTCAAACTTTCTAAATTAGGGTTTCTAGATGAAAAGTCAATCAACTTTGACTGATCATAACTTCTTCATACTTTCTCAGAAATTTTTCCACCACCTCTTGTTTTGAAGGAAATTCAATTCTCTACAACTTCATGTCTCACAAGAATGTCCAAAAATGCTTCATTTGAGAGGTATGGCTCAAAAACCTTACAGGTCATTTTCAAAGTCAACAAAAGTCAACTTTTGTTTTGAAGATATATTGAGCATGGAAACTCCAATTGAGATGATACCAAAAAGGTTGGTTAGAGGACTCTTAGATATTTCCAAAAAGTCCAAGAACACTCAAAAATGTGGAAAAATGAGCAAGATACACCATTCACAAGTTGGGCAATTTTGAAGAAGTGCACAAAGAGAAATACTTCTAAAAATCAAAAATATTGCAAATGGGCCTACTTTTTCTTCATCCAAACTTATTCCTCACACCATTAGGAATATCCAAGCCCAATGCCACGAATTTTTATTTTATTTTCTATTTAATTTGGAATTTATTCATTTAAATACAAATTAAATTTAAAAATAGAGTATAAAATCAAAATTAATTGCAAACTTGATTTTTATTTCTTCCTTGGGATCCAATCAACTCATTAAAAGCCGCAATTTTCGAAATTTGATGGATATGGCAAGATTGGATTGAGAATTGATCAAATTTGAAGATTTGATTTTGTACAAAATCAAATTTGATTGGCATTGATCATTGATTAATTCTTTCCCAAAATAACTCTGAATCCTTCTACTATATATGCATGATACATACCACACGAATTAGGTAGAAATTTTGACTCAAGAACCCTATTCCAAGCTCAAAAACCGTGGCAAACAAGCAAAGTGCAATCCTATTTCCATTGCTTCAATCGATTTTGAGGTGTCCAACACATTCCTTGATACCTCTTGAGTCGATCCGCACCTTTACTTTGATCAAATCCATCCGTAATCGAAAATCCGAGTTTGGTTTGTTCTTGAAAATCCAAAATCGTGTTTTAATTTTCATGCATCTTTAACATGTTTTGTGTTTGTTTTTGTGATTAGTAGAAGATTGCAAGCTTCGGGCACTTTAATTGAATTTCCATGGCCGTAAACACGATATGCCATGATTAGGGTTTCGTGCTTTAGGTTTCACTAAATAGGAAAATTGGACCACGAGACTAGTACCAATGAACTGAGTGATGTCCGAATCGAACCATGTCTTTAGAACTCATTTATATTATGTATGCCGGTTTTTGATTTTGTTGTATTCGAAGCCGAGCAAAAGCCGATCAAGTTTCAAAAATTCAAATCGGGACGATGAAGATTGGCGAGTTCGTGGCAATAGGGAGACGACGTGTTTACATCCACTCACTCCGATTTCCACACGCTGCACACTTGGCTCATTGGTTAAGGCGTGACTGTACAGATGTCTCCAGGTCATGAGTTCGATCCTCATCGAATCGGTTTTGCTTTTTTTACAAACTCAACTTTTTACTATTTTTCTATTTTCTAATTTATTTAATATTTTGCATACATTTTAATTTCTTTTCATATTTTATTTCATGCATTAAAAATCATCAAAATATTTTTCCTTTTGCATTTATTTTCTAAAATACTTATTTAATTTATAAAATTAAAAATATTATTTTGCATGCATATTTATTTTTATTCATAATTTAGCATTTAAATCAATTTTAATTGTATTTTAATTATTAAATTGCATCCAAAAATCCCAAAAATTATTTTAGCATATTTATGTTATTTCCAAAGATGTCATATTTTTCTCATTCAAAACTTGCATTTTACTAACATTTTTCTCTTATTCGATTTCTCTCGTATTTTCCGATTTCTCATTCTTTTGCGTGTTATTTGTTTCGCATTTTCTTTTATCGCTTTTATTTTTCCAATAATGTAACTGCTTATGGGATGTAATAGTTTAAATTAGGTTTTATTTTCCGCAAGTTTAAATTATGTATCTCCCTAAAGCCATGTAATAGCGTAGGACATTTATCTTCCGCATCTTTACATTCCGCATTTTAATTTCCGCACCCTATAAATTGCTAGTAACTAGGCGTGTATGGCAAGATAATAATCAACATAGCTCACTAATTTTCAAGATAAAATATCTGAATCAACACACTTTTTTCACACATGCACCCCTTAGGTAATTCTCTCGCTGCCTTACGAATTAAATGGTCATGTCCTCTAACGAGAGGTATTCTAGCACCGTTGCCTTCAAACAAATCATCATAGTCCCTTCGATACAAAGATCATAAGACCCACGATGTCGCCTCCGAATACATGATCTTGACCCTCGATTGTCGCCTACGAAAAATGATGATAGTCCCTTCGAATGTGCTAGGATACTTCCTACAAGTTGCCTTCTATGACCATCCGATGTCCCTTCGAATGTCCCGCTTACATCCAACAAATAGAGTTACCTACCAACTAATGGTATGGATAGCGCTATTCTAAAGGAACGTAAAACAACACGAAAACGACCAATTCTGAGTAGGTAATAAGACTTTTAGTTGCTTGCTCTATCAAAATACTTTTCACACCTCACACTTTTGTCAAAGTTCAAACTCTTTTCAAAACGAAACATTTCCAAACACTTTGTATACATTCCTACATGAATCATTACAAAGTCAAAGCGAAATGCCTTTTCAAAACATTTTGTCAAACACACAGAAAGCACAATTTTAAAGTGATCTAAGAGCAACTAAGAGCCCGTAGATAACTACGGATGGAAAGGGGTGCTAATACCTTCCCTTTTCATAACCTTCTCCCTTACTCAGAATCTAACGAAGGTCTTTTTCTGTACTTTTACCTTCCCTTAATTGGATAAAAATAAAAGTCGGTGGCGACTCTTGCTATCCGCACATTTGCGATACAAAACACAAAAAGTCAGTTCACCGTATCACACCACTCTGAGTAGGTAATAAGACTTTTAGTTGCTTGCTCAAACAAAATACTTTTCACACCACACACTTTTGTCAAAGTTCAAACTCTTTTCAAAACGAAACATTTCTAACACTTTGTATACATTCCTACATGAATCATTACAAAGTCAGTTTAAATGCCTTTTCAAAACATTTTTCAAACACACGTAAAGCAATTTAAAGTGATCTAAGAGCAACTAAGAGCCCGTAGATAACTACGGATGGAAAGGTGCTAATACCTTCCTTTTCATAACCTTCTCCTTACTTTAATCTAACGAAGGTCTTTTCCTGCTCTTTTCACCTTCCCTTAATCGATAAAGAAAAGTCGGTGCTACTTTTACTATCTCGCAACATTTGCGATACAAATATCTCAAAGCCGCTCACCGACATAGTGCCCGCCTCGCACTCGATGCTTGGTCGAGAAGACGATTCGTGCATGATGGATAATTGCAAGGTTATTTCAAGCCATCACTGTGGAGAAGCGTGAAGACTCTTGCCTCAAGAATCTAAAGATCAAGATGGGAGGAGACTCCAAAAGTATGGATACCTGGGGCAGCCAAGTGGAAAGTTCGATTACATGGTGAAGTATATCGCCCCCGAAAGCTACAAGATTCCTATTGAAGATGTTAAGGCGACCGGATGGGGAGACGGTTTTCCGTAAGACTATGCCGATGTTAACACAATAAGGATTTCCCCATCGATCCTGCAGGCCTAGAGTGGCACCTCTCATCATTACTTCTCCAGACCAGGCCATATTCCTCCTAAAAAGCTATACCTTGGAATTATGGAGTCGAGGTTTATTATCACGGCCAAGCAAGACCTCCGACCATCGAGGATCTTACAATGAAGCTACCATTCTCGACATTGACAACATCACCTGATCAAGTAAGGTAACCGTAACCTAAGGGTATTCTCTCCAAAGATCGCCTCCTCCAAAAGACATTGGACTCCAACAGATTCCAACTATTGAACCAGCCCCGAGACTAGAGGAAAGAAAAGTGACTCATCCTCACCGTAAGTACCAAAGGAAGTTGTCAAGACACCTCCAAACATGAAATGGAGGAAATTCAAGATCATCAAGAAGAGTGACTACAATGTTGTGGAATGGGCTTGGGACAAACTCATTCAAGATCTCCATGCTTGCTCGCTTTATGCTCGAGGCTCATGCTAAAGCCTTGGTGAAGTTTCAAGAATGCTCACGCATCGCAAGACACTACTACCGATCAATTTGAAGTCTCAGACATAGCATGGCTACCAACAATGGCCTAGTCTTCTCTGATGTTGATTTGACTCTGGCCGGAAAGAAACACAACAAAGCCTTGCACGTCTCTGTCGAATGCAAGGGCATTACATTGTCTTATGTTTTGGTAGATACTGGTTCTGCTCTGAATATCCTACCGAAGAGTGCTTTTAATCGACTTGATGTTGAAGGGTTGGTTCTGAAACCCAGTGACATAGTTGTGAGAACTTTTGATGGTTCTAAGCGAACAATACTTGGAGAGCCTATTCTACTCATAAAGTCGGCCTCCCACTTTGACTCTACTTTCTTTGTCATGGACATCCGTCCACCTTACTCTTGCCTACTTGGGCGCTCTTGATACATGGGCAAAGTTACCTCTACCCCGCATCGGTCAAGTACCCAAAGGAGAGGGAAGGTTGTTACAATATGTGGTGAACAGGAATACATGGTCAGTCATTTGCAGTCTTTCCGATATCTCGAGATGGAAGGTGAATTCTTTGAGACTCCTTGTCAAGCTTTCGAAACAGTTCCAAGACTCATGCCCTGACTCCTTGTTCCCGGTTACACAAGTTCAAATTTAGGATGGCCTCGCTGAAAGATGCTCAAACTGCAATTGAAGAAGGAGGTAGTACTATCCGGGGTCAGCTCCCCAATCTCCCTTTCAAATCCGACAAGACTGGTTTAGGTTTCACCATCAAAGGTCAGAAGATGATACGCCGCGAACGTGCCAGCCAACTTCCTTTTCGCATCAATCAGAATAGAATCCATGCTATAGAAGATGACGACAACGAGTTCGACATCAGCAAGTGGATCTTCCCAACTCCCGATAGTGGACTCAGCAATTGGAAGACTGAAGACGTCATACCAATCTCCTTTAGAAAGGAGTAATTGCTTTTGTTTTTTGCTTTTCGCTTTTCTATGCTTTCAACAATAAACTTAAAGCCTAGTGCCTGCCCGGGCATCATGGCTCGCTTGTGAGGGTTATTATCTGTCATTTGCATATTTTCATTCAATAAAATCGTTGGACTTTTGCATTGAAATGTTGTTTCCTTTCTTTTACTTTATCACCCCTTCAAAAGGCTATGTGTTTCTTACACACACCCACGTGATACACTGCAGAATCACTCTGAATCTCGTTGATAATGATATGCTATTGCTAAATATGACTTGATAATCCGATCTACCAAGCCAAGACGAAGGTGAGGAAGATTGTGAAGTGCCGTGAGAACTTGTCGATCGCTACAAAGAAGAAGATTGAGTTATACAGCCGCATGAAGAGTCAATTGAGGTTGTGAATTTGGGTACTAATGAAGACAGAAAAGAGATCAAAATAGGAGCAGGTCTTGAGAAAAGTGTCAAAGAGAGATTGGTTCAGATGCTACGAGATTATATCGAGTTTTTTGCTTGGTCATATGAAGACATGCCAGGTCTAGACATTGACATTGTGGTACACCTGCTAATAAAGAAGGTTTCTCCGAGTAAAATGTATCATCATCGATACGTCCCGAGATGTCGAGAAAATCAAACCGGTTATGAAGCACTTCAACGGTTTCTTAGTCATACTTATCCACAAAGGTTGCAAATGTGGTGCCTGTACCTAAGAAGGATGGCAAAGTACGAATGTGCGTGGATTACAGAGATTTGAACAAAGCAAGTCCGAAAGACAATTTTCCACTTCCTCATATTGATGTTCTGGTTGATAACACTGCCCAACATAAGGTCTTCTCCTTCATGGATGGTTTCTACTACATAATCGATCAAAATGGCTCCTAAAGACATGGAGAAGACTACTTTTGTTACATGGGACACTTTCTCGCTACAAGGTCATGTCGCTCGGATCAAGAACGCGGCGCCACTTATCGCGTCATGGTAGCATTATTTCATGACATGATTCATCACGAGATAGAGGTCTACGCCGATTTACATGATAGCTCGATCACGCATGTAAGAAGAACATCTTGATCATTTGTGGAAACTATTTGATAGATTGAAGAAGTACAAACTAAGACTTAATCCTAACAAGTGCACCTTTGGAGTCAGGTCCGGTAAGCTCTTAGGTTTTGTTGTCAGTGGTAAAGGTATTGAAGTTGACCCCACCAAGGTTAAAGCTATTCAAGAGATGCCAGCTCCCCGCACCGAGAAAGAAGTCAGAGGTTTCTTGGGACGATTGAATTACATTGCCAGATTTAATGCGCATCTAACTGCTACTTGTGTGCCAATCATCAAGTTACTGAAGAAAGATCAAGTGGTAGAATGGAACGACGATTGCCAAATCGCTTTTGACAAAATCAAGGAGTACCTACAGAATCCTCCTATCCTGATGCCGCCCGCCGAAGGAAGACCTCTTATCATGTACTTAACAGTGTTAGAGAGCTCAATGGGGTGTGTGTTGGGGCAACATGACGAGTCCGGTCGAAAAGAGTATGCAATATACTACCTTAGCAAAAGTTTACCGATCGTGAAACAAGATACCACAAATGAGAAAACTTGCAAGCTTTGGCTTGGTCGTCACGACTAAGACAAGATATGTTGACTCATACTACCTTGTTGATCTCCAAGATGGATCCGATTAAATACATATTTGAGAAACCAGCCTCTTCGAAGAATAGCAAGATGGCAAATGATCTTGACCGAACACGACATCCAAGACACTTTTAGAAAGCGATCAAAGGAAGTGTGGTAGCCGATCATTTGGCTCATCGTCAGAGATGACTATCGCTATGCGCTCAATTTTAAGATGTTTTACTAGTTAATGATGTAAGAACCGTGACCGGACGAAGGACCCGAACAAGGATCCCGATGGACCATGGTCTTTGATGGAGCCTCAAACGCACTCGACAATGGCATTGGCGCCATCATTACATCCCCTAGAGGCGGACACACTCCTTTCACCGCCAGATTATGTTTCAACTATACCAACAACATGGCCGAATACGAAGCGTGCATCATGGGTATCAAAGCTTTTATTCACTTAAGAATCAAGTTCTTGCAAGTGTATGGAGACTCAGCTCTAGTGATCAGTCAGATAAAGGGCGAGTGGGATACGAAGCATCTGAATCTCATTCCGTATCGAGAGCATGTTCTGGGTTTGATCCCCTACTCCGAAGAGATCACTTTCAATCATATTCCACGAGAAGAGAACCAAGTATCGCTAGCTACTATGTCATCTATGTTCAAGGTCATATGGGACAACGAGGCTCCCCGGATCATCATTGAAAAGTTTAACGAACCGGCATACAGTTGTGAACTTGATGCAGAAGAGAAACCTTGGTACTATGATGTGAAGAGGTATCTTGAGACTCAGGAATATCCCGCAGGGGCATCTGTCAATGATAAGAAGTTCTTGAGAAGATTTGCATCCAAATTCTTCCTCTGCAACGGCATCCTATACAAGCGTACTCACGACTTGTGCTTACTCCGCTGTGTAGACCAGAAAACTGCAGAACGTATCATCGAAGAGTTACACGATGGCGCATTTGGTACCCATTCTAGTGTACATACCATGGCTAAGAAAATTCTGAGAACGGGTTACTATTGGTCCAGCATGGAAGCTGATTGTCACCGTTATGCTCAATCTTGTCACAAATGCCAGATATATGCGCAAAGTGCACGCATTCAGCCTCGAATGTTTTAATAGCTCCTTGGCCTTTGCAATGTGGGCATTGATATGATCGGAGAAATCAAGCCCACCGCTTCCAACGGACATCGTTTCATCCTTGTGGCAATTGATTATGTCACCAAGTGGGTAGAGGCAGCCTCGTTCGCATCTATTACCAAGAATGTTGTGGCTCGATTCATCAAGCATAATCTTATCTGTCGGTATGGCACTACTGAAAAGATTATCACAGATAACGATTCTAATCTCAACAACAAGATGATCATCGAACTCTGCACGCAGTTCAAGATCAAGCATCACAATTCTTCTCGATATCGGTCTAAGATGAATGGCGCAGTGGAAGCCGCCAACAAGAACATTAAGAAGATCATACAGAAGATGA
Source organism: Vicia sativa (assembly GCA_021764765.1). NCBI lineage: Eukaryota > Viridiplantae > Streptophyta > Magnoliopsida > Fabales > Fabaceae > Vicia > Vicia sativa. Next base: position 96,656,619 of record CM038794.1, on the reverse strand, counting down.
CAGTGACTTACAAAGATTGGCATGAGATGTTACCATTTTCTCTCCACGGTTATCGCACTACAGTAAGGACATCAACAGGGGCAACCCCTTTCTCTCTTGTATACGGTATGGAAGCAGTTCTACCTATCGAGGTTCAGATACCCTCAACCAGAGTCCTCCAGATGCGTAGTTAGGCGATCGATCCGCACTGCCTTGACCGATCAACTTGATCGATGAAAAACAACTCGCATCCATCCGCCATGGATGATCTATCGAAACGAATGATTAGAGCATTTAACAAGAAGGTCATAACCGAGTCTACAAGTCGGTGACCTAGTAGTCAAGCATCATTCTTCCACAAGGTGATCCTGTGGGCAAATGGACTCACCCATGGGGACCATTTGTAGTCAAGACAATATTTTTCGGCAGAGCTATGATACTTAGCACCATGGATGGTGAAGACTTCCACACCAGAACGCAGATATAGTCAAAAATACTATGCATAAACGAGGTCTGTGAGGTCGATCGACCTAGGAAAAAATAAGAGATCCCACAACCAAAAAGGTTCGGGCAAAAGTTAAGGATATATACAAAACATGTAAGGAGATGAGATAGTCGAAATATATGAGTACTAGCATAGTTGGAACTTAACGAGATTGTTTTCAAGACAGCTTTTACTTTTCTTGTGTATAAACTACTTGGCCATATTACCACCTTTCAAATTAATACAAATTCTTTCTCTTTAAAAATTTCATTGTTGTTGTTTGCATAAAGTCCAACGTTTGCTTTGAATGATTATATGCATATGACAATAAATATCTACTTACAAACATGCAAAAAGTGAACAAACAAGGATAATTACTACAGTCAGAGGGAATTGAGATGACGACTTAAAGTCACCAATACGCTCCCCCAGCACAATCCCCACAGAGGCGTCACTACAAACCTTCCCCATTGAGTACACATCTTCCTCCACTAGTCCAGACATTCCAAGCTTCATCACGTTAGTCCCCGAGCAGTGATTCCAATCAACTGAACCCTGTTACATCAGTCTCCAAGTAGTAACGATTCATCACCAGCAGAGGTATTTATCCCCAGCAGAATATCTCTCAACAATCATCATTCTCCTTGGCGAAAGAATATCCGCATCTGAAACTTGGTCAGATAGTGCATCGGAGGAAATCTACAACTTTTATTCCCCAACTAGAAGTTTCAACGGGCTCCAGATCCTCCCAGCCCTGTCTCCTAGGAACAACCAAATACTCTCCGGCAGGATCTACACACAAGATCCCCAGTAGAGCGCTTCCTAAGTTTTCCCCCAGGTTCACGCACAAGATCCCCAGAGTATACCTCCTGTCTCTACCATCCCAAGATAAATATCTAGGCCTCGAGACTTGGTCGATAGTGCATCGGAGGATTCAAGGTTATGTTTCTTAGGGTTTCCATCCGTTCGCCCCAAACGTAAGTGAATCCTCAAGAAAGCATCCACATCTTCTTCAAGATGGATATGTTTTGAAATACCACAACATCTATCATTCATACATTATTCATAAAAGTCATAGTTTGTGCATATGTCATTCATACAAATTGTCATGCATCATAATCTGCATAAGACTAACTATATGCTATCAAAGTTTCTTTTGTTTTACCCAAAACAGGTGAAAATCACTAAACAAACAGTCCGTGATTAATACCGCCGACGGAACCCTATCCGACAACTCGCCCCCTCCCCAATAGATCCGTGATTACCACCAAGCCAAACGGGAAACCCTATCCGAACGATCACACTAGTTATCCTCCGATAACAAGCATTGGATCAATACCCGAAGCACAACAGGGAAGCTATCCACATTCTGCCGACTATTATCCCCTCAGAATAATCGAGACGAAGGTTTATTTTGACACTCTCTTATTATCAACAAAGAACTACAGAGTCTCGACGACGCACTGTTCTCGGATGGCATCTTAAGCCCATCTCCGACTATTTGTCGACATCTATCCATTTTTAGAATGCTGCATATTTGGTAAAAAAACCAATACAAACCAATAACTTCATTCAAAGACAAGCACGAAGTCTAACGTACGACTCTCTCCGGGTGGCATCTTAAGCCCATCTTCGTGCTCCCTACTATCTTCAGGAACATCTGCAGAGCCAAGCGGACGGCTCGTTCCCCAGCATCAGTCTCTCCGGATGGCATCTTAAGCCCATCTCCGACGACTCTCCCATTCAGAAGACACTCTTGAGGCTAGTGTACGACTCATTCCCCAGCGAAATCTCCAGCCTCTTCGAATGGCATCTATAAGCCCATTCCCAATCAACAGCGAGTGCAAATTTTCAGGTGTACTCGAGTGTTCAATCATCTTCTACCTGCAGGTCACGAAAGGCACGCATGCCAATCTAACCCTTCCGATACAACAATATTGAACAGGGGCAACTGTCATACCCCAAAATTTTCCCTCTTATTCCTCAAGACATTTCACATATCCATACTCAAGGATTCGTCAAGGGTTGATCAGACAAACCCTCTCCTAGACAATCAACCCAAACTAGGGTTTGGCTATCCTCAGATCCAAATGGATTTCCAACATCTCCAATGGTCATCATGCCTCCTCATATGCTTCAAAGAATCTCCATGTCAAGTTTCAAGCCATACAAGTCAAGTTTCCATATACAATTGCTCAGATGGTTGAAAATCAGTTGCATTGGACAAAAGTCAACTGTGTGGTCAACATACAGTCAAACTTCCTGATTTTTGGTCAACATCCTCATTTTGAAGTCACATTCATCATTTGATCAAGGGTTGATCATGATTCATCAGGAAAATTCAAGATTTGCTCAAAAGTCAAACTTTCTAAATTAGGGTTTCCTAGAGAAAAGTCAACTGAACTTTGACTGAGCATAACTTTCTCATACTTTATGAGAAATTATCCCACCACCTCTCATTTTTAAGAGAATTCAATTCTCTACAACTTCATGTCTCACAAGCATGGTCAAAAAATGCTTCATTTTGAAGATATGGATCAAAACATTACAGGTCCTTTTCAAAGTCAACAAAAAGTCAACTTTTTGTAATGAAGTGATATTGAGCATGGAAACTCCAATTGCAATGAAACCAAAGAGGCTATTTAGAGGACATCTAGAGATTTCTAAAAACTCCAAGAACACTCAAAAATGTTAAAAATTGAGCAAGATACACCTTGTACAAGTTGGGTATTCTTGAACAATTGCACAAAGAGAGATACTTGTCAAAATCCAATTTTTTTCAAATGGGCCTATAATTTTATGATCCAAACTTGATCATAATATTATCCATGACCTCTTGATGCCTTGCCACGACCTCCTTTTATTTTTTTTATTATTTATTTTTGAATTTAAAAGCATTTAATTCAAATTTAAATTAAATAAAATATGGAAACAAGGTATAATTTGAATTAGGTTGGTTTTTTTATCAAGCTTGAGGTCCAAGATAGCCCACACAACTTGCCAAATTGGTAGCTTTTTCATAGGGAAGAAAAATCAAATTTTTGAAAAGATTTGATTTTAATTTAAAGAGAAATATTTTTACATTGAAGAAGAGATCTTTTTTCATTCTTTTTACTTCCAATTCTTGCTCTATAAATACAAAAGCATTCACAAAGACAAGGGGACGAGACCCTAGCCCTTGGAAGCAACCCTTATTTTCTCAAAAAATTCACAAAGTTTACAAATTCGTATTCTTACTTCCAGCCACTTTCAGCCATGGTTGAAACTGCTTGAATCGAGCCATACATGAACATACATAATCATGTTATTCTTGAATTTGAATTTTTAATATCTGCTTATTTTAATCGAAACTAACCATTCCAATGTGTTCATGAGATGCCATAGGTAAGATCTAGACCATCGTTCTGAAGCTTGAACGTCTAAAACACGATTTGCCATGTTTAGGGCTTTTTAGAACTGATAGCTTCGAAACCTTAGTTGCAGGTCGTTTCAGGTCAAACGAAGGTGACCAATGGATTCACAGACTTTATTTAGGGGGTAGCTTAACCCTAGCCTTTGATTTCCATTATTTTGTGTTTGAGTTTTGGCTGATTTGAGAAGAAACGAGCTAGGGCTCCGGCGTCGCTGACTTGTTGACTCCGGCAAGGGCGTGCGTGGCAATTATGCGCAATCCGATTCGTCCATCTATACATCCTGGGTCCCACGCGGTTGACTGTGTTTGAAAATCAGAAATCATGACACATTTACGTATATAATCAATTGTTTCCAGATCCTAAACACCAAGCACGCTTGGCTCAGATGGCAAGAAGGCATATGTTTTCCTCAGAGGACATGGGTTCCATTCCTGGCATGTCCATTCCTTTTTTAGTTTTGAAAACTAACATGTTTTTTTCTATTTTCTTATTTTTAATATTTTCATGCAATTTAATTAATCTTTAAATAATTTTATCATGCATTTAAAAAATCACTAAAATATTTTCCTTTTCCATTTTATTCACAAAAATGTTTATTTAATTTTTAACATTAAAAATAATATTTTTGCATGCATATTTTAATTAATTGCTAATTAATCATTTAATTGACTTTTAATTGTTTTTAATTATCGAAATCGATTCCAAAAATTACCAAAACATTATCTTATCATATTATTGTCACTACTAACTTGAAACTTTTTTCCTCATTTAAATATCATGTTTTTACTAACATTTTTCCTCTTATGTAATCTTGTATTTTCCGATTATGTATCTGTTTACAGGTTGTAATGTTTCGGACGATTTTTCTTGCTTTTCTTTTTCATATTATGTAATTGTCTATGGGATGTAATAGTTTAATTAGGACTTTTATTTTCCGCACTCCTATTATGTAACTGCCCCAAAGCCATGTAATAGCGTAGGACTTTACCTTTCCGCACTTTACTTTCCGCAATTTATGTTTCGCACCCTATAAACTGCTAGTAATTAGGCGTGTATGGCAAGATAAAATTGAATGTAGATCACTCATAATTTCAAGATGAAATATCTGAATTTGACACACTCTTTTCACGCATGCACCCTTAGGTAAGTCTCTCGCTGCCTTTTACTAATACAAATGGTCAAGTCCTCGAACGTAGAGGTATCCTAGCACTGCTGCCTTCAAAACAAATCATCATAGTCCCTTCGATACAAAGATCATAGACCCACGATGTCGCTTAGAATACATGATCTTGACCCGATTGTTGCCACGAAAGTGATGATCGTCCTTCGAATGTGCTAGATACCCTACAAGTTGCTTTCTATGACCATCCGATGTCCCTTCGAATGTCCCTTCTACATCCAACTAAGAGTTACCTACCAATTAATGGTATGGATAGCACTATTCTAAAAGAAAGTAAAACAACACTAAAACCACCATTCCGAGTAGGTAATAAGACTTTAGTTGCTTGCTCAAATAAAATACTTTTCACACCACACACTTTTGTCAAAGTTCAAACTCTTTCAAAACGAAACATTTCCTAACACTTTGTATACATTCCTACATGAATCATTACAAAGTCAAAACAAAATGCCTTTTTCAAAACATTTTGTCAAACACACGTAAAGCACAATTTTAAAGTGATCTAAGAGCAACTAAGAGCGTAGATAACTACTGATGGAAAGGGTGCTAATACCTTCCTTTTCATAACCTTTTCCTTACTCGTAATCTAACGGAAGGTCTTTTCCTCGCTCTTTTCACCTTCCCTTAATTGGATAAAAGAAAAGTCGGTGGCGACTCTTGCTATCCGCACATTTGCGATACAAAAAATCTCAAAGTCAGTTCACCGTATTACACATACTAATAACTTAATCAACATAAATCATATCATCACCAATTGGCTAAAGCCCATCATCGCTTTTGGCATAAAAGCCCATCGTCACAAACATCATCACATCATATTTGCATTAAGCATTTCATCAAGTTAAATTATCGCAAAACTCATCATTTATATCCATCGCATAGTTATCATGAAATTATCAAATTATATTCATTTCATGTTCATCATAAAGATCATCACCAAACAAAACATCATGTATCATCGCAATTCAATATCATCCATCAATTAACAAAACTCAACGCCAAACAACTCAAACATAAACATAACCGACTCCATGAGACACGACTATGTTATCCATGTGGTACCCGTCGCTTTTTCCATAATTAGGAACACTTGGCATAAAAGCCTCGTTGCTTGGCATAAAAGCCTCATCGCTTGGCATAAAAGCCCATCGTCGCCAATGCAATGTATGTGACTCAATAATAAAGACAACACAACAACACATCATCATCGCTCATCAAAATTGACATAAAGTCCACGTCGCCATATTTATTCACGCCAAATAAACATATCATCGCATCATAGTTCCATTATGCAAAACATCGCCAAACAATTCATCATCACAAAGTCATGTATTCATAATTCGAAGCATTTACTAACAAAGATCAATATAATCATCACATCATCATGTACAAAGACATATATCATCGCATCGCATATCATAAGTATTCATTAGTAAATACACCGTCACAAGCATTATATTTATTCACACCGCATCATTATCAATTAATTCACCAACTTCCAAAACGAAAAATAGTCAAAACATCAATAACCGCCGCAAAAGTCATTCCTAATAACCGACATTAATCAAAATTATCAACATTGAAATCGAATTGTCCATACGCTACTTTAAATCTACTAAACGCAATCCAATTCAATTTAACCAGAATTGGCCTATTCCGGTCATCTCGTAAAACTCGTAATTTCTAAAACTAACCTCACCACTATGTTATACACGTCGAACTTAGCTAGCACGCCATTTTGTTGAATTCGAAAGCACTTGCTCGTCAAATTTACCCGAATCGGAAAATCTAACACACCAAGTTCTAAATTTAATCGGCTAACTTATGCTCTAGTTATATTTTATGGGTATCAATTGCTACTAGGTGAAATTTCCATTATGGTAAGAAATGAACCATTTCCACACAATTATGCAGAAAACAATTGTTGATGAAAATGTAAAATGGAAAATGTGCAAACAAAGAAACAACAAATCACGAAAATCCCATTCCTTGCCTAGGCTTAAGGGGATGCACGTCCCATGGTTATATGGAATAGGCGGCCGCCTAGGGTCAGACCGCTTCCTCCCTTGTGGGTGGCCTCCCCTTGGCGTGCTCCATCTCATTTTCCTCATTATACGGTCATTTTTCTGGTTTTCTTTTCTTGTTTTACTATCATTGTTTTTCTCTTCCATTTCCATTTCCATTTCTACAATTCGTATACTACAACACTAATAACAACACATCCATAATCTCTACTCCTCATCCAACTTTTCCAAACTATTTCAACAATCAATCAAAACCCTATAACCCAACTATTAATTTTACCCCCAAATCCAAAATATAATCATCAAAACCCTAACTATATGGATGGAGAAATCAAACCCCTTAACTCTAGCTTGGATGATCCAAGATGCTTCAACAAAACCCCAAATCCATGCTTGCTCTTGCTCCTCCTCTTCTTCTTCTTCTTCAAACCCTCTCTTTCTCTCAAGATCCCAAGTTTAGCTTATGATGTTGGAAAGGGAAAGAAAATGAGGAAAATGGCTTTTATAAATTATGTTTCTACTAGCTTCCTCTCTTGCTCTTGTTTGGTTTTGGTGTGTTATGTTGGAAGAAAAACAAGGAAAGTGTTTCTATGGATGGAAAGAAAATGATGAAAGTGGTTTTATGATAACCTTACGAGTAAACTAAGGTGTAAACCCAATCCTTCCCAATTAATCCTCACACTCCTAATTTATTAATATAATTAATTCAATCAATTAAAATAATTTCGGGGAATTAAATTTTGGATCCGAATAATGTTTTACCGGACCGAACAGAACGTCGCCAAATATATTAATAGATATCTTGATTAATATAAATATTTTCGTCGCAAGATAAATATCGATCGGTAAATCAAAAATATTAATATAATATAATATTAAATAAAACGGGCGTTACATATATCACCCTTCGACCTGAAGACTGCAACTTAGAGTTGGTCATTTTAAGGGGATTGTTGCACCATATGCTAGTGCAGGGCAGCAGTTTCTGGACAAGTGGCCCATAACTCTAAGTATTAGGGTATCCAAATCGAGACTGACCGCTAAAATAAAGGATTTTGAGTATCCTTTCGTGGTTGCCTTGAGATATTTTGGAAATATCATCGTCATGTGATTCGTTTGCATGATGATGATATTTCTAAAAGGGGATCTGAGACTCCGAGAGACATTTAGCCAAAAAAACATTAGTACCATCCTGTATGGGGAATTTTTGGGTAGACGTCGAAACCAAGCCCGACCATCCTGGGACCCATCATGTGATCTACTGTTACACTGTTTGTCGGATTCCATCTTAAAACCATTTGCATTAATCATTCATTTTCATCATATTTTTGTCATTTTCAGGAAAACTTTAAAGACGCGATCGTGCAAGTAATCAAATCACACATGGATTCCAGCAGAAAGAACAATCCTCATATCAACTTCAAAATTCCAAATACTCAGACTCTATTGAAGCTTAGTGGGGAAATGAAGCACGCTCAATTGAATAACTTTCATACTAGGTACGGGTGGATCTTGCAGCTATTGGATACTATAGTTGATCACAACGCCTTGAAAGCCTTAGTAAAGGTTTTTGATCCTCCTCTACGGTGCTTTACGTTCCAAGTTTTTCAGTTGGTCCCAACGATTGAAGAATTTGACATGTTAAATTGGCCTTTGAAAGATAATGTTCCTTTTACTAAGTTAGGGGAAAAGTTGGATGCAGTTGATGTGGTAGCTGCCTTGTATCTTCGTGTCAGAGAGATAGGGCTTAAATTGGTGGAGAGGGGAATTCCCAAGGATTTTTTTAGAAAAAAGAGCTGAAGAATTGGCAGTGGGGAGGAGAATTGGATGTCATTCAGTGCTATTTTATTCTTGCTAATCTTTGGGGTGGTAATGTTTCCAAGCCATGACGATGAATCTGTGAGTCAGCCACAATTAGTGTGTTTCTTTCAGAGAACCCTGTACCCGCTTTGCTTGCAGATATGCTCATCAACATTCATACTTGGTATACAAAGAGGAAATGAGTGGTAATGTGTTGCTCTGCTTTACTTTGCCCATGGTTGAAGTCCCATATTCCTCAATAAGGACCTTGGATTAAGATCTTGGAGAATTTGATTTGGTCCCAAAAGTTGGCTTCCCTCACCGCTAGTGGTGTATTCTGGTATTCACCATATTGGTACACTTGAGAAGTCAACACTCATTGTGGAGCTTTCCCCAATGTTCCGCTGATTGGGATCTCAAGGTTGCATCAATTATAATCCTTGGTTAGTCCTTAAGCAATTTGGTTGTCCTATGAAAACTGTGCCAAAAGATGAATTTCTAAAGGAGCTTATATTGCTAGATTTTGGAAATGAGGACCCTGGGTTGTTGAAATAGATCCATAAAGCATGACCCAAGTCCATAGGAAAGGTACAGAGCTCAGGAAGAGAGGAAATGAGGACGGAAAACCGTATGGACCATGGATACTTAGAAGGGTGGCGGAGGTAAAACATCCATTTACTGTAGAAACTCCTTTTAATGTGCCAGAACCTGAACTCACTCACGTTCCTTTTGAGGAATTCAACAAGCTGAAAATCACCATTTTAGAGATGAAGAAAAACGACAACAGGAAGCCCTTACTCGTGTTTCCCGAGAGAGATGATTTGAGGCAGAGCCTTAACGAAAGAGATGCTGAGCTCTTAAAATGTCAAGAACAAGTTGCAAGGGAAAGAAAAGTGAAGTTTCGTGTGAAGGATAATCTGAATACGACCAATTATGAATTAAGTGAATTCCATCGTAAGTTGGCTGAGGTTGAACAACATAGAGGACAAGTGTACGCAGATGAAGAACGGGCTATCAAAACGAAGGAAGACTTGAGGGTAAGTCTTACCACTCCAATCCGAAATTTACAGTCACAAGTAAGAAACATTGAAGCGCTTTATGCGGAAACTCGCCTCAAGGAAGAAGCTCGCATGGCCTGCAGTGTGGATCCCAAAGAGTTGGCTCATAAAATCCAAGAGTTAACTATTTCTAGACAGCGGATAAGTCAATGGGAGACGACATATGGAGAATTTGAGATTAAGTGCGAGGGGTGGCAAGAGGAAGCTCAGCGTCAGAATGAACTTTTAATAGACAGAGGAGAAACTATTTTTAACTTCAAAGAGTAGAATAAAGACTTGTATGCAAAGTACTGATTGGTGGTGGTTCAAAGCATGTACTATAGTGGAAGTTTCGTGGAGACTTCGGTTAGCCATCGAAGACCTACAAGAAGACTAGGTCCCTCCAGCAGTAGAATACTTCATTTTTCTCTTCAAAGATATGGTGGATCGTTTAAGCATGTAATAACATTGAAGTCATAATTTCGGTTTTTATGTTATGATCGTTTTTTATGTGCTGATCCTGATCGTGTTACAAACTATCCAGTTTCTTTTCCTCATTTACACAATTAGGTTCCCTATCCCCATAGTCCATTACCTTTCCCAAATAGTGTTCCACAAATAAATCTCCAATAATATTCATTGAACTAAAGTACAAAGCAAAATCGATAGTATCATCATACTTGCTTTTAAAAATAAATCCTTCTTATATTTCTAAGACTCTTGCCTATACATTAAAACTACCCTCCTTTGTTGGTGTAAGCCCTAGAGGCCAATACCTTTTGGTACTTGTATCGAATTATTTATTAATAATAAAAGGATTTTCTTTATTATGTTTGCTTTTTGAAAATAATAAAGTCCCTAGAATAGTTAGTCTGTTCAATGCAATGTTAAGTGTGACTTAATCATGAGATCCATTAAACACAAGGAAACTATTCTTAAAGTATCCATAATCGAGCTTTATTGTGAAGCGGGATAACATTAAAGCATTGAGGTTATTATGAGGATAGACTGATGATCATATCTCATGGATCATGGATAAGGAGTTCTCAAGTCTTGACATAGGTATAATCATTAGGAGTAATATTTATATTGGATTGGCCCACTATGAGAATACTACATAGAATGTTATGCAAAGTGTCATAAGTTATTCTCATGGTGGTAAGTGGTGTATACCACCCTTCGACCTGAAACCACTATGGACCCTAGATGTAGAGTCAAGTGCCTTATTTTTAATCAAACTTTATCCGTAACTGGATGACCATAAATACAGTTGATGGGTACTTCACAAAGCATGTTGAGGGACATGAGTGACCTAGATGGAATTTGCCCATCCTGCGTAACAGGATACATGTTTGAGGGTCCAATATTGAACTGGATAACGATGATATGGTCATGCCTTGTGTTTAATATAGACCGAAGGGTAAAAGGGTAATTATACACACAAGTCTTATCACGTAAATATTTTGTCGCATCACATGACATTTTCGTGATATGGATAGCAAAGTGATGTGCATAGATACCGCCACGCTTATTATGTTAAATGTGATTTAATATAATTGCCAACGTCATGAAACCTGCTGTGGTCACACACATAAGGATGTATAAATGAGTGATAGAGTAAATAAGGAACACCGTAAGGTACAATGTATTTCAATGGAATAAATGTGGTAAAGTACCACGCTAAGTGATATACGATAAATCATAATGTATGATATTCGATGCTTTTTGGGCTTTTAGTTTACAAGCTTTATTGGGATTTTAGCTTGAGCCCACACTTGTGGTTTTATAACAGAACCTCAGGTCAAGCTTTTCACTTGATGAAAAATACGCTCACTCTCTCACTCAAGGCTTCCGTTCGTGAACAACTAGCACTGTGATCAGGAGCAACCTATTCGTGTGGACAGAGTAGAGACGATGTCCTTTTTCAACGTTCGTGATTACAGCATCAGAAATCGAAATCCCCACAAGAGGTAAAATAATCTATCACTGACCATGATCATTCGTAAGGATCACTAAAGGAAAATTGTTTTCCGCTGCATTTTAGATCGAAATTTTCCTTCATCCTTATACCCCAACCTACTCATCAATTTTCCTTCATCCTTATACCCCGTTTGTAAATGATTTCATTTGTGGTAACCCTAACGAATTCACCTCCATGATGAACAATGACACTAAAATGATCCGAATCTTGTGAATAAACCATGCCCATACATCAAAAATGCATATTTCATACAAAATTAAAAAAAAATATAGAAATTGAAACATTAACTTACCTGAGACATGGTCATTTTAGTGACAACGACGTCTTCGCTTCGTCTTTGCAATTCTATTCCTTCAGCTGAGCCGTAATTATTACAAGGGGGTATTTGACAATTATATATGTTAAATATGTCAGATCAGTCTTCATATGATAATTCAAAATACATGTGTGTAATTAAAGTGACATCATGGCAAGCCCAGTTGAATATTCCATGACACCTGGCCAATGAAGGCTCTATATGAGAGAATCTACATAACATAAGAGGGCATTTAAAAAAAACTTTATCAAGGGATAAAATTAAAACTCGCTAAAATTATAGGGGGATTTAATTATTTAACCCTATATTTATTTAACTATTTATTCTCTAATTAATGAATGTAAAAAATTGACATTGGAGGGTATAATAAAAATTCTATAAAAAATCACTATCCAGATATATACCAACAGAATTTTAGAGTGTATAGTGAAGGATAAAATCCATAGCTAAAATAATATAAGATTTAAGTTAGGTCTATACCTATAGTAAATAGTCATAGGTATAACTAAATGTTTATACCAGCGGTCTAAAATTCATAACTATAGCCTATTGTGACGGAAATAATATGTAGGTATAGAAAACTATAGGTCAGAAAAAAAAGTGTCGTAGCTATAAGTATTTAAAGCTATACCTACAGTAAATAGATATTTACCTAAGCTCGGGTGTCACTACATCAAATTTTGTGTGTGTGTTCTCCGAAATTCTGAAAGTGCAGTTGATAATGCTTCCTTATGATGGATAGATCTTGTTACCAAGTATAGAGAAGATAATATGGATGATTGGTTTTATGGGGGAATTTCGCGTAGTTTGGGTGTGGGTGCAAAATTAGTTTTTGGTCAAGTGGATTGGTGGTAAGTTTAAGGTTCATGATCTTGATTTATTGAACATTGCTTCTAATCCACCTGCTTTGGTGGAGGGATGAGAAAGAATATTGGTGGTTACTGGTGTTGGAAATTTAGTCAAGAATTGATGGCATCTTCGGCTAATATTGACATAGTTGGTAGTCGACACTATACTTTATGGCGCCGAGACTATGGTGGGTCGAGATAAATCCTGTGGTATAAAAGTGTCGGGGGTATATATAGTTAGCTCGGTGTTAAGAACCAAATAGTACTAATTTTCATACATTGTTATTGGTCCCTTTAACCAAGTTTTATTGAATTTCCACACTTTTATTCACACAATTTAGTAAATATGCAATTACTTTTGTTTTAATTATGTTTTGAGTAGGTATTTAACTTTGTTTATTAGTTGTGTAGAAATTATGGACAAGAGGTAGTGGATGCATAAGCAAGTTATGAATGAGCTCGGAAGACATTTTTTGAAGCACTTTAAGAATCAAGAAAGAAGGAAAAGATTGAGAAAAGTTTGCAAGGAAAGGCAATGCAAGGGAGTATTATTCAGCTCAGTGCGCGTCGCGTCAACCTGTTGGCGCCGTGAACTGTGATTTTCGCAAGGAAGTAAAAAATTAACTTAGTTCGCCCCGCTTCCCTTGTTTGCCGCGAACTGTGATTTTTGGGTAGAGTGTCATACACCTTTTAGGATACTTTTTGAGTATTAGGGAAGCTAAGTGGTTGCATATAACAATAACTTATCATTACACTTTGTAACAGAGAACTTAGAGAGAGATTTCGAGGTGGATTCTCATAAAACCTGTGAAAACAAACTTGATGCGCATTGATTCTTGTATATTTCTTGTGCTGTCAAACATGAGGACAAGTAGCTAAATCTCACTTTGGCAAGATTGGAGGTATTATTTATCCCTAATTTACTATGTATTTTCTTTAGCTCTTGTATGTGAAAAACTTGGTTATTAAAATAGATTGATGCTTTTGTTCTATGTTGAGTATTTAGATTTGGATTATTATTGAGAAATATTGTTCAAATGTTGACCTAATGTATTATCTCAAGTAGTGGATGAGTTGGAGAAATATATTTAAATATTGTTAGATTAAAAGTTAGATGGAGAAATCGTCTAAGGGTTAACATAATAAATATCATAATCATAATGGAAATTTGTAAAGTATGTTCGAGGGAATGGTTCAAAGGAAAGTCCCTACAAAGTTAAAGACTAGTCTTAAATAAAGTTAGGTTCTGAAGATACTTTACAAAACCAAGTTAGAAGCACCAGAAAGATACATGTCGGTTGAGAAGTTGAGTTAGAAGGCCAAACCAAATCGACCAAACAGCCACAATGAAACAGTGCCAGAAATAAGAGTAAGTCGGCAAATTTCATGGTGGTCGATTCGACATGGGTTTGGGTCGAATGAAGGCATCAACAAGTGCTTCATGTCGAAGATGCAGTTGGGGACTTAGGAAATTTTGTTATGTTTCAAGAGGATGGATCGAAACCAAAAGCAGTTTCCTTCTGAAGTCATGAAGCGGGAAGAAGTCAAAATGAGGAGACCGTGGGTGGTTGCCTTAGAAGATCGTGGAATGGAAGCTTTAAACGGATGGCAAAATCGTGTGCGGAAGTTGCTTTTAAGTTTAAATCTTCTCCGTTGATTAGTTTTAGCAGTTACTTTGTAAATACTATAAATAAGTTAGAATGTTAAGGATTCTGGGTGTTCATTTGTACTCAAACCGCCACAAAACTCTGCCCAATTCCACACTAAAGGAAGAAAGACTAACTCAAGCTTTGATGTACGTGAATCACCATATTTTCTATTTTAACTTTATCTTTACTGTTTTTCGCTTACTTCTGTATCATTTACCAAAAATATTTCAACGTAAATTGTTGGTCACGAGTCACCAATAGTCAGAACTCTTTGTGTGTGGAAAGCTATCAGGCTGCTTTCCCGCAGCTCGAAACCGCTTCGGCCAAGGTCATTTTCGCTACGTATGCAATTGCAATTTACCAAAACCTTAGCACGTGTCTTGAGATCAACTGGTCGATCTCGCGAGTAACCCTTAGTTTTAGGACTTAGGGAGGACCAACGGTTGTTTACCATTTTCCACAGTAAACAAATTGGCACACCTGGTGGAACCTTGTGCTAAGTGTTAGATTTTCGTTAGAGTTTGTCTTAGAAGTGCATGAAACTTAGAAGTGGAAATTCAGCAAGTAAGAAACCACCACCCACTAGGAAGCGTATATCTAAGATGACAAAAAACTCCTCCGCGTCGAATGTGGACGAAGTTCCACCTCGAACGCTGGGTATTACCGACCCAGTTGTTTCACAAGTTACATCATTTCCCCCTTTAAGCAACACAATTGCTTCTGGGCCAACTGCTTCATTATCAATTCCCATTCCCCGCACTACACCTGAGTCCAGTGGCACGTGGTGGCCACGATGCCATTCAACACAACGATACCTTGATTTGGTACTGCTACGAATCCCCCTTATGGAATGTCGTATTCCTTAATGACAGGATATCAGTCAACCCTAAGTGTAGCAATAGTGTTTGATAACGTGCAAAATACTAACGCCCCTTTACAATGATCCGCAATAGGGCAATAGGGAAATGCTCAAGAACATCTAAATACTACCTCTATGGCAGAGATAAGGCGACAAATGGATGATAGTAACCATGAGTTAGTCAACATGTTAACTAACCAAATGGGAAATGTGTTTAACCCTATAGTGCAAGAATCAGTTGAGACTAATAGGCAGTCTGCTGAAACAAACCGACAGGTTATTGCACAATTAACATGTCTATGTAATCTTAGGCTCCCCAAGCAATTTCCGACAGGCATCCGGCCGACAACCCATGCATGTCCAAGGAGATATGGGGCCAGTAGAAGAAGAAACTGTGTACCAAGGTCAAGTTGTAACGCCTCAAAGGAATGTCGTTGTCAACCCACCTGGGGTTTTAGTGCAAAGACATCAGGAGGCTGACCAAGTCCTTGATCAAGTTCGACAAGAGGATTTGGTTGTTGAAAATAACTTAACCAACATTGTCGAGATAATTATGGTCCGAAATGGTATGAATACAATGCCAAGGCCAACTTACTCTTCCCCATTATCGAGTATATTTTATGCATCAAAACCCTAGAGGATGGAAAATTCCTAAATACACTAAGTTTGGAGGAGAAACGGGTGAGTCGACGGTCGAACACATCGCCAGATACCTGACTGAGTCGAGCGATATGGAAAACAATGAGGCTTAAGGGTGAAACATTTCCCTTCGTCCCTTACTAAAGAACCCTTTACGTGGTTTGCTACCTTGCCCCCTGATTCGATTGACTCTTGGTCGAAGTTGGAGAAACTCTTCCATGAACAGTTTTACGAGGGGTATTCAAAAATTAGTTTGGTCAAATTGTCAAGCATTAAGAGAAAGTTTGCTGAGACAATAGAAGATTATCTAAATAGGTTTAAATCGTTAAAAGCAAGGTGCTTTACCCAAGTGCCCTAACATGAACTTGTTCAAATGGCTGGAGGGTTAGATTACTCCATTAGGAAGAAAATAGATCCAACCTTCGTTAAGAGCATGTCACAATTGGCTGACAGGGTTCGACACCTTGAGCGCCTTCGACTAGAGAAAGTTAGACATACTAAGGCTAAGTCAAAGAAAGAGAAGGTAGCTTATGTCAACTTCGATGATACCAATTTATATACGAGGTTGATATACGTCGACGTATGCATGATGTGGTCGAATCAACTCGTACAGATATGAATGTAAAATGTTGTTTCCGGCTAAAGGGAAAAGCCCTATTGTCGAAACTAGTTCAAGAACTCCTGCAAAAACTTATACTTTTGATGTTAGTAAATGTGAGGAGATTTTTTATTTATTGGTCAAAGATGGTCAAATTTTAGTACCCCCAAATGCTAAAGTGTCACCATTAGAACAAAGGCAAAAGAGAGGTTTTTGTAAATATCATAATTACCTTGGTCACACAACCTCTCAATGTTTTCTTTTAGGATCCGTTCAAGTCTCCGTAGAGGGCGCTGAAATTACCGCCGTAAAAATGTAAGATTGGCATTGATCCCCTGAGGCAAGAAGAAGCCTTGTTTGCTGAACCTGTCGACATCAACATGGTCGACATCACTGAAGTGCCTGACAACACCATGTTAGAAGAAAGTACTGATGAGAGTCCACACGTCAATTTAGTTGACATCTACCCCAGAGATGATGAAGACTTGTCGGTTTCTCAGACGCCGCAAAAACAAGGGCGCTAAGTCTTTGCGGCCCCGATGCAAGGCGCTAATCGACAGAGTCGTCACGAAAACTTCCAAACCGCAGAATCAGAAGGGAAAACCCAATGGAACAGAAGGGATCCAAGGAAATCATCCCAATTCAAGCCTAAAACTTTTGTTTCGTCGGCCACTTCACCCAAGGGGACATGGATCAAGCCTCAAATGGCCGCTGGGCCTTCAAATGTCGCTGGTGTTTTAAGAGAGGAAAAAGGGAAAGCACCAATGAGCTACCGACTCGTGGTGCGTTCTGAGAAAAAGAGCCATGTATCTGAGAATTACATGGGAAAAAATCCAATGAGTCGAACTTAGTGGAGACGTTTTCAGAGGAGAAAGCAGGCTGAAAGATAGGTCGCTGCCACTGCTCAACAAACTGCTGTCAACAAAGGCAAGAATCCTCGACAGTACAAGCCAAAGGTCGACCCTGCTGTTAATCAACATATAAAGGAGTGTGTTAATGCCGATTTACTGATGGTCTGGCGAGGCAACCGATGATTTTGCTCGATCAAGCAAGCTTAGACATCTTGGTCAACGTGGTCTTATACTCCCAAAAGAGGTATAACATAACGACGTAAGTGTAGAACACTAGTGATCCGATGCTACCGAAATGGATTTACATAAGCCAACTTGCTATTTGTGATGATAAATGGCTCTATTGAGCCGTGACGCTTTTCCGAGAGGCCCAATATGGCTATGCAGGCCATTCAAGCCATCACGATCGTAGAAAAGGTTGAAGAGACAACACATAACAAGGTGTGGATCGTGGGCCTATAGTGAACATAATGCCACATCATATTCTCAAGAGGATCCGAAGTTCGACATCGATATAAGGTCTCATAACGTGGTCTTGTTCGACTACGAAGGAAGAAAGAAAACTACCGTGGGGTAATCCGTAGATGTTACCGCCGGCTCACCACTAGGTCGACAATATTCATGGTCATCTGGCCCACTGTTATAATCTACTAGTGGGAAGAGAGGCATGGAGTGCGTGATGTACCCTCTATGCATCGATCATATGGCGAGAAGACTGATCATAGAAAACATCGTCGATCAAGGATACTTTATGGCGATGTAACTCTGTGGGCCAAAACCAATTCGACAGAACTGCAATATCACTCCTTGCCATCCAAATGAAGAAGTGTATGCCAACTTAAATGACGATCGCTTCAAGCTACAAGACCCACGGATTTGTGTTGGATGTTGAATATTTGGAGGATCCCTATGCAGAGGAACTCGTGCTCGATTGTGTCGGGAAATCATCACAAGGATGTCCGCGCCAGAGGCTCGAGGAGGATTTCGCGTGATATTGTCAAAATAAAATAAATTCTAGCAAGTTTAATAAGAAGAAATGGCAATAGAAGCTGCTAAACTTCCCGTCCTAGAGGAAGTAATTCTGGATGTAGAGCTAGAACCACTAGATAAAAGTAAGCTGGTCAACAGAAGCCTCGATGAGCAACGTCTGGATTGCATATACGACAACGAACCACTATGTTTCGAAAAGGATCCTATGGAACCTAAAAAGTGCAGCCACAAGATCCTTTGGAAGAAATCGACCTTGGCGCAGAAGGTGATAAAAGACCAACCTATATCAGCGCCAACATCGAGCAAAAGCTCCGAACTGAGGTAATATATTTACTAAAAGAATTTAAAAGATTGTTTTTCTTGGAACTATAATGAAATGCCAGGTTTGAGCAGGGAATTGGTCGAATTGAAATTACCAATAAAAGCTAGAAAAAAGCCAGTAAAACAAATGCCTCAGCGATTTGCGCCTGCAGTCACGTCGAAGATCAAGGAGGAAGTAGAAAGACTCCTCCAAAGCAAGTTCATCAGAACTGTAAGGTACGTCGAATGGTTGGCCAATATTGTGCCAGTTATTAAGAAAAACAGAAAGTTAAGAGTGTGCATTAATTTTAGAGATTTAAATGCTGCCACTCCTAAAGATGAATATGCCATGCCAGTGGCAGAAATGCAAGTTGATTCGGCTGCTGGCTTTGAATATATAAGTATGCTTGATGGTTATGCTGGTTATAACCAAATCTTTATTACAGATGATGATGTGTCGAAGACGGTATTTCATTGCCCTGGGGCATTAGGCACTTATGAATGGGTAGTCATGGCATTTGGCTTGAAGAATACCAGAGCAACATACCAGAGGGTAATGAATACTATGTTCCATGATTTCATTGAAAATTGCATGCAGGTTTACATCGACAATATTGTAATCAAGTCGAATAGTAAATCGACACACTTAGAGCACCTTTGGAAATCTTTCGAACGAATGCGAAAATATGGGTTGAAAATGAATCCATTAAAATGTGCTTTTTGTGTGTAGGCAGGAGAATTCCTTGGTTTTGTTGTGCATAAGAAAGGAATTGAAGTCAATCAAAGCAAGACCAAAGCCATCATTGACGTCAAACCGACATCGACCAAAAAAGAGCTTCACCACCGGGCAAAGTAAATTTTCGAGGAGATTCATTTCCAACTTAACCGGCAAAACTAAGGCATCAATGCTCGATCAAGAACTAAGACTTTATCCGCAGAGGAGCATCAAGAGGCTATCGATAAAATAAAGGAGTATCCGTGAAGCCTCCTATATTGGCACCTCCACTTAGAAATAGGCCTATGAGGTTGTATACAAAGCAGCCTCAAATTGACCATGTAGTATGTTATTTCAAGAGGACAATAATCATCGAACGCCCCGTATTACCTTAGTCGTATGTTAAATGGTCCTGAAACTAGGTATAGTTGTAATACGGTGAACTGAATTTGAGAATTTGTTTTGCTTTTTATTGCAAAAATGTTGCGGATAGCAAGAGTCGCCACCGACTTTTCTTTTATCCAATTAAGGGAAGGTGAAAAGAACAGGAAAAGACCTTCGTTAGATTCTGAGTAAGGGAGAAGGTTATGAAAAGGGAAGGTATTAGCACCCCTTTTCATCCGTAGTTATCTACGGGCTCTTAGTTGCTTCTAGCTCATATTTAAAAGTGCTTTCTGTGTGTTTGACAAAAATGTTTTGAAAACATTTCGCTTTGACTTTGTAATGATTCATGTAGGAATGTATATAAAGTGTTCGGAAATGTTTCGTTTTTGAAAAGAGTTTGAACCTTGACAAAAGTGTGTGGTGTGAAAAGTATTTTGATAGAGCAAGCAACTAAAAGTCTTATTACCTACTCGGAATTGGTCGTTTTCGTGTTATTTTACTTTCCTTTAGAATAGTGCTATCCATACCATTAGTTGGTAGGTAACCCTATTCGTTGGATGTAAGAGGGACTTTCAAGGGACATCGATGGTCATGAAGGCAACTCAGGAGTATCCTAGCACATTCAAGGACGATCATCACTTTTCAGGCAACAACCGAGGACGAGATCATGTATTCGAGGCTACATCGTGGGTCTATGATCTTTGTATCGGGACTATGATGATATATTTGTAGGCAATGGTGCTAGGATACCTCTAACGCTCGAGGGACTTGACCATTTAATCGAAAGGCATCGAGAGAATTACCCTAAGGTGTATGTGCAAAGAATATGTTAAATTCAGATATATTATCTTGGAAATTAGAAGTGATCTATGTCCATTTTTATCTTGCCACATACCTAGTTACTAGCGCTTATAGGGTGCGGAAAAGAAATCATGGAAAGTAAAGCGCGGAAAGTAAATGTCCCACGCTATTACATGGCTTGGGGCGCTATAATAGAGTGCGGAAAGTAAAAGTCCTAATTAAACTATTACATCCCATGAGCAGTTAAATAATATTGAAAAGAAAAGCGAGAAAAATAGTCCGAAACGTTACCACCTGTAAGCAGATATATAATCGAAAATATAAGAAACTCGCATAAGAGAAAAAATGTTAGTAAAAACAAGATTTTTGAATGAGGAAAAAGATTTTAGGTTGGTCATGTTGATTAGATGATATAGAAATTTTTTGGGAATTTTCTGGATCGTTTTCGATGATAAAAAGCAATTAAAAGTCAAATTAATGGTTAATTAACCACTAATTAAAATATGCATGCAAAAATATTAATTTTAATGTCAAAAATTAAATAAGTATTTTTCTGATTAAAATGCAAAAGGAAAATATTTTTGGTGATTTTTAAATGCATGAGAAAAATATTTAAAGATAAACTAAATTAAGAGAAAATAATATGAAAAAAAGAAATAAAGAAAAGTGTTAGTTTTGTAAGTGATAAAAAAGAATTGCCATGGCCAGGGATCGAACCAAGGACATCTAAGGAAAAATCACCCAACGCGTTGCCATCTGAGCCTAGTGTACTTGGTGTTTTTAATCTACAATCAATGGATTATAAGTGGTAAACGTGTTATATTTTGAATTTTCAAAGCACAGTCACGCGTGGGGCCCAGGTGTAACGTGAGAGCGAATCAGGTGGAGGCATTGTGCCACGCATGCCTCGCCGGGGTCAGCACAGTCAACGACGCCAGAGCCCTAGCTCCGGTCGTCTTCTCCGATCACCAAAAATCCAAACCTGCAAAAATAAGCAAAATAAAGAATAAAGAAGGACCCTACCCCCCTAATTCGAGGGCTGCGAACACGATGGTGGTGTCCGTTTGTCTTGAATCGGCCTGTAAATTGAGTTTCGAAGAAGATAACATAAACTGCCCTAACAATGGTGTAACACGATTTGGACGTTCAACCTCGTGAACGATGGCCCATATCCTCTCTATGATACCTCATGATCTTGTTAGAATGGTTAGTTTCAATTAAAACATGCTAATATTAAAAATTCGAAAACAAGAAAGAATGCAAATCGGAGCTTCATGATATGCACGATTCATGCGTGTTTAGCCATGGATAATGATGTGTACTTACCCAATCTTACCTCAAGAACACAATGGAATGGTTGAAAGTGGCTGGAAGAGGCTGGAAGCAAGATTTCGAAATTTCCAACTTTGTGAAAAATTTGAGTGAATTAGGGTTGCTTCAAGAGGTTGTGGTTTCGTCTTGGTGTCATGGAATGCATTAGTATTTATAGAGCAAGAGATTGGAGCAAAAGAAAAAAAGATGTGGCTTTAATGCAAAATATTTTCTTCAATTTTAATCCAATCTTTCAAAATTTGATTTTCTTCCTTGTATGATCTTGCACGAAATGGCATGTATTTTGGGCTTCCTTGGTCCTCAAGTTTGATAGAAACCAACCCAACTTGTTTTACACCTTGTTTTCATATTTTATTTAATTTAAAATTGAATTAAATGCTTTAAATTCAAAAATAAATCAAAAAATAAGAAAAGGGTCGTGGCAAGGCATCAAGAGGTGTTGAATAATATTATGATCAAGTTTGATCATAAAATTATAGGCCCATTTGAAAAATTGATTTTGTCAAATATTTTCCTTTTGCAAATCTTCAAAAGTGCCCAACTTGTGCAAGGTGTATTTTGCTCAATTTTGACATTTTGAGAGTTCTGGACTTTTAGAAAGCTCTAGATGTCCTCTAAAAATATCTTTGGTTTCATCTCAATGGAGTTTCCATGCTCAATAACACTTTGCAAAAGTTGACTTTTGTTGACTTTGAAAAGGACCTGTAATGTTTTTATCCATATCTTCAAATGAAGCATTTTCCGACTTTTCTGTGAGGCACGAAGTTGTAGAGAATTGAATTTCCTTCAAAATGAGGTGGTGGAAAAATTTCCGATAAAGTATGAGGAAGTTATGCTCAATCAAAGTTCGCTGATTTTTACCTGTAAAACCCTAATTTGAAAGTTTGACTTTTGATCAAATCTCGAGTTTTCTTGATGAATCATGATCAACCCTTGGTCAAATGATGAATTTCATTTCAAAATATGGATGTTGACAAAATCATGAAGTTTGACCGTATGTTGACCACGCTGACTTTTTGTCCAATACAACCGATTTTAACCATCCGAGCAATTGTCTCGAGGAAACTGACTCATGAGGCTCGAAACCTGATATGGAGATTATTCGCCATATGATGAGGCATGATGATCACTGGAGATGTTGGAAGTCCATCTTGATCCGAGGATAGCCAAACCCTAGTTTGGGTTGATTGCTAGAGGGGTTTGTTCGGGTCAACCCATTGTGAAATCTTTAGTGGGATGTAAGGAAATGTTTTGAAAGGAGGAAAATTTGGGTATGACAACAAGGACATAGAAAACTATGCCTATGTTTGTATTTCTTTGTATCAAACTCAAGCAATACATAAAGCCGCTTGATGTTTATATCTCTTCTCATTTCGATATTATAAGCACATGTTGTCTAAACCAATTTTGCATAGTCGAATCGTAAACAAGTTTTAGCATTAACCGAATATTCCTTAACATACGTGCCTTTAAAAGCAATGAAAGGGAAAAATAGTGGCGTATTTCAGTCGATTATTCCATGGTGGCTATGCCGTAAAATTTTGTTGATTTAGTGCCTCGAAATTATATTTCTATGGTTTTAGTCACAAAAACGGTGCGTGAATTAGAGGAATTATAATTTCTCCTAGTGGAATTCCAAAGAGTTCAAATACACCATCGACGGCATCCGCACCAATTATGAGGCGTAATATGAGTCCTTTATTACTAGATTTGAATCGCTGCTCAATCAAAGGGCAAGGAGTGTCGAAATTACGGAGACTCGAATTGGTAATCAAACAAGTATCAAAATAATATAGATGTTAATGAGAATTTAATTATGTACTTCGTGATTGCCATAAGGTTGTAAAACGGTTCAAACAAGCAAGCCTTCGACATATACCCCAACGAGAAAATCAAGAAGCTAACGATCTAGCGCTAAGAAGCCTCAAGATACAAAGAAGAATGAAGATGAAGAGCTTATTCAAGTAAAGAAAAAGGTTAGAGCTACTTCATTATCCCTTCTGACTTATCAATTATAAAATTAGAGCACAGACATGTAAAATTTGAAATTTTAGCAATTGATAATGGCAAGATGGATCTTTAAAAACCCTTGGTCGATCATCAAGTTCGCCCACTAGTTCAACATACCGTAAAATAAAATATGGTGCCCTGAGTTTTGTTTTGATTGAAAATGAATTGTTCAAGAAAACTGTCGAAGGGGTATTACTAAAGTGCCTAGGAGAAAGTAAGGCATATGTAAGAAGGTCGAGTTGCATAGTGGAGTTGTTAAGGACCAAATTGTAGCTATTTTGTACATGATTTTGTGGTCCTTAACAATGCCTTTTTAATTAATTAGTAGTATTTATTCTAGTATTTTGGTTTAATTATGTTTTTATTTAGTTTTTGTTTATAATACATTATTTAACTTAGTTTACTTTTAAATTGTAGGTTTTATTGATTAATTATCCCAAGCTTGATTCAAAGACACTTGAAGAGCTCTTGGATGATTCTTTTGAAGAAATTTGGATGAAGAAGCATGCTTCGTGTCGTGCTCAACAGTCAAGAAGCATGAGCTAATAATCCTAAGAGCGCGGTCTCGTGAAAATCGTAAAAAGGATGCACTCCATGCTTTCACTTTTGGCCACCAACTCCATCATTTCCACCGGCTTTGCGTGTGTGGTGGAACATCATTCTTCATCATTATCATTCATTGTTGTAAATTAGGGCGTAGAATAAGAAAGAAAAACATAGTTCTTCCTCTTGATTCTTCAATGTTCATCATCTCCTCCAACAATCTTGTGAACAAAGCAACCATGGAAATGAGTAGCTAAGTTCTTTTTGTGTCAAGATTAGAGGTAGTGATCTAACTAGTATGTATTTATTTTAATCCATTTGTGTATGAACATGGTTGATGATTAATATAGTTGAATATCTTTGTTCTTCATCTTTTTATGCTTTGAATCTTGTTTGAAAAAGGATGCTTCAAAGTAGACCTAGGATATTCATCCACTAATGAACAAATGCTATGAATAGATTTGTGTGTGTTTATAAGTATTGAGCTTGATGTTTATCATGTCAATAGTTGTGGTGAGAAATCATTCAAGGATTAACATGATAAAACTCACAATGTTGGTGAGAAATCAACAAGATTGAGAGGATATGTATTTATAGAAATCATCAAACTAGTTCATCACTTGATTAATAGAATGCATATGAAATTAGGTCAATGAAACTAATCTTGACATGCTTCCATCAATTGAAAACAAACTCCAACTCTCTTGAATCCAAACCATAACTCTCTTTTGAAAAGACTATCTTAGTTATTTGCTTGGAAATTCATGATACTAGTAGCTTAGAAAGCAAACCTTTTGGTTACTTAAATCTTAAAATACGCTTTGCTATTGAAAGACTATAATATACACCAATCCCTGTGGATACGATAAATAGAAATACTTGATTTGTCAGATATATATCTACAACAAGCATGCGATGCACACCAAGCTGGACACAATATGAAATGGTTGTTGATGCGAACAAGTGTTTATTGGCCTTCAATGTTGAAAGATTGTATTGAATTTTCTAGAGGATGACAAGAATGCCAAATTCATGGGGGCATCCAGAACGTGCTAGCAAGCAAATTGCATGCCATTGTAAAACCTTGGCCATTGAGAGGATGGGCCTTAGATGATCATGAAATAAAAACCAACATCATCTAAACAATGAGGTACATTTTGGCTCAGATGATTATTTCACAAAGTGGATCGAGGCCAGAGTGTTAAAAATGCTCACTAAGAGGTCGTGATTGATTTTATACAAAATCATATTATGCACAATTACAACCCACCAAGGCACGTTGTCAGGTATGAAATGCAAGAGTTTACTAAGGAAGTCGAATAAACCACCGACTTTCTACCCTTATTATGTCAAGCAAATGGCCATGTCAAGTCGCCAACAAAGTAATAATTGGTCCGATCACAACGCTGGTAAACGCCAAGAAATTTGCACCAAACGCTAGATCAAGCTTTTACGGGCATGCTCTAACGCCCTAAAGAGGCGATTTGGCAACCCCATTTCGACCGCATATGGACACGATGTTGTTTTACCAAGAGAAATACATGTACAACTGGGAGGATTCAACGACAACATGAAATACCATCCCAAGATTATGGAATATGATGACCGATGAGTTGGTCGATTGATGAATAAAGGATGTTGGCCTCGATGCCTTAAAGGCAAAAAAGATGAGTGGCTAAAGTCTATAATAAAACTGTAGGACAAGGTGTTTCATGTTGATGATTTCGTTTGAAAGTAATATTGCTTATGGACAGAAACGATAGTTAGTGGGAATGTCCCCAAATCAAAGGACCGCTCAAAATAATATGTTTTTCCAATAACGCATACAGTGAAGAATTGGCCCCATCGACGATTCTCGAGGGTGAATGGTAAATACTTAAAGAACTATAAACCCATTTTCAAGAAATCTCACACGTACCACGTAGTACGCGGTCGTAAGTAGCCGAACATAGTAATAATAAAGCCAACATATTAATTGTATAAAAATATTGATTGTAAAAATTATACAATAAGAATGGCAAAAGAAATGGTATTTTATAAAATTCGAATTCATATTACAAAAGACGGGGAACCGCAAAACAAATACATTAAAAGGTCACATTAATCGGTTGCCAACTTTTTGAAGTCCGCCCAAGTCACTCTCACGCGAAAGCAAAGAAGATTACTTAGCCCACCACCGATCCTAAGAGTGCAACCTCTTCGAATTTTAGTCAGGGCAAGACCGATATAAGGGCATCTTGCAAATTGGCGATTTTGTTTTGATCGTAATTGTTGGTCCGGTCAAGTTCTTTGTTCGTTTTCAACAAGTTCCAACTCAGGATGACCGGTTTTTCTACCTGGCTGTTTTAAAAACAATGAAGTCGCCACCTAATTTTATTTGTTCTAAAAGAACAGAAAATATAGATAAAACCCATAGAATTTGGATAAGGCGGTCTACATGACCAAAAGATATGAATTCGTGAGTCTATGTAAAGGGAAGGTATTAGCACTTTACATCCATCGTACTCGATGGGACCCATTTAGTTCTAAGTGTTTGTGTGTGTTAAATTGCTAATTTAAGTTATGATCGAGAAATAAAAGAAACGGGTTTATTTATTATTATTTTAAGTTTGGCACTTGCCGTAACCATGTGCCTACGATTCCTCAGGCAATGGGAAAGTCAAAACTGTAGTTCCTCTTGAAAAGGTTTTTATTGGTTATGTTGATTTTATAAGAAAATCGCGCTTTAGACATTTCAATTGCTTGAACTTGACTTGTTTTGTTTGTTTGAAAAGCTTAAGTCTTCGCTCGGTTTGAATGGCTATTGCACACTCTTTGTAAGAAAAGAGTTTGATGATCGTGATATGAGCGATAAAAGAGTTCGAGAGTTGAGTTATTTTTATGTGGAGACGAGTATGGACCATAAGCGTCAACGGCTAATGCCCCAAATACTAGGATGAGTGGATAGAAACATCCTAATCATCTTTTCACCCAAAAGTTTGTTGAGAAAAGGTGAGGTGAAACAAGGTTCACGTTAATTAGATTCATTTAAGAAGCCAAACATACAATGAGGGTCGATACAGACTGACTACCATATGTTCGAGAGAGAAGTAGAATATTTATTTATGAAAATATTTTGAAAAGAATCTCGACGTTGGATTGAGGTTTAGAAATTTAATTATGAAAGTGTTTTAGATGGGGTTTTGAAAATGGTTTTGAAAAGTGAAGGATATTCACAAGTTTTGAAAAGATTTAAGTTGGAAAGAAAACATTTTTTGAAAAGTATTAAAAATACTTAAAATGTCCCATTTTTTTAAGTTAGTAAAAATATAAAAAAGAAAATATTTTTGGATTTTTTTGACATAATCATAAAATAAGCATATTAAATGAAAAGTGTGAAAAAAATCATCTCAAAATGAGAAGTTTTGATTGGTTTTTGAAAATTTTAAAGTTTGTTAAAAACTTAAGAAAATTAGTGATAAAAAGAAGGTTTTGGTCCTAAGGAGGTTTGAACCCAGGACCCTTGGTTTAGAAATGAAAGTTTTACCCGAGCCATGTGTTTAACTTGTTATTTACACGCCCATTTGATTATATTTAAAACAAGTTTTGAAAATAGTAAAATGGAAAAGATGAAAAAATGGTCTGTGGGGATTCGAACTCGACCATAGGCAAGGCAAAGGACATGAAAAGCTACCGACTACCAACCGTGGCTATACATCCGTGAATAACACATGAATCATTAAATATATTCTAAAACAAAATTTGAATTTTCCGTAAACCGAAAAACGCCATGATCAACTCATCTTCTTCCTCTAGATTTCAATTCCTAGATTCTTCATTTCTTAATGAAATCAAATGATCCAAACATCAAACTTGCTCGGATTTTTACCAGGAACATGATTATGTCATTTAATTTCATTTATTTTAAGCTTAGAATCATTAATTTTTGCATGAACACGAAGAACCCTAATTCTAAGTTTTGATTATGAAATTATGTATAAGCACAATTTTAAGCAATTGATTGAGGGTTATTAATCGATAAGCAGTATAAACAAATGGCCAAGCCTTTTTTGTGCTGAAAGTTAGAAATCACAGAGTTCAAAGTTCAAGTTTATACCTCTTTAAATTGAAATCGTGTTTCTTGCTGGAGGTGTTCCAGATGTTTTTGGATGATTGCTACAGCTTCAGTGATGTTTATGGAAGGTATTGGTATGCTTACCTTGGTTTGAAATGGTCCGGATTGTTCCGACCAAGTCCGGGCCGCCATTTGAAGTGAGAATCGATTCATGATTCTGTGTTTACAGTGATAGAATTATGATTGGATTACTTCTATATGATGTAGAAGGTGTTTGAAGTGAAAAATTATAACAAGCACGAGTGAATTAAGAGTTGGAAGTTATGGTCAAATTTGCATTTTATGAGTTTTGGAAATGATTGAGCAAACTGATTTTGGCTTGTTTTCTAAGGGTTTGTTCCAAACAATTTCTAAATGATATTTAAAACATGTTAGAATGACACCATTGGTTGAACTTGCAAGAATTGCAATTTGGGATTCTAACCCTTGAAAAACTTAGAAAACTTGCAAAATAAGAAAGAAATGAGAAAACAAGTTTGGAATTGTTTTGGTGTTTTTTGAATGAAGTAGAACCTCTATTTATAGGCAAAGGATTATGAAAATGTCAAGGTAAAATAAGATTAGAAGAGCAACTTGGAAGCTTAAGGCTTAAGAAAGAATATTCCTTCATTAAATGCAAATGGATTCTTTTTAATCATTACTTAAAATCACTCAAGTGTTTTTTATTATTTCCTAGAAATTTACCTAAGATTTTTTCTCTTAAATTCTATTTCATGTAGTGACAAGGCTTCTAGAAGGGAGAGAGTTGCAAAACAACTTGTAATTTTGATGCATGATTTTGGAAATCCATGGTTTTGGAGCTCTATGTTTCAAAATCAAAACCATAGCTAGACAAAGTGTTTTGCAAGTTCTTGACTTTTAGAAATCTTGTAACAAGACCTACAACTTTCATGTTTTGAGTTTTTCTTGAATCAAAATGGATCTAGGTGAAAAATGGCCATGAAAGTGAGGAAAAACCATGTTTCTTAACACTTGAAAAAATTTCTAAGTGTTAGAAAAAATTCAAATCTTGACTTTTTGTTGACTTTTTGATATTTCTTGAATTTTTATGATCATGATGGATTATTTGAAATGTTTTATGATTGAAAAATTTGATTTGAAAGTTGACCAAAAGTCAAAGTTTGACTTTGAGCGTATGATCTTAATTTTCTCGATGAAGAAACATGGATTTTGTAAATGTTTTGAATCAAGAAATTAGGTCAAGATGTTGCATTGAAGATGTTAAGATCAATCTTCAAGCAAATAGGTCATCCATTGAGCAAAGTCAATGATTCACTATGTTTCGATCAAAACCCTAATCGGGTCGATTCAAGGTAGATCATGAGAAAAAGTTGGGAATTTGAAGATCAAATGTTGATGATTGATTAAGATAGATCAATCGAGGTGAGTGGAACTGAAACCCTAATTGATTATCTCGAACAGATGATTTTTTTTTATAAAATCCCAATTTTGACTTAGGAGTACACGCACGATCCTGCTCTTCTTCTCAAACCGTTGATGCAATGATCTTAGAAATACAAGGAATAAAGTCTTGATCTTGTGCACTTTCAAAAGAGTGTGTTCTTGAAGAAGGGATGTCTCATGATTACCTCATAAACACAAACTAAAAAAGCTCAAGTTAAAACTCGAGCTTAGAGGGTAATTTGGGTGCGACATTAGCCCTATTCAATCATCTTAAACCCGTAAGTGAGAAAAGCGATAGATTTCTAACATTCTAGGTGAAGAGGATTGAATACTAAAAGAACCCCAAAAATTTGCCTCACACAGGAGACCAAAACCATAAGAGAGAGAACAATAAAATATCTTGACCAGAGTCAAGGGAAAGACACTGAGGAGAATAAATGTTAAACACCAATGTAATGCCTTAACACGAGTCCCCATTGAGAAATAATTAAGAGATCTTAACAACACCGGGATAACCGAGTAACCAAAAATCAACAAGTTTTAATGAAAAATGCTTGAAAAGAAAACCAACTCCTGTTTAATAAAAAATAGATAAAGCCATCTCGTGGATGTCTTAATAAAAATGCTATGAGAAGAAAACCGAACTTCAAGAGAAAAGAATATAATAGATTAAGCCATCACAGGATGTCTTAACGAAAATGCTATGAAGAAAAACCGAACTTCTTAAGCTTAAAAGAATATAATAGGTTAACCCATCACAAGATGTCTTAATCAAAAATGCTACGAGAAGAAAACCCAACTTCTCAAGCTTAAAAGAAATATAATAGATTAAAGATTTGATATGATTGAGAATTTGTCGAAAATTCCGCAGAGTTAAGGAATACCGCACCTTTAACGAAGATGAAATTGAGAAACCGTTCAAGTTCCCAAAGACTTAAAGAATACCCGCAAATTTAACGAAGATATAATCAGAATTTGTAAAGTCCAAAGAGTTAAGGAATACCCGCAGCATCTTAACGAAGATGAAGTTTGAGAAACTATCCAAGATCTCAAAGAGTTAAAGAATACCCGCAAACATTAACAAAGATATAATCGAATTTGTCGAAAATCCCAAGAGTTAAGGAATACCGCATCTAACGAAGATATATGGCTAGAACAATATCGAATTGTTGTGCACGTGTGCGAGGAGCCATGGCACGTCAATGTCTTGACCATGTAACTTCCGAGTTACCGCGTAACAAATTGAAGAGCGCACTCGAGAATACACTTCTCCGGGATAAACAAATCAATATCCAAAGACAATCGTGTGATATAGATGTTTATAAAGTCGGTAAATCTTGTTTCCGACGCTCCCCGCCAGAGATCTTATCAACATGTATGACATGTTGAACAACTTCCGAGTTGACAACACCTTCAACCTGGATGCATATAGCTTTACTGGTGATAGAAGAATCGATCCAGACCGCGATCGAAAAACTTCTACCAGAATGAGCTTTAACTTCCGCATTGTACGCATAATGCATGTAGAAAAGTGGATGTGGATCAACTCTCGAGTTGGAGAAATATCCTGAGATTGAATAAACATCCTACCCGGTGGATATTTATTTGTTGAGTATTTGAAAACTTACTGGGGAAATAAACAAACCAAAAGTTCAATGTAGTTTTCTGAGAACAGCTCAGAGAAACAAAATGGAAGAAGTCACTGTTGAGAAGATTCTTGTCTGAAAGAATTCTTGAAATTATCAAGAATAATGTTGTAGTAATCTTTTCTGAAGGAGACTTATAGTAAATTAAGCTTTGCTGGGGAAACTCCGTAAGAAAGCCGTGTGAAAAACTTCACTGGGGATTCCCAGTTGATTACTTTGCTAACATTAGAGTCCATTGAAAGATAGTTGTTTCATTGGGGAAGAAATCTCTGTTGGGGAAACCATCAGTTGTTTAAGGTCCATACAACTCAGGCCGAGGAAAGATAATTATGTCTTCCGAGAACTAATCTCTTCAATTTGATCCTCACAGGATATTTGCTTTCGGAAAAACCTCAAAAAGATTATTAATCGAGCTAATGTGCATGAGTATGAGATGCATGATAGATATGCATGATGATTTTTTTGTTTGATGCAAAGAGTATGTGATTTCGACACGCTCGTAAAAGAAATGTCATTGGGGAATCCAATTGACGCTCTGACACAAGAGTTCACTAGGATGATTAATCACTTCCTGGAAGAGACTTTTCTTGAGATTTGTCATCATTGTCAACTTATCTTTCACCCAAGCATTTAATTTGAACCGGGAGGAAAACTAAATTGTTATTTGAGAAATAGTCTTTAGCTCACACTAACTTTATTTTGAATAGATCCTAGATTCCGCTCGTTTATGCATGAATATATTGTGATACGACATGAATGAATGAATGAATGAATGAATGAATTGATGCGTGAATATACTGGTTGATGTATTGGTTTATCAGATTGAATCCTCGACATCGCTGGTTCAGAGGATAGAAGAAAATGGCACAATACGATGATTGACCAAGCTTCATATGTCAATTGTCACCGAAGGGCTACAATGCCGATTCTGTAGAAAGAAGAATAGCAAACTCAATTGATCGATATAGATGAGAGGAGTTCCCATGTGGGAATGCAATTTTATTTGCAATCAAGAAATATCTCGCCTTTAGAATCTTAACATGCCCCAAAATTTATTAGACCTTCGAGAAATTTTTCCGAAAAGGAGTGCCCCCATCCCTGTTCTACAATATTTCATCGATCGTCAAGATTTCAAAGGAACCGTTATTTTAATATGGGAATATTATGCTCGATAGAGCTTTGGAATTATTTCTACATCTCAAAATAACCTCCTTAATTTTATCAATCTCAAAGTAGCGACGCTGCAAACATGGACAACCACCCGATTAGCCTTGGGAGACTCCAACGCCTCAAGTAATTTCTTCGATCAATTAAAACTTTCAACAAGCTTGCTTTAGAATGAATCTTGAGAGACTTCTACGCCTCAAGTGATTTCGATTGACCGCATCCGAATAAAGAGCTATGCAAACATCGGAAGACCTTCCTAGATGAGCTCTAGAGAGACTTCCACGCCTTAAAGTAATTGCTTCAGATCGATTGATTCTTGAAATGATGATTGTCCCTGTGCTAAACGCTTCTTGAGAAGGACCAAATCACCGTTGATTTCTCTTTAAGGACTCGCCCTAGACCGTAGAAATTCGAGGAGTGAATTTGACTCGATTGCCCCTGTTGGCTGAATCTTGAAAACAACTTATGATATGCTTAATGAGTCCTTAAACGCCCCGCTTCCTTGATACAAATAAATGATCAAGTCTTTCGACAAAGTTAAACTCTTCACCGATGTTCATTATGTAACTTTAAATGTCAACTAATTGTTTTACATGTGAAGAATATTTATTACGACAATTATAATGCAACATTTATGCGTCTTGAAGTTTTGTATAAAAAACATTACGAT
Organism: Vicia sativa; assembly: GCA_021764765.1. Taxonomy (NCBI): domain Eukaryota; kingdom Viridiplantae; phylum Streptophyta; class Magnoliopsida; order Fabales; family Fabaceae; genus Vicia; species Vicia sativa. The sequence continues at coordinate 96,622,885 of CM038794.1, read as the reverse complement.
TTTTTTTTTGGTGAGTGAAACACTTTTAGAGCGCAACACTGAAAACCTTTTATTTTTGTGTGAAAGATAAGACAAGCATATGATACCAACACGTATACTTAGTATGCATCGAGAATCGTGTAAACACGATCTCGTCGTCGTATGATTTTGAATTAACCAATGCTTCAATTAGGACTTTTAAGGGTTGTAACGTGGCCTGGTTCACGGTTTTTTTAAAAAAAAAAGATTTTTAGGCTCAAAATTATTTGGTGCCCACCCATTCTCCATGATGTTCTTCAGTCCTAAGTTCAACTATCTTGATACGAGCACTAATCTCTCTCGAAAAGCATTATAATGGTCGAGGAACCAACAGGTTTCTTGGACACGACAATCACTCACATTTTGTCTTTTGGTATTTAACCACGTGACTTGTTCTTTGCATTTCCTAAATTTGCCTGACTTTTTCGACTTAGCGAGATTTTTGTCTCTTTTTTTCATTCATTTTTTGAACAAGTCGTGGACCTATATACTATCCTTGATTTGTTAGAAGTGATTTGTGACTATCTGAGGCTTTGGGTTGATGAGGGATAACCGTTGTTGTATCCTTTGATGCATACTCTCTTAATGAGTTCTGAATTCCCGATCAAATTAATTGAACACTACCCGCCCACAGGGTTAAAAAATGAGGGTTTTTTCTGAATAGAAAAGAAACTCCTACTTCAAGGCTCAAAGGGGTTAACGAGGGTCTATCTCCCTTATAACTTCGGTGTTTGGGGATTTGAAACAAGGCCTGTACATCATCAGCAAGGTCCTACTTAAAAACATACGACTAGAGATCTAGCGTTTTTTTCAATTATTATCATCCTCCCTCCAAATCTTTGCCTAGGGCGAAAGAAATGGTAACGTTGGTATCAAAATGCTCACAAATCAAATAAATAGTGATAACGAATGGATTGAGTGATAACGAATGAATTACTTCAAGACAAACATACTTATTGCATTAAGATAAAAACAAACAAGTTTCTACATGCAAACAAAGTTTAAACAATTAAACAAGATACACATGAAAATGCAGTAAAGATTGTCGTTGTTGAGGAGACTTGAGCTCCGTCTGGACTTGTTGATTCAAAAGACTTTCAGTAGGCTTGGCGTTCACTTGAGTACGGGGTTTCCATTCACAAACAGATTCCCTCCTCGAAGAGTCAAGTACTTCTAGTCAATCAAATGTTGAACTTTGGCTTTGTAGGCATTGCAGTCCTCTGTTGAGTGGCCTACTGTTCCATCATGGTATCCACATCGTGCGTAATGATCATAACCAGGCAGGAATAACTTTGGTGGTTTATGGCATAAGTTGACTGTAGGTCATTGGAATTGAATCAAGAGGAACCTCCCTCTTTTCCAAATTATTCCGAGGTACGGTTTGATTTTGAGAGTTCCGACTCTGAAGTTGAGGAAGATCAGACAAAAGTTGTTGATGCAAAGACTTGAAAGACGATAATGGAGGATAATGAGTTGGTGTTGCAACTGACTTCCCTTTGCTAGAACTTGAGATATCTTTGTTGAAGGTTACCACCTTTTCTGAAGTGATCGCTTGATCCATTCCAATGCTGACATTATTCTGCAGAGTCTCAATTTCATTTTGGCAAACAATTATCCCAATGAGTTTTGGAAATCCCCTTGTGACTGGTATCATCAGAATTTGAAACCAAAATGTCTAAACTCGAGTCATTCTGTTTGAAAGATAAAATCTTGTCATCAATTAGCTTGAACCATGCATTTAAAGGCTAAACAAATCTCGCCCATGTCCTGCAGAGTCAGCATGAAAAGCACATTTAGCTCTTTCATCAAACCAAGCTTTAGCAACCCCTGGTACTAGCTTCAATTCCCTTGGTATCACAACACCACTCTGAATCAAGTAAGGAAAAAGTAGAGAATATGATATCGGGATTGGCTGAATATCCTGTTGAGCATATCGGGCGTAATGCGGTTAATATGCCGATTGGCTCCTTCTTTGGCGGTGGGAGGCAATCATTGTTGAGGAATCAAGGTGAAGGACGATGATGACGCTTAGTAGAGCATTTTGAATCTGGAGAGTTCTTTTCACATGTGGATGTACTTGACCATAAGCACATCCGATGATAGAGCTGCAACTAAGTTTGTAAAATTGGTGTGGTATTGCATTCTCTCTTCAACACAACTTGCAAGAGATCCATGACCAAGCTTATCTGACTTTTCAAATGCTTAACTTCGGCCTTCAAAAGTTCCTGACCACGTTGAAGCTCGTCTATAGCCTTCTGAGACATCCTTCAAGTTTTGAACGCGTGTCGAGTAATCGCTTGATCTTTATGGACAGAGAGAGATTTTCCTGATGAAGATGAAATTCATGGTAATGCATGAAAGAATGCAAATGTAATGTAATGGTAATGCATGTTAGAATGCAACATGATGGTAATGCATGTAAGAATGCAACGTGATGCGATCATATGGATGTTATGCGCAAAATCACATGTAAAGTTAAACAAATGGGTTTAAAAGGGACGGACTCGGTTTCGACGCTCACCCAACATTTCTACAGATGGTTTCAGTATTTTTGATACAACAAACATAAATTCTAATATTGAGTCCATCGAAATGATACTTGTAAGGTCGCAATATTTTTTCGAGAGAATTTGGTTTGAGGGAGAATTACGATTATCCCGAATAGACAAAGGTGTTTAACGATCTAACAAACGTAACTCCTCGATAATGGATATAAACGGGTACTCAAAATCATTGATCCCAACTTTGGTATATCATTTTCACCGCCAATAAATTTGTGACTAGATGATATATCCAAGAACGCTCATTTGAGCATTCTTAAAGCCCAAAGGTTAGTTTTCCTTAAGGTCAAAACTAGGGAAAATCCTTCAACAACACTATCGCCAATGCAATAACTTGCAATTGGCAATAATGTTCGAAAGAACCTCCCTAGGTGTGGTCTTCAGACCAACTTACAAGACATTTCCGCCTAGCAAATCATATTACGCAACCACTCTAATTTATGTGTTCTATAGCCTTGGTATGGGCTTTTCCTATGATCCCATCCATTATTCCACACCGATAATATATTAACAAGGTAATAATTAAAGCAATAGGAAATAACTGATTAAATCATAAACATAAAATAGAGTGATAAAAGAAAGTGAAAATAAACACACATACGATGAACTAAACTAGGGTTGACACGCTTATATGTTTTTTCCCCAGTGGAGTCGCCAGCTGTGATGACTGGTTTTTTCATCGGTTGTTTTAAAAACAATGAAGTCGCCACCTAATTTTATTTGTTCTAAAAGAATGGGAAATTATAGATAAAACCCATAGAATTTGGATAAGGCGGTCTACATGACCAAAAGATATGAATTCGGGAGTCGGTTATGTAAAGGGAAGGTATTAGCACCCCTTACATCCATCGTACTCGATGAGACCCATTTAGTTCTAAGTGTTTGTGTGTGTGTTAAATTTCTAATTTAAGTTATGATCGAGAAATAAAAGATATGGGGTTTATTTATTATTATTTTGAGTTTGGCACTTTTCGTAACTGCAGCCTACGTATTCCCTGTGGGAAAGTCAAACTCGTAGTTCCTCTTGAAAAGGTTTTATTGGTTATGTTGATTTTATAAGAAAAATCGTGCTTTAGACATTTCAATTGCTTGAACTTGGACTTGTTTTGTTTGTTTGAAAAGCTTAAGTCTTCGCTCGTGTTTGAATGGCTATTGTACAATTTTGTAAGAAAAGAGTTTGATGATCGACATGAGCGATAAAAGAGTTTGAGTGAGTTGAGTTATTTTTATGTGGAGACAGTATTGGACCATAGCGCTCAACGGCTAATGCCCCAAATACTAGGATGAGGGACGTAAACATCCTAATCATCTTTTTCTACCCAAAAGTTTGTTGAGAAAAGGTGAGGTGAAACAAGGTTCACGTTAATTAGATTCATTTGAAGCCAAACATACAATGAGGGTCGAGCATAGGACTGACTACCATATGTTTGGGAGGAGAGAAGTAGAATATTTATTTATGAAAATATTTTGAAAAGAATCTCGACGCTGATTGAGGTTTAGAAATTTAATTATGAAAGTGTTTTAGATGGGGTTTTGAAAATGGTTTTGAAAAGTGAAGGATATTCACAAGAAGTTTTGAAAAGATTTAAGTAGGAAAGAAAACATTTTTGAAAAGTATTTAAAATACTTAAAATGTCCCATTTTTAAGTTAGTAAAATATAAAAAGAAAATATTTTTGGATTTTTGACATAATCATAAAATAAGCATATTAAATGACAGTGTGCAAAAAATCATCTCAAATGAGAAGTTTTGATTGATTTTTGAAATTTTGAAGTTTGTTAAAAACTTAAGAAAATTAGTGATAAAAGAAGGTTTTGGTCCTAAGGAGGTTTGAACCTGACCCTTGGTTTAGAAATGATAAATTTTACCATCGAGCCATGTGTTTAACTTGTCATTTACACGCTCCATTTGATTATATTTAAAACAAGTTTTGAAAATAGTAAAATGGAAAGATGAAAAAATGGTCTCAGGGGATTCAACCCGGACCATAGGCAAGGCAAAGGACATGAAAAGCGCGACTACTACCGGGTGGCTATACATCCGTGAATAACACATGAATCATTAAATATATTCTAAAACAAAAATTGAATTTTCCAAAACCAAAACGCGCGATCAACTCATCTTCCTCTAGATTCCTAGATTCTTCATTTCTTAATGAAATCAAATTATCCAAACATCAAACTTGTCTGATTTTTACCAGAACATGATTATGTCATTTAATTTCATTTATTTTAAGCTTAGAATCATTAATTTTGCATGAACACAAGAACCCTAATTCTAAGTTTTGATTATGAAATTATGTATAAGCACAATTTAAGCAATTGTTCGAGGGTTATTAATCGTTGATAGTGTAAACAAATGGCAAGCTTTTTAGCCGAAAGTTAGAAATCACAGTAGTTTAAAGTTCAAGTTTATACCTCTTTAAATTGAAATCGTGTTTTTGTGGAGGTGTTCTAGATGTTTTGGATGATCGCAATAAGTGATGTATGGAAGGTATTGGTATGCTTACCTTGGTTTGAAATGGTCCGATTGTTCGACCAAGTCCAGCTTTCAGCATTTGAAGTGAGAATCGATTCATGATTCTGTGTTTACAAAGGATAGAATGATGATTTGGATTACTTCTATATGATGTATAGAAGGTGTTTGAAGTGCAAAATTATAACAAGCACGAGTGCATTAAGAGTTTGGAAGTTATGGCTCAAATTTGCATTTTATGAGTTTTGGAAATGATTTCTGGAGCAAACTGATTTTGGCTTGTTTTCTGAGGGTTTGAAGTTCCAAACAATTTCTAAATGATATTTAGAACATGTTAGAATGACACCATTGGTTGGAACTTGCAAGAATTGCAATTTGGGATTCTAACCTCTTTGAAAAACTTAGAAAACTTGCAAAATAAGAAAGAAATTAGAAAACAAGTTTGGAATTGTTTTTGTGTGTTTTTGAATGAAGTAGGAACCTCTATTTATGGGCAAAGGATTATGAAAATGTCAAGGTAATATAAGATTAGAAGAGCAACTTGGAAGCTTAAGGCTTAAGAAAGAATATTCCTTCATTAAATGCAAATGGAATCTTTTTAATCATTACTTAAAAACACTCAAGTGTTTTTATTCTTTCCTAGCAATTTACATAAGATTTTTTTCTTAAATTCTATCTCATGTAGTGACAAGGCTTTTAGAAGGAGAAAGTTGCAAAACAACTTGTAATTTTGATGCATGATTTTGATATCCATGGTTTGGAGCTCTATGTTTCAAAAATCAAAACCATAGCTAGACAAAGTGTTTTGCAAGTTCTTGGACTTTTAGAAATATTGTAACAAGACCTACAACTTTCATGTTTTGAGTTTTTCTTGAATCAAATGGATCTAGGTGAAAATGGCCATGAAAGTGAGGAAAACTATGTTTCTTAACACTTGAAAAATTTCTATGTTAGAAAAATTCAAATCTTGACTTTTGTTGACTTTTTCATATTTCTTGATTTTTATGATCATGATGGATTATTTGAAATGTTTTATGATTGAAAAATTTGATTCGAAAGTTGACCAAAAGTCAAAGTTTGACTTTTTGAGCAGATGAATTTTCATCAGATGGTTCAGAATTTGTCTGATGAAGAAACATGGGTTTTGCAATGTTTTGAATCAAGAAATTAGGTCAAGATGTTGCATTGAAGATGTTAAGATCAATCTTCAAGCAAATAGGTCATCCATTCAGCAGAAAGTCAATGATTCACTATCTTTGATCAAAACCCTAATTGGTCGATTAAAGGTAGATCATGAGAAAAAGTTGGGAATTTGAAGATCAAATGTTGATGATTGATTAAGATAGATCAATTGAGTTGAGTGGAAACTCAAACACTAATTGATTATCTCTTGAACAGATGATTTTTTTTTATAAAATCCCAATTTTGACTTTAGGAGTACACGCACGATCTGTCTTGTTCTGAAACTGTTAGTGATGCAATGATCTTATGAGAAATACAAGGGAATAAAGTCTTGATCTTGTGCACTTTCAAAAGAGTGTATTCCTTGAAGAAGGGATGTCTCATGATTACTCCTCATAAACACAAACTAAAAAGTTGTTTCCTGAAGTTAAAACCCTGAGCTTAGGAGGGTAAATTTTGGGGTGCGACACAACTCCTTCGTCAACTCGCAATTTGATCGCAGATTTTAGCCTCTTTTCCTTTTAGGACCTTGTTTTGTCGTCTCGATTAATGTGCCTTATCCCTTAGACCACCGCTTTGGTTTTCTTCACCATCTCCACATTCTTCTTCACCGCCGTTTGTTTGGTGTCGACCAACTGTTCAGCTTCCTTTCATCTGAGTGATATTTTCCAGCAGGGGAGAAAGGATGTTTTCAAATGCTGCTATCATGAGCTTTGAGAATTCATAAATCTCAAGATCTTTTAACTGAGCGATAGCATCCAGAAGCTCAAGTCCAAGGGCTGAATCCTTATGCAGCAAATGAGGCAAGTCAGGATTAAAGGCATGGATACGAATGGTCGGTCAGCTTGTTGACTTTAGTTGCTTCAGGTCCCAGCTTGTCTCCATAGACCTGAGAATGGTCAGAATCTGAAGATGAAACGTACCGATTCATGAATTGATCCAATCTTGCCAAAGCGGCATCAACATCATCGACATCCATGTCGACTGAAACATCCTTCGCCCCAGAGGGGCCAACTGAATTATCCCTATCAGAAAGACTCTGAATCTGGAGTGGCGCGGTGACGGTTTGAGGAACCTCTGAATCCTGCAGGGAATCTGAAAGACTAGAGTCAGAGCTAGTCGAACAATAATCTTCATGCCTGGAAGGACTAGTGACCGAATTAGAGTCACTAAGGGAAGCCCAAGTAGTGAATTCAACAAACTCACCAGTTGCTACGTGGGGAGTTCACAGCCGAGGCAAGAGGCTTTTGAAAGAGGAGTGTAGTCCGCACGCTATGGCGTTGTTCGAAGGTCTGACCTAGAAAAGTATAAACATCACATCGATGTATAATTCAAGATGTCAAAGACACTCTGTGAGGATACGATAAATACCGTGGTGGTGGAGGGATTCTTGTTTCGCTCCTCCAGCAGTAAACATTAGCAAAGGTCGTCCGCCGCTTTTATTGACGCAGCACAAGTGTAGGGTCGGAGTGATAATAGTTGTATTTATTATGATATTACTATCAGCATGTGAAAGTAAGGCAGTGTCGTGACAAGGAGTCAGGAGCACTTTACCTCGCCGTCTCGTGATGAGTGGTTGTTCATCGACCATTGTCGGCTCCACCTTCTTATCACCTTTCACTCCTGAGTCTTCGGCCGTGGGGGCTTTATTTTTCTTTGTTTTTGCCGTTTCCTCAGGCAAAGTCGCGTGCCTCATTTTGTGGCCTTTGGATTTTCGGGAGTGAGGAGACTGAGCATCAGGTGATGGTTGTAGAAACAAAGAAGATATCATTAGAGAAATCTTAAATCCTTATTCAAAACAATCAAAAGTAATAAGTTGTATACCTCAGTGCTCCCATTGTGATGAGACTTTTTGTCCTTCTTGGACCTTTTGGATATAGTGGAGGGAGCAGTCGAATCCGTTGAGCATTTTCGACTCTGCTATAAGAGAAATAGAGACGTTAGTGGATTGGTGAAAAATAAGATGTCGAAGAATAAACATTCACACTTACAAGAATCGCCTTTCAATGTATGTAAATTGGTTCATCATCGGAGAGAGTGTGAATGGTACGAATCGCAAGGCATCAAGTATAAGTGAGGTGTCGAATAAGAAAACATGAACATAGGTATGAGTAAAACATACCTTAGACTATGAGGAGCCTCCGCTTTCAATAGTAGCAAGTTCTGCCCTGGGAAACTATCCGCAAGTGTGGGTACAACTAGAAAAAGCTAAGTCAAATAAAGATGTAAATCAAACTGTGAAAGGAAACAAAACTTTCCAGAAGTGGTTACCCTTGGGTACTTCAGCAAGCTCTCTCACATATTCAAGGTCGATATGAAGAAAGCCTGGGTATTCATGTAACCAATGCTTCAACGGAACCACCCTATCAACTTTCTTTTTGTAAGTGTTTTGAATGTTCGACCAAGAGCTATCCCACCAATCTAGGATAGGTGGTCGAAAAGCCAGAGCCAAAGGGCTAGTCAGCAAAGGAGGAAATTTGATTTTTCCAAAGTGAAGTGCGAAGATTTTCTTCACAGAATCGAGATTTTGAGGTGAGGAATCCTCCTAGTTACCTTCTCCTTTAGCTCTTGGGCCGCGTCATGAATGGTTCGATGAAGATTTTTTGTCAAGTACACCACTTTGAAAAAATTCTAGAAAGCTTGAATTTCTCGATGAATCATTTTACATTTTGTTGTCTTCTCAAAAGTATTGAAAGCCACAGTTAACTCATTCATTTTGCCAAGAAAGATCACTTACAAAAGTAATAAGATATGACCGCCACCAAGTTTTAAACTATCGGGCGTAAGAATGCCGGTTTAAATGGAGTGAATGTAAGATTGGCTCGACGAGCCCATATGGTGTTGACACTCTCCTGATTACATCCCAGCTTTGGTCATCTAGAACATCAATAAGTAAATCGTGGGACGGATATAATGACCTAGGTATAACCGACAGAGCCCAAACTGCTTGGCCACCAAATGGGTTGGTAAGTTGCAAGGGCGGTGGGTGATGGAGTGTGAAATTGGGGCCGAAAACGCCCAAAGGACCAAAGATCTTTTCGATGCTTTGCTTGGTTGTGGGAAAAGATTCACACCACAATGGCCTGCCACAATGCAAATGGAGCCATCGTGAGGTGAAATCTTCATGTAAGCATGATGTTGAAAAGCATTGAAGACTTCGTTATTAGGGCCTCACTGCTTTGAAAATTGAAACCTTCTTCCGCCGAAAAGGCTTCACATCTTCGAAAAAGTGGTATTTAGCCATTGCAAGAGCTGAAGGACCATGGATCAGACGATTTTCCTTTTGTATTGTGGGGTCGAAACTTTATCCGATCGACCACGCGTCATAGAGGTATAATGAGGCTAAAATTAATTGGCTATCCGACGACTCGAACAAAATAAGTGAGATACCGAGAGTCGAAAGCAACATGCTCCTCATCAATGATTTCCTCATATTTGCAGTGATGGTGGTTGATGAAGTTGGTGTAGGTTGGATGTTTGGATTCTCCAACGTCGAATTTGATGGGAATTAGCTCATGGTCGGTATGATTGAAGATGGTTCCAGTAGGCTTTACGCCAGTTAAAGTAGCCACATCCAGCAATATGAGGGTTATCATACCACACTTTGTATGAAAAGTGTTAGTGGATCCTTCCTAGAAGTATAAGGCAGCCAATAGCATGCCACCAGAGTAGGGTGTGCCGACACGAGAGAGGGTCAATAGGTCATAGATACCCATTTCCCTCCATTGTTGGTCCTTGTGTTGTTCCAATCTTTCCATCCAAGCCCTAAACCTAGGGCAATTCAAGGGGGAACGGTGCGAAAGTTCCTATCAACAAACTGCAGAGAGATAGGGTTTATTGAGGTAATTAGAGGGCTACTACGTTGACTAGTGGGAAAAAATGCGCCTGCGTCATCTACATAAATCTCAGAAGGAACGTCAATAGGTAGTGGACCTAGAAAGACGTAAGGTTCATCATCCAACCGAAATGAATGAGTGCCTGTGATTGCCAAATCTGGATTTTCAGAGAACTATGGCTCCGGGACATAGGGTTTGCCATCATGGCGGAGTCAAGAGTTACGGAGGAGCATTGAGATGTTCTTTCCGCCATTGTCGAGGATGAAGATGGTGAAAATCGATGGTTTTAAAGACTGGTTTGAATTGAGAAAGAAGAAAATAGCTTGAAATTGTTGTTTGGTTAAAGTGAACGCGCTAATAATGGCGATAACCTATGATTTTGGGATTAAAGGAAAGAAGAAGTTAGGGCTTTGAGATTCTCTCTGGTTTCTGGGTTTGAAAAGTGAAAATATGAATAATGCAAGTATCTGGTTTTCTTTTGTTTAAGGAATGAAAGCGAAGAGAAAAAGAAAGAAAATAGGAAAAACGTCTATTTATAGGCGTAAGGATGAGGAGAATGAAAAGGCGAAAGTGATCGTGGCAATTCCCTAGGGTTTCAATCGTGTCTGTCGAGGGACACGTGTAGGCAGATAAAGCCTCTAGCGTGATTGGCCACACCGACTACCTAAGTCATGATGTTCAAGCATTAAATACTCCCACGTCTCGAGATAAAAGCAATATACGTTTCTATGATTGCCTGACGTCATGAAAAGACTGGAACATTGAGTTGTCTTCATGAAGGTAGCGGAAACGACTGAACCGACGTAAGGCGAAACTTCATAGATACCATTGTCTCAGGTTCGACAACATCAAGAATTCGAAAATGGTATCTCTGGGGGGCATTTTGTTAGCTGGAAATTTGTAAAGTATGTTTAAGGGCATGGTTCAAAGGCAAAAGTCCCTACAGGTTAAAGACTACTCTTAAATAAAGTTAGGTTCTGAAGATACTTTACAAAACAAAGTTAGAAGCACCAGAAAGATACATGTCGGTTGAGAAGCTGAGTTAGAAGGCCAAACCAAATCGACCAAACAGCCAGAGCGAAACAGTGCCAAAAATAAGAGTAAGTCAACAAATTGCATGGTGGTCATCGACGGGTTTGGTCGAATGAAGGCATCGTCAGTGCTTCTACCGTCAAGATGCAGTTGGGACTTAGGAAATTTTGTTATGTTTCAAGAAGATGGATCGAAACCAAAAGCGCTTCTTTCCGAAGTGGAAGAAGAAGTCAAATGAGGAGATCGTGGGTGGTTGCCCGTAAGATCGAGGATGGAAGCTTTAAACGGATGGCAAAATCGTAGCGGAAGTTTCTTTAAGTTTAAATCGCCGTTGATTAGTTTTAGCAGCTACTTTGTAAATACTATAAATAAGTTAGAATGTTAAGGATTCGGTGTTCATTTGTACTCTCAAACTGCCACAAACTCGCCTAATTCGCTAAAGGAAGAAAGAGTAACTCAAGCTTTGATGTGGAATCACCATATTTTCTATTTCAATGCAATCAATTTACGCTTAACTTTATATTTACTTTTTTCGCTTATCAGATCATTTAACAAAACATTTCAACGAAACTATTGGTCACGAGTCACCAATAGTCGAACTCTCAGTGTGGAAAGCTATTTGTTTCCTCGTGCTCGAAACCTTTCGGGCCAAGGTCTTTTCGCCACAACCTTAGCACGGTCTTGATATCAACTCGGTCGATCTCGCGAGTAACCCTTAGTTTTAGGACTTGGAGGACCACGTTGTTTACCATTTTCCACAAGAACACAATCCCATTTAAGAATAAATGTCATTGAGAGGATGCTAGAATATATTCAATAATCTTGAGTTCATATATTTGTTCTAAGGAAACATAGGAAATTAGGATTGAAATTCTAGTATCAAATATAAGATGTCGAAAGTGATGTCACGACACTGATATCTGTTCTATGAATACTTCCAGTACAGAATATTAAAGTGCAGAAAAAGTAGCAACATATTGAATTATTTACCAGCTCGATTCCAATCAACTCACGTCTGGGGCTAAAGCCAAAGATGAAGTCCACTATTAGCGTTAATGCAAAGCTAAACCTTCATGTTTACACTCCTCACTTAATCACTACCCAATGACCCTTCTACCTAAGAAACCTATCCTAGATATGAGAACCAACACTCCCTAAGTCACACACGGTGACAATCAACTAGAACGAATATTGAAGATACCCTTCAAAGACACACAACCACTCTTGCATCAAAGTTTATGGTGATTGACAAATTACAACTCAACTAACGTCCTACTCAAGTATCAAAGAATACGAGAGAGGCTCACAATTAACAACTAACAAGTAAAACAACCAACAAATAAACAACCAACAATGTAAATTCTAAGTCTAAGTTCATCGAATGGCCAACCCGCAAAACAGGTTTGTAGTCGTTAAATAGAGTAACAACATCTAGGGTTTTTACTCACAAGTCTTCAGCGCCCTAAGCTTTTCCATAGAAGTAGGACATAATATCTCAAGAATATTGTTGAAGACGTTACATAAGCTTCCTTAATCGAAACATAAAATTAAAACAAACCGACTTCCTAAAATATATGAACTTAAAATAGTTCAATTGCTTCACATGTCAAGACATCTCATTGCCCAAGATTCTTCATGGCATTTTTCTCGAGAATGTTTTACCAAAATTCGCCCAATCAATAACCAATGTGGATAGTAAACCTCAATCTTGGCAAGTTTTTACATTTGATAAAAGTCCAATTTTATTGTTTTAGTGTTATTTTAAATTGAAAGACAATGATTCAAACCAAAACAACCTTGTTACATTTTAAACTTGAAACGATAGTAATTATAGAAGCAGTAATATCACCCAATCTCTATGGATACGATACAAAAATATTTGTCGAAATATACTTTAAACACTCTAAGCATGAGGTTTTTTCCAATATAAGCAACTCTATTTTTCCTAACACTTCAAGACTTGAATCAACATTAAGCTTGGGTTACTTTGGTTCCATCGAAAATTCATGTTTTTGGTTGAGATGCATAAGAGAGGCTTGCAAACCCATGTGGAGTTACATAAGAGGGTATTATTGGGGATGCAAATGACAAGGTATGTACTTCTTGTCTTTTAGAACTTGAAACAGTGAATCATATTTTGGTGTTGTGTCCATTTGCAAGAAGTGTCTAGTAAAAAGTGTCTGCATGGTTAGAATTGGTCATGGTGAATATTTCGAGGCTTGTGGAGGACATGGGGTGGTTTTGGAATTCGGTGTTGCGCAAAGTGTGCTCTAGAAAGAGATTATTAATATGATTAGCAACATGTTGGGTTCTATGGAACATGAGGAATTCCATAATTTTCAAGGCGTTAGTTTTGAATGAAGGTGACGTAGTGGATAATATAAAAATTATCTCTTGGCTTTGGAACGTAACAGGTCAAAAGTCCAATAATAGTTATAGCTTTTATTTATGGAGTCCAAATTCTTTAGAGTTTCTAAAGATTAATCGAGTCTTTGTAATAACCTCTTGTACCTGGTTAATTTTAATTCCACTGCCTATAAAAAAAAATTTAATAACCCTAATTCCAAAAAAAATAAATATCATCCCACCTTTTTCTTCATTGCTACTTCATTATCTTCCACTCTTCCATCTCTTCTTTCCTCCTTTAACTATGTAATATTTTTGGAATATTTATTCTATGTGATTCTTCTTCTGCATATGACATGGATCTATATGATTTTTCTTCTTCTATTTACCATTTGACCAAATAGAAGACCTTAATCTTCCTATTTTATCCTAAATTTCTGAAATGCGGTTTATCCAAAAGAAGTGGGGTTTTCGGCACCATGGTAAAATTGAAGTTCTCATAAAAAGTCTCATAAAAATATTTGATGAAGATTTGTTTTAGAAAGATTTGATTTAACTACACCATCAAATTTATCTTTTCTTGATTCTGAATACTTTTACCTATTTATTTTGTTATTGTTAGTGTTGATTCACTGAATGATATATTCTGTTTTGTTTTGATTCCTTTCCTCTTTTTTTCTCCATTTTCTTTTTCATTAACCCAACCCAAATTCGTGAACCTAGATTCAATATTGTATATTGAGACTCGCTTTGATTCATGAACCAAGACGTGTATGGTTATGTTTTCACAAACTGTGGAAATTTTACATCTAGCATCACTTCACTATTAATGATGATTTCATGACATTTGTTGGTGATTTGTGGTAAGTTTAATGGGTAATTAAAATTCGGTTATGGGGCCTCTTAGATTAGCATGACGATAGAAGACCATGTTTCTATAGAATTTCATTCAAACTTTTGGATATGTGAATGTGATTGTGACTTGATAGCATTTGTTTAAGTGCTATTTGAAACTGAGTCTAATTTTTTTAATAGGTGGCTTTTATTTAATTTTGATTGAAAGAGTATGTAGATCTGAAAATAGGGTTTTAGACAGGCGATAATAGTTTTTATTTTTATTTTTATCATTAATTTAAACAAGAAAAAAATTCCATATTTTTCTAGAAATGTTTTAATGGAGTTCAGTAATGGATATGAATTGATAATATATTAATTTTATATTAATTATCATTTTATAAAATGTCAATAAATTATCAAATCATTAAGATATTTTTGAAATTTAAATATGACTTGTCATTTAATTTAGTTGTGATTGGTTGGTAGTATAAAATTATTTTATATTGTCGATGTATATATTTTTCATATAAAACAAGATGAAGAAGCAAAAAATGTATACGATGATTAAATATTAAAATTATTTTATTAATATTTTTTAATTATATAATTGATTTATGAATTATACAATTAAAAAACCAAATTGATTAATTGTTAAAGAAAATTAAGAATATTTTTATGTTTTGTGGATAAATTAAATGACATGGAAATTAAGAATAAAAAAATGTATTGTACTTATGCCACCTATTTTTACATATCAGCTGATTTTTTATCAAAAACTAAATAGAAGACTACAATTATTTAAAAACAAAATAGATGATTGATTTCGTAATTGTATTAAAATGGGGAAGACTAAAATTGAAATTTAGATAATATTAAATGACAACTTATGGAAATTTTTAGTAGATTATTTATGCAAAATTTTAAAATCGGTACTGAAGAAAAAACCGTTAAACCATGTAAGTCAAGGTTCAATTGAATCAACGGATTAAATCGTAATTGAACTCTATATTAAATTTAAACTAATAAAATAAATAAAGACACTACTAAATATCCTAATAAAACTAATTTATATCACAATTTATAATATACAATTCTCAAATAATATCATGATAATATTTCACATTTTTTCCAGACCAACATCAATTACCCCATGTCCACAAATATTATATTATTTCTTGTGTTTCTATTTGAATTTACATTATCTTTTGTCTTTTTATTTTATTATTTATATTCTATATATACAATTTAAAATGTTTGCTCTAACTAGATTTAAATAGAAATAAAATAAAGTAAAATATAAAACAAAATTAATTTTTTGAACCGTCATATTCACCAAAGTTGGTTCCAATTTTAAGGCTATTTTAATTTTTGCAATTGAAATAATTTAATTCCAATTTTATAGACATAACTGTTTATTATTTTAAACGAAATCAAATTAAACAATGATTCAAGATTCAACCGATTCAATCCACCATTTCAATTCAATTTTTAAAATAATGCAGTAACATACGATCTTAAATATGAAACTAAATATGATTTCATTTACAAAGTTACTCTATAATTTTAATACGTCTACATCGTCTTTCAATACAAATCGCCTTGAAATATTTTGAACAATAAAGATACCAACAGTCAGAATCTTTTGAACACGCATTTCTAGCAGCTGTAAAAAAAAATTAATTGAATAAATGAGTTTGATGATAGCACTATGAAAAACAATTGTATTGTACAAACATTCAAATAAAAATTAATAAATTATTTAAGAATATGAGAATTTAATAATAATCATTATATTATTAATAATAATTGAGAGTGAAAAATATTTTTAAAATTGTTTTAATGATTTCTCTTTTTTATTAATACCACATAATTTATTAAATATTAAAATTTAAACTCAAACTTTTTTAATTGAATTATTAATTATCATATAAACTATTTATCTTATATATATATATATATATATATATATATATATATATATATATATATATATATATATATATATATATATATATATATATATATATATAGGACACTGAGAGTTACACATCACATTAATCACCGTTGAACATCATCATTGAACATATGATCATATTTGAGATTAATCTATAAAGTTTTACTATGTCATTGAACTACATCAAAATTAACGTTATATGAAAGTTCATTTTGACGTTAATTTTGGATATCTTGATCGATAGTAAAACTTTATAGATTAATCTCAAACTTTATAGGTATGATCTATATGATGATATGTTTCAATCCAACGGTTGATTTTAAAAAATATTAATCCTATGATTTTATATATATGTAACTATATATATATAATATATATATATATATATATATATATATATATATATATATATATATATATATATATATATATATATATATATATATATATATATATATATATATATATATATAAAGAAGTAAAGATAGCTTACCTTCAATGTTTTGTGCAACGGAATGTATAAAAATAAATATAATCATAACACAAACAAACTTAAACACCAGACTCATTTATTCCTTTTGCGTGTATCAAAGTGTTCTATAATAATTTTATAATTTATAAAGACTCTCTTCTCCTTACATCAATTAAGTAGTAGTTTTTAGAAATTATGAATTTATAAAAAATTATTCTCTTAATAATTATTATTATTAAATATCCTTCAATTACATCACTGTATAGTGTTTGTCCCTTTAATTTACCAAAATAAACACGTAACAAACTAGTTCGTAACCTTTAATGATATGAATGGTTATAAATAATATTTATAATATTTTTGACACATATTTATGAGTTAGTGAAGTGTATTGTTTGACCTCTCATAAAATATAGCTACTATATATGTTGGTTTTAGATTGATCAACAAATCCATAAAGTATTGTGAAGAGTTTTTTATTAGTAATATTTTATATTTTAAATAATGGAAATGCATGTTTCAACGACTAAAACTAGAAGAGAAGTTATTCAACTAGATAATCCTTTGAGTTATTTTCCTAAATTATAATAATTTATAAGATAAAATTTAATTTATATATTAGTTTGATAAAATGTATATTTTTACATGATACGTATGTAATTAAAGAGAAAGAATAAAGTATTTGAGAACGAGAGAAATTTGACAAAAGGTGTAATAATAGTTTAAGAAATTTCCATTAAAAATTCAGTAAATAATTTTGATATTTTAAGTTTAAACATTTAAATTACTTAAAATATTATTCAAAAATCCTTAATTAAACTGATTTGATGAAAACAAAGATAGTGGCGAAAACTCAAACAAATATCTGTGCTAGTTAAATGTGGAAGATACGTGAATAATTTATGAAAACACCCAAATGTTTATACTAGTTGAAAATAAAAAATAATTAAAAGTAGACACCTAGTACAACTAAAAAATATTTTATAACTTCTTACCATTTATAAATGAAGCTATGGTTATACTAAATATTTTCTTTACTATTTATAATGCACATAAAAATTGTATTAAAGTATATAAGAGTCATGTGGTATTATTATTTGGGTCAAGAAATCCTAGATATTTTAAAGTGTAATAAGATTTTGCGTATATGTCTGGTAATCACCATATTAAAAACTTATACGAATCAAGGGGAAGAGCTTATAGAAATAAGTTATTTCAGTAAACTATTTTGAACAATCTTATAGTGTGCTTTTAAGTTTTATAAGTTTTGAATTTTGTTAGCCCAACAAAAATATTTAACATTCAAATTAGGCCCTATATATAATTTTCACTCTTTTTAGCAAACTGTACTCAAACCATAAAAATATAACAAAATATTTCTCTCCCAATATTCACATCGCATACACCAAAGCAGAAATCATGTCATCCATACATGTTCTAAGTCCATCAACAAAATGCATCACGCTATACTGTTCAAAAAGGCCAACGCATATCCAAACAAAAATATATGTGCAAATAATTTTCATTCTAACCTCTAACAATTACACACAAACCATCAACCTCTAACTCTGACTTCACTAACTTCACTATTAACTTCATCAAAACCCTACTGCATAGTCACTACTAACTCAAACGCCACATTAACTGCATTTCCCTCATATATTCTCATTCATTCATGGCATAAGTAACAAGTTCCTTAAAGGTTCTCATGATTCACAATTCACATTTTCCAATGGCTTTAGCGTTGAATTAGATTCTAAAACTTTGGTATGTTTTTCACTAATTGAAGACCGAGAGCATGCCACATTATATAAATTGTCAAAGAACTGTGTATGCTACATACATGATGTTTAATGCATGACCTTCTCACAATGTCAGTATCACTCTGAACTCTGAAGAAATAAATAAAATAATATCATCAAAGGTTTTGAGTAATAAGGAGGTACGTAGCTTAATTTTCATTCCCAGTATAATGCTAACAATGACGAAGGCACCGTTGAAGGCTGGAACGCAGTGGTTTTGCTCGCGGAGGTTGGTTTCTCGTTGGTTTTATTGTGTGTGGGAGGAGCGATGGATGTGACGATGTTACGTGGTATGATCGATTTGCTTTGGTTTGGCTCTGCTTCTCTTTTATGTGAAGTTGCTGTTTTTTGTGTGAATGATTTCCTAGTATTCATAATTTGAAAATAAGCCTAACTTAGAGAGAAGAAGTGTTGAAGATGAAGAT
>CM038794.1:96447597-96603845 GCA_021764765.1 Vicia sativa | reverse complement strand
TGGAAGATTCTCCTCAGGGTCATGAGTTCGACCCCTGCCAGGACCGGTTTTACCTTTTCTTTTCCCAAACTTGCATTATTTTCTATGTTTTCATATTTTTAAATATTTTTGCATCATTTTAATTAATTTCATAATTTTATTTCTACATTAAAAAACCATCAAAAATTGTTTTTATTTTTACATTATTTTCATAAAACCTTTATTTAATTTATAAAATTAAAAAAATATAATTTTGCATGCATATTTATTTTTATTCATAATTTTGCATTTAAATCACTTTTAATTCATTTTTAATTATTAAAATGCATCCAAAAAATTATTTTAACATATTTATGTTATTTCCAGCATGTCATATTTTTTCCAATTAAAAATTTGCATTTTTTCTAACATTTTCTCTTATTTCGATTTCATCATATTTTCCGATTTCTCTTATCGTTTACAGGTTGATCCTATTCAGACGATTCTTCTTTATCATTTTATTTTTTCCAATAAAGTAATTGCTCATGAGATGTAATAGTTTAAATTAGGTTTTTTTATTTTCCGCAAGTTTAAATTATGTATCTGCCCCAAAGCCATGTAATAGCGTAGGACATTTACCTTTCCGCACTTTACATTCCGCATTTTAATTTCCGCACCCTATAAATTGCTAGTAACTAGGCGTGTATGGCAAGATAATAATCAACATAGCCCACTAATTTTCAAGATAAAATATCTGAAATCAACACACTCTTTCACACATGCACCCCTTAGGGTAATTCTCTCCCGATGCCTTACGAATTCACATGGTCAAGTCCCTCGAACGTAGAGGTATTCTAGCACCGTTGCCTTCAAAACAAATCATCATAGTCCCTTGTATACAAAGATCATAAGACCCACGATGTCGCCTCCGAATACATGATCTTGACCTCGATTGTCGCTACTTCACGAAAATGATGATAGCCCCTCGAACGTGCTAGGATACTTCCTACAGCCAGTTTTCTATGACCATCCGATGTCCCTTCGAATGTCCCGTGATACATCCAATGAATGGAATTACCTACCAACTAATGGTATGGCTAGCCTTTTCTAAAGGAACAAGAAACAACACGAAACGACCAATTCGGTAGGTAATAAGACTTTAGTAGTTGCGTTCTATCAAAATATTTTTCACACCTCACACTTTTGTCAAAGTTCAAACTCTTTTCAAAACGAAACATTTCTGAACACTTTGTATACATTCTTACTGAATCATTAAAGTCAAAGCGAAAATGCCTTTTCAAAACATTTTGTCAAACACACGTAAAGCACAATTTTAAAGTGATCTAAGAGTTAACTAAGAGTCTTAGATAACTACGGATGAAACGGGTGCTAATACCTTCCTTTTCATAACCCTTCTCCCTTACTCGTAATCTAACGAAGGTCTTTTTCTCACTTTTACCTTCCCTTAATTGATAAAATAAAAGTCGGTGGCACTTTTGCTATCCGCATTATTTGCGATACAAAACTAAAAAGCGGGCTCACCAGTATCACACACAAGAGTTCACTGGGACGATTAATCACTCTCCTGGGAAGAGACTTTTCTCGAGATTTGTCATTGTCAACTTATCTTTCACCCAAGCATTTAATTTGAACCGGGAGGAAAACTAAATTGTTATTTGAGAAATAGTCTTTAGCTCCTACGCTCAACTTTATTTTGAATAGATCCTAGATTCTGGCTGAAGTTTATGCATGAACATATTGTGATATGACATGAATGAATGAATTGATGCGTGAATATACTGGTTGATGTATTGTTTATCAAATCAACTCGACATCGCTTGTTCAGAGGATAGAAGAAAATGGCACAATACGATGATTGACCAAGCTTCATATGCTGAATTGTTACCGAAGTGGCTACAATGTCGATTCTTTGTTAAGAATAACAAACTTTTGAATTGATCGATAGTGATGAGGAGTGCCCTATGCGGGAATGCAATTGTATTCAATCAAGAAATATCTCGCCTTTAGAATCTAACATGCCCCGCCTATTAGACCTTCGAGTCTTTCCCTAAAAGGAGGCCCCAAGATCCCGTGTTCTACAACAATACTCTCACCGATCGTCAAGATTTCAAAGGAACCGGGTTATTATGATGGGAATATTATGCTCGATAGAGCTTTGGAATTATTTCACATCTCAAAATAACCTCCTTAATTTTATTGAATCTCAAAGTAGCGACGCTGCAAACATGGACAACCCACCCCGAGATTAGCCTTGAGAGATCCAACGCCTCAAAGTAATTTCTTCGATCAATTGAAACTTTCAACAAGCTTGCTTTAGAATGAATCTTGAGAGACTTCTACGCCTCAAGTGATTTCAGATCGATCCAGATCTCAATAAAGAGCTATGCAAACACGGGAAGACCTTCCCAGGGACGAGCTCTAGAGAGACTTCCACGCCTTAAAGTAATTGCTTCGCATCGCTGATTCTTGAAATGACGATTGTCCTGTGCTAAACGCCAGGGACCAAATCACCGCTGATTGCTTTCAGGACCTCGCCTTAGACCGGTAAATTGAGGAGTCAATTTGACTGATTGCCCCTAAGTCGATGAATTGAAAAACAACTTATGATATGCTTAACAGTCCTTAAACGTCCCGCCTTCCTTGATACAAATAAATGATCAAGTCTTTTCTTTGGACAAAGTTAAACTCTTCACCGATGTTCATTATGAGAACTTTTAAATGTCAAATAATTGTTTTACATGTAAGAATATTTATTATGACAATTATAATGCAACATTTATGCGTCTTGAAGTTTTGTATAAAAAACATTACGATTTTATTTTTGGTGAGTGAAACACTTTTAGAGCGCAACACTGAAAACCTTTTATTTTTGTGTGAAAGATAAGACAAGCATATGATACCAACACAGTATACTTTAGATGCATCGTAGGAGTCAGGTAAACACGATCTCGTCGTCGTATGATTTTGAATTAACCCATGCTTCAATTAGGAATTTTAAGGGTTGTAACGTGGCCTGGTTCACGGTTTTTTTTTTAAAAAAGATTTTTAGGCTCAAAATTATTTGGTGCCCACCCATTCTCCATGACTTTTCATTCTAAGTTCAACTATCTCGACACGAGCACTCATCTCTCTAAAAGCATTATAATGGTCGAGGAACCATACGAGGTTTCTGACACGCATAATCACCACATTTTGTCTTTTGCATTTAACCACGGACTTGTTCTTTGCATTTCCTAAATTTCTCGACTTTGCCTGCTTGACTTATCACTAAGTTTCACTTAGCGAGATTTTTGTCTCTTTTTTCATTCATTTTTTGAACAAGTCTATATACTATCCTTGATTTGTTAGAAGTGATTTGTGACTGTCTGAGGCTTTGGGTTGATGAGGGATAACCGTTGTTGTATCCTTTGATGCATACTCTCTTAATGAGTTCTGAATGCCCGATCAAATTAATTGAATACCACCCGCCTGGCTGTGGTTAAAAAATGAGGGTTTTTCCTAATAGAAAAGAAACTCCTACTTCAAGGCCTGTGCGGGTTAACGAGGGTCTATCTCCCTTATAACTTCGGTGTTTGGGGATTTGAAACAAGGCCTGTACATCATCAGCAAGGTCCTACTTAAAAACATACGACTAGAGATCTAGCGTTTTTTTCAATTATTATCATCCTCCCTCCAAATCTTTGCCTAGGCGAAAGAAATGGTAACGTTGGTATCAAAATGCTCGCAAATCAAATAAATAGTGATAACGAATGGATTGAGTGATAACGAATGAACTTCAAGACAAACATACTTATTGCATTAAGATAAAAACAAACAAGTTTCTACATGCAAACAAAGTTTAAACAATTAAACAAGATACACATGAAAATGCAGTAAAGATTGTCGTTGTTGAGGAGACTTGAGCTCTGTCTTGACTTGTTGATTCAAAAGACTTTCAGTAGGCTTGGCGTTCACTTGAGTACGGGGTTTCCATTCACAAACAGATTCCCTCCTCGAAGAGTCAAGTACTTCTAGTCAATCAAATGTTGAACTTTGGCTTTGTAGGCATTGCAGTCCTCTTTTGAGTGGCCTACTGTTCCATCATGGTATCCACATCGTGCGTTATGATCATAACCAGGCGGGAATAACTTTGGTGGGTTATGGAATAAGTCAACTGAGGTCATTGAATTGAATCAAGAGGAACCTCCTCTTTTCCAAATTATTCCGAGGTACGGTTTGATTTTGAGAGTTCGACAAGTTGAGGAAGATCGCAAAAGTTGTTGATGCAAAGACTTGAAAGACGGTAATGGAGGATAATGAGTTGGTGTTGCAACCGATTCCTTTGCTAGAACTTGAGATATCTTTGTTGAAGGTTACCACCTTTTCTCGGTGATCGCTGATCCATTCCAATGTCGACATTATTCCCGCATAGTCTCAATTTCATTTTGGCAAACAATTATCCCAATGAGTTTTGAAATCCTCAGACGTATCATCGTAATTTGAAACCAAAATGTCTAAACTCGAGTCATTCTGCTTGAAAGATAAAATCTTGTCATCAATTAGCTCTTGAACCATGCATTTAAAGGCGAACAAATCAGCTTATGTCCGCAGAGTCATGATGAAAAGCACATTTAGCTCTTTCATCAAACCAAGCTTTAGCAACCCTTATCGGGCTTCAATTCCTGGTATCACAACACCACTCGAATCAAGTAAGGAAAAGTAGAATATGATATCGGATTGGTCGAATATCCCGCTGAGTATATCAAGGTAATGCGGTTAATATGTTGATTCGCTCCTTCTTTTTGGTAGGGAGGCAATTGTCGAGGAATCTTCAAGGTGAAGGACGATGATGACGCTTAGTAGGAGCATTTTGAATCGAGAGTTTTCATATGTGGATGTACTTGACTATAAGCACATCCGATGATAGAGCTGCAACCAAGTTTATGAAAATTGTGTGGTATTGCATTCTCTCTTCAACACAACTTGCAAGAGATCAATGACCAGCTTATCTCTTTTCAAATGCTTAACTTCGCCTTCAAAAGTTCCCGACCACGTTGAAGCTCGCCTATAGCCTTCGAGACATCCTTCAAGTTCGAACGCGCGGTCGAGTAATCGCTTGATCTTTTATGGACGAGGAGAGATGAGTTTTTTCTGATGAAGATGAAATGCATGGTAATGCATGAAAGAATGCAAATGTAATGTAATGGTAATGCATGTAAGAATGCAACATGATGGTAATGCATGTAAGAATGCAACGTGATGCGATCATATGGATTTTATGCGCAAAATCACATGTAAAGTTAAACAAATGGGTTTAAAAGGACAATGGACCCGGTTTCACGTCACCCAACAATTTCCACAGATGGCTCTTAGTATTTTGATACAACAAACATAAATTCTAATATTGGAGTCCATCGCAAATGATACTTGCAAGGCTGCAATATTTTTTTCGAGAGAATTTGGTTTGAGGGAGAATTACGTATTATCCCAAATAGATAAAGCAGGTTTAACGATCTAACAAACGTAACCCTCGATACCGGGATATGAATGGGGTACTCAAAATCATTGATCCCAACTTGGGTATATCATTTTCACCGCCAATAAATTTGTGACTAGATGATATATCCAAGAACGTCTCATTTGAGCATTCTTAAAGCCCAAAGGTTAGTTTTCCTTAAAGGTCAAAACTAGGGGAAAAATCCCTTCTAACAACACTATCGTCAATGCAATAACTTGCAATCGGCAATAATGTCTTCGAAAGAACCTCCCCTAGGTGTGTGGTCTTCGCACCAACTTACAAGACATTTCCGTCTAGCAAGTCAATACTACGCAACCACTCTAATTTATGTGTTCTATAGCCTTGGTAGTGGGCTTTTCCTATGATCCCATCCATTATTCCCACACCAGATAATATATTAACAAGGTAATAATTAAAGCAATAGGAAATAACTGATTAAATCATAAACATAAAAAAGAGTGATAAAAGAAAGTGAAAATAAACACACATACGAAGAACTAAACTAGGGTTGACACGCTTATATGTTTTTTCCCCAGTGGAGTCGCCAGCTGTGATGACTGGTTTTTTCATCGGTTGTTTTAAAAACAATGAAGTCGCCACCTAATTTTATTTGTTCTAAAAGAACCGGAAAATATAGATAAAACCCATAGAATTTGGATAAGGCGGTCTACGTGACCAAAAGATATGAATTCGGGAGTCGGTTATGTAAAGGGAAGGTATTAGCACCCCTTACATCCATCGTACTCGATGGGACCCATTTAGTTCTAAGTGTTTGTGTGTGTGTGTTAAATTGATAATTTAAGTTATGATCGAGAAATAAAAGATACGGGGTTTATTTATTATTATTTTGAGTTTGGCACGGTTTCAGAACCGTGTTCCTACGTATTCCCTTGTGCAATGGGAAAGTCAAAACTCCGTAGTTCCTCTTGAAAAGGTTTTTATTGGTTATGTTGATTTTATAAGAAAAATCGTGCTCTAGATATTTCAATTGCTTGAACTTGGACTTGTTTTGTTTGTTTGAAAAGCTTAAGTCTTCGTTCGTGTTTGAAATGGCTATTGCACACTCTTTGTAAGAAAAGAGTTTGATGATCGCATATGAGCGATAAAAGAGTTTGAGTGAGTTGAGTTATTTTTATGTGGGAGACGAGTATTGGACCATAAGCGTTCAACGGCTAATGCCCCAAATACTAGGATGAGTGGACAGAAACATCCTAATCATCTTTTTCTATCCAAAAAGTTTATTGAGAAAAGGTGAGGTGAAACAAGGTTCACGTTAATTAGATTCATTTAAGAAGCCAAACATACAGTCGAGGGTCGATACAGGACTCACTACCATATGTTTGCGAGGAGAGAGAAGTAGAATATTTATTTATGAAAATATTTTGAAAAGAATATCGACGTTGGATTGAGGTTTAGAAATTTAATTATGAAAGTGTTTTAGATGGGGTTTTGAAAATGGTTTTGAAAAGTGAAGGATATTCACAAGAAGTTTTGAAAAGATTTAAGTAGGAAAGAAAACATTTTTTGAAAAGTATTAAAAATACTTAAAATGTCCCATTTTTTTAAGTTAGTAAAAATATAAAAAAGAAAATGTTTTTGGATTTTTTTGACATAATCATACAATAAGCATATTAAATGACAAGTGTGCAAAAAATCATCTCAAAATGAGAAGTTTTGATTGGTTTTTGAAAATTTTGAAGTTTGTTAAAAACTTAAGAAAATTAGTGATAAAAAGAAGGTTTTGGTCCTAAGGAGGTTTGAACCCAGGACCCTTGGTTTAGAAATGAAAAGTTTTACCATTAAGCCATGTGTTTAACTTGTTATTTACACGCTTCCATTTGATTATATTTAAAAACAAGTTTTGAAAATGTTTGAAAATAGTAAAAATGGAAAAGATGAAAAAAATGGTCTCAGGGGGATTCGAACCCTAGACAATAGGCAAGGCAAAGGACATGAAAAGCGCGTTGACTACCACTGGGGTGGCTATACATCCGTGAATAACACATGAATCATTAAATATATTCTAAAACAAAAATTTGAATTTTCCAGAAAACTGAAAAACGCGCGCATCAACTCATCTTCTTCCTCTAGATTTCAATTCCTAGATTCTTCATTTCTTAATGAAATCAAATTATCCAAACATCAAATTTGCTCGGATTTTTACCAGGAACATGATTATGTCATTTAATTTCATTTATTTTAAGCTTAGAATCATTAATTTTTGCATGAACACGAAGAACCCTAATTCTAAGTTTTGATTATGAAATTATGTATAAGCACAATTTTAAGCAATTGATTGAGGGTTATTAATCGGATATAGTAAACAAATGGCCAAGCCTTTTTTTGTTGAAAGTTAGAAATCACGAGTTCAAAGTTCAAGTTTATACCTCTTTAAATTGAAATCGTGTTTCTTTGGAGGTGTTCCAGATGTTTTGGATGATTACTTTGATGTTTATGGAAAGTATTGGTATGCTTACCTTGGTTTGAAATGGTCCGATTGTTCGACCAAGTCCAGCTTTCGCTTGAAGTGAGAATCGATTTTCATGATTCTCGTGTTTACAAAGATAGAATGATGATTTGATTACTTCTATATGATGTATAGAAGGTGTTTGAAGTGAAAATTATAACAAGCACGAGTGAATTAAGAGTTTGAAGTTATGGCTCAAATTTGCATTTTATGAGTTTTGGAAATGATTGAGCAAACTGATTTTGGCTTGTTTTCGAGGGTTTGTTCCAAACAATTTCTAAATGATATTTAGAACATGTTAGAATGACACCATTGATTGAACTTGCAAGAATTGCAATTTGGGATTCTAACCTCTTTGAAAAACTTAGAAAACTTGCAAAATAAGAAAGAAATGAGAAAACAAGTTTGGAATTATTTTGGTGTGTTTTGAATGAAGTAGGAACTCTATTTATAGGCAAAGGATTATGAAAATGTCAAGGTAAAATAAGATTAGAAGAGCAACTTGAAGCTTAAGGCTTAAGAAAGAATATTCCTTCATTAAATGCAAATGGAATCTTTTAATCATTACTTAAAACACTCAAGTGTTTTTTATTCTTTCCTAGCAATTTACATAAGATTTTTTCTTAAATTCTATCTCATGTAGTGACAAGGTTTCTAAGGGAGAAAGTTGCAAAACAACTTGTAATTTTGATGCATGATTTTGGAAATCCATGGTTTTGGAGCTCTATGTTTCAAAATCAAAACCATATCTAGACAAAGTGTTTTGCAAGTTCTTGACTTTTAGAAATCTTGTAACAAGACCTACAACTTTCATGTTTTGAGTTTTTCTTGAATCAAATGGATCTAGGTGAAAAATGGCCATGAAAGTGAGGAAAACTATGTTTCTTAACACTTGAAAAATTTCTATGTTAGAAAAAATTCAAATCTTGACTTTTGTTGACTTTTGATATTTCTTGAATTTTTATGATCATGATGGATTATTTGAAATGTTTTATGATTGAAAAATTTGATTTGAAAGTTGACCAAAAGTCAAAGTTTGACTTTTGAAAGATGAATTTTCATCGATGGTTCAATTTGTCTGATGAAGAAACATGGATTTTGCAATGTTTTGAATCAAGAAATTAGGTCAAGATGTTGCATTGAAGATGTTAAGATCAATCTTCAAGCAAATAGGTCATCCATTGAGCAGAAAGTCAATGATTCACTATGTTTGATCAAAACCCTAATTGGTCGATTCAAGGTAGATCATGAGAAAAAGTTGGGAATTTGAAGATCAAATGTTGATGATTGAGGTGAGTGGAAACTGAAACCCTAATTGATTATCTCTTGAACAGATGATTTTTTTTTATAAAATCCCAATTTTCACTTTAGGAGTACACGCACGATCTGTCTTGTTCTGAAACTGTTAGTGATGCAATGATCTTATGAGAAATACAAGGGAATAAAGTCTTGATCTTGTGCACTTTCAAAAGAGTGTATTCCTTGAAGAAGGGATGTCTCATGATTACTCCTCATAAACACAAACTAAAAAGTCGTTTCCTGAAGTTAAAACCCTGAGCTTAGGAGGGTAAATTTTGGGGTGCGACAGTTGCCCCTACTCAATCATCTTAAACCTGGTAAGTGAGAAAAAGCGATAGATTTCGAACATTCTAGGTAGAAGAGGATTGAATACTAAAAGAACCCCTAAAAAATTTGCCCTACACAGGAGACCAAAACATAAGAAAGAACAAATAAAATATCTTGACTACAGAGTCAAGGAAGAGACACTTGAGGAGAATAAACTTGTTAAACACCAATGAATGCCTTAACACAAGAGTCCCTATTGAGAAATAATTAAGAGATCTTAACAACATCGGATAACCGAGTAACCAAATATCAACAAGTTTTAATGAAAATGCTTTGAAAAGAAAACCGAACCCTTAAGCGATAAAATATAGATTAAGCCATCTCAGATGTCTTAATAAAATGCTATGAAGAAAACCGAACTTCTCTGCGAAAGAAATATAATAGATTAAGCCATCACAGGATGTCTTAACGAAAATGCTATGAGAAGAAAACCGAACTTCTTAAGCGAAAAGAAATATAATAGGTTAAGCCATCACAGGATGTCTTAACGAAAATGCTATGAGAAGAAAAACCGAACTTCTCAAGCGAAAAGAAATATAATAGATTAAAGATTTGATATGATTGAGAATTTGTCAGAAAATTCCAGAGAGTTAAGGAATACCCGCAGACCTTAACGAAGATGAAATTGAGAAACTGTCTGAAGTTCCCAAAGAGTTAAAGAATACCCGCAAACTTTAACGAAGATATAATCGAGAATTTGTCAGAAAATCCCGAAGAGTTAAGGAATACCCGCAGACCTTAACGAAGATGAAGTTTGAGAAACTATCTGAAGATCTCAAAGAGTTAAAGAATACCCGCAAACTTTAACAAAGATATAATCGAGAATTTGTCAGAAAATCCCGAAGAGTTAAGGAATACCTGCAGACCTTAACGAAGATATATGGCTAGAACAATATCGAATTGTTGGTAACGAAAGCGAGCCATGGCATGTCAATGTCTTGACCATGTAACTTCCGAGTTACCAGAACAAATTCAGAGCGCAACCGAGAATACACTTCTCCGGGATAAACAAATCAATATCCAAACACACGGTGTGATATAGATGTTTATAAAGTCAGAAATCTTGTTCGACGCCCCTGCTGATGAGATCTTACTGAACATGTACGTACATGTTGAACAACTTCCGAGTTGACAAGACCTTCAACTCAGATGCATA
Organism: Vicia sativa; assembly: GCA_021764765.1. Classification (NCBI taxonomy): domain Eukaryota; kingdom Viridiplantae; phylum Streptophyta; class Magnoliopsida; order Fabales; family Fabaceae; genus Vicia; species Vicia sativa. The sequence continues at coordinate 96,593,120 of CM038794.1, read as the reverse complement.
TAGCTTTACCGGTGATAGAAGAATCGATTCAAGACCGGATCGAAAAACTTCTACCAGTAATGAGCTTTAACTTCCCCATTGATGACAATGCGTTGTAGCAAAGGATACGTGGATCAACTTCAGTTGGAGAAATATCACGAGATTGAATAAACATCCTACCCGGTGGATATTTATTTGTTTAGTATTTGAAAACTTAATGGGGAAATAAACACACCAGAAGTTCAATGTAGTTTTCTGAGAACAGCTCAGAGAAACAAAATGGAAGAAGTCACTGCTGAGAATATTCTTGTCTGAAAGAATTCTTGAAATTATCAAGAATAATGTTGTAGTAATCTTTTCTGAAGGAGACTCATGAGTAAATTGCTTTTGGGAAACACCGAAAGTCGGTGAAAACTTCACTGGGATTCTTTGATAACTTTACATTTAGAGTCCACCAAAGACAGTTGTTTCATTGGGGAAGAAATCTCTGTTGGGGAAACCATCAGTTGTTTAAGGTCCATACAACTTATGCTGGAGGAAAGAGGATAATTATGTCGTCAAAGAACTAATCCTTCAATTTGATCCTCACGAGGATATTTGCAGTTTCAGCTAGAAAAAACCTACAAAAGAATTAATCGGAGCTAATGCATGAGTATGAGATGCATGATATGATATGCATGATGATTTTTTTTGTTTGATGCAAAGAGTATGTGATTTCGACATCGCTCAAAAAGAAATGTCATTGGGAATCCAATTGACGCCCTCATGACACAAGAGTTCACTAGGGATGATTAATCACTTCTCCGGGGAAGAGACTTTTCTTGAGATTTGTCATCATTGTCAACTTATCTTTCACCCAAGCATTTAATTTGAACTGGGGAGGAAAAACTAAATTGTTATTTGAGAAATAGTCTTTAGCTCCTGCGCTCAACTTTATTTTGAATAGATCCCAGATTCTGGCTGAAGTTTATGCATGAATATATTGTGATATGAAATGAATGAATGAATGAATGAATGAATTGATGCGTGAATATACTGGTTGATGTATTGGTTTATCAAATTGAATCCACGACATCGCTGGTTCAGAGAACAGAAGAAAATGGCACAATACGATGATTGACCAAGCTTCATATGTTGAATTGCCGCTGGAAGGGCTATAATGCTGATTCTTGTAGAAAGAAGAATAGAAAACTTCTGAATTGATCAGATAGTGATGAGAGGAGTGCCCCATGTGTGGGAATGCAATTGTATTTGCAATCAAGAAATGTCTCGTCTTTAGAATCTTAACATGCCCCGATCTATTAGACCTTCGAGAAATCTTTCCTGAAAAGGAGTGCCCCGGCATCCTGTGTTCTACAAAATACTCTACTGATCGTCAGCATTTCAAAGGAACTGGTTATTCGATATGGGAATATTATGCTTCGATAGGAGCTTTGGAATTATTTCTACATCTCAAAATAACCTCCTTAATTTTATTGAATCTCAAAGTAGCGGACGTTGCAAACATGGACAACCTACCCTTGCATTAGCCTTGGAGAGACTCCAACGTCTCGAAGTAATTTCTTCAGATCAATTGAAACTTTTCAACAAGCTTGCTTTAGAATGCATCTTGGAGAGACTTCTACGTCTCAAGTGATTTCCTCAGATTGACTACATCTGAATAAAGAGCTATGCAAACATCGGGAAGACCTTCCCTAGGATGAGCTCTAGAGAGACTTCCACGTCTTAAAGTAATTGCTTCAGACTGATTGATTCTTGAAATGACGATTGTCCCAGGCTAAACGCTCTTTGAGAAGGACCAAATCACCTATTGATTGCTCTTTAAGGACCTGCCCCTAGACTGGTAGAAATTCGAGGAGCTGAATTTTGACTTGATTGCCCCTAAGTTGACAGAATCTTGAGAAAACAACTTATGATATGCTTAACAGAGTCCTTAAACGTCCTGCTCCTTGATACAAATAAATGATCAAGTCTTTCTTTTGGACAAAGTTAAACTCTTCACTGATGTTCATTATGAGAACTTCTTAAATGTCAAATAATTGTTTTACATGTAGAAGAATATTTATTATGACAATTATAATGCAACATTTATGCGTCTTGAAGTTTTGTATAAAAAACATTACGATTTTTTTTTGGTGAGTGAAACACTTTTAGAGCGCAACACTGAAAACCTTTTATTTTTGTGTGAAAGATAAGACAAGCATATGATACCAACACAGATACTTAGCATGCATCGTAGGAGTCAGGTAAACACGATCTCGTCGTCGTATGATTTTGAATTAACCCATGCTTCAATTAGGACTTTTAAGGGTTGTAACGTGGCCTGGTTCACGGTTTTTTTTTTAAAAAAAAGATTTTTAGGCTCAAAATTATTTGGTGCCCACCCATTCTCCATGATGTTCTTCAGTCCTAAGTTCAACTATCTTGATACGAGCACTCATCTCTCGAAAAGCATTATAATGGTTGAGGAACCAATACGAGGTTTCTTGGACACGACAATCACTCACATTTTGTCTTTTGGTATTTAACCACGTGACTTGTTCTTTGCATTTCCTAAATTTGCCTGACTTTTGCCTAAGTGACTTATCACTAAGTTTCGACATAGCGAGATTTTTGTCTCTTTTTTTTTCATTCATTTTTTGAACAAGTCGTGGATCTATATACTATCCTTGATTTCTTAGAAGTGATTTGTGACTGTCTGAGGCTTTGGGTTAATGAGGGATAACTGTTGTTGTATCCTTTGATGCATACTCTCTTAATGAGTTCTGAATGCCCGATCAAATTAATTGAACACTACCCGCCCACAGGGTTAAAAAATGAGGGTTTTTTCTGAATAGAAAAGAAACTCCTACTTCAAGGCTCAAAGGGGTTAACGAGGGTCAATCTCCCTTATAACTTCGGTGTTTGGGGATTTGAAACAAGACCTATACATCATCAGCAAGGTCCTACTTAAAAACATACGACTAGAGATCTAGCATTTTTTTTCAATTATTATCATCCTCCCTCCAAATCTTTTCCTAGGCGAAAGAAATGGTAACGTTGGTATCAAAATGCTCGCAAATCAAATAAATAGTGATAACGAATGGATTGAGTGATAACGAATGAATTACTTCAAGACAAACATACTTATTGCATTAAGATAAAAACAAACAAGTTTCTACATGTAAACAAAGTTTAAACAATTAAACAAGATACACATGAAAATGCAGTAAAGATTGTCGTTGTTGAGGAGACTTGAGCTCCGTCTGGACTTGTTGATTCAAAAGACTTTCAGTAGGCTTGGCAGTCACTTGAATACGGGGTTTCCATTCACAAACAGATTCCCTCCTCGAAGAGTCAAGTACTTCTAGTCAATCAAATGTTGAACTTTGGCTTTGTAGGCATTGCAGTCCTCTGTTGAGTGGCCTACTGTTCCATCATGGTATCCACATCGTGCGTTATGATCATAACTAGGCGGGAATAACTTTGGTGGGTTATGGAATAAGTTGACTGTAGGTCATTGGAATTGAATCAAGAGGAACCTCCCTCTTTTCCAAATTATTCCGAGGTACGGTTTGATTTTGAGAGTTCCGACTCTGAAGTTGAGGAAGATCAAACAAAAGTTGTTGATGCAAAGACTTGAAAGACGGTAATGGAGGATAATGAGTTGGTGTTGCAACTGACTTCCCTTTGCTAGAACTTGAGATATCTTTGTTGAAGGTTACCACCTTTTCTGAAGTGATCGCTTGATCCATTCCAATGCTGACATTATTCTGCATAGTCTCAATTTCATTTTGGCAAACAATTATCCCAATGAGTTTTGGAAATCCCTTGTGACTGGTATCATCAGAATTTGAAACCAAAATGTCTAAACTCGAGTCATTCTGTTTGAAAGATAAAATCTTGTCATCCATTAGCTCTTGAACCATGCATTTAAAGGCGAAACAAATCTCAGTTTCATGTCCTGCAGAGTCAGCATGAAAAGCACATTTAGCTCTTTCATCAAACCAAGCTTTAGCAACCCCTGGTACTAGCTTCAATTCCCTTGGTATCACAACACCACTCTGAATCAAGTAAGGAAAAAGTAGAGAATATGATATCGGAATTGGCTGAATATCCTGTTGAGCATATCGGCGGTAATGCGGGTTAATATGCTGATTTGGCTCCTTCTTTTTTGGCAGGGGAGTAAGCAATTTTTGTTGTTGAGGAATCTTCGAAGGTGAAGGACGATGATGACGCTTAGTAGGAGCATTTTGAACTGGAGAGTTCTCTACATGTGGATGTACTTGACTCATAAGCACATCCGATGATAGAGCGGTAACCAAGTTTGCGAAAATTGGTATGGTATTGCATTCTCTCTTCAACACAACTTGCAAGAGATCCATGACCAGGCTTATCTGACTTTTCAAATGCTTAACTTCGGCCTTCAAAAGTTCCTGACCACGTTGAAGCTCGTCTATAGCCTTCTGAGACATCCTTCAAGTTTTGAACGCGTGTCGAGTAATCAGTTTGATCTTTTATGGACAGGAGAGATGAGTTTTTTCTGATGAAGATGAAATTCATGGTAATGCATGAAAGAATGCAAATGTAATGTAATGGTAATGCATGTAAGAATGCAACATGATGGTAATGCATGTAAGAATGCAACGTGATGCGATCATATGGATTTTATGCGCAAAATCACATGTAAAGTTAAACAAACAGGGGTTTAAAAAGGGACGGCCGGACCTGGTTTCGACGTCTACCCAACAATTTCCCACAGGATGGCTCTTAGTATTTTTGATACAACAAACATAAATTCTAATATTGGAGTCCATCGCAAATGATACTTGCAAGGCTGCAATATTTTTTTCGAGAGAATTTGGTTTGAGGGAGAATTATGTATTATCCCAAATAGACAAAGCAGGTTTAACGATCTAACAAACGTAACCCTCGATACCGGGATATGAATGGGGTACTCAAAATCATTGATCCCAACTTGGGTATATCATTTTCACCGCCAATAAATTTGTGACTAGATGATATATCCAAGAACGTCTCATTTGAGCATTCTTAAAGCCCAAAGGTTAGTTTTCCTTAAAGGTCAAAACTAGGGGAAAAATCCCTTCTAACAACACTATCGTCAATGCAATAACTTGCAATCGGCAATAATGTCTTCGAAAGAACCTCCCCTAGGTGTGGTCTTCGCACCAACTTACAAGACATTTCCGTCTAGCAAATTAATACTACGCAACCACTCTAATTTATGTGTTCTATAGCCTTGGTAGTGGGCTTTTCCTATGATCCCATCCATTATTCCCACACCAGATAATATATTAACAAGGTAATAATTAAAGCAATAGGAAATAACTGATTAAATCATAAACATAAAATAGAGTGATAAAAGAAAGTGAAAATAAACACACATACGAAGAACTAAACTAGGGTTGACACACTTATATGTTTTTTCCCCAGTGGAGTCGCCAGCTGTGATGATTGGTTTTTTCATCGGTTGTTTTAAAAACAATGAAGTCGCCTCCTAATTTTATTTTTTCTAAAAGAACCGGAAAATATAGATAAAACCCATAGAATTTGGATAAGGCGGTCTACGTGACCAAAAGATATGAATTCGTGAGTCGGTTATGTAAAGGGAAGGTATTAGCACCCCTTACATCCATCGTACTCGATGGGACCCATTTAGTTCTAAGTGTTTGTGTGTGTGTTAAATTGCTAATTTAAGTTATGATCGAGAAATAAAAGATACGGGGTTTATTTATTATTATTTTGAGTTTGGCACGGTTTCAGAACCGCGCGCCTACGTATTCCCTTGTGCAATGGGAAAGTCAAAACTCCGTAGTTCCTCTTGAAAAGGTTTTTATTGTTTATGTTGATTTTATAAGAAAAATCGTGCTTTAGACATTTCAATTGCTTGAACTTGGACTTGTTTTGTTTGTTTGAAAAGCTTAAGTCTTCGTTCGTGTTTGAAATGGCTATTGCACACTCTTTGTAAGAAAAGAGTTTGATGATCGCATATGAGCGATAAAAGAGTTTGAGTGAGTTGAGTTATTTTTATGTGGGAGACGAGTATTGGACCATAAGCGTTCAACGGAAAATACTAGGATGAGTGGACAGAAACATCCTAATCATCTTTTTCTACCCAAAAAATTTGTTGAGAAAAGGTGAGGTGAAACAAGGTTCACGTTAATTAGATTCATTTAAGAAGCCAAACATACAGTCGAGGGTCGATACAGGACTGACTACCATATGTTTGGGAGGAGAGAGAAGTAGAATATTTATTTATGAAAATATTTTGAAAAGAATCTCGACGTTTGATTGAGGTTTAGAAATTTAATTATGAAAGTGTTTTATATGGGGTTTTGAAAATGGTTTTGAAAAGTGAAGGATATTCACAAGAAGTTTTGAAAAGATTTAAGTAGGAAAGAAAACATTTTTTGAAAAGTATTAAAAATACTTAAAATGTCCCATTTTTTTAAGTTAGTAAAAATATAAAGAAGAAAATATTTTTGGATTTTTTTGACATAATCATAAAATAAGCATATTAAATGACAAGTGTGCAAAAAATCATCTCAAAATGAGAAGTTTTGATTGGTTTTTGAAAATTTTGAAGTTTGTTAAAAACTTAAGAAAATTAGTGATAAAAAGAAGGTTTTGGTCCTAAGGAGGTTTGAACCCAGGACCCTTGGTTTAGAAATGAAAAGTTTTACCACTGAGCCATGTGTTTAACTTGTCATTTACACGCTTCCATTTGATTATATTTAAAAACAAGTTTTGAAAATGTTTGAAAATAGTAAAAATGGAAAAGATGAAAAAATGGTCTCGTGGGATTCAACCCGGACCATAGGCAAGGCAAAGGACATGAAAAGCTACTGACTACCATCGGGTGGCTATACATCAGTGAATAACACATGAATCATTAAATATATTCTAAAACAAAAATTTGAATTTTCCAGAAAACTGAAAAACGCGCGCATCAACTCATCTTCTTCCTCTAGATTTCAATTCCTAGATTCGTCATTTCTTAATGAAATCAAATTATCCAAACATCAAACTTGCTCCGATTTTTACCAGGAACATGATTATTGTGATACGGTGAACTGACTTTGTAGGATTTTTGTATCCAAATGTGCGGATAGCAAGAGTCGCCACCGACTTTTATTTTTATCCAATTAAGGGAAGGTAAAAGTAACAGAAAAAGACCTTCGTTAGATTCTGAGTTCGGGAGAATGGTTATGAAAAGGGAAGGTATTAGCACCCCTTTCCATCCGTAGTTATTTACGGGCTCTTAGTTGCTCTAGATCACTTTTTTAAAATTGCTTTCTGTGTGTTTGATAAAGATGTTTGAAAAAAGGCATTTCGCTTTGACTTTGTAATGACTCATGTAGGAGTGTATACAAAGTGTTCGGAAATGTTTTTGTTTTGAAAAGAAATTGAACTTTGAAAAAGAGTGTGTGGTGTGAAAAGCATTTGATAGAGCGAGCAACTAAAAGACTTATTTACCCACTTTAATTGGTCGCTTTGTTGTACTTCTACATTCATTTAGAATAGCGCTAGCCATACCATTAGTTAGTAGGTAGCTCCATTCGTTGGATGTAAGCGGACATTCAAGGGACATCGGATGGTCATAGAAGGCAACTTGTAGGAAGTATCCTAGCACATTCGAAGGGACTGTCATCATTTTTCGTAGGCGACAATCGAGGGTCAAGATCATGTATTCGGAGGCGACATCGTGGGTCTTATGATCTTTGTATCGAAGGGACTATGATGATTTATTTGGAAGGCAACGGTGCTAGAGTACCTCTACGTTCGAGGGACATGACCATTTTGAATTCGCAAAGGCAACGAAAGAGGATTACCCTAAGGGGTGCGTGTGTGAAAGAAGTGTGTTGATTTCAGATATTTTATCTTGAAGTTAGTGGGCTATGTTCAATTTTAGTCTTGCCATACACGCCTAATTACTAGCAATTTATAGGGTGCGGAAAGTAAAATGCGGAATGTAAAGTGCGAAAAGTAAAATCCTACGCTATTACAAGGCTTTGGGGCAGATACATAATTTAAAATGCGGAAAATAAAATCCTAAATTAAATTATTACATCCCATATACAATTACATTATTGGAAAATAATACGATAAAATGATAAAGAGAAAATCGTCTGAATCAGATCAACCTGTACAAAAAAGAAGAAATCGGAAAATGCCATATGAATCAAACAAGAGAAAAAATGTTAGAAGAATGCAAATTTTAATATGGGAAAATTAATACATGCTGGAAATAAGATAAATAAGTTAAAATAATTTTTTGGGATTTTTTAAATGCAATTTAGTAATTTAAAATGAATTTACAATGATTTAAATGCTAAATTATAAATAAAAATAAATATGCATGCAAAAAGGTATTTTTTAATTTATTAAATTAAATAAAGATTTTCAGAATATAAATGTAAAAAGGAAATATTTTTTTGGTAATTTTTTGATGCTTAAATAAAATATGAAAGGAAATTAAAATAATGCAAAATATTAAAAACACATGAAAATATGAAAATAATTGAGTTTGTGAAAAAGAAACCAAAATTGGCCTTGGCATGGTTCGAACTCGCGTCCTGGCTTTCAAACCTTGAGATCCCTTGCTCTGACCAACTGAGCTAGCACGCATCACTGTTTGGAAACTGGAGTGAGTGGATTATACGCGTCGCCTTCCCATTGCTTCCTCCTTCGCGCCAGACTTTGTCTTCTTCGATTTGAATATTTGAAGCTAGCGTCGGCCATTGTTCGACGCTATGTCCTCGCTAATTCAAAAATCCAAGAAACATAATATAAATAAGTTCCAAGGCCATGGTTCGATTCAGAACATCATTCCGAATTCACTGGTGCTAGTCTCATGGTCTAATTTTTCCGTTTTAGCAAAGCCCTAATTCGAGGTTACAAACCCTAGCTATGGCATATCGAGCTCCAGGCTATGGAAATACAATCAAACAACCCAGAAAGCTTGCAAACTTATCACGATCATAAAACAACAACAAATCGTGTTAATAATGCATGAATGTTAGAAATCGAATTTGGAAAAAGTGTGAGCAAACCGATTTCGAATTTCTTGTTTCTGGATGGTTTTGAATGAAGTGGATATCTGGATCGACTCTGGAGATGCCAAGGAATGCAATGGAATCCTCAGAATTGCTTGAGAACGGCTGGAAATAGGATTGCCAATTGCTTCAAGAACACGATTTTCTTGAATTAGGTTAGGGTTTCTAAAGGCAATTTTTTCGCCTCTTGCAATGGGTATGCATCAAGTATATATGCTGGATGGATTTGGGATTGATTTGGGAAAGACTTGATCAATAATCAATGATAATCAAATTTGATTTTTCATGAAAATCAAATTTTCAAAATTTGATCAATTTCAATCCAATCTTGCCTTTTTGATCCAATTTCAAATTGCGGCTTTAATGGATTGCTTGGTTTTAAGGAAAGAATAAAATCAATCTTCCAATTAATTTTGATTTTATAATTTATTTTAAATTTAATTTGCATTTAAATGAATAAATTACAAATTAAATAGAAAAATAAATCAAAAATTCGTGGCATTGGGCTTGGATATTCCTAATTGCATGAGGAATAAGTTTGGATGAAGAAAAGCAAGCCCATTTGCAAAAGATTTGATTTTTGAAGTATCTCTTTGTGCATTCTTTCAAAATTGCCCAACTTGTGAATGGTGTAACTTGCTCAATTTTCCACATTTTTGACTGTTCTTGGACTTTTGGAAAGCTCTAAGAGTCCTCTAAACAATGTCTTTGGTTTCATCTCAATTGAGTTACCATGCTCAATATATCTTCAAATCAAAAGTTGACTTTTGTTGACTTTGAAAATGACCGTAATGTTTTGAGCTATACCTCTCAAATGAAGCATTTTTGGACATTCTTGTGAGACATGAAGTTGTAGAGAATTGAATTTCCTTCAAAACAAGAGGTGGTGGAAAATTTGAGAAAGTATGAGAAAGTTATGATCACCAAATTTCAGTGACTTTTCACCTAGAAACCCTAATTTAGAAAGTTTGACTTTTGAGCAAATCTTGAGTTTTCTTGATGAATCATGATCAACCCTTGATCAAATGATGAATGTAACTTCAAAATGAGGATGTTGACCAAAAATTATGAAGTTTGACTGTATGTTGACCACAGCTTGACTTTTGTCCATACAATTGATTTTCAACCATCCGAGCAATTGCTCGAGGAAACTTGACTTGTGAGGTTGAAACTTGACATGGAGAATCTTTGAAGCATATGAGGAGGCATGAAGGCCATTGGAGATGTTGGAAGTTCATCTTGACTTGAGAGATACCAAACCCTAGTTTGGGTTGATTGTCTAAGAGAGAGTTTGTCTGATCAACTCTTGAGTCCTTGAGCATAGATGTATGAAATCTCTTGAGTAGATGGAGGCAAATTTTGGGGTATGATGCCCTGCTCAATCTTCTTGTACTGGAGGGTTAGATTGACACGCTTGTCTTCGTGACCGGAGGTAGAAGATGATTGAACACCGAGTACACCGAAAATTTGCACTGCCGGTGGATGATGCGGAATGGGCTTACGATGCCATTTGGGTACTTCACGAGGATAAGTCGACGCTAGACTCGAGAATGTTGATAGGAGAATTGACGGAGATGGGCTTAAGATTCCATCTGGAAAGATCGATGCTGGGGAGTGAGCCGTACGCTAGGCTCTGTAGACGTTTATGGAAAGGAGAGGAGATGGGCTTAAGATGCCATCCGGAGGTAGTCCTACGTTAGACTTCGTGCTCATTGTTTGAATGAAGTTACTGGTTTGCATTGATTTTTAAACATATATGCAACATTCTGAAAGTGAAGCACTGTTGATAAGTAGTCGGAGATGGGCTTAAGATGCCATCCAAGGCAACTGAGTCGTACGCTAGACTCTGCAGTCGCTGTTGATAATAAGGGATTAGAATAAATCTTCGTGCTGATTATTCTGAGGGGAATAGTAGTTGGCAAAAATGTGGATAGCTTCTGTGCATCGGTGTTGATCCATCGCTCATATCGGAGGATAACCGAGGTCTTTCGATAGTTTTCCGCTTGCCGGGCTTAATCTCGACCACCGCCGAGGACAACCAAGGCGGTCTTTCGATAGTTTTCCGCCGATTCGGCTTAATCCTGGACCGTCGCCGGAGGACAACCAAGGGGTCTTTCGATAGTTTTCTCGATTCGGGCTTAATCTCGACCTGCTTATGCCGAGGATCATACTGCTTTGGAGAAAACAAGAGGAACTTTGATAGAATATTGGTTAGTTTTATGTAAGTATGATGCATGACAGTGTATATGAATGACATATGCATGAATTATGACTTTATGAGTAATGTATGAATGATAGATGTTGTGGTATTTCAAAATATATCCATCTTGAAGAAGATGCGGATGTTCTGCTTGAAGATTTCCGCTGGGAATCGAGTAGGTGAGAACCCCGCTGAAGGAGAAGAAAGATACCCTGGATTCCTCCGATGTACTATCTGACCAAGTCTTGGGCCTAGATATTGTTGAGGAAGGTAGAGATTTGAGAAGCTCGTTGTTGGAGATCTCACATATAGACCTTGCTGAGGAGAATCTGGAAGGCGATCTTGTTAGGGACCTTGTATGTAGATCCTGCTGAGGAAATTTGGGAGGCGCTCTATTGGGGATTCTGAGTGTAGATCTCGCCGGAGAGCATTGATAGTTGCTGGGAGACCAGGCTGGAAGAGTCAGGAATCCGTTGTAATCCCAGGCTGGGGAATGAAGATGTAGTTTCCTCCGATGCACTATCTGACCAAGTTTCGAGTCTGGATACCGCCGCTGGGGAAAAAAGAAGGGACCGAGAAAATACCCGCTTGGGATAAATACCTTGACTGGGAGAGGTATTACTGCTTGGAGACCGATGTAACATTGCTTAGTCGAGTGGGATTGCAGCTCGTGGATTCCCTTTTGCTCTGCTGGAGAAGTTGTGTTGTGAGTGACACCTTTGCAGGGATCATGCTCTGTGGGGGAATGTTTTGGTGACTTTGTCGCCGCCCCACGGAGCCTCGTAAGTACTTTTGTATGTTCACTTTTCGTATGTTTGTGATTAGATTCTTATTGTCAGATGCGTATAGTCATTCAAAGCAAACGTTGGACTTATTGCAAACAACAACAGTGAAAATTTGTAAAGAGAAAGAATGTGTATTATTGAAGAGGTGGCGTATGGCCAAGTAGTTTGTACACAAGAAAGGTAAAAAGCTATGCGGAAACAATCTCGTTAAGTTCCAACTATGCTAGTACTCATATATTTCGACTATCTCATCTCCTTGCTGTCAGTAGAAAGTGAGTAGACTGATCTTCGCCATTTGAACCTTGAATGATAGTAGTCCGAGGTGGTGATCTGAAGAGACATAGTCGTGCGCTTAAATCCCTAACTTTTGCCTAGACCGCCCTTCGGTTTTCACCACCGATACCTTTTCTTGCCCAAGCCGCCTTTTCAGGTTTTCGACTTGCCGGGTGTACATGTTTTGTATATATCCTTAACTTTTGCCCGAACCTTTTGGTTCGCCAGGATGCCCTTATTTTTGCCTAGGCCAGTCGACCTAGCGGGTCTCTTTTATGCGTAGTATTTTTGACTATGTCGCGTTCACAGGTGTGGAAGTCTTCACCATCCATGGTGCTAAGTATCATAGCTCCGCCGGAAAATACTGTCTTGACTACAAATGGTCCCTCATAGGTGGGATTCCATTTGCCCCTGGGATCACCTTGTGGAAGAATGATGCGCTTGACTACTAGATCACCGACTTGGTAGACTCGGTGTTTGACCTTCTTGTTAAATGCTCGATCATTCGTTTCGATAAATCATCCATGGCGATGGATGCGGTCGTTCTCATCAATCAAGTTAATCGGTCAAGGCGAACGGATCAATCGTCTTCGCTAACTCGCTCCCGGAGAACTCTAGTTGAGGGTATCCGAACCTCGATGGGTAAGACGGCTTCCATACCGTATACAAGAGAGAAGGGGTTGCCCCTGTTGATGTTCGTGCTGAAGTGCGATAACCATGAAGAGCAAATGGTAACATCTCATGCCAATCCTTGTAAGTCACACATCTTCTCAGATAATCTTCTTAATGTTCTTGTTGGCGGCTTCCCGCGCCATTCATCTTAGGCCGATAAGGAGATGAATTGTGATGCTTGATCTTGAACTGCGTGCAGAGTTCGGTAATCATCTTGTTGTTGAGATTGGAACCGTTATCTGTGATAATCCTTTCGGGAGTGCCATACCGGCGATAAGATTATGTTTGATGAATCGAGCCACAACATTCTTGGTAACGGATGCATACGAGGTCGCTTCACCCACTTGGTGAAATAATCAATTGCCACAAGGATGAAACGATGCCCATTGGAAGTCAGGGCTTGATTTCTCCAATCATGTCAATGCCCCACATTGCAAAGGCCAAGGGCTGTTAGAACATTCGAGTACCGGAGGTACGTGCACTTTGTCGGCATATATCGCATTTGTGACAAGATCGAGCGTAGGGTGACAATCGACTTCCATGGTGGACCAATAGTAACTGTTCTCAAAATCTTCTTAGCCATGGTGTGTCCTTTGGTGGGTACCAAATTCGCCTTCGTAACTCTTCCATGATACGTATTCTGTTTTCACGATCTACAGGGAGTAAGCACAAGTCGTGGTTGCGCTTATAAGATGTCGTTCGAGAAAGAATTTAGATGCAAATCTTCTCATGAACTTCTTATCATTAATGATGCCCGCTGGATATTCACGAGTCTCAAGATACCTCTTCACATCATAGTACCAAGGTTTCTCTTCTGTATCAAGCTCATAACAATATGCTGGTTCGTCGAACTTCTCAATGATGATTTGGGGAGCCTCGTTGTCCCATCTGACCCCTTAACATGGACGACATAGTGGCTAATGCGTCTGCCAACTGATTCTCTTCTCGTGGAATATGATTGAAAGTGATCTCTTCAAAGTAGGGAATCAAACTCAGAACATGCTCTCGATATGGAATGACATTCGGATGCTTATATCCCTCGCCTTTAATCGATCGATCACTAAAGCCGAGTCTCCATACACTTGCAAGAACTTGATTCTTAAGTCAATAGCGACTTTAATACCCATGATGCACGCGTACTCGGCCATGTTGTTCGTGCAATGAAACATAATCTGGCGGTGAAAGGCGGTGTCCTGCGAGGATGTAATGATGGCGCCAATGCCATTGCCAAGTGCGTTTGAGGCTCCATCAAAGACCATAGTCCATCGGGATCCTTGTTCGTGTCCTTCGTCGGGCCCGGTTCTTCCAATCAGAACTAGCAAAACATCTTCATGCGAAATTGAATCGCATAGGCGATAGTCATCTACGGCTTGATGAGCGAATGATCGGCTACTACACTTCCTTTGATCGCCCGAGAAGTGTACCGGATGTCATACTCGGTCAAGATCATTTGCCATCTTGCTATTCTTCCGAGGAGCTGGTTTCTCAAATATGTATTTTATCGGATCCATCTTGGAAATCAACAAAGTAGTGTGAGTTAACATATATTGCCTTAGCCGCGAAAGCAAAGCGTTGCAAGTTTTCTCAGCTGTGAGTATCTTGTTTCACAGTCGGTAAAATTTTGCTAAGGTAGTATATTGCATGCTCTTTTCGACTGCACTCGTCATGTTGCCCCAACACACCCATTAAATTCTCTAGCCTCAAGTACATGATGAGAGGTCTTCCTTGGTGGTGGCATCGAATAGGATTCAAGGTACTCTTGATTTTGTCAAAAGCGATCGGCAATCGCTGGTTCCATTCCACTACTTGATCTTTCTTAAGTAACTTGAAGGCTCACAAGTAGCGTTAGGTGTGCAATGAATCGCAATGTAGTTCAATCGGCCCAAGAAACCTCCGACTTCCTTCTCGGTCTGGTGGCATCTCTTGAATGGCTCTAACCTTGGCGGGTCAACCTCAATACCTTTCCACTAACAACAAACCCTAAGAGTTTTCGGATCGACTCCAAAGGTGCACTTGTTGGGATTCGGTCTCAATCAGACTTCTTCAACTGTCAACAGTTTCGCAGTGATCAAGATGTTCTTCTTTTTGTGAGCTATCATGTCGCCTAGACCTCTATCTCGTGATGAATCATGTCATGAAACAATGTCACCATAGCACGATAAGTGGCGCGCGTTCTTCATCCGAGCATAACCTTGTAGCGAAGTGCCCCACCGTAACAAAAGTAGTCTTCTCCATGTCTTGGAGCCATTTTGATCGATTGTGGAGAAACGTCCATGAAGGAGAAAACCTTATGCTTCAACCGTAACATCAATATGAGGAAGTGGGAAATCATCTTTCGGACTTGCTTTGTTTAGATCTGTAATCCACACACATTCCCATCCTTCTTAGACACCACATTTGCAACCCATCGGATAAGAAGTACGGCTAAGAAACCGCATTGAACCCTTCATGACTTCGCTTTGATTTTCTCGACATCTCGGACGCATGCGACGAACCTTCTCTTACCGAGAAAACCTTCTTTTGTCGGCAATTTGTACCACAATATCAATGTCCAACCACGGCATGTCTTCGTATGACCAAGCAAAAACCTCAATATAGTCTCGTAGCATCCAACCTTTCTTTGACACTTTCAAGACCGCTCCTATCTTGATCTCTTTTCTTTTTTTTGATTCACAACCTCAACTCGCTTCGTGTGGTCATAACTCGCTTTCTTCTTGTTGCAACCGGCAAGTTCTCCGGCACTTCACAATCTTCCTCACTTTCGTCTTGGCTTGGTAGATCGGATTATCAAGTCATATTTAGTACTAGCATAGTTATTAACGAGATTCGGAGTGATTCGCAGTGTATCACGTGGGTGTGTGTAAGAAACACATAGCTTTTGAAGGGTGATAAGTAAAGAAAGAAAACAAACAATTGAATGCAAAAGTCCAACGAATTTATTGAATGAAAATATGCAAACAAGATAATAACCCTCGAACGAGCCATGGCCCGGCAAGGCAGGGCTTTCAAAGTTTATTGTTCAAAACATAAAGAAATACGAAAAGCAAAACAAAACAATAGTAATTACTCCCGACTAAAGGAGATTGGTGGCGTCTTGGCCTTCCAATTCTGAGCCCTCTATCTGAGTTGGAAGATCCACTTGTTGATGTTGAAGCTATTGTCGTGCTTCTATAGCATGGATTCCACTCGATGGAAAGGTTGGCGGCATGCGTATCATCTTGACCCTTGATAGTGAAGCCTAAACGGCCTTGTCAAATTTGAAAGGAAGAGTGTCCCCAAATAGCACTACCTCCTTGTTCAATGAGCATCTTTCAACGAGGCCATCCTAGGCGGAACTTGCGTAACTTTAGGAGTACGGAGAGTCAGCAGCATGACTGGGGATTGTTTCAAAAGCTTGACGGTCTCGAAGAATTCGCCTTCCATCTCGGGTATCGGAATGATGTAGATGACCGACCATATACTCTTCTTCACCACATAACAACCTTCCCTTTCACCGGTATTTAAACACGATGTAAGGTAGAGTACGTTTGCCCCATGTATCTAAGGGTCCAGGTAGACAGAGTAGCGGGACGGATGTCCATGACAAAGAAAGTGGAGTCAAAAGTGGAACCGACTTTAACAGTGAGTGAGCTCTCCAAGCATGCGGCGCTTAGAACCATCAAAAGCCTCACAATAATGTCACTGGTCTCAGAACCAACCCTTCGACATCAAGTCGATCAAAAGCGATCTTGGTAGGATATTCAGAGCAGAACCGGTATCCACTAAAACATGAGATAATGTAGTGCCCTTGCATTCAACAGAGATGTGCAAGGCTTTGTTGTGTTTCTTTCAAGCAAGAGTCAAATCAACATCGAGAAGCCTAGGCGTTGTTGGCAGCCGGCTAGCAATACAAACTTCGAATTGATCGATGGTAGTGTCTTGCGGCACATGAGCATTCTTCAGAAACTTCACCAAGGCATTAGCATGAGCCTCGGAGCACAAGAGCAGAGCAAGCATGGAGATCTTGGACGGAGTCTGTCCCAATTGTTCCACAATATTGTAGTCACTCTTCTTGATAATCTTGAATTTCCTCCATTTCTTGTTTGGGTGTCTTGATAACTTCCTTTGGTACTTGGTTGAGCGGATGAGCCCGGTTCTTTCCTCTAGCTTGGGCAATGGGTTGAATAGTGGAATGCGATTTGGAGTCACGGTGTCTTTTGGAGAGATATCTCGAGAGAATACCCTTCCGTTCGGTCACCTTACTTGATCCGTGATGTTGTCAATGTCGGGAATGGTAGCTTCAATGTAAGATCTTCAATGGTCGGAGGGTCTTGCTTGACGCCATGATAGTAAACATCACTCCATAGTTCCAAGGGATAGCTTTATCAGAGGAATATGGCTGGTCTTGGAGAAGTAATGATGAGAGGTGCCACTCTAGGCACAGGATCAGCAGATGAAATCCTTATTGTGTTTACATCAGCGTAATCTTCTGGGAAATCGTCACCCCATCCGGTTACCTTAACATCTTCAATAGGAATCTTGTAACTATCGTGACGTACTTCACCATGTAATCATACTTTCCACTTGGCTGCCCCAAGGTATCCCACAGATGGCACAGCTGTTCGCATTGTCGATCTTCAACTTAGACATTTCTTCACGCTGCATGTGGTTTCGAAATAGTATCTCACGGTTATCCATCATGCCGAACACGTCTTCTCAACCAAGCACAACCATCGGGCGGATGGGCACCAACGATTCTCGGGCATCCTGGATTGACACCGCTTGTAACAAATTCTTCTTAATCATCGAGGATGGTCAAGTCATCTATGTTGAAAACATAAGTATCATCACCAACACATTGGAACTCTTGTCATGGTTAGGCATAGGCGCATTGATCACATTCGAGTCTCAACAGAGGATCAAACTCAATCTGCTTAGCTTCAATCATATCTTGAATCTTGTTCTTGAGCCCAACAATCATCGGACTATGTCCGGCTATTGGAATGGTAAGCACACTTAGCATTAGGATTGTATTTCGAGAGGAGGTATTGACATTCGAGGAGGATCCTCAGGTTATCGTCGCTTTCAACATGTGTTGCAAGGCTTGCGACAAAGGCATGTTGATCTTCGTTGTCTTCGTGGCGCATTCGCTGCGTTGTCTCACCGAGGTTGTGCCGATGTAGGATCGAGATCTGGCCCCTACGCATTGAGCACGGTCGGTCTTGGCTCGCTTTTCCGACCATACACAACATTGGCTTCTTTCTTAGCACCAAAAGATCTCTTCGCACATTTGAAGATGTCTCTATCTGATCTTTCCACTCTTGATACCGCTTCAATGCGCTGTCAATATCACCGGTGAATCCGATGAAGAATTTCCAATCGATGATTGAAGAACGGACTGTCGGTGTTCCCATGAACATATCAACCAACTCCTATTGACAAGGGTGGTTGAACTCTGCTAGATCCCTCCATTTTGAGCATACTCCTTGAACTTCTCGTCACGACCCATAGACATGCTTTGTAGTTGCATGCGAGTGGGTGTCAATTCACATTGTACTCATATTGTCGAGAAAGCATCACCAAATCACCCAAGTACGGATACGGTCATTCTCTAGTGATAGTACCATTCCAACGGTTCCGACAAACTCTCTTGAAAATAGTGCATCCACAACTTTCTCATCGGTGGGGATTGATCTTCCGGACATAGGACTTCAAATGCGACTTAGGGCAAGACACGCCATCATACTTGGCAAAAGTAGGAACTTTGAATTTGGGAGGAATCACAACACCGTGAACAAGACTCGATCATCAAAATTCAGCCGGACATCTTCAGTTTTCCACACATTCAGACGGTCTTCAAGTTGTTTGTACTTGTCATCTTCTTGATCTTGGCTATAATCGAACGGTCCTCTCCTTCTTTCTTTGGCTCACGCTGGTCACCATCATCACCCTTGGTACTCCCTTCGGTATGGACACTTCCTTCAGAGAGCTCGATCCGACTGACCACTTTTGGACCCCCTTGT
Organism: Vicia sativa; assembly: GCA_021764765.1. Classification (NCBI taxonomy): domain Eukaryota; kingdom Viridiplantae; phylum Streptophyta; class Magnoliopsida; order Fabales; family Fabaceae; genus Vicia; species Vicia sativa. Next base: position 96,574,153 of record CM038794.1, on the reverse strand, counting down.
AGCGTCTACCCATGTTGAGGAGACCAACAACCTTCTTCTTCTTGTTGATGAGCTTCCTCAGATCTTCTTGGCCTTGGACCAAGCTGGAGAACATCTGCTGAAACTGAGCATTCTGAACCTGGAGATCTTTGACAGTCTGTTCAAGAGCCATTTCTGCTAACATAAATAGCGAGCAAATGAGAAAACCAATCTCCAATGTACCTGTGATGCAATGTTATGATATGCTATGTGATGTTTATGCGAATGCAATGCAATGTTTTCAAGGACCTAAGAGATTTAAATTTGTTAAACAAGCAATGAACAAACATTTATCAGTACTTCTTTTTATTATTCTTTTTTTTAGTACAAGAGATAATTCGAAACAATAAAAGAAAACATAAACATCCTAAAGCTCTAAGTCTCCCATGGGCGCTTCCTCTTGGTGCCGATGTAGGCATTGATGCTTCGCTCCTCATGAAGTAGCTTTGTCAACTCTAACACTTTCTTCTCGCTTGCATAGCACTGAGCTTCAAATGTATCCCTTTCTTCTTTAAGCTGAATCCAGGATCTCTTCAAGTCTTCAAAATCAGTAGGCATGTCAGGATGGAGAACAGTATAGGGTACGCCACCTATAGCAACAGGTTCCATAATTACTGGTAGAACAGGCGTGAATGGCATCATGAGGTTTTGAGCTCGAGCTCGCACCCATTTGAGGTAAGGTTCCCAAGGAATGGAGTTCGGGTGCCCCAAAGTCTTGGTATCAGTCTTCTTTACCATGCCCCAAGCGTGTATGAACCTTCGTCGGTAATTCTAGAGATCGTGATTGTAGTCGAACACAACATCTTGGAGAAGCATATCATGTGGACCATCTCTTCGGGCAAAACCAAACTGACGTAAAGCTAGAGAAGGGTTGTAAGTAATACCTCCCCTTATACCAAGGAGTGGTACATTAGGGAATTCTCCACAACGCTCAATGAATGTGAAGTCCTTTTGAGAGAAAAAATTCCAACGGATTTCGGAATGAGAGAGTGACATCAATCTTTGAGACCATCTCAACCTTTGTTCATTCTTTAAAACTTATGGAGGAAGGTGCGAAATAAACCACCTTGAAAGTAACGGTATACAACACATGAGAGTTCCTTGTCTCTTAGTAGTACGAGTGTGGAGAGAATGTAGGATGTCCCAAGTAAAGTAGGCACTGGATTGCGGGTAAGAAACAACTTGATGGCATTGATGTCTATGAATTGATCCGAGTTAGCAAATAGAACCAAACCATAAATTAGCAAGGCCACAATGTTCTCAAATGCATGGAAACTCATAACTTTGAGGAATTCTCGAGCTTTCTTAATTAAGAACTTGGAAAGTAAACCCTTAACTCCACTTCTAGTTTCCCAATTGGCTTCAATATCTGAGCGCTTAAGGTGTAAGGCGGATGCGATGTCTTCGAACTTAGGAACCTTTTCCAAACCGGTGAATGGAATTTAATCAAGAATAGGTATCCCAAGTAGCTTAGAGAACTCTTCCAAGGTAGGAACCAACTGATAATCGGGAAATGTGAAGCAATGGTGTTTCGGATCAAAGAACTGGAATAGGACATGCATCATATCTTCTTCAAAACCGGAGATAACCAAATCAAGCAGATAACCATGTCTTTTGATGAACTGAGCATGGTCGGGAATTTCTGAAACCAAATCTTTGAGTTGAGAAGGGATACCCATGAAGTTGATTCGGATAGTCTTTCTAGAAGCCATAATCCCTACAAAATAGAGCAAAGATAAATCCCTAGGTCCTTGAAATAGTTAGAAATGATATGCAATTCGAATGATGTCATGATGTCATGTTTAGCACACACAAGCAATTCACACAATGAGCCTATGTTTAAGGCTTGCATGAGGTATAGGTGATTACCCTACCAAAAGTTTGATTTGGTTCATCCTGTCCTATAATAGTAACCGGGTTCTAGGAATCTCATATCACGGATCTTTCTCGTAGGCGCTTATTTCAATACGACGGCCAAGTGGTCGATCGAAAATGTCCCAAAAGTCTGATCTCAATGAGCGTAGCATCGAGTATCAACCAACCTCGGTCTACACCAAAGCCGGCCATCTCACTACCTTCTAATGGCTAAGATGGGTCAATTAAGGTTCTAAAAGTTTAGTTAGCACTTGATGACACCACGCAGAAGCCAAATACTATCTTCAACTTGGGAATGAAGAGTATCGGGACAACCAAAGTGTCACGCTAACGTAGCCATCATGTTGACCGTTTAGTTATACGTCTAGCGGTCGCAATGATCTATGCTACTTACCTAAAAGGAAACCCGGATCCGGGTGTAGGATCCCCCAACAATATAATACCCAAGCAACCCTTAAAGATAAAGCATACAAGTCAAACAAAAAGCATTAAAGGTTATCTAGAAATCCCTAAGGCAATTCTCTCTTTTAGGGTGTACTCCCCAGCAGAGTCGCCAGTTCTGTGATACGGTGAACTGACTTTGTAGGATTTTTGTATCCAAATGTGCGGATAGCAAGAGTCGCCACCGACTTTTATTTTTATCCAATTAAGGGAAGGTAAAAGTAACAGAAAAAGACCTTCGTTAGATTCTGAGTTCGGGAGAATGGTTATGAAAAGGGAAGGTATTAGCACCCCTTTCCATCCGTAGTTATTTACGGGCTCTTAGTTGCTCTAGATCACTTTTTTAAAATTGCTTTCTGTGTGTTTGATAAAGATGTTTGAAAAAAGGCATTTCGCTTTGACTTTGTAATGACTCATGTAGGAGTGTATACAAAGTGTTCGGAAATGTTTTTGTTTTGAAAAGAAATTGAACTTTGAAAAAGAGTGTGTGGTGTGAAAAGCATTTGATAGAGCGAGCAACTAAAAGACTTATTTACCCACTCAGAATTGGTCGTTTTGTTGTACTTCTACATTCCTTTAGAATAGCGCTAGCCATACCATTAGTTAGTAGGTAGCTCCATTCGTTGGATGTAAGCGGGACATTCGAAGGGACATCGGATGGTCATAGAAGGCAACTTGTAGGAAGTATCCTAGCACATTCGAAGGGACTGTCATCATTTTTCGTAGGCGACAATCGAGGGTCAAGATCATGTATTCGGAGGCGACATCGTGGGTCTTATGATCTTTGTATCGAAGGGACTATGATGATTTGTTTGGAAGGCAACGGTGCTAGAGTACCTCTACGTTCGAGGGACATGACCATTTTGAATTCGCAAAGGCAACGAAAGAGGATTACCCTAAGGGGTGCGTGTGTGAAAGAAGTGTGTTGATTTCAAATATTTTATCTTGAAGTTAGTGGGCTATGTTCAATTTTAGTCTTGCCACACACGCCTAATTACTAGCAATTTATAGGGTGCGGAAAGTAAATTGCGGAATGTAAAGTGCGGAAAGTAAAATCCTACGCTATTACAAGGCTTTGGGGCAGATACATAATTTAAAATGCGGAAAATAAAATCCTAAATTAAACTATTACATCCCATATACAATTACATTATTGGAAAATAATACGATAAAATGATAAAGAGAAAATCGTCTGAATCGGATCAACCTGTACAAAAAAGAAGAAATCGGAAAATGCCATATGAATCGAACAAGAGAAAAAATGTTAGAAGAATGCAAATTTTAATATGGGAAAATTAATACATGCTGGAAATAAGATAAATAAGTTAAAATAATTTTTTGGGATTTTTTAAATGCAATTTAGTAATTTAAAATGAATTTACAATGATTTAAATGCTAAATTATAAATAAAAATAAATATGCATGCAAAAAGGTATTTTTTAATTTATTAAATTAAATAAAGATTTTCAGAATATAAATGTAAAAAGGAAATATTTTTTTGGTAATTTTTTGATGCTTAAATAAAATATGAAAGGAAATTAAAATAATGCAAAATATTAAAAAAACATGAAAATATGAAAATAATTGAGTTTGTGAAAAAGAAACCAAAATTGGCCTTGGCATGGTTCGAACTCGCGTCCTGGCTATCAAACCTTGAGATCCCTTGCTCTGACCAACTGAGCTAGCACGCATCACTGTTTGGAAACTGGAGTGAGTGGATTATACGCGTCGCCTTCCCATTGCTTCCTCCTTCGCGCCAGACTTTGTCTTCTTCGATTTGAATATTTGAAGCTAGCGTCGGCCATTGTTCGACGCTATGTCCCTGGCTAATTCAAAAAATCCAGCAAACATAATATAAATAAGTTCCAAGGCCATGGTTCGATTCAGAACATCATTCCGAATTCACTGGTGCTAGTCTCATGGTCTAATTTTTCCGTTTTAGCAAAGCCCTAATTCGAGGTTACAAACCCTAGCTATGGCATATCGAGCTCCGACTGGAAATACAATCAAACAACCTGAAAGCTTGCAAACTTATCACTGATCATAAAAACAACAACAAATCGTGTTAATAATGCATGAATGTTAGAAATCGAATTTGGAAAAAGTGTGAGCAAACCGATTTCGAATTTCTTGTTTCTGGATGGTTTTGAATGAAGTGGATATCTGGATCGACTCTGGAGATGCCAAGGAATGCAATGGAATCCTCAGAATTGCTTGAGAACGGCTGGAAATAGGATTGCCAATTGCTTCAAGAACACGATTTTCTTGAATTAGGTTAGGGTTTCTAAAGGCAATTTTTTCGTCCTCTTGCAATGGGTATGCATCAAGTATATATGCTGGATGGATTTGGGATTGATTTGGGAAAGACTTGATCAATAATCAATGATAATCAAATTTGATTTTTCATGAAAATCAAATTTTCAAAATTTGATCAATTTCAATCCAATCTTGCCTTTTTTGATCCAATTTCGAAATTGCTGGCTTTTAATGGATTGCTTGGGTTTTAAGGAAAGAATAAAATCAATCTTCCAATTAATTTTGATTTTATAATTTATTTTTAAATTTAATTTGCATTTAAATGAATAAATTACAAATTAAATAGAAAAATAAATCAAAAATTCGTGGCATTGGGCTTGGATATTCCTAATTGCATGAGGAATAAGTTTGGATGAAGAAAAAGCAAGCCCATTTGTAAAAGATTTGATTTTTGGAAGTATCTCTCTTTGTGCATTCTTTCAAAATTGCCCAACTTGTGAATGGTGTAACTTACTCAATTTTCCACATTTTTGAGTGTTCTTGGACTTTTTGGAAAGCTATAAGAGTCCTCTAAACAATGTCTTTGGTTTCATCTCAATTGGAGTTACCATGCTCAATATATCTTCAAATCAAAAAGTTGACTTTTGTTGACTTTGAAAATGACAGTAATGTTTTGAGCTATACCTCTCAAATGAAGCATTTTGGACATTCTTGTGAGACATAAAGTTGTAGAGAATTGAATTTACTTCAAAACAAGAGGTGGTGGAAAATTTCGAGAAAGTATGAGAAAGTTATGATCACCAAAGTTCGATTGACTTTTCACCTAGAAACCCTAATTTAGAAAGTTTGACTTTTGAGCAAATCTTGAGTTTTCTTGATGAATCATGATCAACCCTTGATCAAATGATGAATGTAACTTCAAAATGAGGATGTTGACCAAAAATTATGAAGTTTGATTGTATGTTGACCACAGTTGACTTTTTGTCCAATACAACTGATTTTCAACCATCTGAGCAATTGCCTGAGAAAACTTGACTTGTGAGGTTTGAAACTTGACATGGAGAATCTTTGAAGCATATGAGGAGGCATGAAGGCCATTGGAGATGTTGGAAGTTCATCTTGACTTGAGAGATACCAAACCCTAGTTTAGGTTGATTGTCTAAGAGAGAGTTTGTCTGATCAACTCTTGAGGAGTCCTTGAGCATAGATGTATGAAATCTCTTGAGTAGATGGAGGGCAAATTTTGGGGTATGACAATTATGTCATTTAATTTCATTTATTTTAAGCTTAGAATCATTAATTTTTGCATGAACACGAAGAACCCTAATTCTAAGTTTTGATTATGAAATTATGTATAAGCACAATTTTAAGCAACTGATTGAGGGTTATTAATCAGTGATAGTGCAGAAACAAAATGGCCAAGCCTTTTTTGTGCTGAAAGTTAGAAATCACAGAGTTCAAAGTTCAAGTTTATACCTCTTTAAATTGAAATCGTGTTTCTTGCTGGAGGTGTTCCAAATGTTTTTGGATGATTTCTACAGCTTCAGTGATGTTTATGGAAGGTATTGGTATGCTTACCTTGGTTTGAAATGGTCTGGATTATTCTGACCAAGTCCAGTTTCAGTTACTTGAAGTGAGAATCGATTTTCATGATCCTGTGTTTACAGTGATAGAATTATGATTTGGATTACTTCTATATGATGTATAGAAGGTGTTTGAAGTGAAAAATTATAACAAGCACGAGTGAATTAAGAGTTTGGAAGTTATGGCTCAAATTTGCATTTTATGAGTTTTGGAAATGATTTCTGGAGCAAACTGATTTTGGCTTGTTTTCTGAGGGTTTAAAGTTCCAAACAATTTCTAAATGATATTTAGGACATGTTAGAATGACACCATTGGTTGGAACTTGCAAGAATTGCAATTTGGGATTCTAACCTCTTTGAAAAACTTAGAAAACTTGCAAAATAAGAAAGAAATGAGAAAACAAGTTTGGAATTGTTTTGGTGTGTTTTTGAATGAAATAGGAACCTCTATTTATAGGCAAAGGATTATGAAAATGTCAAGGTAAAATAAGATTAGAAGAGCAACTTGGAAGCTTAAGGCTTAAGAAAGAATATTCCTTCATTAAATGCAAATGGAATCTTTTTAATCATTACTTAAAAACACTCAAGTGTTTTTTATTCTTTCCTAGCAATTTACATAAGATTTTTTCTCTTAAATTCTATCTCATGTAGTGACAACGCTTCTAGAAGGGAGAAAGTTGCAAAACAACTTGTAATTTTGATGCATGATTTTGAAATCCATGGTTTTGGAGCTCTATGTTTCAAAATCAAAACCATAGCTAGACAAAGTGTTTTGCAAGTTCTTGGACTTTTAGAAATCTTGTAACAAGACCTACAACTTTCATGTTTTGAGTTTTCTTGAATCAAAATGGATCTAGGTGAAAAATGGCCATGAAAGTGAGGAAAAACCATGTTTCTTAACACTTGAAAAATTTCTAAGTGTTAGAAAAATTCAAATCTTGACTTTTGTTGACTTTTCATATTTCTTGATTTTTATGATCATGATGGATTATTTGAAATGTTTTTATGATTGAAAAAATTTGGATTTGAAAAAGTTGACCAAAAGTCAAAGTTTGACTTTTTGAGCAGATGAATTTTCATCAGATGGTTCAGAATTTGTCTAATGAAGAAACATGGATTTTGCAATGTTTTGAATCAAGAAATTAGGTCAAGATGTTGCATTGAAGATGTTAAGATCAATCTTCAAGCAAATAGGTCATCCATTGAGCAGAAAGTCAATGGTTCACTATGTTTGATCAAAACCCTAATTGGTCGATTCAAGGTAGATCACGAGAAAAAGTTGGGAATTTGAAGATCAAATGTTGATGATTGATTAAGATAGACCAATTGAGGTGAGTGGAAACTCAAACACTAATTGATTATCTCTTGAACAGATGATTTTTTTTTATAAAATCCCAATTTTGACTTTAGGAGTACACGCACGATCTGTCTTGTTCTGAAATTGTTAGTGATGCAATGATCTTATGAGAAATACAAGGGAATAAAGTCTTGATCTTGTGCACTTTCAAAAGAGTGTATTCCTTGAAGAAGGGATGTCTCATGATTACTCCTCATAAACACAAACTAAAAAGTTGTTTCCTAAAGTTAAAACCCTGAGCTTAGGAGGGTAAATTTTAGGGTGCGACACAACTCCTTCGTCAACTCGGCAATTTGACTGCTTATTTTAGCAGCTCTTTTCCTTTAAGGACCTTGCTCTTGTCGTCTCTGATTAATGCAGGCCTTTATCCCTTAGACCACCGCTTTGGTTTTCTTCACCATCTCCACATTCTTCTTCACCGTCGTTTGTTTGGTGTCGACCAACTGTTCAGCTTCCTTTCATCTGAGTGATATTTTCCAGCAGGGGAGAAAGGATGTTTTCAAATGCTGCTATCATGCGCTTTGAGAATTCAGAAATCTCAAGACCTTTTAACTGAGCGATAGCATCCAGAAGCTCAAGTCCAAGGGCTGAATCCTCATGCAGCAAATGAGGCAAGTCAAGATTAAAGGCATGGGTACGAATAGTGTCGGTCAGCTTGTTGACTTTAGTTGCTTCAGGTCCCAGCTTGTCTCCATAGACCTGAGAATGGTCAGAATCTGAAGACGAAACGTACCAATTCATGAATTGATCCAATCTTGCCAAAGCGGCATCAACATCATCGACATCCATGGTAACTGAAACATCCTTCGCCCTAGAGGGGCCAACTGAATTATCCCTATCAGAAAGACTCTGAATCTGGAGTGGCGCGGTGACGGTTTGAGGAACCTCTGAATCCTGCAGGGAATCTGAAAGACTAGAGTCAGAGCTAGTCGAACAATAATCTTCATGCCTGGAAGGACTAGTGACCGAATTAGAGTCACTAAGGGAAGCCCAAGTAGCGAATTCAACAAACTCACCAGTTGCTACGTGGGGAGCCTGTTTGTGCTGAGTCGAAGAGGCTTTTGAAAGAGGAGTGTAGTCTGGTACGTTATGACGTTGTTCAGAAGCTTCGACCTAGAAAAATTATAAACATCACATCAGATAGGTATAATTCAGTAGGTCAAAGACACTCTAGAGGATACGATAAATACCTGTGGTGGTGGTGAGGGGATTCTTGTTTCGTTCCCTCCAGCAGAAACATTAGCAGTGTCGTCCGCCGTTTCTTTATTGACGTCAGGCACAAGTGTAGGGTCGGGAGTGATAATGGTTGTATTTATTATGATATTACTATCAGCATGTGAAAGTAAGGCAGTGTCGTGACAAGGAGTCAGGAGCACTTTACCTCGCTGTCTCGTGATGAGTGGTTGTTCATTGACCATTGTCGGCTCCACCTTCTTATCACCTTTCACTCCTGAGTCTTCGGCCGTGGGGGATTTATTTTTCTTTGTTTTTGCCTTTTCCTCAGGCAAAGTCGCATGCCTCATTTTGTGTCCTTTGGATTTTCGGGAGTGAGGAGACTGAGCATCAGGTGATGGCTGTAGAAACAAAGAAGATATCATTAGAGAAATCTTAAATCCTTATTCAAAACAATCAAAAGTAATAAGTTGTATACCTCAGTGCTCCCATTGTGATGAGACTTTTTGTCCTTCTTGGACCTTTTGGATATAGTGGAGGGAGCAGAGCAGCCGAATCCGCTGAGCGTTTTCGACTCTGCTATAAGAGAAATAGAGACGTTAGTGGATTGGTGAAAAACAAGATGTCGAAGAATAAACATTCACACTTACAGAAGAATCAGCTTTCTTAACAGAAGCAGAAATTGGTTCATCATCGGAGAGAGTGTGAATGGGTACGAACTGCAAGGCATCAAGTATAAGTGAGGTGTCGAATAAGAAAAACATGAACATAGGTATGAGTAAAACATACCTTAGACTATGAGGAGCCTCCTTGGCTTTCAATAGTAGCAAGTTCTTGCCTGGGGGAAACTATCTGTGGCAGGGGTACAACTAGAAAAAAAGCTAAGTCAAATAAAGATGTAAATCAAACTGTGAAAGGAAACAAAACTTTCCAGAAGTGGTTACCCTTGGGTACTTCAGCAAGCTCTCTCACATATTCAAGGTCGATATGAAGAAAGCCTGGGTAGTCATGTAACCAATGCTTCAACGGAACCACCCTATCAGCTTTCTTTTTGTAAGCGTTTTGAATGTTCGACCAAGAGCTATCCCACCAATCTAGGATAGGTGGTCGAAAAGCCAGAGCCAAAGGGCTAGTCAACAAAGGAGGAAATTTGATTTTTCCAAAGTGAAGTGCGTAAAGATATTTGTCTTTCGCGTAACTGGAGATTTTGAGGTGAGGAATCCTCCTAGTTACCTTCTCCTTTAGCTCTTGGGCCGCGTCATGAATGGTTCGATGAAGATTTTTTGTCAAGTACACCACTTTGAAAAAATTCTAGAAAGCTTGAATTTCTCTGATGTGAACTGCCTTACATTTTGTTGTCTTCCCCTGAAAAGTATTGAAAGCCACAGTTAACTCATTCATTTTGCCAGCAGCATCACTTACAAAAGTAATAAGATATGACTGCCACCAAGTTTTAAACTATTGGGTGCAGAAGAATGCTGGTTTAAATGGAGTGAATGTAAGATTGGCTCGACGAGCCCATATGGTGTTGACACTCTCCTTGATTACATCCCAGCTTTGGTCATCTAGAACATCAATAAGTAAATCGTGGGACGGATATAATGACCTAGGTACAATCTGACAAAGCCCAAACTGTCTGGCCACCAAATTGGGTTGGTAAGTTGTTAAGCAAGGGCTCGTGTGGGTGATGGAGAACATGTGAAATTCGGGGGGGGGTCAGAAAACGTCTCCAAAAGACCAAAGATCTTTTTCGATGCTTTGCTTCGACAGGGGGAAAAGATTCAGTCAGCCACAATGGCCCACTCTTGCCATCAGCAAATGGAGCCATCGTAGGTGTGAAATCTTCTCATGTAAGCATGATGTTGAAAAGCATCTTGAAGACTTCGTTATTAGGGCCCCACTCCTGTTTTGAAAAATTGAAACCTTCTTCTGTCGAAAAGGCTTCACATCTTTAGAAAAAGTGGCATTTAGCCACAGTTGCAAGAGCCGGAAGGGACCATGGATCAGTACGATTTTCATTTTTGTATTGTTGGGGTCGAAACTCTTTATCTGATTGACCACGTTGGTCATAGAGGCGTATAATGAGGCCAAAATTAATTGGCTATCTGCATCGACCTCGAACAAAATACGAAGCGAGATAGTCAGAGAGTCAGAAAAGCAACATGCTCCTCATTAGTGATTTCCTCATATTTGCAGTGATGGTGGTTGATGAAGTTGGTGTAGGTTGAATGTTTGGATTCTCCAACGTCGAATTTGATGGGAATTAGCTCATGGTCGGTATGATTGGAGATGGTTCCAGTAGGCTTTACGCCAGTTAAAGCAGCCACATCCAGCAATATGGGGGTTATCATACCACACTTTGTATGAAAAGTGTTAGTGGATCCTTCCTAGAAGTATAAGGCAGCCAATAGCATGCCACCAGAGTAGGGTGTGCCGACACGAGAGAGGGTCAATAGGTCATAGATACCCATTTCCCTCCATTGTTGGTCCTTGTGTTGTTCCAATCTTTCCATCCAAGCCCTAAACCTAGGGCAATTCAAGGGGGAACGGTGCGAAAGTTCCTATCAACAAACTGCAGAGAGATAGGGTTTGTTGAGGTAATTAGAGGGCTACTAGTTGACTAGTGGGAAAAAATGCGCCTGCATCATCTACATTAATCTCAGAAGGAACGTCAATAGGTAGTGGACCTAGAAAGACGTAAGGTTCATCATCCAACCGGAAATGAATGAGTGCCTGTGATTGCCAAATCTTGGCTTTCTCTTCAGAGAACGGTGGCTCCGGGACATAGGGTTTGCCATCAACATGGCGGAGTTGAAGAGTTACGGAGGGAGCTGTTGAGATGTTCTTGTCTGCCATTGTTGAAGATGAAGATGGTGAAAATCAGAAGGGTTTTAAAGACTTCTGGGTTTGAATTCAGAGAAAAGAAGAAAACAGTTGAAATTGTTGTTTCCTGGGTTAAAGTGAACGCGTTAACAATGGCGATAACCTATGATTTTTGGGATTAAAGGAAAGAAGAAGTTAGGGCTTTGAGATTCTCTCTGGTTTCTGGGTTTGAAAAGTGAAAATATGAAGAATGCAAGTATCTGGTTTTCTTTTGTTTAAGGAATGAAAGCGAAGAGAAAAAGAAAGAAAATAGGAAAAACGTCTATTTATAGGCGTAAGGATGAGGAGAATGAAAAGGCGAAAGTGATCGTGGCAATTCCCTAGGGTTTCAATCGTGTCTGTCGAGGGACACGTGTAGGCAGATAAAGCCTCTAGCGTGATTGGCCACAGCGGTTGTTTACCATTTTCCACAGTAAACACAATCCCATTTAAGAATAAATGTCATTGAGAGGATGCTAGAATATATTCAATAATCTTGAGTTCATATATTTGTTCTAAGGAAACATAGGAAATTAGGATTGAAATTCTAGTATCAGATATAAGATGTCGAAAGTGATGTCACGACACTGATATCTGTTCTATGAATACTTCCAGTACAGAATATTAAAGTGCAGAAAAAGTAGCAACATATTGAATTATTTACCCAGTTCGATTCCAATCAACCTACGTCTGGGGGCTACAAAGCCAAAGATGAAGTCCACTATTAGCAGTATTAATGCAAAGCTAAACCTTCATGTTTACACTCCTCACTTAATCACTACCCAATGACCCTTCTACCTAAGAAACCTATCCTAGATATGAGAACCACCGCTCACTCCCTAAGTCACACACGGTGACAATCAACTAGAACGAATATTGAAGATACCCTTCAAAGACACACAATCACTCTTGCTTCAAAGTTTATGGTGATTGACAAATTACAACTCAACTAACGTCCTACTCAAGTATCAAAGAATACGAGAGAGGCTCACAATTAACAACTAACAAGTAAAACAACCAACAAATAAACAACCAACAATGTAAATTCTAAGTCTAAGTTCATCTGGAATGGCCAACCTGCAAAACAGGGTTTGTAGTCGTTAAATAGAGTAACAACATCTAGGGTTTCTTTACTCACAAGTCTTCAGCGTCCTAAGCTTTTCCATAGAAGTAGGACATAATATCTCGAAGAATATTGTTGAAGACGTTGCATAAGCTTCCTTAATCGAAACATACAAATTAAAACAAACTGACTTCCTAAAATATATGAACTTAAAATAGTTCAATTCTGTTTCACATGTCAAGACATCTGCTGTTTCAGTATTCTTCATGGCATTTTTCTGAGCAGAATGTTTTACCAAAATTGTGCCCAATCAATAACCAACAGGGATAGTAAACCCCAATCTTGGCAAGTTTTTACATTTGATAAAAGTCCAATTTTATTGTTTTAGTGTTATTTTAAATTGAAAGACAATGATTCAAACCAAAACAACCTTGTTACATTTTAAACTTGAAACAATAGTAATTATAGAACGGCGGTAATATCACCCAATCTCTATGGATACGATACAAAAATATTTGTCGAAAATATACTTTTAAACACTCGGGCTATGAGGGTTTTTCTAATATAAGCAACTCTATTTTTCTGAACACTTCAAGACTTGAATCAACATTAAGCTTTTGGGTTACTTTGGTTCCATCGAAAATTCATGTTTTTGGTTGGAGATGCATAAGTGAGAGGCTTGCAACCCATGTGGAGTTACATAAGAGGGGTATTATTGGGGATGCAAATGACAAGGTATGTACTTCTTGTCTTTTAGAACTTGAAACAGTGAATCATATTTTGGTGTTGTGTCCATTTGTAAGAAGTGTCTAGTAAAAAGTGTCTGCATGGTTAGAATTGGCCATGGTGAATATTTCGAGGCTTGTGGAGCACATGGGGTGGTTTTGGAATTCGGTGTTGCGCAAAGTGTGCTCTAGAAAGAGATTATTAATATGATTAGCAACATGTTGGGTTCTATGGAACATGAGGAATTCCATAATTTTCAAGGCGTTAGTTTTGAATGAAGGTGACGTAGTGGATAATATAAAAATTATCTCTTGGCTTTGGAACGTAACGGGTCAAAAGTCCAATAATAGTTATAGCTTTTATTTATGGAGTCCAAATTCTTTAGAGTTTCTAAAGATTAATTGAGTCTTTGTAATCTGACGAGTACCTCTTGTACCTGGTTAATTTTAATTCCACTGCCTATAAAAAAAAATTTAATAACCCTAATTCCAAAAAAAATAAATATCATCCCACCTTTTTCTTCATTGCTACTTCATTATCTTCCACTCTTCCATCTCTTCTTTCCTCCTTTAACTATGTAATATTTTTGGAATATTTATTCTATGTGATTCTTCTTCTGCATATGACATGGATCTATATGATTTTTCTTCTTCTATTTACCATTTGACCAAATAGAAGACCTTAATCTTCCTATTTTATCCTAAATTTCTGAAATGCGGTTTATCCAAAAGAAGTGGGGTTTTCGGCACCATGGTAAAATTGAAGTTCTCATAAAAAGTCTCATAAAAATATTTGATGAAGATTTGATTTAACTACACCATCAAATTTATCTTTTCTTGATTCTGAATACTTTTACCTATTTATTTTGTTATTGTTAGTGTTGATTCACTGAATGATATATTCTGTTTTGTTTTGATTCCTTTCCTCTTTTTTTCTCCATTTTCTTTTTCATTAACCCAACCCAAATTCGTGAACCTAGATTCAATATTGTATATTGAGACTCGCTTTGATTCATGAACCAAGACGTGTATGGTTATGTTTTCACAAACTGTGGAAATTTTACATCTAGCATCACTTCACTATTAATGATGATTTCATGACATTTGTTGGTGATTTGTGGTAAGTTTAATGGGTAATTAAAATTCGGTTATGGGGCCTCTTAGATTAGCATGACGATAGAAGACCATGTTTCTATAGAATTTCATTCAAACTTTTGGATATGTGAATGTGATTGTGACTTGATAGCATTTGTTTAAGTGCTATTTGAAACTGAGTCTAATTTTTTTAATAGGTGGCTTTTATTTAATTTTGATTGAAAGAGTATGTAGATCTGAAAATAGGGTTTTAGACAGGCGATAATAGTTTTTATTTTTATTTTATCATTAATTTAAACAAGAAAAAATTCCATATTTTTCTAGAAATGTTTTAATGGAGTTCAGTAATGGATATGAATTGATAATATATTAATTTTATATTAATTATCATTTTATAAAATGTCAATAAATTATCAAATCATTAAGATATTTTTGAAATTTAAATATGACTTGTCATTTAATTTAGTTGTGATTGGTTGGTAGTATAAAATTATTTTATATTGTCGATGTATATATTTTTCATATAAAACAAGATGAAGAAGCAAAAAATGTATGACGATGATTAAATATTAAAATTATTTTATTAATATTTTTTAATTATATAATTGATTTATGAATTATACAATTAAAAAACCAAATTGATTAATTGTTAAAGAAAATTAAGAAAAATTTTATGTTTTGTAGATAAATTAAATGACATGGAAATTAAGAATAAAAAAATGTATTGTACTTATGCCACCTATTTTTACATATCAGCTGATTTTTTATCAAAAACTAAATAGAAGACTACAATTATTTAAAAATAAAATAGATGATTGATTTCGTAATTGTATTAAAATGGGAAGACTAAAGTTGTAATTTAGATAATATTAAATGACAACTTATGGAAATTTTTAGTAGATTATTTATGCAAAATTTTAAAATCGATACTGAAGAAAAAACCGTTAAACCATGTAAGTCAAGGTTCAATTGATTCAACGGATTAAATCGTGATTGAACTCTATATTAAATTTAAACTAATAAAATAAATAAAGACACTACTAAATATCCTAATAAAACTAATTTATATCACAATTTATAATATACATTTCTCAAATAATATCATGATAATATTTCACATTTTTTTCCAGACCAACATCAATTACCCCATGTCCACAAATATTATATTATTTTTTGTGTTTCTATTTGAATTTACATTATCTTTTGTCTTTTTATTTTATTATTTATATTCTATATATACAATTTAAAATGTTTGCTCTAACTAGATTTAAATAGAAATAAAATAAAGTAAAATATAAAACAAAATTAATTTTTTGAACCGTCATATTCACCAAAGTTAATTCCAATTTTAAGGCTATTTTAATTTTTGCAATTGAAATAATTTAATTTCAATTTTATAGACATAACTGTTTATTATTTTAAAAGAAATCAAATTAAACAATGATTCAAGATTCAACCGATTCAATCCACCATTTCAATTCAATTTTTAAAATAATGCAGTAACATACGATCTTAAATATGAAACTAAATATGATTTCATTTACAAAGTTACTCTATAATTTTAATACGTCTACATCGTCTTTCAATACAAATCGCCTTGAAATATTTTGAACAATAAAGATACCAACAGTCAGAATCTTTTGAACACGCATTTCTAGCAGCTGTAAAAAAAAATTAATTGAATAAATGAGTTTGATGATAGCACTATGAAAAACAATTGTATTGTACAAACATTCAAATAAAAATTAATAAATTATTTGAGAATATGAGAATTTAATAATAATCATTATATTATTAATAATAATTGAGAGTGAAAAATATTTTTAAAATTGTTTTAATGATTTCTCTATTTTATTAATACCACATAATTTATTAAATATTAAAATTTAAACTCAAACTTTTTTAATTGAATTACTAATCATCATATAACCTATTTATTCTTAGTGTGTGTATATGTATATGTGTATATATATATATATATATATATATATATATATATATATATATATATATATATATATATATATATATATATATATATATATATATATATATATATATAGGAGGATCAATGAAGTTACATGAGTTACACTCAAAAACATCACTGGATTAATATTTTTAAAATCAACCGTTGAATTGAAACATATCATCATATAGATCATACCTATAAAGTTTGAGATTAATCTATAAAGTTTTACTATGTCATTGAACTACATCAAAATTAACGTTATATGAAAGTCCATTTTGACGTTAATTTTGGATATCTTGATCGTATAGTAAAACTTTATAGATTAATCTCAAACTTATAGGTATAATCTATATGATGATATGTTTCAATCCAACGGTTGATTTAAAAAATATTAATCCAAGTGATATTTTTGAGAGTGTAACTCTGTAACTCTCTCTATATATATATATATATATATATATATATATATATATATATATATATATATATATATATATATATATATATATATATATATATATATATATATATATATATATATATATATATATATATATATATATATATATATATATATATATATATATATATATATATATATATACTTTATAAAGAAGTAAAGATCTTACCTTCAATGTTTTGTGCAACGGAATGTATAAAAATAAATATAATCATAACACAAACAAACTTAAACACCAGACTCATTTATTCCTTTTGCGTTATCAAAGTGTTCTATAATAATTTTATAATTTATAAAGACTGTCTTCTCCTTACATCAATTAAGTAGTAGTTTTTAGAAATTATGAATTTATAAAAAATTATTCTCTTAATAATTATTATTATTAAATATCCTTCAATTACATCACTGTATAGTGTTTGTCCCTTTAATTTACCAAAATAAACACGTAACAAACTAGTTCGTAACCTTTAATGATATGAATGGTTATAAATAATATTTATAATATTTTTGACACATATTTATGAGTTAGTGAAGTGTATTGTTTGACCTCTCATAAAATATAGCTACTATATATGTTGGTTTTAGATTGATCAACAAATCCATAAAGTACTGTGAAGAGTTTTTTATTAGTAATATTTTATATTTTAAATAATGGAAATGCATGTTTTAACGACTAAAACTAGAAGAGAAGTTATTCAACTAGATAATCCTTTGAGTTATTTTCCTAAATTATAATAATTTATAAGATAAAAATTTAATTTATATATTAGTTGGATAAAATGTATATTTTTACATGATACGTATGTAATTAAAGAGAAAGAATAAAGTATTTGAGAACGAGAGAAATTTGACAAAAGGTATAATAATAGTTTAAGAAATTTCCATTAAAAAATTCAGTGTAAAATAATTCTTGATATTTTAAGTTTAAACATTTAAATTACTTAAAATATTATTCAAAAATCCTTAATTAAACTGATTTGATGAAAACAAAGATAGTGGCGAAAACTCAAACAAATATCTGTGCTAGTTAAATGTGGAAGATACGTGAATAATTTGCGAAAACACCCAAATGTTTATACTAGTTGAAAATAAAAAAATAATTAAAAGTAGACACCTAGTACAACTAAAAAATATTTTATAACTTCTTACCATTTATAAATGAAGCTATGGTTATACTAAATATTTTCTTTACTATTTATAATGCACATAAAAATTGTATTAAAGTATATAAGAGTCATGTGGTATTATTATTTGGGTCAAGAAATCCTAGATATTTTAAAGTGTAATAACATTTTGCGTATATGTCTGGTAATCACCATATTAAAACTTATACGAATCAAGGGGAAGAGCTTATAGAAATAAGTTATTTCAGTAAACTATTTTGAACAATCTTATAGTGTGCTTTTAAGTTTTATAAGTTTTGAATTTTGTTAGCCCAACAAAAATATTTAACATTCAAATTAGGCCCTATATATAATTTTCACTCTTTTTAGCAAACTGTACTCAAACCATAAAAATATAACAAAATATTTCTCTCCCAATATTCACATCGCATACACCAAAGCAGAAATCATGTCATCCATACATGTTCTAAGTCCATCAACAAAATGCATCACGCTATACTGTTCAAAAAGGCCAACACATATCCAAACAAAAATATATGTCCAAATAATTTTCATTCTAACCTCTAACAATTACACACAAACCATCAACCTCTAACTCTGACTTCACTAACTTCACTATTAACTTCATCAAAACCCTACTGCATAGTCACTACTAACTCAAACGCCACATTAACTGCATTTCCCTCATATATTCTCATTCATGGCATAAGTAACAAGTTCCTTAAAGGTTCTCATGATTCACAATTCACATTTTCCAATGGCTTTAGCGTTGAATTAGATTCTAAAACTTTGGTATGTTTTTCACTAATTGAAGACCGAGAGCATGCCACATTATATAAATTGTCAACGAACTGTGTATGCTACATACATGATGTTTAATGCATGACCTTCTCACAATGTCAGTATCACTCTGAACTCTGAAGAAATAAATAAAATAATATCATCAAAGGTTTTGAGTAATAAGGAGGTACGTAGCTTAATTTTCACTCCCAGTATAATGCTAACAATGACGAAGGCACCGTTGAAGGCTGGAACGCAGTGGTTTTGCTCGCGGAGGTTGGTGTCTCGTTGGTTTTATTGTGTGTGGGAGGAGCGATGGATGTGACGATGTTACGTGGTATGATCGATTTGCTTTGCTTTGGCTCTGCTTCTCTTTTATGTGAAGTTGCTGTTTTTTGTGTGAATGATTTCCTAGTATTCATAATTTGGAAATAAGCCTAACATAGAGAGAAGAAGTGTTGAAGATGAAGATAAATGTGAAGTGGGAGGGAAGAGAACAGGGGAAGAGGAAGTGAAAGAAGTGTAGAGAAAAAGAGAAGAGAAGGAAGATTGAAGTGGAGAGAGGTAAGTGAATGGTTATGTCAGATTTTCCTTGAGAGTGTACGAATAAATTTACTCTCTCAATGTGACTATTAAATTTAGTGTATTTGATTGTCATGAGTAATTAGAAATTAATGAAATTAATAAAATAAATTATTAAATATTAAAAAAATAATTAGAATTAATAATAGAAACCTTTCGGTGGATTCTTCAGGAGAACAAGAATATTTAAAAGCAATAGCGGCCGAATTTTGGTTTCCTCGTTGTTAAAGGATTTAGTCATGAATATTAATAGGCCTATTGATGTTGTATTTTATTTTGCAAGTGTGGAAGCCAAAATTCTTTTTGGGCTACAATTTGGTGGGGGTAATCTACGTATTGAGAATCAGTTTTATGAGTTGTATTATATAAGTGCTATATTTAATTGAATCAGTAGACATAAATTATAATATATTATTATATTATAGATTAAATAAAATATTTCTGTGGAAGAAAGAAAATATGAGAGGATTACTATTCTCGTTGCCGTTTAGGATTTTCATATTATGTTAATCGTTTAATGTGGCAACGTTTAAATAGCTAAACGACTGAGGGTATGGATCTCTAATTGGGCTAAACTAAACAGTGTAACTCATCACGATCAATTCAGAGATAGAAGCTCAATCATATAATTCACCAATAAGTACATAATAACAATATATCATAATTAATATTAGTAATAATTATTATAATTGACTATTGTTAATCCATAATTGATTAATTAAATAATTAATCCAACATTCTTCCACTTGGATGACAATAATCAATGATTAAAATTATATAAATTTAATACTAGAATTTTAATTATGGTCAAAACACTTGTTCACGAAAAAAAATTAACTTAAACATTGCAGAAATGAATCCGATAGGGAAAACAGATCATACAATCTAAAGAAATACATTTTAAATGAATTTAGAGAAAGATATTTCATATGAGAAAAATATGTTATAAAACAATGGCCCAAGCATAGTAAAATGCTATTAATAAACTCCCACTAACCCAATATATCATAAGACTTCTTCATATATATAAGTCTTTTGGTAGTGATTATACTAATGAGTTTTAAATTATAGGTCATAGAATATCCACATAGGTCTAATATTAATAATTACAACTAGGAATTACCCTATTACAAAAGTAATTAAATTTAATAATAAGTACCTTCATAACACAATATCATACTCGATAGGAGTATTGATATTTACTTGTACTTTCGTATTATGACCTGACAAAAGTGCACTATTGAAGATAGAATAACACAATATTATTGCATGCCAAAGAATTACCGTGTCTTTTCAATATCGACCTAAACATCAAATGATGTTTCATGAGATTAGGGGAAGAATATTTATCTCAGTATAATAGAATAAGACCTCTTAGAGGACATTTGAAAATTTTCTTAGAATATTTCATATTTTATAAGGCACACAAGAATATATGACAATATGAGAATAATAATCTAAATTGTTTTAGATTATATAATTTTGTACAAATGCACTCCGACAAATCAAACATGTATACAAATTTTTTATAGTCCACTAATATTATATACTATGATTATACAATGAGATACTAATTTTATTTTTAGTGCAAAATAGTCACATAAGTGGTTGTATTATATATCATCAATATTTCAAAAAAACACTTACCACTTATTTTGCACATGAATATATCAGATCGATTAATACACGTGGTTACAGAATAACAATATGAAACTCAATATTTACCGACGAATTTTTTTATCTAAATTTGAGTTTCATAGATAACTACATATTTTGCATTTAGAATTAAGGAGATTGTTCATTTTCACTTACAATTTATAATACAAAATCTCCTTATAACAAATATGATTCTTAAAATCATTTTTATAAATAAAATAACCTTCACATAAAAGAGTATGATGATTATATAAAACACAATTATCATCCTATGAGTGAGATTAAATTCCTAGTATATTTACAACATGGGATTATATGGACTATTTTAATATCTCACTAAAAACTCAAGTATTAGAATTAATGTAACACTTCATACATACATTGCCTAGGATATATGCATATGGTATTAAAATTGTACGTAAAACTGTCATAAATAAGCAGTGGAAATGATGAGTATTAGTAAAATTACAACGTTCGCCGAAATAGTCATGGCCAAAATAATAGAAATCCGTAGTTTCTAATACATCATCCAGGTACATAAGCAGAGGGATAAAAAAGATAAAGATTATCACCGAGAAACATCGTCACTAGCTAAGCCATTTTACCCTTGCCACGATCCTGCCTCGAAGAACCTAAAAAATATAATTGGAATGGGGTCAGATTACTAAATCTCAATGAGCCTCCCTATCTTAGGGGTTCACTCAGTTCTACAAGGAACATGCATAAAATATGGACCCACCTAGAATCCATGATTGAAATCTCACGGTCGGGTGCAAGTATATCACAAGGGAACACCATCATTGGAAGTCCCTTGACTAACCAATGAGGTGGTAACAACACAAGATCAAACACAAACACGTATGTAGACCCGTACCCACGTACGAGGAATCAAGAAGTACGTTAATACCTTTACCACAGTTACATTTCCACGTCCTCAATGAGTAACCCAATGCCTAATGTCAAGAGACTCGTATCAATCCATCGCACGATGAAAGTGATCATTCCTATATGGAATTTCATCTACGACAAGTATATGAAGTGACATTGCCTATATAGCATCAAAACCACTTCTATCATTTATATGCTGATGAATTACACCGACACGAAAACGCCTTCTCGATGTATGGCCCATCGGGTGATAGCCTAGTGGTGTAGCCTACGTGGCACCTTTAGAGGTGAGTTATATACCCAAGGATTTCCGACATGTAATTTTCCTCTCCACTATACCAAGAAATACAAATGAGTTCAAGGTGGAATTTTCCTCTTTCACCGGCCCATGCAAGTGTAACACCCCTTCTAATTTCCCCGCGAATTATATATTTAATCAGAGTTTTAACATAACGAAAGGGCATCACAATTAAAAATTATTCAAATAATAAAACTCCATAACAGTGATCATGCTTTTACTGAAGAACTTCATTAAATAATTTAAACCAAGATAATGTTTTACACAGCGGAAATAACATAGGAATTCGGAATAGTTCAAATCATAATTACTCCAAAACATAAACCAAAAGAAACAAGTTAATTCGGTGATTCCAAAACAATCGTTCCCCAGTGTTACAACTACCAGAGCATGACACTGACACGCAGACTATCTAAATAGCACAGCTCTATAAGCCATCCTCACCAATTCCTGAGCAGCTAATCACTTTAATCTGAAATCATTAACGTAAGGGTGAGATTTCATCAACAGTTAAAATGCATTATACGTTTCTTTAAAACAATAAAACAAACAATACATTATTCCACCCTCATTAGTATGTTCAGATTCCCATTCACCAATACATTCACATAGATCAATATGCACATAATAACAATCAATGCAATTACAACACTGGAAAACATCCTAACATGTTATAATTACATATGCAATGCAGACTCAATGCATGTGGTACCAAAACGTGAACCAAGTCACCAACATCGATTCGTCCACAATCACCCGGACACGAATCCAGCCTCACCACCCACAATCACCCGGGTACGGTTATTGGCAATACGAGCCAAATTCCACACAATGGGAATTAACTCGACTAGAATGCATATGCATGCGCATCCAAAAGCATACCACATTCAAATAACGGAATATGAACACCACATAATTCCATACATAGTCAACACCATCAATAATACATGATAACAGCAAGTCATGTACACATAGCGTTAATTACAACATATCGAATTAACATACAGCAAGTATACTCAAAGTTAATGGCAAAATCACGAATTACAACGGATTCTTCCTACGGAAACCAAAACAATCCTTCAAGATCTCAATTACTGGTTTTGAAAATGTTTTTAATAGATAGTACTCGTTCTAAGCTTTCCAACAATACCAACTATGCCTAAATCGGAGTTACGGTCGCAAAGATATGACCAAAACCGTTTTCAAAAATTACCTTCTGTTCCTGCACAGTATGTATCGACACAAAACCTCATGTGTCAATACATAATCTGCTTGTGTCGACACAAAACATGCATGTGTCGACTCATACGTAATAATTTTTCCCATTTTTTAAAATCTCTTCAGTATGGATCGACCTATAGCCTTCTTGTGTCGATACAAGATCCTTTTGCATCGATACATAACATCTTTGTGTCGATGCAAAAACCCAATTTTTCACCAAATGAGTTGATCCAAGCAATTTTGTGTCGATACAAGCCTTTCCCACGCCTCTGGTTTTCTAAATTTTTACTGCTTGCATCGATACATAACTTCTTGTGTCGACCCATACTGCTCTTTTTCACCAAAAATCAGTTTTTCTTCACAGTCTTTCAATTCCTATTAATTCCATTCATTACCAAACTTTATATTATACCAGAACATAATTAAATCATATATTTTCCCATCCAATTGACCACAGGATTATGTTTTCTAATTAACCTACGATCATTCTACACAATTAATCGTTCTTATCAAGTCCAATTGAATTATTACGTCGGATCATAACGTTAGGGCACAACCTAAAATTCCTAATTCGAGATTTCTAACGGATCAATTCATTCTATTGATCATCAAAACCTATAAGGCATAATAATCTGATCAAATCACCCCTTACCTCGCGATGATTCTTTAAACTTTGACGATTGACTTTTTCTCCTCTTTCTCTTCTCTTTTCCAAAAGCACGTAGAATGAAATCCTAATTTCACTTCTCACTTTTTTTATTTATTCCTTTTTATTTTCCAAATAATAGAAATAAATAAATTAGATTAATTAGAGCCTTTTATTCTACACACCTCCCAATTCCAATTTACACCTCCAACCATCCATTTATTTAATTAAATAATTAAATCCATTAATTCAAAAATGCCAATAATTAAACCTTTAATTAAATTAATAATTAAATTTCTAATTATTTAATAGTTGAATTAATTTGGGGTGTCATAACTCTCCCCTACTAAAAAGAGTTTTTGTCCTCGAAAACATACCTTAGACGAAAAGTTCGGGATACGAGTCTTTCATCTGGCTCTCCAGTTCCCAAGTTACATTTCCACCGGTCCTCCCAAGCTACTTTCACGGCGCTATCTCTTTACCTCGAATCGCTTCACCTTCCGATCCTCAATTCTAGCGGTAATGCTTTAACAATGATTATCTACTTTGATATCATCTACCTGAATCTCATGAGACGGATCAGCAATGTACTTCCTCAACTGAGATACATGGAAGCCATCATGCAAATTTGCAAGCAACAACGGTAAAGCAATTTGATAAGAAACTCTTCAAACCTTCTTGGTAATCTGATACAGACCAATAAAGCACGGAGTCAACTTCTTTGACTTCAAGGCTCGACCAACACCAGTCATCAGAGTAACTCGCATAAACACATGATCTCCTTCACTAAACTCAAGATCCTTCCTCCTCTTGTCATGATAACTCTTATGACGACTCTGAGAAGTTCTCATCTTCTCCTGAATCATCTTGATCTTTTCTGAAGTCTGTTGGACAACTTCCGGTCCAATCACAACACTCTCTCCAGATTCGTACCAACACAACGGTGTCCGACACCTCCTACCATACAATGCCTCAAACGGAGCCATACCAATACTCGAATGAAAACTATTGTTGTAGGTAAACTCAATCAATGGAAAATAACTATCCCAGGATCCACCTTTCTCCAACACACAAGCTCGCAACAAATCCTCTGACGACTAAATCGTTCTTTCCGTCTGACCATCTGTCTGCGAATGATAAGCGGAACTCAACCTCAACTTAGTACCTAACGCTTCTTGCAATCCCGTCCAAAACTTAGACGTAAACCTCGGATCTCTATTCGACACAATACTAGAAGGAATACCATGCAAACTTACAATCTTCTCAACATACAATTCTGCCAACCTTTCCATAGGATAATCCATTCTTATCGGAATAAAGTGAGCGGACTTCGTCAACCGATCAATAATAACACAGATAGAATCACAATTCTTCACTGTCCTCGGCAAACCCGACACAAAATCCATAGAAATACCATCCCATTTCCATTCCGGAACAAACAACGGTTCCATCAATCCTGACGGTTTCTGATGTTCAATCTCCAACTTCTGACAAACCAAACAAGCATAAACAAACTCAGCAATTTCCTTTTTCATTCCAGGCCACCAAAACAACTTTTTCAAGTCATGATACATCTTAGTAGCACCGGGATGAATACTCAATCCACTACGATGTCCTTCTTCCAAAATACTCTTCCTAAGTTCTGCAATATCTGGAACACAAACCCTATCACCAAATCTCATAACACCATTCTCGTCAATTCGGAATTCACCTCCTTGACCTTGGTTGATCAATGTCAACTTATCCACCAAAATAACATCAGATTTCTGCCCAGCTCGAATTTCCTCAAGAATACCACTAGTCAACTTCAACATACCCAACTTAACACTATCGGAAGTAGTTTCACATAACAAACTCAAGTCTCTGAACTGCTCAACCAATTCCAATTCACGAACCATCAACATAGACATATGCAAGGACTTCCTACTCAATGCATATGCAACAACGTTTGCCTTACCAGGATGGTAATTCAAACCGAAATCATAATATTTTAGAAATTCTAACCATCTCCTCTGCCTCATGTTTAGCTCTTTCTGATCGAAGAGATATTTCAGACTCTTATGATCGCGGAATACCTCGAATTGAGAACCATACAAGTAATGCCTCCTCAGTTTCAAAACAAACACTACTGCTGCCAACTCTAAATCATGAGTCGGATAATTCCTTTCATTAATCTTCAATTGTCTCGAAGCATAAGCCACAACCTACTTATCTTGCATCAAAACACCACCTAATCCATCAATGACGCATCACAATACATCATAAAAGATTATGCCGGATTCGGAAAAATCAGAATCGGAGCACTAGTCAACCTCTTCTTCAACTCTTGGAATCCTTTCTCACATTCAAAATCCCAAATAAACACCTGCCCCTTTCTGGTCAACTTAGTCAACGGCAAAGCTAACTTCGAAAATCCTTCAATGAACTTTCTGTAGTAGCCTGCAAGACCAAGAAAACTACGGATTTCAGAAGCATTCTTCGGTGCTTTCCACTGAGATACCTCTTCTACCTTCGTAGGATCAACAAGAATGCCATTCTTGGAAATCACATGACCAAGAAAGCTTACTTCACTTAACCAGAATTCACACTTAAACAACTTCGCATACAGCTTCTTCTCTTTCAACAGTTCCAACACAATTCTAAGATGTTCTGCATGCTCTTCGTCATTCTTCGAATAGATCAGAATATCATCAATAAAGACTACCACAAATTTATCAAGATACGGATGAAATATCCTGTTCATATACTCCCTGAAAACACTAGGTGCATTAGTAACTCCAAACGGCATAACAGAATACTCATAATGTCCATACCTCGTTCTAAACACAGTCTTCTGAATATCTTCCGTCTTCACACAAATCTGATGATATCCAGACCTCAAGTCAATCTTACTGAATACACAAGCTCCAACCAGTTGATCCATCAAATCATCAATCCTCGGTAATGGATACCGATTCTTTATGGTAACTTTGTTCAACTTTCTGTAATCAACACACAGTCTCATTGAACCCTCCTTCTTCTTAACCAACAACACAGGATCACCCCACGGTGAAACACTAGGACGAATAAACTTCTTCTCAAGCAATTCTTCTAACTGCTTCTTCAACTCAGATAGTTCAGATGCCGACATGCGATAAGGCGCCATCGACACCGGACTAGTTCCAGTAATCAAATCTATAGTAAAATCCAATTCTCTCTCAGGTGGCAATTCACTAACATCTTCCGGAAACACTTATGGGAATTCATTCACCATTGGCAATTCATCACTCTTAGCTTTTCCTTTCACCTCCGTCGAAGAATACAACATAAACACCACAACACCATTCTTAATGGCTAAATTCATCTGCTTAAATGACATAGTCACATCTTCAACTCTAACTTCTTCAGGAAAAATAACCGTCTTCTCAAAACAGTTGATATGAACCTGGTTGAATTCCAACTAGTTCATTCCATGGATGATATCAAGTTGTTCAAAAGGTAGGCACACTAAATCCATACCGAAACCTCTACCAAAAATTACAATAGGACAATTCCTACAAACAAATGAAGTAGTCACTGAAACCGACGCAGGAGTGTCAATAACCATACTTCCATCCATATTAGAAATATCCAATTTCAATCTTTTAGCACAATCCAAAGCAATAAAAGAATGTGTCGCCCCAGTATCAATAATCGCAATTAAAGGTATGCCATTAATAAAACATGTACCTTTAATCAACTGATCATCTGGCTTAGCCTTAGATCTTGACAAAGCGAACACTTTACCATCAGCTTGTTCCTTCTTTGGCTTAGTGCACTGCGAACGAGTATGACCTTCTTCACCATAGTTGTAACAAGTCACCACTCTCACTCTACAATCATTGGCCACATGCCCGAGTTTCCCACACTTGAAACACTTCCTATCATTACTCTTACAGTCTATCATATGATGTCTTGTCTCACCACAGTTGTAGCACTTAATGGAAGAACCAGAATCTCCCCCACTAGGCTTCTTCCATCCACCGGATCTCTAGTTATTCTTATCATAAGGTTTCCCACGATCCATCTGTTGCTTTCCTTTACGATCTACATGTCCTCGAGCATTCGTTCGAGTACTAGCAAGATCCTCTTCTAGGATCCTACTATAGTCTACTAAATCAGCAAACCTCCGGATACACTGATACCTGATACCTTGCTTGATCTCATCACGAAGACCATTCTCAAACTTGACACATTTGGAAAATTCTCCATCTGCATCGTTGTTGTATTGAGCATAGTACTTCGCCAACTCAGTAAACTTCGAAGCATACTCGCTCACAGACTTGTTGCCCTGCTTAAGCTCCAGAAACTCAATCTCCTTCTTGCCCCGAATATCTTCAGGAAAGTATCTCCTCAGAAAAGCTCTCATGAACACAGCCCAAGTCAATGCAATACCATCTTGTTCCATTTCAGTCCTGGTAGCAACCCACCAGTCATCAGCTTCCTCTGCCTGCATGTGAGTACCATATCTCACCTTCAGCTTTTCTGCACAGTCAATCACTCTGAAGATCCTCTCGATCTCCTTCAACCATCTTTGAGCACCTTTGGGATCATGAGTGCCTTTGAACAATAGAGGATTGTTCCTCTGAAAGTTCCCCAACTGTCTGTCAGCACCAATACCAGCTCCCAGCTTATTCCCTCTAAGCACTCTAGCTAGCATTCCCAAAGCTTCAGCGATAGCAGCATCGTCTCTTCCGTTAACTCTTCCGGCCATTGTTCTATAACATTACAAAACAATCACATTAGAACACAAGTATCGACAGTGTTACCTTGCACTAGTCGCATACAAAAGGGATAAAGACTCTAGGACACGACCAACTATGCTCTGATACCACTATTGTAACACCCCTTCTAATTTCCCCGCGAATTATATATTTAATCAGAGTTTTAACATAACGAAAGGGCGTCACAATTAAAAATTATTCAAATAATAAAACTCCATAACAGTGATCATGCTTTTACTAAAGAACTTCATTAAATAATTTAAACCAAGATTATGTTTTACACAGCGGAAATAACATAGGAATCCGGAATAGTTCAAATCACAATTACTCCAAAACATAAACCAAAAGAAACAAGTTAATTCGGTGATTCCAAAACAATCGTTCCCCAGTGTTACAACTACTAGAGCATGACACTGACACGCGGACTATTTAAATAACACAACTCTATAAGCCATCCTCACCAATTCTTGAGCAGCTAATCCCTTTAATCTGAAATCATTAAAGTAAGGGTGAGACTTCATCAACAATTAAAATGCATTATATGTTTCTTTAAAATAACAAAACAAACAATTCATTATTCCACCCTCATTAGTATGTTCAGATTCCCATTCACCAACACAATCACATAGATCAATATGCACATAATAACAATCAATGCAATTACAACACTGGAAAACATCCTAACATGTTATAATTACATATGCAAAGTAGACTCAATGCATGTGGTACCAAAATGTGAACCAAGTCACCAACATCGATTCGTCAACAATCACCAGACACGAATCCAGCCTCACCACCCACAATCACCCGGGTACAGTTACTGGAAATACGAGCCAAATTGCATACAATGGGAATTAACTCCACCAGAATGCATATGCATGCACATCCAAAAGTATGCCACATTTAATAAACAGAATATGAACACCACATAATTCCATACATAGTCAACACCATCAACAATACATGATAACAGCAAGTCATGTACACATAACGTTAATTACAACATATCGAATTAACATACAACAAGTATACTCAAAGTTAATGGCAAAATCACGAATTACAACGGATTCTTCCTACAGAAACCAAAACAATCCTTCAAGATCTCAATTACTGGTTTTGAAAATGTTTTTAATAGATAGTACTCGTTCTAAGCTTTCCAACGATACCAACTATGCCTAAATCAGAGTTACGGTCGCAAAGATATGACCAAAACCGTTTTCAAAAATTACCTTCTGTTCCTGCACAGTATGTATCGACACAAAACCTCATGTGTCAATACATAATCTGCTTGTGTCGACACAAAACATGCATGTGTCGACTCATACGTAATAATTTTTCCCATTTTTTAAAATCTCTTCAGTATGGATCGACCTATAGCCTTCTTGTGTCGATACAAGATCCTTTTGCATCGATACATAACATCTTTGTGTCGATGCAAAAACCCAATTTTTCACCAAATGAGTTGATCCAAGCAATTTTGTGTCGATACAAGCCTTTCCCACGCCTCTGGTTTTCTAAATTTTTACTGCTTGCATCGATACATAACTTCTTGTGTCGACCCATACTGTTGTTTTTCACCAAAAATCAGTTTTTCTTCACAGTCTTTCAATTCCTATTAATTCCATTCAATACAAAACTTTATATTATACCAGAACAGAATTAAATCATATATTTTCCCAACCAATTGACCACAGGATTATGTTTTCTAATTAACCCACGATCATTCTACACAATTAATCGTTCTTATCAATTCCAATTGAATTATTACGTCGGATCATAACGTTAGGGCACAACCTAAAATTCCTAATTCGAGACTCCTAACGGATCAATTCATTCTATTGATCATCAAAACCTATAAGGCATAATAATTTGATCAAATCACCCCTTACCTCGCGATGATTCTTCAAACTTTGACGATTGACTTTTTCTCCTCTTTTTTCCAAAAGCACGTAGAATGAAATCCTAATTTCTCTTCTCACTTTTTCCCTTTATTTATTCCTTTTTATTTTCCAAATAATAGAAATAAATGAATTAGATTAATTAGAGCCTTTTATTCTACACACCTCCCAATTCCAATTTACACCTCCAACCATCCATTTATTTAATTAAATAATTAAATCCATTAATTCAAAAATGCCAATAATTAAACCTTTAATTAAATTAATAGTTAAATTTCTAATTATTTAATAGTTGAATTAATTTGGGGTGTCACAGCAAGCACATCGCCTTTGGCAGCTCAGACGTGTACGACATACCCATTACACATAGCAAGGTATCCCAGATCACACAACAAGGCATAAACTAAATTACACACAGCATTAGTCGTGGTCATAAGTGATTTACGTCTTAATGTAAGGTCTACTCCGATTCAAGCATACATTCGCCGAGATCACACAGCTTGGCACAAGCAATCATATGCATATCAAGCTCGTAGACAACACATCTGTATCGTTTTCTCCGAAATGATTGGAATTCACATGTTCACATAATTTCCAATGACCATACATTCCACACGTGGCATGTATCATACATAATTGATCCTCACGATTATTTAAAGTGTAATTGATTAATTAAATAATTAATCCAACAATAGGCACAAAGAATGATGTATTGCTGAGCAGTATGGGAAATTAAAGCAACATCAAATAACAATGGGTAGATTTTAGTTGTTTGGTTGTTCTTGATGTTGATATGTAGATCAACAAGCTAGAGCTTCTTTATATTCTAGTTTAAGCTAAGCAAAATAGGAGATCAAAAGACAAAATTGTGTTGAAGCCACATTCGATAGCGTGTTACACCATTAAAACTCGATATGGGTTACTCATATCTGACTTATTTTTTAGGATCAAAACGATGGAAAGCTATAATTATTTGAAATACTATGGAAAGCTCATGTTCCTTTTTAAATCAAATATTTTAGTTGAACACTACTACAAAACTTGTAAACAACAACACCAAAGTCACCACGGTTTTTCCAAACACTGTTGTGACATCTCTAAACTCATATTAGTAACATTTATCTTTATTTAATATTTATAAATTGTTAGGATATAATAATGGTTGGGTAACACATTGTGGTAATACAATCAAGCTTTCACGGGTTTGAACCTCAACACCCTCAAATATTAGTTCAAAAAGAGTTTAGGGAAAAACACCAGAAACCTCTACTTGTGAGATGTTTTGGCTTCATACCTCGTACAAAATATACAAAACAAATGAAAATACTTTTGGTATTTTGCTTAGAGGTTAGTAAAAGAAATAAATGCAAATCCTCCATTATAACACGGCGGGAGAACTGACTTGTTTGTTTTGCGTTTTATCGCAAATGTTGCGGATAGCAAGAGTCGCCACCGACTTTTCTTTTATCCAATAAAGGGAAGATGAAAAGATCAGGAAAAGACCTTCGTTAGATTCTGAGTCCGGGAGGCAGTTATGAAAAGGGAAGGTATTAGCACCCTTTCCATCCGTAGTTATCTACGGGATCTAAGTTGCTTAGCTCACTTTGAAAAATTGGCTTTCTGTGTTTGTGTAGTTTGAAAAGTATTTTGAAAAGACATTTCGCTTTGACTTCGTAATGATTCTCGTTGGAATGTATACGAAGTGTTCGTAAATGTTTTTTTGGAAATTTTTTGACTTTTTAATGATTCTCGCAGGAATGCGTACTAAGTGTTTTTGAAAGATTTTGAAAAGTGTGAGGTGTGAAAAGTATTTTTGATTGGAGCAAGCAACTAGGAGTTTATTACCTACTCAGAATGGTCGTTTCCATGTTATTTTCCTTCTCCTTTAGAATAAGGCTATTTTCATACCCCAAAATTTGCCCTCCATCTACTCAAGAGGTTTCATACATCTATACTCAAGGATTCCTCAAGAGTTGATCAGACAAACTCTCTCCTAAACAATCAACCCAAACTAGGGTTTGGTATCTCTCAGGTCAAGATGGACTTCCAATATTTCCAATGGTCTTCATGCCTCCACATATGTTTCAAGGATTCTCCATGTCAAGTTTCAAGCTTCACAAGTCAAGTTTCCTCAGACAATTGCTCAGATGGTTGAAAATCAGTTGTATTGGACAAAAAGTCAACTATGGTCAACATACAGTCAAACTTCATAATTTTTGGTCAACATCCTCATTTTGAAGTTACATTCATCATTTGATCAAGGGTTGATCATGATTCATCAAGAAAACTCAAGATTTGCTCAAAAGTCACACTTTCTAAATTAGGGTTTCTAGGTGAAAAGTCAACTGAACTTTGACTGATCATAACTTTCTCATACTTTCTCAGAAATTTTTCCACCATCTCTTGTTTTGAAGGAAATTCAATTCTCTACAACTTCATGTCTCACAAGAATGTCCAAAAAATGCTTCATTTGAGAGGTACTCAAAACATTACTGGTCATTTTCAAAGTCAACAAAAGTCAACTTTTGTTTTGAAGATATATTGAGCATGGTAACTCCAATTGAGATGAGACTCAAAAGGTTGGTTAGAGGACTCTTAGAGCTTTCCAAAAGTCCAAGAACACTCAAAATGTGAAAATTGAGCAAGATGCACCATTCACAAGTTGGGCAATTTTGAAGGAATGCACAAAGAGATACTTCTAAAAATCAAATTTTTTGCTAATGGGCTTGCTTTTTCTTCATCCCAACTTATTCCTCATACAATTAGGAATATCCAAGCCCAATGCCACGAATTTTTGATTTATTTTTCTATTTAATTTGGAATTTATTCATTTAAATGCAAATTAAATTTAAAAATAAAGTATAAAATCAAAGTTAATTGAAAGATTGATTTTTATTCTTTCCTTGAGACTCAAGTAACTCACAAAGGCCAGCAATTTTCGAAAATTGATCAATATGGCAAGATTGGATTGGAAATTAATCAAATTTTGAAAATTTGATTTTGTACAAAAATCAATTTTGATTTACATTGAATGTTGATTGATTCTTTCCAAAAACCATGCCAAATTCATCCAGTATAAATGTCTGATACATACCTATCAAGAGAGAACAGAAAAATTGCCCTAGAAACCCTATTCTAAAGCTCAAAAAACCGTGACCTTCAAGCTATTGGCAATCACACTTCCAGCCGTTCTCAATCAATTATAAGGTGTCCAACACATTGCTTGACATCTCCAGAGTCGATTCAGACCTTCACTTTGCCAAAAATCATCATGAATCGTGAAAACCGAATTTGGTTTGTTCTTGAATTTTCAAAAATCGATTTTCATCATTCTTGCATTATTAACTTGTTTTGATTGTTTGTTCATGTTTAGAATCAAGTATGCAAGCTATCTGGAGGATTTAATTGCGTTTTGATTGCCTGGATCGAGTTATTCCATTGCTAGGGTTTCTGAGATCGATTTAGGGTTTCATGAAACAGGAAAAATTGGAACATGAGACCACCACCATTGTGTTTAGAATCCAATTTGCAATCGATTCATGTACTCACAACAAATTTATATTATGTGTATGAGATTTTGGAAATTGCAGGGGTTATAGTGTCGCACTGAGGCCGACGCTATGTTTTCAAAAATTCAAAAGGTTGAAGATGAAGTTCTTGGCGCGGAAACGAGGCAATCGGAGGGTGACGCGTGCATGTATTCCACTCACTTCGTTTTCGAACATCAGATCCAATGTGGCCCAGTGGTTAAGGCGTTCACTATTCCTGGATCCTCTCCCATGTCCTGAGTTCGATCCCTATGGGCACCGGTTTCCCTTCTTTTTTCCAAACTTGCAATATTTTCATATTTTCTAATTTTCTAATATTTTTGCATTGTTTTAATTAATTTCATGATTTTATTTATGCATTAAAAAATTGTCAAAAATTATTTTCTTTTTGCATTTGTTTTCTGAAAATCTTTATTTAATTTAAGAAATTAAAAAATACAATTTTGCATGCATATTTATTTTTATTCATATTTTTGCATTTAAATCACATTTAATTAGTTTTTTAATTATTAAATTGCATCCAAAAAATCCCAAAAATTTATTTTAGCATATTTATATTATTTCCAGCATGTAATAATTTTCTCATATAAAAATTTTCATTTTTCTAACATTTTTTCTCTTGTTCGATTCATATCGCATTTTCCGATTTCTCATTCTCTTGCAGGTTGATCCGATTCAGACAATTTTTTTTTCTTCTTTATCATTTTATTTTTTTTCAATAATGTAACTGTATATGGGATGTAATAGTTTAAATTAGGTCTTTTATTTTCCGCATTTTTTAAATTATGTATCTGCCCCAAAGCCTTGTAATAGCGTAGGATTTACCTTTCCGCATCTTTACATTCTGCAATTTACTTTCCGCACCCTATAAACTGTTAGTAACTAGGCGTGTATGGCAAGATAATAATGAACTTAGCCCACTAATTTTCAAGATAAAATATCTGAAATCAACACACTTCTTTCACACACGCACCCCTTAGGGTAATTCTCTCTCGTTGCCTTTGCGAATCACAAATGGTCATGTCCCTCGAACGTAGAGGTATTCTAGCACCGTTGCCTTCCAAACAAATCATCATAGTCCCTTCGATACAAAGATCATAAGACCCACGATGTCGCCTCCGAATACATGATCTTGACCCTCGAATGTCGCCTATGAAAATGATAGTCCTTCGAATGTGCTAGGATACTTCCAAGTTGCCTTCTATGACCATCCAATGTCCCTTGAATGTCCCGCTTACATCCAACGAATGGAGCTACCTACTAACTAATGGTACGGCTAGCGCTATTCTAAAGGAACGAGAAGTATGAAAACGACCAATTAAAGTGGGTAAATAAGTCTTTAGTTGCTTGCTCTAAACCAAATGCTTTTCACACCTCACACTTTTTCAAAATTCAAACTCTTTTCAAAACGAAACATTTCCGAACACTTTGTATACACTCCTACATGAGTCATTACAAAGTCAAAGCGAAATGCCTTTTTCAAAACATTTTTGTCAAACACACAGAAAGCAATTTTAAAAGGTGATCTAGAGCAACTAAGAGCCGTAGATAACTACGGATGGAAAGGGTGCTAATACCTTCCCTTTTCATAACCATTCTCCAACTCGTAATCAAACGAAGGTCTTTTTCTGTACTTTTACCTTCCCTTAATTGGATAAAAATAAAAGTCGGTGGCGACTCTTGCTATCCGCACATTTGCGATACAAACACTAAAAAAGGTCAGTTCACCGTATCA
Source organism: Vicia sativa (assembly GCA_021764765.1). Lineage (NCBI taxonomy): Eukaryota > Viridiplantae > Streptophyta > Magnoliopsida > Fabales > Fabaceae > Vicia > Vicia sativa. The sequence continues at coordinate 96,538,158 of CM038794.1, read as the reverse complement.
CAGCTATCCATACCATTAGTTAGTAGGTAAATTTATTCGTTTGGATGTGAAGGGACAATCGAAGGGTCATCGTTTGGTCATAGAAGGCAACATGTAGGGATACCTTAGCAATTCGTAGGGACGATCATCATTTTTTGTAGGCAACAATTGAGAGACGAGATCATATATTCTTAGTTAAAAATCGAGGGTCATCGAGGGACTATGATCTTTGTATCGAAGGGACTATGATGATGTTATTCGTAGGCAGCTTTGTTAATGGTATCCTTATGTCCGAGGGACATGACCATTGTTTATTCGTAAGGCAACAAGAGAAGATACCCTAAGGGGGTGCATGTGTGATGAGTGTGTTCGATTCGAATATTTATCTTGATATTAGAAGTGATCTAAGATTGCTTTTAATCTTTCCATACAAACTAATTACTAGCAGTTAATATGTACAGAAAAGTAAAGGTGAGTAGCAATAAATCATCGCGACCGCTAGACGTATAACTAAACGGTCAACATGATGGCTACGTTAGCGTGACACTTTGGTTGTCCCGATACTCTTCATTCCCAAGTTGAAGATGGTATTTGGCTTCTGCGTGGTGTCATCAAGCGCTAACTAAACTTTTAGAACCTTAATTGACCCATCTTGGCCATTAGAAGGTAGTGAGATGGCCGGCTTTGGTGTAGACTAAGGTTGGTTGATACCGATGCTACGCCATTAAGATCGACTTTTGGGATATTTTCGTCGACCACTTGGTAGTCGATTGAAATAAACGCCTACGAGAAAGATCAATGATATGAGATTCCTAGAACCGGTTACTATTATAGGACGGGATGAACCAACTCAAACTTTTGGTGGGTAATCACCTATACCTCATGCAAGCCTTAAACCTAGGCTCATTGTATGAATTTTTGTGTGCTAAACATGACATCATGACATCATTCGCATTGCATATCATTTCTAACTATTTCAAGGACCTAGGGATTTATCTTTGCTCTTTTGTAGGGATTATGGCTTCTAGAAAGACTATCCGAATCAACTTCATGGGTATCCCTTCTCAACTCAAAGAATTGGTTTCGTAAATTCCGACCATGCTCGTTCATCAAAAGACATGGTTATCTACTTGATTTGGTTATCTCGGTTTTGAAGAAGATATGATGCATGTCCTATTCCAGTTCTTCAACCAAACACCATTGCTTTACATTGCCGATTATCGCTTGGTTCCTACCTTAGAGGAGTTCTCTAAGCTACTTGGGATACCTATTCTTGATCAAATGCCATTCACCGGTCTAGAAAAGGTTCCTAAGTATGAAGACATCGCATCCGCTTTGCACCTTAAGCGCTCAGACATTGAAGCCAATTGGGAAACCAGGAGTGGAGTTAAGGGTTTACTTTCCAAGTTCCTAATTAAGAAAGCCCGAGAATTCCTCAAAGTTATGAGTTTCCATGCATTCGAAGACATTGTGGCCTTGCTAATCTATGGTTTGGTTCTATTCCCTAACTCGGATCAATTCATAGATGTCAACGCCATCAAGTTGTTTCTTACCCGCAATCCTGTGCCTACTTTACTTGGAGATATCCTACATTCTCTCCACACTCGTACCACTAAGAGACAAGGAACTCTCATGTGTTGTATACCGTTACTTTCTAGGTGGTTTATTTCGCACCTTCCTCCATCAGTTTTGAAGAATGAACAAAGGTTGAGATGGTCTCAAAGGTTGATGTCACTCTCTCATTCAGAGATCCGTTGGAGCGTTTTCTCTCAAAAGGACTTCACATTCATTGAGCGTTGTGGAGAATTCCCTAATGTACCACTCCTTGGTATAAGGGGAGGTATTACTTACAACCCTTCCTTAGCTTTACGTCAGTTTGGTTTTGCCCGAAGAGATGGTCCACATGATATGCTCCTCCAAGATATTGTGTTCGACTACAACCACGATCTCCAGAATTACCGACGAAGGTTCATACACGCTTGGGGCATGGTAAAGAAGACTAATACCAAGACTTTGGGGCACCCGAACTCCATTCCTTGGGAACCTTACCTCAAATGGTGCGAGCTCGAGCTCAAACCTCATGATGCCATTCACGCTTTACCAAGAATTATGGAGCCTGCTATAGGTGACGACCTATACCGTTCTCTATCCCGACATGCCTACCGATTTTGAAGACTTGAAGAGATCCGGATTCACTCAAGGAAGAAAGGGATACCTTTGAAGCTCATTACAAGCGAGAAGAAAGTGCTAGAGTTGACCAAGCTACTTCACGAGGAGCGAAACATCAACGCCTACATCGGCACCAAGAGGAAGCGCCCATGGGAGACTTAGAGCTTTAGGATGTTTATGTTTTCTTTTATTGTTTTGAACTATCTCTTGTACTTAAAAAGAAAAAAGAATAATAAGAAGAGTACTAATAAATGTTTGCTCATTGTTTGTTTAACAAATTTAAATCTCTTAGGTCCTTGAAAACATTGCATTGCATTCGCATAAACATTGCATATCATAGCATAACATTGCATCACAGGTACATTGAAGATTGGTTTTCTCATTTGCTCGCTATTTATTTTAGCAGAAATGGCTCTTAAACTGTCAAAGATCTTCAAGCTCGAATGCCGGTTTAGAGATGTTTACCAGCTTGGTCCAAGGCCAAGAGGATCTGAAGAAGCTCATCAACAGAAAGAAGAAGGTTGTTGGTCTCCTCAACATGGGCAGACGCTACAAAGGTGGTCCTAAGAGGGTCAGTCGGATAGAGCTCTCAGAAGGAAGTGTCAAGACTGAACAAAGTAACAAAGGTAATGGTGAAGGCAACACCGAGCTTGAGAAGAACTATGATGATGGCCAATACTCGATGAGGATGACAAGTACAAGCAACTTGAAGACCGTCTCAATGCTATGGAAAACTCAAGATGTCCGGCTGAATTTTGATGATCCGAGTCTCGTCCCGGTGTTGTGATTCCTCCCAAATTCAAAGTTCCAACTTTTGCTAAGTATGATGGCATGTCTTGCCCTAAGTCGCATTTGAAGTCCTATGTTCAAGATCAATCCTCACATTGATGATGTAAAGTCAGGATGCATTATTTTCAAGAGAGTTTGTCCGAACTCGCTTGGAATGGTATTATCACCAGAGAATGACCGTATCCGTACTTGGAGTGACTTGGTGATGCTTTCTGACAAGATGAGTACAATGTCGAATTGACACCCACTCGCATGCAACTACAAAGCATGTCTATGGGTCGTGATGAGAAGTTCAAGGAGTATGCTCGTAAATGGAGAGATTTAGCAGCGAGTTCAACCACCCTTGTCCAATAGGGAATTGGTTGATATGTTCATGGGAACACCGACAGCCCATTCTTCAATCATCCGATTGAAACTCTTCACCGGATTCACCGATGATACTTACTGAGCGTATTGAAGCTGGTATCAAGAGTGGAAAGATTCATGTAGAGACATCTTCAAATGCTGCGAAGAGATCTTTTGGTGCTAAGAAAGAAGCCAATGCTGTGTATGGTCAGAAAAGCCGAGCCAAGATCGACCGCGCTCAATCTGTGGGGGCAGTTGTGATCTCCAATCCTACATCAAGACAACCTCGTGAGACAACGCGTAACCAGAACACGCCACGAAGACAGTTTACGAAGATCAACATGCCTTTGTCGCAAGCCTTGCAACACATGTTGAAAGCAGAGCTGATTACTTTGAGGGATCCTCCTCAGAATTTCAACACCTCCTCTCCGAAGTATAATCCTAATGCTAAGTGTGCTTACCATTCCAATAGCCCCGGACATAGTACTGACGATTGTTGGGCTCTGAAGAACAAGATTCAAGATATGATTGAATCTAAGCAGATTGAATTTGATCCTCCTGTTGAGACTCCGAATGTGATCAACGCGCCTATGCCTAATCATGACAAGGGTTCCAATGATGTGGGAGACGATACTTATGTTTTCAACATAGATGACTTGACCATTCCTCTGATGACTGTTAAGAAGAATCTGTTGCAAGCCGGTGTCAACCCAAGATGCCCAGAGAACTGTCGTTGGTGCCCATCCGCGCCTGATGGTTGTGCTTGGTTGAGAAGACGTGTTCGCATGATGGATAACCGTGAGATACTATTTCGAAACCACCGTGCGTAAGCGTGTGAAGAAATGTCTAAGTTGAAGATTGACAATGCGAATGAAACAATACCATCTGATGGGATACCTTGGGCAGCCAAGTGGAAAGTATGATTACATGGTGAAGTACACTGTCCGTAGTTACAAGATTCCTATTGAAGATGTTAAGGTAACCGGATGGGGTGACGATTTCCCGTAAGATTATGCCGATGTTAACACATAAGGATTTCCTCTCACGATCCCTGCCTGAGTGGCACCTCTCATCATCACTTCTCCAAGGCCGCCCATATTCCTCCGATAAAGCTATTCCTTGGAATTATGGAGTGATGTTTACTATCATGGCGCCAAGCAAGACCCTCGACCATTGAAGATCTTACATTGAACTACCATTCCCGACATCGACAACATCACCGATCCAAGAAGGTGACCGTAACCTAAGAGTATTCTCTCGATATCTCTCCTCCAAAGACACCGCGACTCCATCTCGCATTCCAGCTATTCAATCCATTCCCCAAGCTAGAGGAAAGAACCAAAGGCTCATCCCGCTCAACCGTATACCAAAGGAAGTTATCAAGACACCTCCAAACAAGAAATGGAGGAAATTCAAGATTATCAAGAAGAGTGACTACAATGTTGTGGAACAGTTGGGATAAACTCCGTCCAAGATCTCCATGCTTGCTCTCTCTTGTGCTCCGAGGCTCATGCTAATGCCTTGGTGAAGTTTCAAGAATGCTCACGTGCCGCAAGACACTACCACCGTTTGAAGTTTGTATTGCTAGCCCTGCCAACAACGGCCTAGGCTTCTCGATGTCGATATGACTCGAAAGAAACACAACAAAGCCTTGCACATCTCTGTTGAATGCAAGGGCACTACATTGTCTCATGTTTTAGTGGATACCGGTTATCCTTCCAAGACTTTTGATCAACTTGATGTCGAAGGGTTGGTTCGAGACCCAAAGACATTATTGTGAGAGCTTTTGATGGTTCTAAGCTAACAACGGAGAGCTTATTCTTTCATTAAAGTCGGTTCCCACTTTTGATTCCACTTTTGTCATGGACATCCGTCCGCTCTCTTGCCTACTTGGACGCCTGGATACATGGGCGCGTTGTTACCTCTACCCTACATCAAAAGTCAAGTACCCGGTGAAAGGGAAAGTTGTTACAAGATGTGGTGAAGAAGAATATATGGTCATCATCTACATCATTCGATATTTCGAGATGGAGGGTGAATTCTTGAGACTGCTTTTGAAACAATCCCAGTCATGCCCGACTCTCCGTCACTCGAAGTTACGCAAGCTCCTCCTAGGATGGCCTCACGAAAGATGCTCAAGTGTTGAAGAAGGTAGTACTATTTGGGGTCACCCGATCTTCCTTTCAAATTTGACAAGACCGGTTTAGGCTTCACCATCAAGGGTCAAGATGATACGCCGCGAACGTGCCGCCAACGCCCTTTCCATCGCGTAATGGAATCCATGCTATAGAAGACAACGACAACGACTTCGACATCGCAAGTGGATCTTCCCAACTCGCATCATGGGTTCAACAATTGGAAGATCAAGACGCCATACCAATCTCCTTTAGTCGAGTAATTGCTCTTGTTTTGTTTTGCTTTTCAGATTTCTTTATGTTTTGAACAATAAACTTTGAAAGCCTAGTGCCTTGCCCGGCATCATGGCTCGCTTTGTAGGGTTATTATCTCGTTTGTATTTTCATTCAATAAATCGTTGGACTTTTGCATTCAATTGTTTGTTTTCTTTCTTTACTTTATCACCCCTTCAAAAGCTATGTGTTTCTTACACACACCCACGTGATACACGCGAATCACTCCGAATCTCGTTAATAACGCCTATGCTATTGCTAAATATGACTTCGATAATCCGATCTACCAAGCCAAGACGAAGGTGAGGAAGATTGTGAAGTGCCGGAGAACTTGTCGATTACAGAAGAGGAGCGAGTTATACACCGCACGAAGAGCAAGTCGAGGTTGTGAATTGGGTACCGACGAAGATGTAAAAGAGATCAAGATAGAGCGGATCTTGAGAACAAGTGTTAAAGAAAGGTTGGTTCGGATGCTACGAGACTACATTGAGGTTTTGCTTGGTCATACGAAGACATGCGGTTTAGACATTGATATTGTAGTGCACCGATTGCCAACAAAGAAGGTTTTCTCCCAAAGTAGAAGGTCTGTCGATGCGCCCCGAGATGTTAGAGAAAGTCAAAGCCAAGTCATGAAGCTCAACGCCGGTTTCTTAGTCACCTCTTATCCCCTGGTTGCAATGTGGTACCCGTAGAAGGATGGCAAGGTACGAATGTGTGTGGATTACGTAGATCCGAACAAAGCGAGTCCGAAGATGATTTCCACTTCCTCATATTGATGTTCGTTGACAACACCGCCAACATAAGGTTTTCTCCTTCATGGATGGTTTCTCCTACAATCGATCAAAATGGCTCCAAGACATGGAGAAGACTACTTGTTACACGTGGGGCACTTTCTTACAAGGTTATGCCATTCGGATCGAAGAACGCAGCGCCACTTATCGTATGGTGACATTGTTTCATGACATGATTCATCACGAGATAGGGTCTATGTTGACGACATGATAGCTCGATCACGCATCAAGAAGAACATCTTGATCATTTGCGTAAACTGCTTGATAGGTTGAAGAAGCAGATCGAGACTTAATCCTAACAAGTGCACCTTTGGAGTCGATCGAAAACTCCTAGGGTTTGTTGTCATGGTAAAGGTATTGAGGTTGACCCGCCAAGGTTAAAGTTATTCAAGAGATCCCGCTCCCACCGAGAAGGAAGTCGAGGTTTCGGGCCGATTGAACTACATTGCCGATTCATTGCACACCTAATCGCTACTTGTGAGCCAATCTTTAAGTTACTAAAGAAAGATCAAGTAGTGGAATGGAATGACGATTGCCGATCGCTTTTGACAAAATCAAGGAGTACCTTGTAATCCTCCTATCCCGATGCCGCCGCCAAAGGAAGACCTCTTATCATGTACTTGATAAAGGTTAGAGAATTCAATGGGTGTGTGTTGGGGCAACATGACGAGTATGGTCGAAAAGAGCATGCAATATACTACCTCAAAAAAGTTTACCGATCGAAACAAGATACTCACAAGAAAACTTGCAACGCTGGCTCGGCGCTCAGACTAAGACAGATATGTTGACTCACACTACTTTGTTGATTTCAAGATGGATCCGATAAAATACATATTTGAGAAACCAGCTCTCTCCTGAAGAATAGCAAGATGGCAAATGATCCGACCGAATATGACATCCAAGACACTTCAGAAAGCGATCAAAGGTGTGGTAGCCGATCATTTGGCTCATCAAGCCAGATGACTACGCCTATGCTCAATTTCAGATGAAGATGTTTTACTAGTTACGATTAAGAACTGTGACCAGACAAGGACCGAACAAGGATCCCGATGGACCATGGTCTTGATGGAGCCTCAACGACTTGGCAATGGCATTGGCGCCATCATTACATCTCCTCAGCGGACACACGCCTTTCACCGCCAAATTATGTTTCATTGCACTAACAACATGGCCGAGCGACTGCATCATGGGTCTTAAAGTCGCTATTGACTTAAGAATCAAGTTCTTACAAGTGTATGGAGATTCAGCTTTAGTGATCAGATAAAGGCGAGTGGATACGAAGCATCCTAATCTCATTCCATCGAGAGCATGTTCCGAGTTTGATCCCCTACTAAGAGATTAATTTTGATCATATTCCACGAGAAGAGAAGGAGATGCATTGGCTACTATGTCGCCTATGTTCAAGGTTAGATGGGACAACGAGGCTCCCCGATCATCATTGAGAAGTTTGACGAACCAAATATTGTTATGAGCTTGATACGGAGAAACCTTGGTACTATGACGAAGAGGTATCTTGAGACTCGTGAATATCCCGCAGGGCATCCATCAATGATAAGAAGTTCATGAGAAGATTTGCATCCAAATTCTTCCTCAAAGAACGACATTTTATACAAACGCAACCATGACTTGTGCCTCACTGTAGATCGACAACAAAGAATGCGTATCATGGAAGAGTTACACGGCGCATTTGGTACCCACTCCTGGACACACCATGGCTAAGAAGATTTTGAGAACAAAGTTACTATTGGTATACCATGGAAGTCGATTGTCACCGCTATTCGATCTTGTCACAAATGCCGATTTATGCCGATAAAGTACATATACCTCCAGTACCTCTGAACGTTTTAACTTCTCCTTAGCCTTTTGCAATGTGGGGCATTGACATGATCGGAGAAATCAAGCCCACCGCTTCCAATGGACATCGCTTCATCCTTGTGGCAATTGACTATTTCACCAAGTGGGTAGAAGCACCTCGTCAGATCACATTAAGAATGTTGGGCTCGATTCATCAAACATAACCTTATCTCGGTATGGCACTCCGAAAGGATTATCACGATAACGGCTCTAATCTCAACAACAAATGATCACCGAACTCGCATGCGCTTCAAGATCAAGCATCACAACTCTTCTCCTTATCGGCCTAAGATGAACGGCGCATGGAAGCCGCCAACAAGAACATTAAGAAGATTATATGTAAAATGATGTTGACAAAGATTGGCATGAGATGTTACCATTTGCTCTTCATGGTTATCGCTACAAGACGGACATCCACAAGGGCAACTCCTTCTCTCTAGTATGTATGGAAGCCGCCTTACCCATCGAGGTTCGATACCTCAACTAGAGTCCTCTAGGAGGCGAGAGTTAGGCGAAGACGATCGGGTCCGCTCTTGACCGATTAACTTGATTGATGAGAAACGACTCGGCCCATCCGCCATGGATGATTTATCGTAAACGAATGACCAAAGCATTTAACAAGAAGGTCAAGCACCGAGTCTACCAAGTCGGTGATCTAGTAGTCAAGCGCATCATTTTTCCACAAGGTGATCCTGTGGGCAAATGGACTCCCACCCACGAGGGACCGCTTGTAGTCAAGACAGATTTTCAAAGAGCTATGATACTTAGCACCATGGATGGTGAAGACTTCCCACACCATGTGAACGCAGACATAGTCAAAAATACTACGCATAAATAGACCCGCTAGGTCCATTTAACCTAGACAAAAATAAGGGATCCCGGCGAACCAAAAGGTTCGGCAAAAGTTAGGATATATACAAAACATGTACACCCAAGTCGAAAACCCGAAAAGGCGGTTGGGCAAGAAAGGGTATCCCAGAGACTGAAAACCCGAAAGGGCGGTCTAGGAAAAGTTAGGATTTAAGCGACTATGTCTCTTCCATCACCCCCACTACTATCAAGATTCAAGGTTCAAATGGCGAAGATCAGTCTACTCACTTTCTACTGACAGCAAGGAGATGAGATAGTCGAAATATATGAGTACTAGCATAGTTGGAACTTAGCGAGATTGTTCCCGCATGGCTTTTTTACTTTTCTTGTGTATAAACAACTTGGCCATACGCCACCTTTCAAATAAATGCAAGCTTCTTTCTCTTTACAATTTCTGTTGTTGTTATTTGCAATAAGTCCAACGTTTGTTTTGAATGACTATACGCATTTGACAATAAGAATCTAATGACAAACATACGAAAAGTGAACATACAAAAGTACTTACTACAGGCTCCAGGAATTGGGACGGCGACGAAAGTCACCAAGGCATTCCCCCACAGAGCATGATCCCCCACAAAGGTGTCACTCACCACAAACCTCCCCAATGAGTATATGTTGGTCCCCGAGCCGTGATCCCAGTCAACTAAGCCGGATTACATCAGTCTCCAAGAAGTAACATTTCATCCCCGACCGAGATATTTATCCCCAGCGGACATCTCTCAGTCCCTTCCTTTTTCCCCAGCGGCGGTATCCAGACTCGAGACTTGGTCAGATAGTGCACCGGAGGAAACTACATCTTCATCTCCCAGCCTGGGATTACAACGGATTCTGATTCTTCTAACCGTGTTTCCAAGAACTATCAATTGCTCTCCAGTGGATCGCCGTAATCCCCAAGAGCGCCTCCTGAATTCCCTCAGCAGGATCTACATACAAGGTCCCGAACGGATCGCCTCCCAGATTCTCCTCAGCAGGGTCTATATATGAGATCTCCAACCACGAGCCTCTCAAATCTCTACTTTCCTCAACAATATCTAGGCCCAAGACTTGGTCAGATAGTGCATCGGAGGAATCCAGATATCTTTCTTCTCCTTCAGCGGGTTCTCACCTACCCAAATCCCCAAAAGTCAAAATCCTCAAATGTAACATCCGATCTTCTTCAAGATGGATATGTTTTGAAATACCACAACATCTATCATTCATACATTACTCATAAAGTCATAATTCATGCATATGTCATTCATATACATTGTCATGCATCATACTTGCATAAGACTAACAAATATTCTATCAAAGTTTCTCTTGTTTTTCCAAAAACAGTGAAAGTCACTCCGACACCGTCCAGATTAAGCCCGAATCGACGGAAAACTATCCGAAGACCACCCTAGTTGTCCTCCACGATGGTCCAGATTAAGCCCCGAATCGACGGAAAACTATCTCGAAAGACCACCCTGGTTGTCCTCCGACGTCCGTGATTAAGCCCCAACCGACGGAAAACTATCTCGAAGATCACCGGTTATCCTCCGATAATGTGCAATGGATCAACACCCAATGCACAACAGGAAGCTATCCACATTTTTGCCAACTACTATTCCCCGTAGTAATCAAGACGAAGATCTATTCTAATCCTTCTTATTATCAACCGCAACTACAGAGTCTAGCGACGACTCGCCGCCTTGATGGCATCTTAAGCCCATCTCCGACTATTTATCAAGTGCTTCACTTTCGTGTCGCATATATGGTTAAAAATCAATGCAAACCAATAACTTCATTCGTAAAATGAACACGAAGTCTAACGATGACTCCTCCGATGGCATCTTAAGCCCATCTCCATGCTCCTTCCAAACGACATGAGCCTAGCTGCATTTGCCACTCCCCAAAGATCGATCTTTCCAGATGGCATCTCAAGCCCATCCTCACAATTCTCCTATCGACATTCTCGAGTCTAGCGACGACTCATCCCCCAAAGAATTATCCAAATGGCATCCGAAGCCCATTCACGCATCATCCACCAACAATGAGTGCAAATTTTCGTGTATTGAGTGTTCAATCATCTTCACCTCCGTGTCACGAAGACAAGCGTGTCAATCTAACCTCCAAGATAAGAAGATTGAACAGGCAGTGTTATACCCCAAAATTTGCCCTCCATCTACTCAAAAGGTTTCATACATCTATACTCAAGGATTCCTCAAGAGTTGATCGACAAACTCTCTCCTAAACAATCAACCCAAACTAGGGTTTGGTATCTCTGTGTCAAGATGGACTTCCAATATCTCCAATGGTCTTCATGCCTCCACATATGTTTCAAGGATTCTCCATGTCAAGTTTCAAGCTTCACAAGTCAAGTTTCCTCGCATAATTGCTCGATGGTTGAAAATCAACAGATTGACAAAAGTCAACTGTGGTCAACATACAACAAACTTCATAATTTTTGTCAACATCCTCATTTTGAAGTTACATTCATCATTTGATCAAGGGTTGATCATGATTCATCAAGAAAACTCAAGATTTGCTCAAAAGTCAAACTTTCTAAATTAGGTTTCTAGGTGAAAAGTCAACTCGAACTTTGACCGATCATAACTTTCATACTTTCTCGTAAATTTTCTACCACCTCTTGTTTTGAAGGAAATTCAATTCTCTACAACTTCATGTCTCACAAGAATTTCCAAAAAATGCTTCATTTGAGAGGTACAACTCAAAACATTACAGGTCATTTTCAAAGTCAACAAAAAGTCAACTTTTTGTTTTGAACATATTGAGCATGGTAACTCCAATTGAGATGAGACCAAAAAGGTTAGTTAGAGGACTCTTAGAGCTTTCCAAAAAGTCCAAGAACACTCAAAAATCAAATTTTGAAGGAATGCACAAAGAGAGATACTTCTAAAAATCAAATTTTTTGCTAATGGGCTTGCTTTTTCTTCATCCCAACTTATTCCTCATACAATTAGGAATATCCAAGCCCAATGCCATTTAATTTTGATTTATTTTCTATTTAATTTGGAATTTATTCATTTAAATGCAAATTAAATTTAAAATAAAGTATAAAATCAAAGTTAATTGAAAGATTGATTTTTATTCTTTCCTTGAGACTCAAGTAACTCACAAAGGCCGCTAATTTTCTTGATCAATATGGCAAGATTGATTGAAATTAATCAAATTTTGAAAATTTGATTTTGTACAAAAATCAATTTTGATTTACATTGAATGTTGATTGATTCTTTCCAAAACCATGCCAAATTCATCCAAGATAAATGTGCGATACATACCTATCAAGAGAGAATGTAAAATTGCCCTAGAAACCCTATTCCAAAGCTCAAAAAACCGTGACCTTCAAGCTATTGGCAATCACACTTCCAGCCGTTCTCAATCAATTATAAGGTGTCCAACACATTGCTTGACATCTCCAGAGTCGATTCAGACCTTCACTTTGCCAAAAATCATCAAGAATCTTGAAAACCGAATTTGGTCTGTTCTTGAATTTTCAAAAATCGATTTTCATCATTCATGCATTATTAACTTGTTTTGATTGTTTGTTCATGTTTAGAATCAAGTATGCAAGCTATCTGGACGGTTTAATTGCGTTTTGATTGCCTGGATCGAGTTATGCCATTGCTAGGGTTTCTGAGATCGATTTAGGGTTTCATGAAACAGGAAAAATTGGAACATGAGACCACCACCATTGTGTTTAGAATCCAATTTGCAATCGATTCATGCACTCACAACAAATTTATATTATGTGTATGAGATTTTGGAAATTGCAGGGGTTATAGCGTCGCACTGAGGCCGACGCTATGTTTTCAAAAATTCAAAATGTTGAAGATGAAGTTCTTGGCGCGGAAACGAGGCAATCGGAGGGTGACGCGTGCATGTATTCCACTCACTTCGTTTTCAAACATCAGATGCAATATGGCCCAGTGGTTAAGGCGTTCACTATTCCTGGATCCTCTCCCATGTCCTGAGTTCGATCCCTATGGGCACCGGTTTCCCTTCTTTTTTCCAAACTTGCAATATTTTCATATTTTCTAATTTTCTAATATTTTTGCATTGTTTTAATTAATTTCATGATTTTATTTATGCATTAAAAAATTGTCAAAAATTATTTTCTTTTTGCATTTGTTTTCTGAAAATCTTTATTTAATTTAATAAATTAAAAAATACAATTTTGCATGCATATTTATTTTTATTCATATTTTTGCATTTAAATCACATTTAATTAGTTTTTTAATTATTAAATTGCATCCAAAAAATCCCAAAAATTTATTTTAGCATATTTATATTATTTCCAGCATGTAATAATTTTCTCATATAAAAATTTGCATTTTTCTATCATTTTTTCTCTTGTTCGATTCATATTGCATTTTCCGATTTCTCATTCTTCGGTGTCGATCCGATTCGTATAATTTTTTTTCTTCTTTATCATTTTATTTTTTTTCAATAATGTAATCAGATATGGGATGTAATAGTTTAAATTAGGTCTTTTATTTTCCGTGATTTTTAAATTATGTATCCGCTAAAGCCTTGTAATAGCGTGAGGATTTACCTTCCGCATCTTTACATTCCGCATTTACTTTCCGCACCCTATAAACCGTTAGTAACTAGGCGTGTATGGCAAGATAATAATGAACTTAGCCCACTAATTTTCAAGATAAAATATCTGAAATCAACACACTTCTTCACACACCCCCTTAGGGTAATTCTCTCGCTGCCTTTGCGAATCACAAATGGTCATGTCCCCGTAGAGGTATTCTAGCACCGCTGCCTTCCAACAAATCATCATAGTCCCTTCGATACAAAGATCATAAGACCCACGATGTGGCCTCCGAATACATGATCTTGACCTCGAATGTCGCTTATGAAAATGATTAGTCCCTTCGAATGTGCTAGGATACTTCCTGAGTTGCCTTCTATGACCATCCAATGTCCCTTCGAATGTCCGCTACATCCAACGAATGGAGCTACCTACTAACTAATGGTACGGCTAGCTATTCTAAAGGAACGTAGAAGTATGAAAACGACCAATTCTGAGTGGGTAAATAAGTCTTTTAGTTGCTTGCTCTAAACCAAATGCTTTTCACACCTCACACTTTTTCAAAGTTCAAACTCTTTTCAAAACGAAACATTTCCGAACACTTTGTATACACTCCTACATGAGTCATTACAAAGTCAAAGCGAAATGCCTTTTTCAAAACATTTTTGTCAAACACACAGAAAGCAATTTTAAAAGGTGATCTAGAGCAACTAAGAGCCCGTAGATAACTACGGATGGAAAGGGGTGCTAATACCTTCCCTTTTCATAACCATTCTCCCGAACTCAGAATCAAAACGAAGGTCTTTTTCTGTACTTTTACCTTCCCTTAATTGGATAAAAATAAAAGTCGGTGGCGACTCTTGCTATCCGCACATTTGCGATACAAACACTAAAAAAGGTCAGTTCACCGTATCACAGCTATCCATACCATTAGTTAGTAGGTAAATTTATTCGTTTGGATGTGAAGGGACAATCGAAGGGTCATCGTTTGGTCATAGAAGGCAACATGTAGGGATACTTTAGCAATTCGTAGGGACGATCATCATTTTTTGTAGGCAACAATTGAGGGACGAGATCATATATTCTTAGTTAAAAATCGAGGGTCATCGAGGGACTATGATCTTTGTATCGAAGGGACTATGATGATGTTATTCGTAGGCAGCTTTGTTAATGGTATCCTTATGTCCGAGGGACATGACCATTGTTTATTCGTAAGGCAACAAGAGAAGATACCCTAAGGGGGTGCATGTGTGATGAGTGTGTTCGATTCGAATATTTATCTTGATATTAGAAGTGATCTAAGATTGCTTTTAATCTTTCCATACAAACTAATTACTTTAGCCACACACAATA
This sequence comes from Vicia sativa, assembly GCA_021764765.1. Classification (NCBI taxonomy): domain Eukaryota; kingdom Viridiplantae; phylum Streptophyta; class Magnoliopsida; order Fabales; family Fabaceae; genus Vicia; species Vicia sativa. Next base: position 96,523,075 of record CM038794.1, on the reverse strand, counting down.
AAATGTTAGAAACACAAATCTCTCAGGTAGCTCAACAACAAGCGGCTTCTGCTGCTCCTGCTGGTTCTTTTCCTGGACAGCCCCAACCTAATCCCAAAGGACATGCAAATGCTGTTATCTTAAGAAGCGGAATGTAGTATGATGGACCAGAGATCCCGTAAACCATAGCCCAGCTATGCAACAAAATTCTGTTAAACAATCTGAAACTAAAGATAAACAAGAAAAGGAAAATCAGAAAGATAATAGTGAAGATACCACACAAAAAGATGAACCTTATGTACCCCCACCACCTTATAAGCCTCATATTCCATACCCTCAAAGGTTAGCTAAAACTAAGAATGTGGGTCAATTCAAGAAATTTGTGGATCTTCAAGCAACTTAATGTTACAATTCCTTTTACCAAGTTATAACTCAAATGCTTATGCTAAATTCCTTAAAGAGATTCTATCCAATAAGAAAAAGCTAGAGGACAATGAAACCATGCTTATCTGAATGTAGTGCAATTATTCAAGACACAATGCCTCCTAAACTCAAAGATCCCGGAAGTTTCTATTCCATGTGTAATTGGAAAATTTGTCATAGATAAAGCTTTATGTGATCTTGGAGCCAGATAAGTGTGATGCCGTTATCCATATGTAAGAAACTTGACATGGGAGAACTCAGACCAACCAAAATGTCCGTTCAATTAGCAGATAGGTCAATTAAATATCCCGCAGGAGTTCTTGAGAATGTTCTGACGCTTTGGCCAATTCTATATACCCACGATTTCATTATCATGGACATAAGGGAGGATGAAGTTACCCAATCATTCTTGGAAGGCCTTTTCAGCCACAAATGCAATTATAGATGTAAAAAGAGGAAAACTTACTTTTGAAGTAGGCGAAGAGAAAATCGAATTTATCCTCTCTCAATTCCTGAAAGCACCTGCAATTGAAGATACTTGTTACTTCATGGATATCATCGATGAATGTAGAAAAGAAGCTGAACTTGAAAATGAAGACAATCTCGATGAAAATCTGAGTAGTAATCTAAGTGAATGCTTAGCTATAGCACCAGATCCTACACAAAGTTTAAGAAAACCATCCCTAGAACTCAAAACACTTCCTAAAAATCTAAGGTATGAATTCCTAGATTCCGAACTCGAACGACCAGTGATAGTCAACGCAGAGCTTGGCGAAACCGAAACCGAAAAACTTTTACAAATTAAGAAAATATCCAATGACCTTAGGATATAATATCATCGACCTTAAAGGAATAAGTCCCTCTATCTGTATGCATCGCATTATGCTGGAAGAAGATTGTAAAACTTCAAGAGAACACCAGAGGAGACTAAACCCGATTATGAGCGAGGTTGTGAAAAAGGAAGTTATGAAGTTGTTAGAAGCAGGAATCATATATCTTATATCTGATAGCAAATGGGTTAGCCCTGTGCATGTTGTACCTAAGAAAGGAGGTGTCACAGTAGTCGAAAATGAGAAAGGAGAAATAATAACTAAAAGAGTCGAATCTGGATGGAGAATGTGCATCGATTATCGAAAACTTAACAAAGCCACCAGAAAAGATCATTTCCCTTTACCATTTATTGATCAGATGTTGGAGCGTTTAGCTAGACATTCTCATTTCTGTTTCTTAGACGGTTATTCAGGTTTCTTTCAGATACCTATTCATCCTGATGATCAAGAGAAAACAACTTTCACATGCCCTTTTGGAACCTTTGCTTATAGAAGAATGCCTTTTGGTTTATGCAATGCTCCTGCGACTTTTCAAAGATGTATGATGGCAATATTTGCTGATTTTCTGGACAATATTATGGAAGTCTTCATGGACGATTTTTCCGTTTGTGGACAAAGCTTTGAAGAATGTTTAGAAAATTTAGAAAGGGTATTAGAACGTTGTGTGAAGGTTAATCTAGTGCTTAATTGGGAGAAATGCCATTTTATGGTACAAGAAGGAATTGTTTTAGGACACATTATATCCAAAAGAGGAATTGAAGTCGATTCTGCTAAAATCGAAGTTATTGAGAACCTTCAACCTCCAAAAACTGTTAGAGAAATCCGAAGCTTTTTGGGACACGCCGGTTTTTATCGACGATTCATTAAAGATTTCTCTAAGATAACTAAACCCCTAACTGAGCTATTAATGAAAGACGCTGAATTTATCTTCGACGAAAAATGTTTAGAAGCGTTTCAAACACTTAAGAAAGCATTAATTTCTGCGCCTATCATGCAAACTCCAGATTGGAATGAACCTTTTGAAATAATGTGTGACGCAAGTGACTATGCCGTAGGAGCTGTTTTAGGACAGCGAAAGGATAAAAGACTCCACGTCATATATTATGCAAGCAGAACCCTGGACGAAGCGCAGATGAATTATGCTACAACCGAGAAAGAATTCTTAGCAGTGATCTTCGCGTTAGACAAGTTCCGTTCCTACTTAGTAGGATCCAAAATTATCATATACACTGATCATGCTGCTATTAGATATCTCCTAACTAAAAAGGACGCTAAACCTAGACTCCTGAGATGGATATTGCTGCTGCAAGAGTTTGATTTAGAAATCAAAGATAAGAAAGGAACCGAAAATGTGGTAGCAGATCATCTCTCTAGACTAGAAAATCTTAAACATGAACAAGTGTCGATCGATGATGAATTCCAGTATGATAAACTGATTGCCCACTTGGAAGACACAGAACCAGATAAACTCATGGAAACCACCTTAGCCATGTCCTCTGTGCCTTGGTATGCTGATTTTGTAAATTACCTTCGCAGCGTTCTACCACCGAACTTACCTACCAATGAAGAAGAAATTCTTCCATGATCTTAAACAATATTCTGGATGAACCTTTACTTTTCAAGAGAGGTCCGATGGAATTTTCCGATGTGTGCAAGAAGAGATTGAAAACATTATAAAACACGTCATTCTGCACCTTACGGAGGACATGCTAGTACATCCAAAACATGTGCAAAGATCTTACAATCCGGTCTCTATTGGCCTAATATATGGAAAGACGTACATGCCACCATCTTAAAATGCGACAGGTGTCAACGCACCGGTAACATATCTAGGCGTGACGAAGCGTATTTCTAGGAAGAATTTTAACATAGGTGACTTCGTATCACTATTTAACTCACGATTAAAATTATTTCCTGGAAAATTACGATCTAGGTGGTCCGGACCTTTTGAAATTACTCGAGTTTATCCAAGTGGTGCAATAGAGATTAAGGGACCTTCAATTGAACCGTTTATAGTAAACGGGCAGCGTCTAAAACATTACCATCTTACCGAAATCGAGGGAAATTCTCAAATGATAAATCTAGACGAGCCAGATGCTCGATTAGAAAACTAATCCTTAGTTTTATTTGTCGAGCTTACAACATAAAACAAAGCGCTTTGTGGGAGACAACCCACCGTTTTTATATTTATTTCTTTTTATTTTATTTCTTTATTCAAAACAAAAACAAAAAAAATATCTATTTCCTTTCTTTATCTATTCATTATATTTCTTCTCTTTGTCTTATTTCTTTCTATTCTATATTTCTCTTCTTATCGGCATTTGGCCAATGCTGATCTTCTTTATTTTCTTCTCTTCAGGATACTTCTAGCTACTTATTTCTCTTTCCACTATGTCTCGAGTTGATGATATGCCAGTCAATTTCAGAGGAAGAAATCAGCGCACCAAATATGGAGTTTTATCCGAGCGTGAGATGTTGCCTACTATCTACCTTCATCATGGTGCTATGACTACTCTTGGTATTCGTGATAGTGTGCTTTTTCGAATCGGTGGGATAATTCACGCTGATGACTTGCTATGCCACTTATCTAACCTCACTTTGAGTTCCTCACTCTTTAACTTACTTTCCTACTCATGGGTTAGCTCTACGCGTGGACTTATTATTTTCGGACTTTTCGCATCACTTTCAAGTTTAACCATAAGGAATTGGGTGAGCTTCTTGGTTTTCCTAATGGCATCAAGTTTATCATGAAACCGGGAGGAGTATCATGGATTTAGAGAGCTTGACTATTTTGGGGATCTATTTCGGAATCCTTAACCCCGAGCGAGGACTTTGTATCGTAGAATATCCATAACCGGCCTTGGTATTTCCATAAGATTCTGCCCACACCATTTTGGAAAACCCGAATGTCACCACTTGCCTCTAAGGATGAGCTTTTATAATGTTTTGTGCTTAGCAAAACCGTCCGTTAATGCGATCACTTATACGCTCACTTTGTGGATCTCATTGATATCGATCATGCACCCATTCGGATGGGATGTCTCATTATGATTGCAAATGTTGTTGGACTTAGACAGCCCTTTAGGCATCTGAATGCTTTTAGTGGTGTTACTTGCGATACCATCGAGTTCTGTTTCAACACTGGTATGATTGGTGATCTTGGCCCGACTCAGTTTACCTTGTTGATTAATGGTCAGGTTATGCAGCTGTTTACCTTGCCTAATCCTGCTACGAGTGTGCATAACAAAGCCAATTGGCTTTTTGGTCTTGATCAACAGCCCTCTCAGCCCAGCACTCCTGAGACTCCCTAAGACTATGAGATTTTAGAAGATTCCGAGGAAGATCCCACTGCTCCTCCAGGTTATTATGATGTGGGCCCTCCTCAGCACACTTCCACCGCTCACTCTGTTGCTCCTGACACCGTTATGCATGAGGCTCCTACCATTGATTATGCGACTGCCATCCACGCTCTCCAGGTGGAACACCAGGCTTTGAGGGACGATTTGACTAGTTTGCGAGCCGATTTCTTTGGTTTTATGGATACTGTTTCTGCGCAATTTCAAGAAGTTTTCGCTTACTTTCATTCCTCCTCCGCTCCTAAGGCAGGACCATCTAGTGGCTAGAACTTTTAAGTAGTTCCTTTTATTTTATTTTGTTTAGTTTATTTTGATTTTATTAGGAATTGCAATGTTTTCGTTATGTTTTTTTTTTATTTTTTATTATTATGTTTTACTTTCCAAATACTTGATTCTTAAATTGTAAGCAACTTTGATCCCCATTCTAAATGCAATTCATGTTAGTTTCTTATAATTATAATGTTGCAGCATAATATATCATATCAAAATATTATCTTATAAGAATATTAGTATTATTGCGTTATTCCGTACCATTATACCTTGCAAGTGAGATTCCTTTTTTATTCCTTGCATGCTGTACCTTATCATTCACACGATGGCTGGTTCCCAATAAAGTGAGACGCACGCCTCAGCCCAACACGCGGACTGGAGACGCACGTCTCCAACTGTTCCCACGCCATGCAGCTTTGAGACGCACGCCTCACGCGTCGTCTCCTGTGTCAGACGGTCGCCTCAGCATGTGTTTCGTGCAGAGCAAAAGTTGGTCTCCTCTTGCATTTACTTGTCTTGTCCGTTTCGTTTTCCCATTCAGCCCCATTTAATTCAAATTCAACACTCTTTATTTTCATTCAAATTATATCCTTCCCACTTCCCACCATTAATCCCCATTCAAACTTTCCCTCTCATTTTCCAACATCCATTTATTATAATTTTTTTACTCTTAACTCTCACCTCACTATAAATACCCTTCATCAATCTTTCTCATTTCACAACATTTCTAACCATCTCTACCATTTCCTCTCATACACCCATATTTTCTACCATTTCCCTTCTTCAACCCATATCCATCTATGGCTCCACGAAACAATCAAAGACAAGTTAAGCCCGACCGACCACCACCCGACCTATCCAACATCATCTTCCACGATGACGACGACGGCCAACAACAACAAAAATATAAAAAATTCTATACCCGTTCGGTTGTCCCTACGAAATACGTAGATCCCAATTGTTTGGATAATTTAGGAATGGAGGATAGCGTCGTATTCTTGCTCACTAATACCGGTCTACTCGGTCTGTGCACAAACCCGTATCCTACCTTAGAACCCCTCATGCTTGAGTTTCTTAGTTCCTTCTCTTACATAACACCTGTCGACGACCCCTACACAACCGGAACCGCCAATTTCCGTATGTTCAACCAAGAGTACTCTCTTGATCAAGAAAGAGTCGCGAACTCTTATCTTTCACTCCATGTAGCATGTTCATTACAAGCCTTTGACGATACAATGATCTTTCTTGGGATCAAGTCGCTTCCTTATGGAATGATCTAACCGGTCAAACCACGGAAAGTCGCGATCTCTATGCTTCTCAAATACATAACCCCGCATTGAGGTACTTTCACCGCTCTTGCTAACACCATCTTTGGTCGGACCAATAATCACAAGGTCAACCAAATGAGCTGCTCATCATTTTCTGTGCCTCAATAGTCGCCGTCAACGCCGCCCTTTTATGCTCGAATATCCACTCATGCGTCAACGCCGCAGTACTAATCCTTTTGTCTTTGTTGGCATCATCACTTCTCTCGCTTATGCTTTAGGCCTTTTCGACGAATTGTTGACTTTATCGCAATTTATGATGCCGGGTACTTTACTTGATATAATTTATTGCCAGGATTCCCATATGATCTCTCCAAGACAAGATGGCCGGTTTACGCTGGTGATCAATCGTCGTCAAATTCCTGATTTTGTGTTACCTTGTCCGAATCGTATCGACGTTCGAGTCCGCGCCAATTGGCGTTATGCTCTTGATGCACCTGCCGCCCAACAACCCGATAATCCCGCTGCAAATTTCGCAGCTATGCAGGCTCATATGCATCATCAAGATCTGTTGTTCAACGCCATGCAACAAACACAAGCTGAGACTTTACGTCTCGTCCAAGAAATGCATCGTGAACACCAAGAATATGCTTTTCGCAATGATTGTAATTTCGAATCATTGCAAGCTCGCATAGCAGATGCACTTCACCTTAATGATTACGATTCGACGAGCATTTAAGACCTCGTACTAGAGGACGAAGAACAAGAGGTCAAGATTCTCAAAGCAACGAGTGATCACTTTTCTCTTTTCATCTGATTCTCCTTTGTTTTTATCGCATTGAGGACATTGCTCCTTTTCAGTATAGGGGAGTCAGATCATTTCCTTGTTCATTTCTATTTTCCTTTGCTCTCTTTGTAGTATTTTTCCTTTTATTTCTTTTCTTGTAATGCAAAATTTCAATTCAATAAAATACATATTTATGCAAATTTTAATCTTTTATGCAAAAATTTGTGCTTACTCGATTTCCTCCTATTTCTTGAGCCATAACGAATAAAATAAAACAATTTTAAAACGCATTTATAAACATTATTCAACTAGTATTAAGGTTGCCTATTATAAATAAGAATTCGAGCAACTTAGCAAAATTGCTATCGTCTTAACACTTCAAAACCCCCGATGTGTTGGATCGATTTAAGTACTTATTATACCAAAACCTTTAAAACTTAGTTTTAGATTAGCCCCGAGTAGTTTATTAAGCGAAGACCGCCAGAAACACAAACTACGTGGAGAACCGATGAATATAAGTGATTGATCAAATATTCTTAAGAAATTACTTTTATCTGAAGATGCACTTACTAAGTTAGATGGTCCTTACCAGATCATTTAATCCAACAGTTGCGGAAACTATAAATTTAATGCTAAATAATCCATTATAAATTGGTTCAGTGGTCCCTGGTGCTGAACTTGGTAGGGCGAATTACGGTTCGATCCCCCGCAATTTTTAATTGGAAAAAGGAGTACCAAATGTTTAATTACCAGAACTCCTAGCTGGCTTACTAAGATCAAATTCACTAACCGGTTACTCCACTATGTGCGTGTAAGGTAAAGGGCTTAATGTGATTGCACTAGAATGAAAACGGGTGAAATAAAACGTAGTATTAGGTTGAGCTATAATTACATGACTTAAATTGGTCTGCTTAAATGGGGTTGTCTAGTGTTCCTACGGTAACTTTGGTGTTTAAGTTCGACTCAAATTCTCCAACGAAAAATCAACATGCAACCTGGTACAAAGTGATCTATGTTCTTATATTTGCGTTTAACTGTGCTTCAGAGATTTTCATTTTTACTTTTTTGCTTGAGGACAAGCAACGGTTCAAGTATAGGGGAGTTTGATAACGCATTTTTATATAGTATATTTGATTTAATTTTCATAAATAATGTTAGTATTTTTATTTAATTATTTCATTTTATTTCCATATTACGCTGGTATTTTTATTGTTTCAGGTATTTTATTTTAAATAAACAAATTGAGCAAAGTGAAGAAATTAAGAGAATTATTTGAATAAATGTGCAAGAAATGAAGAAAAGGGGTGTGCAAAGCAAAAAGGATGGATCAAAGGTTTATTATCTTCAAACTAGGCCCAAACGAAGTCAGGCCCATGCAAGCAAGAGAACCCTAAAAGCACGTGCAAGAGTGAGACACACGTCTCAACTCCTCTCCTACAATTGAGGCGCCCGCCTCGGACCATTCCCTTAGTGGGAGGCGTCCGTCTCAACTGCCACGTAGGCCCTAGGATGATACATGAGACGCCCGTCTCAACGTGGTCAAGTGGAGGAGTAAATCTCGGGACGACCACCTCTACTCAAAGCAGTTAGAACGAGAAAATTGGGGAAAAGTGGTACGAAAATCTCTCAAAAGGTGGTTACATTCTACCACTATAAAAGGACATCCGGGAATCAAAATTGGGCGCTCCGTTTTTCAGCATTATTTTCCAGTTTTAGAATTTATTTTCCAGCAATATTCTTTTCCATTGTAATTCGAATTTAAGCAGTTACTTTTCCCGCATTGTTCTTAGAATTTCTATCTAGTTTCCATTCAAGCATTTGGTTTAAATTCCTGTTGAAGAATCGAGACAGTGTACGAGTTATTTCAAGCTTCAAGAATTATTTCCAGCATTTATTTAATTCAGGTTTCTTATTTACATCGCTTTAATTTATTTAATTAATTGTTTGCATGAGATATATTTATTTCGCCATGAATTTATTTATGAATGTTAAATCCTTTAATTTATTCATGTCTGCTTTTATGAATATGTCTGGCTAAATTATTTAAATATCGGTATGTAACGAGTTAGTCTGAAAGGATCCGGAACAAACAGACTTGATTATATTTTATAAAATAAACACTTTTTCTGATTTAGTTATCTAATTTATTTTGTTAAAAAAGGCTTAGAAACCAACAGAGCGAAAGTTTGAGGTTAATAAACTGGACTAAGATTAGAAACCAATAGAGCGACAGTTTGAGGTTTAAAATCAGATAGTAGATACTAGGTATTGTTTTTAAAGACTACGACAGCGTTTTAAAACCGATTAAACTTTATTTATTTTCAAAAAGTAATTTTAAAATCAATGGGATAGCGAAAGCATACATCAGAGTTTAAAATTATAATCTACTTCAATAGAGCGACAGTTTGAGAATAGATTTTTAAATAAATACTTTTTGCTGAAAAAGAGATTATTATCATTTTTAGAAAATAAGCCAGTGGAAAGCCGGATTCTTTAGGATTAACGAAGTACATACCGATATTCGCATTATTATTATTTCAATTAGAATTAAGTTTTATTACCCAAAAATTCCCCAATTTATTTATTCGATAGCTATAGCTTTACATGAGTTTAGGTTACGTTAGTTCGATTTATAGTCCCTTAGGTTCGATATCTTTTAAAACTACGCGATAGGGCTGTATACTTGCAGTCTCCCGATTAATTTAGACGATAAAGTCGCGATCAAAAGTAAAACCCTAATTAAGCTATTACATCCCATGATCAGTTACATAATAGTAAAGAAAATGCGAGGAATTTAAAACCTAACTATTACAACTTGTGAACAGTTACAATAATAAAAAATAGTATCGCAGGAAAGATCAAATTGTAAATAAGAGAAAAGGTTAGTGGAAAATAGACGTTTATGTTAGGAAAATGTTTTAGGGTTAGCAAATCTAATTATATGAAAGAAAATATTTTTTGGGATTTTTATGAATTGATTTTAATGTAGAAAGATAATTAAAAACTAATTTAATGGTTAAATAACAATTAATTAAAAGAAAAGGAAAAAAATGATTTTTTATGTCAAAAATAAAATGAGTATTTTTCTGACCTAAATGAAAAAAGAAAATATTTTTTTGATTTTCATGGTGTTTAGAAAAACATTTGAAGGAAATTAAATAAGAAAAGAAAATAATTGAAAATAATAAGAAAATAGGAAAAATAATGTTAGTTTTGCAAGGTTGCAAAAATAAATGGGGTAGCCAGGGATCAAACCCCTGCCCCAAGGTTCACACGCGTGTGCCTCCTGCTAACTGAACCAAGTGCACAAGCTGTTATGGAAATAAAACAGAAATAATATATATTAAAACAAGATTTTAAAATATATTTGAAAAACGTGCGCGCGCCTTGCACTGTTCATCGTCTTCTTCGTTTGAATTCTGAAATAGGGATTACCCACGGCTTTCTTGTGGGTATCTGAGCTTACCCACGACCAATGATATAACCTGCAAAATTTGTTCAATAAATACAAAGTAATTATACAGATAAACTAGAAATCGTCTTCTGAATCCATTGGCATCCTTCGTTTGGGCTAATTTTACTTATATCGGGAGTTCCCAATTCAAAGTTCAAAAACCCTAGATATGGCATATGCTTCAATCTACGCTTAAAATCCAATTAAACCATACAGAAAGCATAGAAATAAGATTATGGACACAATTATGCAATCAAAACATGTTGAAGATGCGTGTAAGTATGAATTCGATTTCAAAACTTTTAAGGCAAACCGTGATCACTGAGGTCATGATTTTGGAGCTTTTTCTTGCTTGCAGGGGTCTGGAACGATTCAGAGGATCACCAGGAATCGATTGGAATGCTTTGATTGTTCTAGATCGATGCAAAAACAGATCTGCCACTTGCTTGTAACTCACAGTTTTTTTAAGCTTTGTTAGGGTTCTTGTGGCCACAATTTGTACTCAATAATTTTCCAATGTTCAATCCGTTGAACAACCCAAATATCATATTTTCAAAAGAAATGAAGGAAAAAAGTTAACTGGAAATAAAATTGTCATAGTGTCAAGGGCTAAACGGAATCAAGTACAGTTGTATGTTCTGCACAATGACAATGAGGTTGAGCCGTATGTTGAAATTCACAAGAATGTACTTCGGGGTTTAAATCGGGTTTAAATCATGTACATTCATCCTATTTTTTTAATAAAACTTTAATGCGCGTTACTAAGTTTGTTCATGGCTGCCCAGATTTTGTTACGTTTGATTTATAGCTTGCATTGAATTTCGTTTATCATTTTAGTTTCAATTACATTCATTCATGTCGTTTAGTTAAATGTTCATGTACATTCATCCTATTTTTATAATAGAAGTTTTGTTTTCTTCGAATTAGTAGCGTTTCACGGCCTAGTTCGACGTACGACGCTCATTCTCCGCGTTTCTTTGAGTTCGATAAATCCGAGGTAAATTTCTTCCTCAAATTACTGGGATTGTGATGAATTTGTCTTAAATTGCCTTTCGTATGTTGCATTTTCTTGATATGGATCCATTCCGTGTATACTTTGCATTTCGACAGAAATGCAGTATACTGTTTTGTGCATTAATTAGTTGATATGGATAAGACATGGATGTATTCCAATCGATTTTCGAAAGACTACGAGAATGGGGTTTTGGAGTTTGTTAAGTTTGTTGTTGCGCACGCCAAAGTCCCCAGTCGAATGACATGTCCTTGTTTGTATTGCTGTTATGGGAACCGGGTTGACGCAGTTCAGTTGGCATCGCTTTTAATACGGTATGAAATTGGTAGAAGTTATACATGATGGAATATGCATGGTGAGAAAAATAACGGGAATGTTGAATTGGGGGATAAGATGACCTATGCTTCAAATGACAATTGCACAGATATGTCGAAGAGATTGCAGAAGCGCTTGAAGAAGATCTTTATGATTGTCCAAAAATGTTCGAGAGGTTGGTAAGCGATGTAGAGAAATCGTTGTATAATGGTTGTACAAAATTCACAAGATTGTCTGCGGTATTAAAGTTGTACAACTTAAAGGCGAGCAATGGATGGTCGGATACAAGTTTGATAGAGTTGTTAGCCCTTATGAAAAATATGCTACCAGAAGATAAAGTTCTTCCGAATCGAATGTATGACGCCAAAAAGATGTTGTACTCTATTGGCATGAGCTATGATAAGATACATGCATGTCCAAAAGATTGCGTTTTGTTTCGAAACGAGCATGCATCATTACATAAGTGTCCTAAATGTTGTGCCCCTCAATTTAAAAAAAAGTTGTCTCTGGCAAAAGTCTTATGGTATTTTCCTATAATTTCGAGATTTAGACGGATGTATCGTAGTGAAACCGATTCAAGACACTTGACTTGGCATTCAAATGAAAGAATTATTGATGTAAAATTTCGACATCCGGAAGATTCTCCACAGTGGATGAAAATTGTAAATGATTATCTTGAATTTGGAAAAGAAGCAAGAAACCTTCGTTGCTATGTATGAAGTGTAAGTACATGATGACATAGAGGTATATTTGGAACCTTTAGTCGATGATTTGAAGATTTTGTGGGAGAACGGTGTGGAGGTTTATGATGGGTATAGGAAATAAAGTTTCAACTTGAGGGCGATGTTGTTTGGAAGAATTAACAATTTTCCAGCAAACGGAAATCTATCCGGGTATAACTTTAAAGGTGAAAAAGTGTGTCCTGTCTGTGAAGATGGAACCGATACGATGCGATTGAAACTTTGTCAGAAGAATGTCTTTCTCGGTCATCGTAGATTCTTAAATTCTAAACATCAATATCGTGGATGGAGAAAAGCGTTCAACGGAGATACCGAACAATGTAGAGCTCCGCCTGGATTGACAGGTGATCAAATTTTTGAAAAGGTGAAAGATGTGAGTATTCAGTTTGGAAAGTCTTTTGCACATAAAGTTGTCACAGGTGGGTGGAAGAAGAGGTCGATTTTTTTTTTGAATTGCCATATTGGAAATCTTTGTACGTAAGACATTTTCTTGATGTTATGCATATTGAAAAAAATGTATTTGACAGTGTTATTGGTACGTTACTCAATATAAAAGGGAAGTCTAAGGATGGCCTTAAAGCAAGGGAGGATATGGTAGAGATGGGAATAAGAACTGAATTGGGACCCGTGAAGAAAGGAAGACGGAGATATCTACCACCTACTGTTTACACTCTATCTAGAAAGGAGAAAAAATATTGTGTAAGTTTCTGAGTGAAGTTAAAGTTCCATAAGGCTACTCATCAGATATTAAAAGACTTGTGTCTATGTAAGACCTCAAGTTAAATAGTTTAAAGACGCATGATTCCCATGTTATAATGGAACATTTTCTACCGATAGGTATACGTTCTATTCTGCCAGAAAAAGTAAGAAGCGCAATAACTAAATTGTGTTTTTTCTTCAACTAAATTTGCAGTAAGGTGATCGATCCTGAGATCTTACCAACATTGCAAAAAGAAATAGTTGTTACTTTGTGTGAGCTTGAAATGTATTTTCCTCCCTCGCTTTTTGACATAATGGTTCATCTTGTCGTTCATCTTGTGAAAGAGACACAATTGTGTGGACCAACTTATATGAGATGGATGTACCCTGCTGAATGTCATATGAAAATATTAAAAGGGTATGCGAAAAACCGAAGTCGACTAGAGGGTTGTATTGCCAAATGATACATTGTTGAAGAAGCGGTTAAGTTTTATACTGAATATCTGTCAAATGTTCAATCAATTGGACTCCCCAAATCTCATATTGTTGAAAAAAAAGAAGGTAAAAAGCTAATTGGAAATAAAATTGTGACAGTATCAAGGGTCGAACGGGATCAAGTGCATTTGTATGTTTTGCACAATGAGATTGAGGTTGAGTCGTATGTTGAAATGCACAAGGGTGTTCTTCAAGGTTTAAATTCGAATAGAAATGAGAATTGGATTGTACGAGAGCACAATCGAAGTTTCATACCATGGTTTAAGGAACATATTTATTCAAAGTATCTTTCAGATCCCGCTTCAGTAACAGAAAGGTTGAGATATTTAGCATATGGTCCAAGTTTGGTTGTGTTTTCTTATAGCGCATACGCAATTAATGGATACACATATTATACCAAAGAACAAGATGATAAAAGTACTATGCAAAATAGTGGTGTCACCTTGGTAGCTGAAGCAATGCACATATTAAGTGTGAAGGACTTAAACCTAAAATTCGCAAACCTGTCGTATTTTGGGGTTATCGAGCGCATTGTGGTGTTTGATTACGAGAAATTTCAGATTCCTATATTTGGTTGTAAGTGGGTTGAAAATAATAATGGCATACGAATGCATAAGTCAGGATTTTTGCAAGTGGATCTTCATAGGGTGGCATACAAAGATGACACTTTCATTCTAGCCTCTCAAGCTAAACAGGAGCTCTATGTCACTGATCCAACAAGTACGAAATAGTCTATAGTGCTTTTATCTAACAAAGTAATTGATGAAAACATTGAGATCAAGGCGATATTGGTGTTGACATTGAATCTTTTACCAGAAATGATCAAAATGAGAATGAATCATGTATTAGAAATTATCATAATGAGGGTATTTGGATCAATCCAACCGTCTGTGTTGTTAAGAGATGAGTAGAACATATTCCTACCAAGAAAATAAAGAGACGTTAGTGAAAAAGGTAATAGTATATATAATTATAGCCTATATCATTCAATAAAATTTAAATATATGTCATTTCATTTTTTTTCTTTATAGTATATATGATTATGGATTTTTATATTTGTCATTTCATTTTATTTTATTTTTCTTTATTATAGGTCAAATGGCTAGTAATCAAGAAAATTCACAAGATGCAAATGTTCCAGAAGATACTTCAGAAAAGGATATCACATGAGGCATAACTATTATGCGGGGAATCATCCGTGATAGAGATAGAGGAGTTACATATAATGTAGATTGGAAAAATGAGAACCAACTAATTGGGTCTAATTCTGCAAAGCTGACAAGCTACATCGGTACACTTGTTCGTATGCACATTCTGATCACCACTCCTAAATGGAAAATAGAAGAGTTGGACGAGGCTAAAGAAAAAATTTGGATTGAGATAAAGGTATCATATATAGTTGTTGTTATTTGCTTTATATTGACGATAATGTGTTTAAATTACATATACTAACACACTCTATGCGTATGTTTTTTTGTAGAGGTCCTTTAACATTGAAGATGCCGGCAAAAAGTATATAATGGGTTTGGCCGAAATAAGACACAGAGGGTGGAGAACGTTTTTAACAAATAAGTATCTTAAAGATTAGGAAGGAAATTTTATTGAAGAGGATCCTGAACGTCTAAAGAAATATGAGAGCTTCATTACACCTGAAGAATGGGTTGCTTTTGTAGGTCAAAGAAGAGAGAGAATTTCATGAAAGTGAGTGTCGTAAATCGCGAGAGAGCGTCAAAACCCACATATCAATATAAAAAAGGGCGTTTGGGATATGCACGCTTACAGGAAAAAATTGTAAGTAAATATCAATTTTACGATCTTATTAATTATCTCAATGTGTTATAATTGATGATCTTATCATTTGTAACAATGCGTAGTTAGAAGAGACGAAACATCACTACCCGCATATGTGTTATGGAAGGAAGTTTGTGTTGGCAAAGATCGAGTTGTTAATCCTGATCTGCAACATGTTTATGATGAGTGTGTAAGTATAACATTGTGTCTTTAATTTATTATATTAAATGAATTACAGGAGACCCTATCGCAATCGGTATCTACAGGTGATGACCAAGATATCAGGAGCGTACTCAGTCGAGCATTAAATGTTGCTAAGTATCCGGGTCGGGTGAGGGGTAAAGGTCATGGTGTGACTCCAACCTCTCTATATATGAATCCAAGAAAAAATCCTAGCAATGCAGAATTGATGCAAACATTGTAGGAATTACAAGCACAAGTCCGTGAATTGCAGAAGGATAAAGAGATATATATGGCGGAAAAGAGCAGTTCACAGTTGAAAGAAACTAGTGACAAGGCTAGTATCAACCGTCAACATAAATTTCCCGAGGTAATTAAGATGATAATCCATTGGAGAAAGTTTAATTGTAATTTATAAAGGATGTCTAACGGTTATTATTGGTTTAGGGCATTTTATGTTGTCAGCTATACCTATCGTCACCGACTTATCAGGTAGTTGGCAAGGGAAAAGTGCACAACACTTTGGGAGATTTACTTCACCATAGAGCGCTCCCGGATGGACACATGAAAGTATCGGTTGATGTTGCTTTAGATCTGAATGCGTTTCTACCGGTAACTGACATTGTAGCTAAGACCACATTGCTACGAGATGCAGTAGGATCTTTTGTGGCATGACCATCAGACCTCATTTTCATAGAAGATCAGATATGTTGAAAACCATTATGAATCTTTAAGTATTCAACTGATAGTTCTGACCTCAATTTTTTACATGGTAATTTTAGACTCCTACAAAACCCGCATCTAAGGATAAAGAGATTTTGCAGCACAGCGAGTCTGTTGCATCGCAAAAAGAGGTACGTCTAAAGTGTTAATTATATGATCCAAATAAAAAACTACATAACTTTATAGCTTATCTAAGTCTATATGATTTTTAGGTACCTTTTCAAGGGTCACAACAAGTGAGCCAGAAAGTTGGTAGGGTACCACCCAAGAAAAGGGTTCCTGTCATAAAATTTGTGCCTAGATTTCGACAGTGTCTTGAAACACTAGTGGGCACATCAGATTTGATGAATGGTGGTATTCGTCAAATGGATATGGATGCATGTATCTTTGGTTTTTCTTGCACCTAAACAATTGGACAAGAGGACATGGAACAAAGTTTTCTTCATGGAGAATTAGGCGTCAATGTTATGCACTCGTACATCCAGTAACCCGATCAATATATTATTTAATTGGTTGAACATTTTTTTAAATATTTAATTGAAATAGTCTAATATTAATTATGTTTTTATGCAAGGTCGTTATATGACAAATTGATGCGCGGGAATCAATTGTCAAATAGATTCCATTTTGTGTCTTCCTCACGTGTCAGCTAAGCGACAATTGCTAGGGAACCGGAGTCAGTAAGAGAGCACTTCGTCGATAGATTCATGGCAACTGGCAGTACAGAAAGCTTGTATCTTTTGGTGTATAATTCAGGGTTAGATTTTCATTCTAAGTTCATTTTAATATTTGTATTTTTTACATGAAAATTTTCATCTAAATTGTTGCTTTAATTTATAAATGTCACTGGTTGTTGCTTGCTATCGATCCTATAAAAGAAGTGGTCTATTATCTGAATTCGGTTGATGGTGATTGAACAAATTATCCGGATATGAAGTTAATGATTGATACAAAAGTGACATTATTCTAAATATTCGTGTGTGTTTATATATTTAACTATTTCTATGTCATTGTTCTAAATAAATATTTTAATTTGTCAGATCAATACAGGTATTCCGATGTCAAAGGGAAGCTCGGGTGCCACGGTCTAAATCAAACAACATTAATTGGATCAAAGTGCAAGTATATTAATTTCCACAATTTTGCTTATAATATTTAGGCTACTTGATAAAACAATACATCTATATATTCTTATTTGTTTTTCTATGTAGTGTCCTCAACAGCAAAACGACATAGATTGCGGATACTTCATTTTGAAGTTTATCAAAGAAATCATTCAAATGAATGAATAGAGATTTCAGTCACGCTATGGATTTATAACTTAGGATTTGTTTTATTATTTATCGTATATTTCATATAATTTATTACTTTTAACTAAATCATGCATATTTTTTGTTTTGTTATGTACTATTTTGATGAACACAAATGTGCATATTACATGAAACTTCAATTGGAAGAAATCAAAGAGGAGTTGTCAATATTTTATTGAGCAAAGAATTCTATAAAGTATGAATACATTATTGTGTAAAAATAGTTATGAATACATTGTTGTGTGTACAATACTGACCATATTATTATGTTCATATCTTGCAGGGTCAGGACCTTGAATATATATGTACATTAGGATTGATTTACATATTGTTATATAGCTTATTTTGTTAGGGTTGATTTTGGTTATGTTAAAAATATGTTAATTAAATTACAATCATGTATATATATTTTGGATAACAATGGTATATAATGGTATTTGTATATAATATTTAAATTTGGTATTTGGATAACAATGGTATATAATGGTATTTGTATATAAGATTGTAAATTACCGGTTTATGAGTTACAAGTTTATAAAACAATGCTGCAAAAAATGCAGGTTTAAAAATTATTTAAATTTTTTATTTTTCAGTAGAAAACCTATGAAAGCGCTTTTAACCTAAAAGCGCTGCCTTAGGCCACCTATGAGAGCCTTTTTTGAGTAAAAGTGCTGCCTAAGATATACCTATGAAAGCGCTTTTAAAAGCGCTTTCATAGGTAGGCCTAAGGCAGCGCTTTCATAAGTAGGCCTAAGGCAGCGCTTTTACTGAGCTTTCTTAGGGTGCCTACAGAATGCATTAAAGGCATTCTAAAGTAGGCCTAAGAAAGCGTTTTTCTAGAAAAGAGCGTTGCCTTAGGCCTACCTATGAAAGCGTTTTTTCGTAAACAAAAAGCGCTGCTAAAACCTATAGCAGCGCCACTTGCGAAAGGGCTTTCAAAGCCCAAAAAAACGCTTTCCTAGGTCTTTTATGGCGTAGTGTGTCCAATCAAATATTATTATTTCATGAAATATCACTTTTTATAAATATTATTACACGAAAGTACCAATACCCAATTATTTATCATGCGTACCTAAGAATTTATCTAAAATGAAATGAAATGTTGGAAAGGTCAAACAAAATAAATAAAACAGAAGAAATATAACATCAACACCAGTATCATTCTCTCTTTCTCTTCACGATTAGGGGGGAGGGGGTTAAAACGGGTCGCCTGCACCGCCATGCCTAATGCCCCTCAAATTAAAATGGGTATAAAAATCAAGCTCGTCCCACCAAAGTAGCGGGTTGGTGGGTGGCGGGCTTGTCCGTCTCCTTTGTTGATTTTATTTTATTTTTTATTTTTTTATAAATCAAAATACTTTTTAGCATTTCAATAAGATTTTTCATTTATATTTTAGAACATTTTTTTATAAAGCATCTTTAAATCTATTTTACTTCAAAAAATAATACATATATTCACAAGTTAATGTTAATGTATAAAATAAATCCACCAAGAATTATAATTACTAGAAATGATTAAAAAGAGGTGGAATTAAGGTGGTACAAGTTAAATGAATAAGTGTGACGGGTTTTGGCGGGCGGAAGATTTTGGCAGGACGAGTTTTGGCGGGTGGCGGATTTTACCGGGGCGTACTTTAGTGGTTGACGAGTCCAAAATCTCAATCCAACCTGCTATTTTATGGCGGGTGCGGGACCGGCCTGGCGGGCCACCGCCTGTTTTGCCACTGGTACTCACGATACCCTTTCACTCTTTAACCATTTTATGTCATCTTTCTTCACACAAATTCTTCACAAATCAAGCAAAGCAAACAAACCCAATGAATCCTATCACAACATTACCGAAGCGGAAATGAAGAAAAGTTATCATAAGTGTGGAAATTGTCTGGAGGTGTGGATCCAGTAGCGACAATCATACTAACAAAGTTGAGTTAGACGGAACTTGCGTGGTGTCGCTGAAGGAGATGGATGCAGCCATGATATGGGATAGCTGGAGGTCGCGGATCCGTGACGGGAGATGAGGGCAGTGTTGGTGCGCGTTCACGGGGGTAGAAGCTGCACGTTATTGTCGTCAATCTGAGGCAGTGATGGCTTGCTTTCCACGGCTGCTAGGTGTTCCACGTTGATGGTTGTTGTGGTCGAAACTGTGGTGACTCAAAGGTCCGAATGGATGCATCATATGAGGATCGACATCTTGCGGATGGCTGGCAGAGATTGCCGTCGTGGTGGTGTGAGGTGTTTTATCCTTTCGTGGCTGCTTGGGAGTGTAGTGTGTGTTATGCTGGAGATGTAGAGTTTTGTGATTTTTTCATTGATCCAAAAGAAATTGACTTTGTGTAACGAATGTTGTTACTGAGTGTACGAGATTTTGTAGTGTGTAGTGAATTTTTTTGTTTGAATGAAATTGACCTCTCCGTATGTGAGTATCTGACCTTTCTATGACTTCTTATAGATGAATAAATTAGATTTTTTGGCTCTTATTTCCGGTTGAATTCTTTTAATGTTGATTGGAGGTCATTGTAATTTGTTTAATGTGATATTGATTTCGTGTTGTTTTTAGATGATTTGGTGAAGATTTGAAGATTTGATACTATTTAAGAATAAAAGCAATACTCATACAATAATAATGCCAATTACTATAAAAAATAACTAATAGACGAAAGAAAATGGGTAAGAATAATAATTATAATAGTGGCATGACTAATTATAAACTAATAAAAAACATGGTAATGATATTATTAATTGTTAATGATAAAAATCTTACTAATAATAATAAAAAGAAGTGACAAAGACAAACATGAGAAAAGTGTCAATAATAAACTAATAAAAAAAATGATAATTAGTTAATGATAAAAATTTATCTTATCATAATGAAAAGAAGTGACAAACAAAAATGAGAAAAGTGTCAAAATATAGAATGGTGATATTTAATCTCAAGACCTCATGAATATAATTCTTTGAATAAGAAATTAAGATATTGGTCTACTAAAACAGTTTTAAATGAACAACAGATACAGAACCATTGTTATATTAATCGAAACAGCCGTTGCCAAATTTACAAGAACGGGAACGGTTTTATTTTGAGAACAAAATACAACCGTTGGTATTAGAACTGTTCTCTAAGGAAAACTAAATCAACGGTTATATATGAAGCGTTGCTATTGGGCAAAATAACCCTTGCGAAAGGATAAGGCAACACCTTAGTTTTGACACGGTCTGAAAATCTTTCTGATAGATAAAAACTACGATTTCTTCAATTTTTGCAACGATTTTTCTACGGTGTTGTAGAGTTAAAATGTTATAATGTTTGCAATGGAATATTAAAATTTTAATATCTACATACTTGATCTTGAAGGATATTTATAAATCCGTTACAACCACGCATTGCTCGAGTTTATATTATTTTCTATTTTATTTCATTTAATTTGCATGAAATAAGAAATAAAAATATTCAACTTAATAGATGGAAACACAAATATTAAATGAAACTTATGAAATATTTCAGCAGAACATTTATGCCCAATCTTAAGTATGAAACTAAATACCAAAGGATTGACAAACTTATTCTAAGATTTTAACACGTCTACATTTTTTCCCCATACAAATCGCTTTAAATGTTTTTGAACAATAAAGATACCAACAGTCAGAATCTTTTGTACATATATTTCTAGCCGCTGTAAAAAAGAGAATAAAACAACTTAGATATGTATGATAAAAATATAGTGAACAAATTAAAGAATAAAGTTAATAAAGAATAAAAAATGGCTTACCTTCAATATTCGGTGCAACGAGATGTATAAAAATAAGTATAATCATAATAGAAACAAACTGCAAAACCTGACTCATTTATTCCTTTTTGCGTGTAACAAAGACTATTCTCTTAAGTAGTAGTCTTTAAAAATTATGAATTTATAAAAAAAACTATTCTCTTAGTAATAATAATTATTAAATATCCTTTAAGTACATCACTGTATAGTGTTTGTCCCTTTATTTCACCAATAAACATGTCATAAAATAACAAACTAGTTCATGACCTCTAATGATATGAATGGTTAGAATAAAAAATAAATATTTTTGAAAAAATATATTTATCAGTAAGTTAAGTGTAATATTTGACTTCTCATAAGATATAGCCACTACATATAATTGTTTTAAATTGATCAACAAAACCATAAAGTGTCGTGAAGAGTTTTTAAGGAATTTCTTATTTCAGCAATTTTTTTTTTGCACCACTTAAATTTTTTAAAATGGTCATAAAAATTAAAATTATATTTCTGATTCACACTCTATATTATGTAAATCACGTTGAAAAGGATTGTTCGAAAGTTAAATTACAGTTTTAAATTGTAGTTATATTTTCAGTTCTTGAATGTACTTAAGGGCGTCAGAAACGCTTTCCTTCTCCATAACAACAAATTATTTCAAAAACTCATTTCAAACATTCTCAAACACTCATTTCAATCTTTTCTCTCAAAATTAATTTTTCTCAAACAATCAACACATCCCATCAATCATTGGATAAATATAACAACTAAAGAAATCAAGCAAGCAACAACCATTTTCAATCAATCAAGCAAGTGAATTAAATTATTTTTAGAGTTTATGAAATTACTGAAATAGGGTTTTGAATATGTTGTTTTATTTAGTTTATATCATCAGGAGTCATTAGAATACTATTTGTAAACTTTATTTGACGATCAATGTATTTTTTTTACACATTTGGGGTTTGAGGGGTGGGTATTACATAGCTATATTTTCGTAGAGGAAACCAGAGGTTTATTTCCGGTTTTGGGGAAGAAAAAAATCGGATGTTTATTTCAAATTTCTTTCTGCATTGTTTTGTCCTTTTCCACTTTAAGCCATAGTCTAGCGTTTCGTTCTTATTTCTACATAAAATATGGCTTAGAGACCGTCATATTTCAGGCATGATCAGGTTGCACAACATGCTTCTATAAACAGAGAGAGAGAGAGAGAGAGAGAGAGAGAGAGAGAGAGTCAAGCAACACATGCTCCTTCGACATCCGGATAGGCTATGTCGGATGCACATTCTTTTGGGTCTGAATCTGCCCCTTCAACATCTTCCTCTCATAGCAGACGAGATTCTCCTGTCCATCCTTCTCCGCCTCTGTGCTACCGTAGACGCACATTCTCACCATCCTCACCACGTAGGGTTTTTGAGACGGGATCCTCATCTACTTCACAGGCGGGGCCATCTGAGATGAGACATGTTACTTCACCCCCAACACCTGAGGTACCAGTGTCACCTGAGTTACTGGTGGCACTCGAGGCATCTGTGCCATCCAAAGCACCAGAGATACCAACGGCACCAGCGACATCCCAGGTCCCTCACGTCTTTGGAGGGGACCTTTTGACTTATCTCCGCTCGCTCTTTATCCCACCCATGTGGCTCGACATATATTTGATGAAGATGTATGAAATTTACATGTATACTAAAGTTATGAATTTACTTATGTATATTATTATGAATTCTAACAATGAATTTTTTCTTAAAGAATCGCGATACACTAAAGGTCATAAACCATGGGAGGAACATAAGCAGGCTTATGACCCCTATCGAGCCATAGTTTGATGATCTTCTATGTAACACCCCAATTCTACCCAAAGTTTTATATGCAAAAAATTAGAGTAATTTTAAAATTTTATAAATTAAATACTGAGGCGTTACACCAACAAAAACAACTCACTTTAAAACAGTTTACTTTAAAGTATAAATTTTGGATACATAGCATCGCAGGAAAACATAAATTGATTCATAGAAATCAAAACATCTCCTTTATTAAACTTCCTCATCAAAATCATGTTTTTTATGAATTATGGTTCTTATTCACAAAAGGAAAGGAATAATAATAAAACAACAACAACAAGACGACATAAATATTTCCCCCCGAGTGCTACGTATCAGAGCGACACCAACTCGACTAACAGCAGCTAGAGACTCCATCTTCATAACCTGCACGTTACCAATATATAGGTAACGGCGAAACAAGTAAAGGGTGAGATACTCTAAAACATATAATTAAAGGCATGATAAAATATATATATATATATATATATATATGTATAGTTTCGGAATTATAAAGAGTATATATTAATAAGTGTAATTCCAACACATAATCGAAACTCGCTTACTTTACTCGTCATCCTAATGTGTATAATCTACACTATATCACCATAACTTCATCGGCATAAAACGTTGCAACCACACGTAACCCTCCGTCACCACGAATTCGTCACGAGCTAATACATCACTAATTAACACGGTAGTCTTAAACAACAACATCAACCAACAACATTAATTAATGCTAGTAATATAAGCAACAGAACAAATCATCACAAACTGGCTAAAGCCCATCTTCGCTTTTGGCATAAAGCCCATCTTCACAATATCATCACAAACATCATCACATTATATATCATCGCAATTCAATATCATCCATCAATCAACAAAACCCAACGCCAAACGACTCAAACATAAACATAACCGACTCCATGAGACACGACTATGTTATGCATGTGGTACCCATCGCTTTGTCCGTAATTAGGGACACTTGGCATAAAGCCGATCTTCGCTCGGCATAAAAACCATCATCGCTTGGCATAAAAGCCCTCTTCGCTTATGAAATGTATGTGACTCGACAATAAAACAACACAACACAAAAAAATCATCATCGCTCATCCAAATTGGCATAAAGCCCACATCGCCATAATTTATCCAAAACAGGATAAATATATCATCGCATCATAATTGCATTATGCAAACATCACTAATAACTTCACCAAAAATCATGCATTCACAAATCGGAAGCATATAATAACAACATCAATTTAATCATCACATTATCATGTACAAAACATATATCATCGCATTGCATATCAACAAGTATTCGTTAATAAATACACCGTCGCAAATCTTACGTTTATTCACACCGCATCATCATCAATTAATTCACTAAATTCCGAAAACGGGAAAATAGTCAAACACCTAAAATAGTCGCGAAAACCATTCTTAATAATCGGTATTAATCATAATCGTCGACGTCGAAATCGGATTGTCCATACGTGCCTTAAATCCACTAAAACACAATCCGTTTCAATTTACCGTAAATTTGCCTATTTCGGGTCGCTTCGTAAAAACTCACAATTTCGAAAAACTAACTTCACCACTACGTTCTACACGTCGAACTTAGCTAGCACTTCAATTTTCGTTGAATTCAGAGCAACTTGCTCCGTCGTCGAATTTACCGAAATCAGAAAATCGGAACATAATCGGGTCCCAAATTTAATCGGATAACTTATGCCCTAGTTATATTTTATTAATAATAACTAGTAGTATAAGGATTTAATAAAATTGAAACAGACAGAACCTATTTGCAAAATTATGCAGGAATTGGAAAACCAGAAAAACAACAAAATGTAACACACAGCAAAAATGGAAAATAGAAGAAAATACGTGCCTTCCTATTACTAAAGGGGACGATCGTCCCAGCTGCCTTATGTATGTGGAGGAGAGGGCCTCAATGAAGGGGGTGGCCGCCCCACCCATGGAGGTGGGCGCCTTCCCCACTAAATTTCCTCCATGCAATTTTTCTTCTCCCTGCGTTTTGAGTGTTTACAGTTCTTAATTGTTTTTCTGTTTTTCTTAATTTACTGTTATATCTTCATTCCCATTTTCATTCTTAACTTCCTTTCCATTTTCATTAACATTTCTATTTCTATTTCCTCTACATTCTATACCACCATACTAACAACAATCCTCACAATTTCTACTCCAATTTCAAATCCTCTAAACCCAACAACAATCACTCAACACAACTCTACAAACCATCTATCAATTTTTATTCCTCATCCCACTTCTCCAAACCATTTCAACAATCAATCAAAACCTCTTCTTCCTCTTCCTTATCTTCTCCTCTTCTTCTTCTTTCCAAAACCCTCTCTTTTCTCTCTAGGTTTCTATTTTGGTTTTTGTGTTTACAATGGAAAGAAAAGGAAAAGAAATTGGTTTTTATAACTTGTTTCCTACTAGTAAGCCAAGTCTCCATGTTTGGTTTTGGTATACTTGAATGGAAGGAAAATGAGGAGAAATGGTTCTAGTAATGGTATTTTCCTTATTTAGTAAGTCAAAGGTGAAAACCCAAATCTCATCAATTAATCCTCACACTCCTAACCAATTATATCATTAATATAATTAATTCAATTAATTAAAATAATTCCGGGGAATTAAAATATCGGATCCGAATAATATTTTACCGGACCGAACGGAACGTCGCTAGATAAATTAATAGGTATATTAATTAATAAAATTATTCTCGTCGCAAAATAAGCATCGATCGGTTACTTGAAAATATTAATATATTTTAATATTAATTAAAAATGGGCATTACAACTCTCCCCCACTTATAAACTTTTCGTCCTCGAAATTTCAACCAAAATGAACAAAACAGGACAAGCCTACACATTCGTCTACTCAATCCTCGCGTCAATTAAACAACATACAAAATACACCAACACAAGGGCATCTCCCTAACCACAACGTCTAGACAAGAACAACCATGCCGAGATGCGAAGCCCATACAATGCACTCGACAACCAACTAAACACCCAACAACTAAACAAGCCGTAAACACACCGGTTCACTCGAGAACCAAACAACCAGATCGATACTATCCTAACGTCTCAACCATAGAATTAGTCACACACTCGAACCGACACCTCGGAAATGAGTCACCAAAGATAGGAACATAAAGTCCTACAACACAACACCGTCACCATCGCTAAAACGAAAACAACAAAATGGCTATACTAACCAAAATTGAAACAGTCAAAATAGGGTAAAACCTCGCGTGCTACACAAACATTCAAAGATGCCTTCATACACGCATAAGCACAAACTCAAGAATCACACTTGCAGTTATCGCTCTCATCTCAGTCAATCACAAGGTCACATCGTCCTTGTAGATTACCAACGTACAACCCTTGAACCAAACAAGTTACCCAAACATAACAGAACTGCGATACACTACGCCTTCTAAGGCGTACACAGACGACTTACGACTATAATTCACTAGTCCAAAATCCAACAACCTCGCTTACTCGCTAGTCAATTCAATGCTCGATATCTAACCCATGCTGCTTCACTTCTATACATAAGATGCCAACCGTAAAACAACTTGGTTAGTTACCCAACTTCACAATTACTCAAAACGGATAGTTCAAAGCGTACACCCATCAAGACACCTCACAACATCAACTTCATCAACTCGAAGAATCACTCTTTCATTCCCGATTGATCAACGTCCATTGGTCCTCTAAATACACGACATAGTTTGACCTCTTCTAATACTGTCCAAATGTTTCACTTGTGAAACTTCAACGTATACACTTGACTTCAACGAAGTCGTCCCTTTTAACAATTCAATTCCCAAAATTACATTAAGTAATCGCCATCCTCGCACCGTCGCAACAATCAATACACAGGCTTCTCATTCGAAACACCTTTCATAACTTTCCATCGTCCCAAGTGGTAACTCAGTCATAACACTCTCTCAAGAACTCTACTCATCAACGTCATCTCTTACCCCTACAATTATAACACAGGTTGGACTTAGAACCATAACATAAACTTTATAGAATTCAACACGAATACCGTCGTGACTGACTTCAGTCACAGATAGAACATCCTCCTTTATAAAACATCAATCATCTTAAGGTACTTGTGGCTACCAAACCGTCACAAAATTCCTCACCGTCAAGAATTATCTTGGTCGTAATCTAATAATCCACCGCGACCATTAGTATCCGACGAAATCCATAAGTTAGTAGTGAACAAATCCTTAATAACCCTCTGGACTTAATCTCAACAATTGTTCCAACACAAACATGCAACATTCTTCGAAATAATAAATCCCAAATCAGACATACTTTGGTTACCCGCGATACCAACTTACTAAACTTCTCCACTCTACGTCGAAATACATCTTAAGCCCAAAATAAAATATCACGATACGCCCCACAAGGTTCTTTAGTACAAAACAAAACCAAAATCAAAGCATTCGCTAAACTTTCCACTAGCTTGAACAAATTCGCTTCCCACTGCGAAGTCCAAATAGCGACTCAACCATCTCAAGTCAAAGTACTCACGATCAAAACCAACTTATAAAAAGATCTTCCGTCAAACTCACAAAGTTAACCATCCAAAACAAAGGAACTTCTAAGCTCTGAAATAACTCCTTGAAGTCTCCTACAAGATACAAATAAATCTTCGCGGAACTGTCCAAAATATCATCATCCAAGTTACTTACTTAAGGCACTTACGTCCAACAGTTCAAAACTCTATCTTTAGAATACTCGCCACGCACTGATCTAACTTCACTACTGATAACGCAAAGCTCGGATGCTTGCCACAATTCCTTAACTTGATGTGAACCAATTAATATCCATGAACACAAAATAACTCTTACAGCTACTCATGAGAGTACTGTCCGAACATCCCAAAATCACACTTGACGCATTAGTCACACTAATGACGTCAACCAAACACTCGCCACCAAACACTATCCCAAAAGCATTGTCTAAACATCTTCAGCTCTCACACTAACTCGTAGACAACCAGACTTCACATCGATCTCTCTAAACGCAAAAATTCCCAATGACTGATTCATCCAAATATCAATCCTCGGAAGTAGACACTCGTCCTCAATATCCACTTTGTTACTCGCCTACAAACGACACACCAACTCGGGTAACTTTGGCTCTTCTCGAACAACACAACGGTAGCACTCCATGATGACCCGCTCGAATAAGAAACTCTGCTCAAACCAATCCTCAAGGTGATTCTCCAACTCTAATCCTGAAGCAAACGTCCCTTAAGGATACATCGAATCACAACTAAATTCAGAACTAAAATCCATCAAAACTTCACCTCGCACTACAGCGGTACTTCACTCACATCTCCACAATAAGCTTCAGAAGAATCACAACAAGAAGCTCGCTTGCCAAAAGTCTTGTTTCTCACCAAAAATCCAAATTCGCCCAAAACTCAAGTAACCATGCACCACCTTGTGCCAACACATCTGCTTCACACACTATTAAGCTGGCAAGACAAGTCTATCCCAACCAACACAATTCCCGACTACTATCAACAAGAGATTAAGGATGATCAGTCCCTCAATTTGTCAATAGACAGTCGACAATCATGATGGTGACATAACCATCTCTACCAACTACAACAACGTCTTCAAACTTACACTTCAAGTTACCAAAGTGTAACACTGCTTGAGGCCCATCCTAAGCCACAAGCGCCACCAAGAAGTAAACTTCTCCCCCACTTGTTTCAAACTCATCTCTGCAGACAAACAATTTGAAACAAACAAGTACCGACAGTGTTTCACACACTTGTCGCATACAACAGGATTGAACACACTAATAACTTGGTCGACAGACCGACCTGCTCTGATACCACTATTGTAACACCCCAATTCTACCCAAAGTTTTATATGCTAAAAATCAGAGTAATTTTAAAATTTTATAAATTAAATATTGAGGCGTTACACCAACAAAAACAACTCACTTTAAAAAAGTTTACTTTAAAGTATAAATTTCGGATACATAGCATCGCAGGAAAACATAAATTGATTCATAGAAATCAAAACATCTCCTTTATTAAACTTCCTCATCAAAATTATGTTTTTTATGAATTATTGTTCTTATTCACAAAAGGAATAATAATAAAACAACAACAACAAGACGACATAAATATTTTTCCCCGAGTGCTACGTATCAGAGCGACACCGACTCGACTAACAGCAGCTAGAGCTTCCATCTTCATAACCTGCACGTTACCAATATATAGGTAACGGCGAAACAAGTAAAGGGTGAGATACTCCAAAACATATAATTAAAGGCATGATAAAATATATATATATATATATATATATATGTATAGTTTCGGAATTATAAAGAGTATATATTAATAAGTGTAATTCCAACACATAATCGAAACTCGCTTACTTTACTCGTCATCCTAATGTGTATAATCTACACTATATCACCATAACTTCATCGGCATAAAACGTTGCAACCACACGTAACCCTCCGTCACCACGAATTCGTCACGAGCTAATACATCACTAATTAACACGGTAGTCTTAAACAACAACATCAACCAACAACATTAATTAATGCTAGTAATATAAGCAACAGAACAAATCATCACAAACTGGCTAAAGCCCATCTTCGCTTTTGGCATAAAGCCCATCTTCACAACATCATCACAAACATCATCACATTATATATCATCGCAATTCAATATCATCCATCAATCAACAAAACCCAACGCCAAACGACTCAAACATAAACATAACCGACTCCATGAGACACGACTATGTTATGCATGTGGTACCCATCGCTTTGTCCGTAATTAGGGACACTTGGCATAAAGCCGATCTTCGCTCGGCATAAAAACCATCATCGCTTGGCATAAAAGCCCTATTCGCTTATGAAATGTATGTGACTCGACAATAAAACAACACAACACAAAAAAATCATCATCGCTCATCCAAATTGGCATAAAGCCCACATCGCCATAATTTATCCAAAACAGGATAAATATATCATCGCATCATAATTGCATTATGCAAACATCACTAATAACTTCACCAAAAATCATGCATTCACAAATCGGAAGCATATAATAACAACATCAATTTAATCATCACATTATCATGTACAAAACATATATCATCGCATTGCATATCAACAAGTATTCGTTAATAAATACACCGTCGCAAATCTTACGTTTATTCACACCGCATCATCATCAATTAATTCACTAAATTTCGAAAACGGGAAAATAGTCAAACACCTAAAATCGTCGCGAAAACCATTCTTAATAACCGGTATTAATCATAATCGTCGACGTCGAAATCGGATTGTCCATACGTGCCTTAAATCCACTAAAACACAATCCGGTTCAATTTACCGTAAATTTGCCTATTTCGGGTCGCTTCGTAAAAACTCACAATTTCGAAAAACTAACTTCACCACTACGTTCTACACGTCGAACTTAGCTAGCACTTCAATTTTCGTTGAATTCAGAGCAACTTGCTCGTCGTCAATTCGAAATCGAAAATCGAACATAATCGGGTCCCAAATTTAATCGGATAACTTATGCCCTAGTTATATTTTATTAATAATAACTAGTAGTATAAGGATTTAATAAAATTGAAACAGACAGAACCTATTTGCAAAATTATGCAGGAACTGGAAAACCAGAAAAACAACAAAAGGTAACACAGCAAAAATGGAAAATAGAAGAAAATCTGTGCCTTCCTATTACTAAAGGGGACGATCGTCCCAGCTGCCTTATGTATGTGGAGGCGAGGGCCTCAATGAAGGGGGTGGCCGCCCCACCCATGGAGGTGGGCGCCTCCTCCACTAAATTTCCTCCATGCAATTTTTCTTCTCCCTGTGTATTTTTCTTCTCCCTGCGTTTTGAGTGTTTACAGTTCTTAATTGTTTTTTTGTTTTTCTTAATTTACTGTTATATCTTCATTCCCATTTCATTCTTAACTTCCTTTCCATTTTCATTAACATTTCTATTTCTATTTCCTCTACATTCTATACCACCATACTAACAACAATCCTCACAATTTCTACTCCAATTTCAAATCCTCTAAACCCAACAACAATCACTCAACACAACTCTACAAACCATCTATCAATTTTTATTCCTCATCCCACTTCTCCAAACCATTTCAACAATCAATCAAAACCTCTTCTTCCTCTTCCTTATCTTCTCCTCTTCTTCTTCTTTCCAAAACCCTCTCTTTTCTCTCTAGGTTTCTATTTTGGTTTTTGTGTTTACAATGGAAAGAAAAGGAAAAGAAATTGGTTTTTATAACTTGTTTCCTACTAGTAAGCCAAGTCTCCATGTTTGGTTTTGGTATACTTGAATGGAAGGAAAATGAGGAGAAATGGTTCTAGTAATGGTATTTTCCTTATTTAGTAAGTCAAAGGTGAAAACCCAAATCTCATCAATTAATCCTCACACTCCTAACCAATTATATCATTAATATAATTAATTCAATTAATTAAAATAATTCCGGGGAATTAAAATATCGGATCCGAATAATATTTTACCGGACCGAACGGAACGTTGCTAGATAAATTAATAGGTATATTAATTAATAAAATTATTCTCGTCGCAAAATAAGCATCGATCGGTAACTTGAAAATGTTAATATATTTTAATATTAATTAAAAATGGGCGTTACATTCTACGCCTCACAAGGTTGAGAGATTTAACCCTATGTGGATATAGCATGGTCAATTGGAGGATGATCAATGCTTTTGTAGAGAGGTGCCACCATGTGACATCTTTATTTCATCTACCTCATGGCGAGATGATGATCACACTCGATGACATCGCGTGTCTAGTTCACCTTCTGATCAGATGGGCCTTTTTGGATCACTAGAAGTTGGAAAAAGAGGAGGTCATTGATATGTTGGTTGAGAGGCTGAGAGTTACCCTAGATAGTGCCCTGAAGGAGGTTGATAAGACATGTGGTTTCCACGTGAGATATAGGTGGTTGGCAAAGGTTTTTAGGGATGAGTTTGTGCATGCTACAACTGCTGATGGTGATCTTGAGCAGGTTACCCTTCACAGAGGGTATGCCATGAGAGCATACCTCTTGTACCTTGTTGGCATACATATATTTATGGACACTAGTGCTACATACACTGACATCATGTACCTTAGGTACTTTGGTGATTTTGAGGCGATCAGTGGGTGAAACTCGGGGTTGCCTGCTTGATTTACTTGTATACCAAGTTGAATGAGGGGATTAAGTGGAATACGAGGCAGATCACCGGTATCATGTCACTCATGACAGTATAAATTATTTCTTTTTGGGGCATTTTTTTATTATTCTGATTTTAAAAGGCAAAATACTCTTTTAAGTCCCGTAACATTAGGCTGGGGTTCATTTTGGTCCCTCAATTTTAAAAAAGACCATTTTGAGCCCTCAACTTTTTAAAACGTGCCATGTTAGTCATTTCCGTCCAAATTTCCCTAACAACGTTAATTAGTTAGTGACGTGTAACCTTAGCGATGAATATGTTACCCTGTAATTTTGGTCCCTCTAAAATTTTCCTTCGAATAATGGTCCTCACAAACTTTTTTTCTTGTAGTTTTAGTCCTTGTTATTTTCTAAAAAATTTAAAACGGTTTAATAACCCTAAAACTGTTAAGTTTTTGAATAATTTTTTTCATATGTGTTCAGAATACTATACAATATTTATTTATTAAATTTCAGAATTGTTTATAATAAGAAGAATTAAATATGAATTTTTTAAATTTCAAAAGATATTTATAAAAGCAATGAAAATCTCGATTTAGAAATCAAATTTTGAGTTATTTTTTTCGATGAAATTTTGATAACGTTCTACACACGTCTGTAAAATCATCATTCAAAAATACACATTGATTTAACAGTAAGGACTAAAACTACGTGCATAATAATTTTGCGAGAACCATTATTCGAAAGAAAATTTTAAAGAGACCAAAATTGCAGGGTCGCATATTTATAGGAACTAAAAACATATTTAACTCTATACATTTTTGAGTTTTAATTTAATTTTTCATCTTCTTTCCCAAAACTAAAAACCCAGTTTTAATTAGCAATAAGTGTGCATATTTTTTCCTCAGCCTGAAAAAACAAAAAAGAAGAAGGCACGTTATAGGTGTACATCTATTTGACACTTAAAAGGTAGTTTCAAAATTTTGACTGAAAATGTACTAATTTAATTTTTAAACATTCATAAAAAATTTAACAGAAAAAAAGAAGAAGAAAGAGTAAAATTTATACCTTCACTTCATGATACAACTTCTTCTCCGATAGACACAGTTTACTCAAAGTGTGGCATAGATTTCCATTGCTAAGGCTCTGGTCTTCCCAAACTCCTTTGCAGTTGGATCCTATTTTTCCAAGTAACAAACACTCCACACACTTATTCATCACTAGATTTGGCTGATTAAACACAGGCATAATCTTCCACGATACTCTTCCAAAATATCTCATTTTATTAATTATTTGTAACAATTTATCATAAAGAGAATATAGAAATACACCGACATTCTATTACCTTTACTTAGTACCAATTTATCATAAAGAGAATATAGAAACACACCAACATTCTATTACCTTTACTTAGTTTATGTTTTGAATGGTAATAGAGTTTTCCAACGTCTAACATCTCCAAAATCTTGTTCCCTGAATCCGTTTTAATTGGCAAGATGGATTTTGATTTTAAGAATCAAAAATGGGTTTTTAGATTTGGGGAAGAATAAATTAAAACCCAAAAAATAAATATAGTGTCCGCTTTTTCCGTCGCTAAGGTTACACGTCACCAAATAATTAACGTGGTTGGTAAATTTTGGACGGAAAGGATTAACGTGACACGTTTTAAAAAGTTGAGGAGTAAAATGGTCTTTTTTTAAAATTGAAGGACCAAAATGAACCCCGATCTGAAGTTGCGGGACATAAAGGATATTTTGTCATTTTAAAACTAACTGTTTTAATTTTGTTATTTCAAGGATGGATCCTACAACACTTCCCCCGCATTTCTGGATGGTCACTTGATGAGGGTTATACTGAGGATACCTCGCGTACCTGTGCATATGAGTCGTGTAACGCCCGAATATTTAGTTATAATTCTTTAATTAAATATTTAAATAATTGTTTGCGAATTATTGACTGATGTTATATTGCGAAGAATTATGTTGGTTTCGTCGTAGAGTAACGCTGATACTGATATTATAATTATAAGTCAGTGTTAATGGGCTTGGATTGAAAGAATAACAAATAGTAGAAGTGGGGGTAATAATTTAAGCCCAAAATTAATTATAAAGATTATTATTATCATAACAATAATAATAAGAAATTTGGGACTTTTGATATCAGTGGAAACAAACGTGGTTTTGGGAACGGAAGAATAGAGCGACACAAAGAACTGCGAAAGGGACGAAAAGTTGGAACGATCAAGAATTCTTAGAGCAACCTTCAATCCAAGGTAAGGGTGGGGTTCTTGCTCTATAATTGGGGATATGATGGGCGATAGGTAGTTTGGGATGTATGATTCGCTAGGTTGTGTCATGTCGATGTGGTTAACCGTAGAAAATCCCAAATTGAAATATATGATCGTTGTTATTCTGGGTATATTGTTGTTGTTGATTGAAAAGATTGTGCAATTCTGCTGTTATACATTGTGTTGTTGTTGATTGATTGGAAAGAACGTAAAAATTACTGTTATACGTTGTTTTGTTGTCGCTGGTTGAAAATCGTATCAATTGAATCGTAAAATGTTGAAAAATCTGGTTTTTGAGTGAAAATACGCAGCATGAGTCGACCTATAGGATTATGAATCGATACAAGCTGCTATGAGTTTGAAAACCAGGGGCGTGAAAATAGCTTGCATCGATACATAAGGTCTTGTATCGACTCATGAGGCCAATTTTGAAGGCTTGTATCGACTCATACGAGTTTTGCATCGATACAAGTCAGTTTTGTATCGATACATAGATGTATGCATCGACTCATACTGATTGAAAATCAGTAAAAAGAAAGTGAAATAACGTATGAGTCGACTCATACGATGCTTGTGACGTTGTCGATCCATCGAACCTAATTTCTAAAATTGTTTTGATCGACCGTAACTCCGATTTTGATGCTTTTTGGACCGTTGGAAAGCTGGAATCATGATTTAGCCTATAATAGTACTTTTAAATATTGTAGGTGAGAATTTGGATGAATTGAAGGTAGTTTCCGTTTGTGAATCTGTTGTTGTTGTACATTGTTGTTGTTGAGGCTTGATGGCCAACGTTGACGGTTACGTTGTGGATTACGTTGTTGTTGTTGTTGTATGCTATTTAATATTATCGCATACATACATTTTATATTATGTTGGCCTATGTTGGCAAAATACATTGAGCCATTGGGGGCAATGTTGTTTACGTTGAAGGCTTACGCGTTGATGCCTCGAAATTACTGGCAAGGGATTACTTTAGGAGTTTTATTTCGTTGATACCACATGCATGTGCATTAGTTGAGTCGCATATCATAATACTTTATGATGATGTTGTTTTGATGATTGGATTACGTTATTGTGAATGATTGTGTGTTGTTATGGAATAGTTGTGTGTTATTGTTGATTAGTCGTGTGATTACAAAACAATGATATTATATGATTTTAAACTATATATTGTTTATCATAATATCAATTATATGGTTTGATATCTCACCCTCTACTTGTTTTCGTCGTTGCCTTTATATTGGTAACGTGCAGGTGATCAGGTGGAGTATTCGTTACCGGTGTGGTTCCAATTTAGTGTCATTTGCTCTGATACGTAGCACTCGGGGGAAATGCACATTTGTTTCTATTTTGTTGTTTTTATGTTGAAACTTATGTTGTTGAATAATCATGAGATGCTATGTTTTGCATTGTAAGACTATTTGAATTCCGCTGGTTGGTTAATGAATTATTTATGTTGATAACTGTTGAGTAATGCTATGTATCTATTGAAGAGAGAATGACATGTTTATATTATGTTTACGTTTAATTGTGAAGTTCTGATTATGTTGATTATTAATGAATAATTTTTGGAAACTTTGATATTAAATTAAATAAATACGTGGGGTAGAATCGGGGTGTTACAAGCCGCTCAGAGTGAACTAGTTGACATTGGCGTTTCGGATATACCTGGACCAAGTGAATGAGGACATTTATTTCAGTGCCTACGCCGACCACTATGAGACGATACCCTTTGATGAGGTTTCGCTATTTATAGGTTGGATGGCCTGCAGGACTACGAAGACTACTCCTTATATGCCCGAGAGTTGATGTGTCAGTTTGGGTTTATCCAGACCATTCTTTGGCATCCTGTTGTATGTGCTCCTCTGAAAGTAAAGAGGAGGGAGATTGAGAAGTTGTTTGATGATTTTGAGAATAATCTTGTACTTGATGAGGACAAGAGTAATGTGGCTCCAAATGACTGGAGTAACGCGTACGGTTACATGATATTATTCTTTAGGGTGTCCCATTAATACAAGGTAGACGATACTCTAGGAAACCCACCCAAGCCAGTTCATCAGGACATCCTAGAGGAGGAGAAGGCAAGGAGAGGTCATGCTCATGACATGCTGTCTAGGTGTCGCCGTATCATGAAGCTTGCTAGGGATGACATTGACATAGGGCTGTTTTCTGACGGATCCGATGTTAGAGGAGTTTTGGAAGCCATAATGACGGAGGCTCAGGGTTCCCTGTTATACATGAGACAACAGATGGACGCCTCGACGGTGACAGGTCCGCTTATCATGCGTCATACCTAGTAGTTTAGGTTGGTCATCCACTTGTATTTTGATTTTAATTTTTTTTTTGTATTGTAGCGAATTTGTGTTTTGGATACCGTTATCATTATTATAAAATGTATTTTGGATAAAATTTTGGGTATTTTGTTCGATTTATAAATTGTATAATTTGTTAAATTATTAATTTTTATAAGTTTCCCTATTACAGCTTTTGTTCAATTTTTCTTAAGTAATGCCCAGAACCAAAAATATACATCCTCTATGGAACTATAAGTATGCTTCCGATTTTAACTCAAATATTTCAAAAAATGGCACGCACCGAAAATATACTTCCGATTTTAGAAAGACATTTTTAAAAATGTATAAGATTTAATTTCATTCCATGAAGTGAATTCAAAAATCCCCGATTTTTATTAGTAATATTGTATATTTTAATTAATGTAAATGCATGTTGCAACTACTAAAATTAAAAGAGAACTTTTTACACGGGCTAATCTCTTGAGTTATTTTCCTAAATTATAAGATAAATATTTTATTTAGATATTTAGTTGTATAAAATTTATATTTTTATCTGATACATAACTGTAATTATAAAAAAATAAAGTAATTGAAAGTGAGAGAAATTTGACAAAAGGTATAATAGTAGTTTAAATGTTTTTTTAAACAAATTTAATGAAAAACACTTATTGATATGTTAAGTTTAAACATTTAGATTATTTAAAATAATATTTAAAATATATTTTATTAAACTGGTTTGATGAAAACAAAGATACAGAGCAACCATAAGTATATGGATGAAATTTTTTATTTTTTTTTAAAGCACTTATAAATATATGGATAAAATAAGTTGAATACAAAAACTTAAAGAAATATTTATATTAGTTGAAAATTGTTAGGGGATAATTCCGAAAATGGAGCATTTATTAGGAAAGCATCTTTGTGAGAGGCACACCACATATCCACCTAAAATCTTAAGGTGATAGGTGTGAGGCTCTCTCACTTATATAGTGTTCAATCTTCCTTTATCTAACTAATGTGGAACTTTTTCCCCACACTTGATTCTCAACACTCCCCCTCAACTGTGAGTCACAGTGCTCCCCCTCATGTGAAAGCTTTCTCTTTCACATACACTTGTATCACCGTTGGCACCTCCAACTGAACACCTTCTACCCATCACCTGCGGGAAGTGTTTCGATACAGGTTATCCGGTCCATCTCTCGAAACCATAGGCTCATGATACCACTGTTAGGGGGAAATTCTGAGGAGGGAGCATTCTTTAGGGACACAGTTTGTTACACACATATTTGATTAGATTTAATTTAGGAGTTTGGAAACAGTTTGTTACCCACATATTTGATTAGATTTAATTTAGGAGTTTGGAAACAGTTTATTACACACATATTTGATTTTAGATTTAGATAGATTTGATTTAAATCTAAAATAGAATATATTTGATTTGCCTTAGGGAACAAATCAAATATATTTGATTTGGCTTAGGGAGCAAGCTAACCTAATCTATAAATAGAGGGAATAACCCTATTTTTATAATTGAATTCATTCATAGTATTTTGCAGTTGTGTTTACTGTGGAAAATGGTAAACAACCATTGGTCCTCCCTGAGTCCTAAACTAAGGGTTACTCGCGAGATCGACCAGTTGATCTCAAGACACGTGCTAAGGTTTTGGTAAATTATACTGCTTTTGTAAGCGGAAAAAAAGACCTTGGCCCAGAAACGGTTTCCAGAGCCTAAGGGAAACCGCATAATGGCTTTCCACACACAATTTTGACTACGGTGACTCGTGACCAACAGTTTACGTTGAAATGTTTTGGTAAATGAGACAGTAAGAGAAAAACAGTAAAGATAAAGTTAAAAGTAAATTGATTGCATTGAAATTGAAAACATGGTGATTCACGTACATCAAAGGCTTGAGTTACTCTTTCTTCCTTTAGCGCGAAATTGGACAGAGTTTTAGCAAGCAGTTTGAGAGTACAAATGAACACACTAGAATCTTTAACATTCTAACTTATTTATAGTAATTACAAAGTAACTGCTAAAACTAATCAACGGATGAGATTTAAACTTAAAAACAACATCCGCACACGATTTCGCCATCCATTTAAAGCTTCTAACCCACAATCTTCTGAGGTAACTATCCACGATCTCCTCATTTTGACTTCTTCCGGCTTCATGTCTTCAGAAGGAAATTACTTTTGGTTTCGATCCATCTTCTTGAGGCATAACAAAATTTCCTAAGTCTCCTGGCCTGCACCTTCGACAGCTGGAACACTTCTACTGATGCCTTCATTCGACCCAAACTCATGTCGAATAGACCACCATGCAATTTTTCGACTTAGTCTTACTTTTGACACTGTTTCGCTTTGGTTGTTTGGTCGATTTGGTTTGGTCTTCTGACCCAGCTTCTCAACCGACATGTATCTTTCTGGTACTTCTAACTTGGCTTTGTAAAGTATCTTCAGAAACTCACTTTATTTAAGACTACTCTTTAACCTGTAGGGACGTTTGTTTTTGAACCATGCCCTTAAACATACTTTACAAATTTCCAGCTAACAAAAAGCCCCAAGAGATGCCATATTCGAATTCTTGATATTGTCGAACATGAGACAATGGTATCTATGAAGTTTCGCCTTGCGTCGGTTCAATCGTTTCCGCTACCTTCATGAAGACAGCTCACTGTTCCAGTCTTTTCATGACGTCAAAAAATCATGGAAACGTATATTGCTTTATCTCGAGATGTTGGAGAATTTAATGCTTAAGCATCATAACTTAGGTAGCTAGTGTGGCCCACCACGCTAGCGGCTTTATCTGCTCACACGTGTCCCTTGACAGACACAATTGAAAGCCTAGGGAATCGCCAAGATTTCCTTTTGCCTTTTCATTTTCTTCACTTCTACGCCTATAAATAGACGTTCCTCTTATTTCTTTTCTTTTCTTCTGCGCTTTCATTCCTCAAACAGCAAAACCCAGAAAAATCTTCATCTTCTACGCTCTCAATCTCTAGATCAAAAACCAGGAACAACTTCAAAAACCCTAACTGTAACACCCCTTCTAAAATATCCCGAATAATTTAATTAATTTAATACTAAAACCAGATTTAATCGAGTCAACAAGGAAATCAAGGGATGCCACAATTATGAAATAAATAAACTCAATTAACTCAGTAGCCATGCTACTGAGGACCACTATCAAAATAATCAATTAAGTTAAGACCATGTCTTACAGTGAAATAATACCATCAAATCAAAACGGAATAAACCAAGTCTCAATTATTCCTAAAGTAATTCCAATAACAATTGAATAATGAATAAACCCTCAACTAAACGTTCCCCATGTTACAACCTATCAGGGCATGACACTGACACGCGGACTTAAAATGACAAGCTCTAGAGCCATCCTCACCAACTCTGAGTGCTAACTTTAATCGAAATTGTTAAAGTAAGGGTGAGATTTCTCATAATTAAAATACATTATAAGCTTCTCAATCAACAATATATCACAAGCATATTATTTCACCCATTTTAGCATAAATTCAGATTCAACACGCAGTCCCAATCATACAAGTCATTATGCACAATCAATAATCAACAAAAGAATTATAACACTGGAAGACATCCTAACATCTTACAATTCCATGCAAAAACAAATGCAGACGCAATGCATGTGGTACCAACACGTGACCAAGTCACCCAACACTGATCCATCACCAACCAGATACAGTAATCATCGATTCGTCCATAAACACCCGGACACGAATCCAGCCTAACCACCCATCATAACCCGGGTATCTGTTAACGGCAATACAAGTCAAATTCCACACAATGGGAATTAACTTCACCAAAAATGCATATGCACGCACATCACCAGCATGCAACATCAAATCAGTCTATGAAATACACCAAATTATCATAACTGAACCAAAACCAAAAATATGATATCTCAACGATCATGCACACAATCATCAGCAATATAAGTATTCCTTTCAGTCTCACAATACCAATACATCCATCATCACAGGTTCACTGCTACATACACACCAATGTGCGTCAGTCAATAATCACTTATTTCGGAATTCGACTCATTTTCAAAATAATTTTAAGTTTTAGGAAATCTTTTCATTTTATAAAATAGAGTATTAAATTTAAGAAATAACGTCCAAAACGGCGCTCAAAACGGACTTACGGTTTGAAAGTTATGAATTTTCAAAGTTTTGGAATTTTTCAAAATATTACTGTGGAACCCGGTTCCTACCTATGCAGGAACCGGTTCCCACAAAGTTCAAAAATCACGCCTCTGGAAAAATATATGGGAACCCGGTTCCTACCCCACTGGGAACCGGTTCCCAGAAAATTTTCAGTTTTCTTTGGAAAAATATAACGTGGAACCCGGTTCTTCCCCAGGGACAACCCGGTTCCTGAGTTCAAAAATGCCCAGTTTTACAATTTTACACACTCGAACCCGGTTCCTCCCACTGGAGAACCGGTTCCCACGACTCACAGAGTCAAAAACACCAGTTTGACACCAAAAGGTTTCCAAAATAGTTTTCCTATTCTTTCCAATCGTACCCATACGATCCAATGCAGTCGAATCACTCAACCAACATCATTAACATGCAATATAACATACTTTGATCATTCCTAATGACCCTATAACATAAAAATCACTTAATTCTACACAATCCGACACCAATTGGGATAATTCTTCAAAAACCTAAAATTACTAAATTGAGATTCCTAACATACTACGATCCATACTATTGAATTCAAAACCGATAATACGTAATAATTAATCGAAATCACCCCTTACCTTGTGGGTTCTTCGAATTCTGACACTTCCGGTTTTCTTCCTTCCTTTTCCTCTTCTCAAATGCACGTACAGTGAGTTTTCCCAATAATGATTCCTTTTTCTCTTTTTCCTTCTTTTATTCCTTTTATTATTCTATCATAATAATAAAAATAAAATAATAATATGAGTAGAGCCTTTTACTCCTCACACCCTCACTTTATTCATCACACCACCAATAATTCCATTTCCTTATTCCATAATTAATCCCAATAAATCCAATATATTAATAAATTATATTTTCAATTAAATTAATAATTAAAAATCATAATTATTTAATAATCGAATTATTTGGGGTGTCACAACTCTCCCCAACTAAAAGAGTTTTCGTCCTCGAAAACATACCTTAGACGAACAGTTTGGGATACGAGTCCTTCATCTGACTCTCCAGCTCCCAAGTGACATTCCCATCTGCGGGTCCTCCCCAAGCCACTCTTACCAATGGGATCTCTTTGCCTCGCAACTGTTTCAACTCCCGGTCCTCAATTCTTGCAGGTACTGCTTCAACAGTCAAATTCTCTCGTACCTGTATATCATCTACTTGAATCTCATGTGACGGGTCAGCAATGTACTTCCTTAGCTAAGATACATGGAAAACATCATGCAAATTTGCAAGTGACGGCGGCAAAGCAATCTGATATGCAACCTTCCCAATTCTCTTGGTAATCTGAAACGGACCAATAAAACGTGGATTCAACTTCTTTGACTTCAAAGCTCGACCAATACCAGTCATCGGAGTAACTCGCATAAAACATGTTCTCCTTCACTAAACTCAAGATCTTTCCTCCTCTTATCATGATAACTTTTTTGACGACTCTGAGAAGTTCTCATCTTTTCCTGAATCATTTTGATCTTTTCTGAAGTCTGTTGGACAATTTCCGGTCCAATCACATCACTCTCGATTCATACCAACACAACTGTCCGACACCTCCTACCATACAATGCTTCAAACGGGCCATACCAATGCTCGGTGAAAGCTATTGTTGTGGTAAACTCAATCAACGGTAGATAACTATCCCAAGCTCCACCCTTCTCTAACACACAAGCTCTCAGCAAATCTTCTAACGACTGAATCGTTCTCTCCGTCTGACCATCTGTCTGTGGATGATAAGCGGAACTCAAACGTAACTTAGTACCCAAAGCTTCCTGCAATCCCGTCCAGAACTTAGATGTAAACCTCGGATCTCGATTCGACACAATACTAGAAGGAATACCGTGTAAACTGACAATCTTCTCAACATACAATTCTGCCAACCTCTCCATCGGATAATCCATTCTTGTCGGAATAAAGTGAGCAGATTTCGTCAACCGATCAAAGATAACCCAGATAGAATCACAATTATTCGCTGTCCTTGGCAAACCAGACACAAAATCCATAGAGATTCCATCCCATTTCCATTCTGGAACAAATAACGGTTCCATCAATCCCGACGGTTTCTGATGCTCGATTTTCGACTTCTGACAAACCAGACAAGCATACACAAACTTAGCAATTTCCTTTTTCATTCCCGGCCACCAAAACAACTTCTTCAAATCATGGTACATTTTAGTAGCACCGCGATGAATACTCAACCCGCTATGATGTCCTTCTTCCAAAATACTCTTCTTAATCTCGGCAACATCCGGAACACATACCCTATTACCAAATCTCATAACATCATTCTCATCAATTCGGAACTCGCCTCCTTGACCTTGGTTGATCAATGTCAATTTATCGACTAACCCAACATCAAATTTCTGTCTATTCCGAATTTCTTCCAAAATACCACTAGTCAGCTTCAACATACCCAATTTCACACTATTCGGAGTAGTTTCACAAACCAAACTTAAGTCTCTGAACTGTTCAACCAAATCTAACTATCGAACCATTAACGTCGACATGTGCAAGGACTTCCTGCTCAAGGCATCTGCAACAACGTTTGCCTTACTAGGATGGTAATTCAAACCGAAATCATAATCCTTCAGAAATTCCAACCATCTCCTCTGCCTCATATTCAACTCTTTCTGATCAAAGAGATACTTCAGGCTCTTATGATCACTGGACACCTCAAACCGAGAACCATATAAATAATGCCTCCATAACTTCAAAACAAATACAACAGCTGCCAATTCCAAATCATGAGTCGGATAATTCCTTTCATGTACTTTCAATTGTCTCAAAGCATAAGCCACAACCTGCTTATCTTGCATCAACACACCACCTAATCCCATCAATGATGCATCACAATACACTACAAAAGACTCAGCCGGATTCGGCAAAATCAAGATCGGAGCACTAGTCAACCTCCTCTTCAGTTCTTGAAACCATTTCTCACATTCAGCATCCCAAACAAACACTTGACCCTTCCTGGTCAACTTAGTCAATGGCAACACTAGTTTGGAAAATCCTTCTATAAACTTCCTATAGTAACCTGCAAGACCCAGAAAACTACGGATCTCAGATGCATTCTTCGGCGCTTCCCACTGAGATACTGCTTCTACCTTCGTAGGATCCACAACAATTCCATTCTTGGAAATTACATGGCCAATAAAACTCACTTCACTTAACCAGAATTCACATTTGGACAACTTCGCATAAAGCTTCTTCTCTTTCAATAATTCCAATACAACTCTGAGATGTTCTGCATGCTCTTCATCATTCTTCGAATAGATTAAAATATCATCAATGAACACCACCACAAACTTATCAAGATACGGATGAAATATCCTATTCATATACTCCATGAAAACACCAGGTGCATTAGTAACTCCAAACGACATAACAGAATACTCGTAATGTCCATACCTCGTTCTAAATGCAGTTTTCTGAATATCCTCCGACTTCACACGAATCTGATGATATCCAGATCTCATATCAATCTTACTAAATACACAAGCTCCAACTAGTTGATCCATCAAATCATCAATCCTCGGCAAAGGATATCGATTCTTGATTGTAACTTTATTCAGCTGTCTGTAATCAACACATAACCTCATTGAACCTTCTTTCTTCTTAACCAACAA
Source organism: Vicia sativa (assembly GCA_021764765.1). Taxonomy (NCBI): domain Eukaryota; kingdom Viridiplantae; phylum Streptophyta; class Magnoliopsida; order Fabales; family Fabaceae; genus Vicia; species Vicia sativa. The sequence goes on along the minus strand of CM038794.1, from coordinate 96,478,203 downwards.
CACCGGAGCTCCCCACGGCGAAACACTGGGACGAATAAACTTCTTCTCAAGCAACTCCTCCAACTATTTCTTTAACTCCGCTAATTCAAATGCCGACATACGGTAAGGCGCCATCGACACCGGACTAGTTCCAGGAATCAAATCTATAGAAAATTCTACCTCTCTCTCAGGTGGCAATTCACTAACGTCTTCCGGAAACACCTCTGGAAATTCATTCACCACTGGAAATCCATCACTCTTTGCTTTTCCCTCCACTTCTATTGCAGAATACAACATAAACACCACAACACCATCTTTCACAGCTAGGTTCATCTGTTTAACCGACATAGTCACATCTTCGACACCAACCTCTTCAGGAAAAATAACCGTCTTCGCAAAACAGTTGATATGAACCTGGTTGAATTCCAACCAGTTCATTCAAAGGATGATATCAAGTTGTTCTAGCGGTAGGCACACTAAATCCATACCGAAACCCCTACCAAAAATCACAATGGGACAATTCCTACAGACATACGAAGTAGTCAGAACCCGACGCAAGAGTGTCAATAACCATACTACCATCCATATTAGAAATTTCCAAATTCAATCTTTTAGCACAATTTAAAGCAATAAAAGAATGCGTAGCTCCAGTATCAATAATCGCAATCAAAGGTATGTTATTAATAAAACATGTACCTTTAATCAGCCGATCATCTGGCTTAGTATCTGATCCAGACAATGCGAACACTTTACCACCAACTTGCTCTTTCTTGGGTTTTGTGCACTGAGGACGAGTATGACCCTCTTCACCACAGTTGTAACAAGTCACCACTCTCACTCTGCAGTCATTGGCCACATGGCCCGAGTTTCCCACACTTGAAACACTTCTTATCATTACTTTTGCAATCCACCATACGATGCCCTGTCTCACCACACTTGTAGCACTTAATGGAAGAACCAGAATCTCCTCCACCAGACTTCTTCCAACCACCAGATCTATGATTACTCCTATCATAAGGCTTACCACGATCCATCTGTTGCTTACCCTTCCTATCAACATACCCTCGAGCATTCGACTTGGTGTTAGCAAGATCCTCCTCTAAAATCCTACTACAGTCAACCAGATCAGAAAATCTTCGGATACGCTGATACCTGATACCCCCTGCTTAATCTCATCACGCAGACCATTCTCAAACTTTATACATTTGGAAAATTCTCCATCTGCATCGTTAGTATAATGAGCATAATACTTCACCAACTCAGTAAACTTTGAAGCATACTCACTGACAGTCTTGTTGCCTTGCTTGAGCTCCAGAAATTCAATCTCCTTCTTACCTCAAATGTCTTCAGGAAAGTACCTCCACAGAAAAGCCCTCCTGAACACAGCCCAAGTCAACGCAATACCATCTTCTTCCATTTCAGTCCTGGTAGCAACCCACCAGTCATCAGCTTCCTCCGCTAACATGTGAGTTCCGTATCTCACCTTCAGCCCTTCAGCACGGTCAATCACTCTGAAGATCCTCTCGATCTCCTTCAACCACTTCTGAGCACCTTCGGGATCATGTGCACCCTTGAACAATGGAGGATTATTCCTCTGAAAATTTCCCAATTGTCTGTCAGCACCGATAACAGCTCCCTGCTGGTTCCCTCCGAGCACTCCAACTAACATTCCCAATGCTTCAGCAATAGTGAAGCAACTCGATTTTCAAAAATATTTTAATTCTCGAAAAAAGTGAAATCGCCACCTAATTTTATTTGTTCCAAAAGGAACGGGAAAATATAGATAAAACCCCAAACAAGCGGATAAGGCGGTCTACGTGACCAAAAAGTGGGATCGGGAGTCAATTATGTAAGGGGAAGGTATTAGCACCCCTTACATCCATCGTACTCGATGGGACCTATTTAATTCTACGCGTTTGTGTGTGTGTTTATTGCTAAGTTATGAATGCTAAAAGTAAAAGGAATTGTTTATTATTATTTTGAGTTTGGCACGGTTTCAGAACCGTGTGCCTACGTATTCCCTTGTGCAATGGGAAATTCAAAACTCTGTAGTTCCTCTTAAAAAGGCTTTAAGTTTGTTGTATTGATTTTATAAGAAAAAATCGTGCATTTAGACATTTCAAATACTTTGAACTAGGACTTGTTTTGTTTGTTTGAAAAGCTTAAGTCCTCGTTCGTATTTGAAACGACTATCGCACCCTCTTTATCCGAAAAGAGTTTAATGATCGCGTATGAGCGATAAAAGAGTTTGAGTGAGTTGAATTGTTTTTTATGTGGATGAAAAAGTACCGAACAATGAGGCTAACGTCTCACGATTCAAATACTAGAAACCCGAGGAACTAATGCTCGCACGAGTCGTCTATCACCCAAAGAGTTTTCTTGAGAAAAAAAGTGAAGTGAAACGAGTTTCACGTTATTTAGAAGTCTTTAAGCAACTGGTCTAACGTCCAACGACTTAAAGACTAAAAGTTTATTTGGGGGACAAGTTTTTTAGCAATTAGTCTAGCGTCCAACGACTAAAAAACTAGTACTTTATTATGAGAAAGGTTTCGAAAATGCACTCGACGTTGGATCGACGTTTGAAACTTTAATTGCGAAAGTGTTTTTTTATAGATACGGGCTATGGTTAATTAAGCATATGGACTAAGGTGCGATAATGGAAATGAGCGATTAATTGCATACAAGCATGAAATAAAGCGAGTAAATAAATTAAAAGCCCATACAAGGTGGCTCGCACAAATAACAAGACAATTTATATTGTGTAGGTGCATGCACGAAATAAATTTAATTGACTAATTAAACGAAACTTAATCAAGTAATTAGTTTAATAAAATTAATCAGATAGACCAATTAATTTTAAATAACCTAATTAGATAATTAAATAATATTTAACTAATCAATCAAAGTTTCATTGTAATCCCAAGAGCAAGCGTGGTGTGTGCACAAACGTGTAGTGAAAAATTGCTCGCACGAGTATTAGTTTGAAAATATTTTTGGTTTGTGCTTTCTGAATGAATAATTAAATAATAAAGTAATAAAAATATTTACTAGCTATTACATCATGTGGGGAATGGGGGTACAAATTTACAAATGGGGATAATATAGGAAAAAGAAAAAAAATGCTAAGAAAAATTCCTAATAATAAAAAAAAATGTCTCACTAAAACTACTATTATTATTTTTTGTGTTTTTGTTTTGGGTTATATCAAATATTTTACTAGTTAAAAAAACTATAATAATATTTGTTATTAATAATAATACAGATAAATAATAATGATAATATTTTACTAAGTAATGATAATAAATATAATAGTTTAATAATAATAATAATAATTATTGGTAATCCTAATTTTTAACAAAACCAAACTAAAGGAAAAAGAAATTAAATTGTTTTTAAATAACAATTAAAAGAAAGTTACCCAAATGGGCAAAAAAATCTATTACCCTCTCTACGCGTTCTATCTTCTTTTCCTCTCCTCTCACGCGTTCGCGATCGCTTCATCCCTTTCACTCTCTCGTCGCCGATATTCTTGAATCGTCGCCGTCGTCGGTTGCATGTTGGTCCGTTTTGGGTTTCGTCGATTTTGGTCCGATCTGTTTCGGTTTGCTAGCTGTGGGTTTCGATCTGTGTTTCCCGATTCCGGTTCCGTCGCCGTTCTGTGTTGGCTTGCGAGTTGCTTCGGCCGGAGATGATGAAGGTCCCGGTGGCAGAGAACAGCGGTGGAGGGAGATCCGCGATCGCAACCCCCTGGTGAGATCTTTCCTTTTAAACTTCTTATCCCCTTCTTCTTTCTCGTAATCAGAACTTTATGCTTTCTGAGAAAAAACAATATTATGAAGGGTCGTGTTTAGGGAAAATGATGAGAACATGCTTAGGGTTTCTGTTCTGATGTTGTTTGTTATTGCTCTGGTTTTTGACTTATGGTTGGAACAGATGGGTTTTTGGTATCGTGATTTTCTGGTTTTGACGAATAGGTTGCTAATTGGTTTTTCTTACGTTCTTGCCTTTTGGAACTGATATGGAACAGATCTTCTCTTGTTTTTTCTCTCCCCTGGTTCATGGTTTTGAACTGGGTTTATATTGAACAGATATATTGAACAGATGCTCTTCTTTTGTCTTCGTTTCCCAATGTCAAGAATCCATCCCTCTTTTTTCTTTTGGTATTGGCTTGGGAACTGGTATATCCTTGAGCAGATGCTACCTTTTGTCTTTTTGAACAGATGCCCTGCTAACCTTTTGGGATTGCTCTCTGTTTGGATATTATGCCCAGTTTCTTGGTTCTTGTCTTCTGATTTCTGCCTTAGTTGCCTTCTGATATGTCTCTGCTACTTTTGGTCCTTTGGTTTTGGGCTCCACTGTTGGAACTCTGCTATTCTGTGTTGGAACTGTTTTTTTTCTCTTGCCTTGTAGTGCTGCTACCTGTAGTTGCTTGTTCTACTTGCCAAACTGCTGTTGCTGCCTTCTATTACTTGTGTTGCTAGCCATAAATTCATGTGCTACTGATAACCATGTATTTGTTTTACTTGCACCTTCCTTTTTGTGAACTAGAGGGTTAACTTTATGATTTGCAATTAGGAAGATCAGCCTATGATTAATCTTCAGATTATGAGGCATTGAACACGATTAAACCCTCTAACCTGATTCCTTAACACAATCCTAATGATGAGATTGAGAAAGGATCATTCTCTTAATTTCTTGCTTAAACTCGTATCATTATGACTTGATGCTAATCACTTCTTCTTGTCTTGTTTTTTTTCAATGAATGATGGCAATGGTGGCATAGTAGAAGAATCGTGACTTTGGACCTTTGGAGGCTTGGACAAAGAGGTATATCACCTTAAGCGATACTTTGCGGGTTTATTTAATGATGTCACTGTTAGGTATTTTATGGATTGAATTTGGGCATGACATTATTGCTTTCGAATGCATTAAACTGTGTGATTCTTGTGCTGCCATTTCAATTCGAGCCTTGCTTGCATTAGTTCTGAGCAATTGTCGTAATACATGAAACTGTTAGTGTTGCCTCTGCATGCCTCGAATACTAACTGACATTATGCGATGAAATATCAATTGAGCTTGAAACCCTCCTATGCTCTGCCTGCTATAGCCACAAATGCTTCAATAATTTTGTACAAACCTTGCCCTTCCATTTTGACATCAATTTGATAACATGAAAGATCCCTAAAATTGTTTATGGCTGTTTTTTTGTAGGAGCTAGCAAGTGGCAGTTTTGGTATCTTGCAAAATTGGAAGATGACAATTGATAAGGATGGCTCGGAGAAAGACAACAACTCGCTCGACAAACTTTTAGAAACTCATAGCATTAGAATTAAGATATATTTGTATTCTTGTAGAATTATGATATTTTGTATCTTTTTTTGTAACTTGTAGTTCAAGATTGTAATGAAATAAAAGCAAGAACTTCTTTCCAACATTGAATTTTTAAATTCCAACCTTGTATCTTGAGATGAATGAATATCAATTACTTGCATAGATCATGAACTTGAAATAAACCCCAAAATGAAGTATTTGAAACGGAATAAATGATGAACACCATAAATTATGAATTCTAAGAAATTCAACACAATGAATCTCGGCATTTTCATTCTTGAGTTACCACCTTTAATCCCGCACAAAATATTCGCTCTAAATCTCTTGAATCAATTGAACCACCGTTTGAAATAATCTTGGTTGACACAAAAAATAAAGCATGATGAGGTGTTTCAGACCTTGCTTGTATTAAATAAACATATAAGTCTTTTTTTTTTAGACGAATCAAAAACTTAATGTATAAAAAAATCCACCACAAATTCTAAACATTCTCAAATTCAAACTTCAATTTCCAAATTTGACTCAAAACACCAGATGAATTAAGCAAGAAAGTTATGATCGCGATTCCAACCATTGTACTACAGCTCATCTCAAACATGGGGAACTTCAGTCATATACCCGGCCAAAAGGCGAGCCAACTTAGAACCAAGACATCAATAAATCCACATTTTTGAACTCATACCCTTGCAAGAAAAATCCAAGAAGACCTATGATAAGGAGGGTAAATTTTGGGGTGCGACAAATAGCATCGTCGTTTCTTCCGTTACATCTTCTGGCCATTGTTCTGTAACATTACAAAACAACCTCATCAGCACACAAGTATCGACAATGTCATCTTACACTAGTCGCATACAAAACGGATAACGACACAAGACAAGACCGACTATGCTCTGTCACCACTATTGTAACACCCTTTCTAAAATACCCCGAATTATTTAATTAATTTAATACTAAAACCAGATTTAATCAGAGTCAACACGGAAATCAAGGGATGCCACAATTATGAAATAAATAAACTCCAATTAACTCAGTAGCCATGCTACACTGAGGACCACTATCAAAAATAATCAATTAAGTTAAGACAATGTCTTACACAACGGAAATAATACCATCAAATCAAAACGGAATAAACAAAGTCTCAATTATTCCTAAAGTAATTCCAATAACAATTGAATAATGAATAAACCCTCAACTAAACGTTCCCCAGTGTTACAACCTATCAGAGCATGACACTGACATGCGAACTTAAAATGACAAGCTCTAGAGCCATCCTCACCAACTCCTGAGCTGCTAACTTTAATCTGAAATTGTTAAACTAAGGGTGAGATTTCTCATAATTAAAATACATTATAAGCTTCTCAATCAACAATATATCACAAGCATATTATTTCACCCATTTTAGCATAAATTCAGATTCAACACGCAGTCCCAATCATACAAGTCATTATGCACAATCAATAATCAACAAAAGAATTATAACACTGGAAGACATCCTAACATCTTACAATTCCATGCAAACACAAATGCAGACGCAATGCATGTGGTACCAACACGTGACCAAGTCACCCAACACTGATCCATCACCAACCAGATACAGTAATCATCGATTCGTCCATAAACACCCGGACACGAATCCATCCTAACCACCCATCATCACCCGGGTATCGGTTAACGGCAATACAAGTGAAATTCCACACAATGGGAATTAACTTCACCAAAAATGCATATGCACGCACATCACCAGCATGCAACATCAAATCAGTCTATGAAATACACCAAATTATCATAACTGAACCAAAACCAAAAATTTGATATCTCAACGATCAAGCACACAATCATCAGCAATATAAACATGCCTTTCAGTCTCACAATACCAATACATCCATCATCACAGGTTCACTGCTACATACACACCAATGTGCGTCAGTCAATAATCACTTATTTCGGAATTCGACTCATTTTCAAAATAATTTTAAGTTTTAGGAAATCTTTTCATTTTATAAAATAGAGCATTAAATTTAAGAAACAACGTCCAAAACGGCGCTCAAAACGGACTTACGGTTTGAAAGTTATGAATTTTCAAAGTTTTGGAATTTTTCAAAATATTACAGTGGAACCCGGTTCCTACCTATGCAGGAACCGGTTCCCACAAAGTTCAAAAATCACGCCTCTGGAAAAATGTATGGGAACCCGGTTCCTAACCCACTGGGAACCGGTTCCCAGAAAATTTTCAGTTTTCTTTGGAAAAATATAACGTGGAACCCGGTTCCTCCCCAGGGACAACCCGGTTCCTGAGTTCAAAAATGCCCAGTTTTACAATTTTACACACTAGAACCCGGTTCCTCCCACTGGGGAACCGGTTCCCACAACTCACAGAGTCAAAAACACCAGTTTGACAGCAAAAGGTTTCCAAAATAGTTTTCCTATTCTTTCCAATCGTACCCATACGATCCAATGCAGTCGAATCACTCAACCAACATCATTAACATGCAATATAACATACTTTGATCATTCCTAATGACCCTATAACATACCAATCACTTAATTCTACACAATCCGACACCAATTGGGATAATTCTTCAAAAACCTAAAATTACTAAATTGAGATTCCTAACATACTACGATCCATACTATTAAATTCAAAATCGATAATACGTAATAATTAATCGAAATCACCCCTTACCTTATGGGTTCTTCGAATTCTGACACTTCCGGTTTTCTTCCTTCCTTTTCCTCTTCTCAAATGCACGTACAGTGAGTTTTCCCAATAATGATTCCTTTTTCTCTTTTTCCTTCTTTTATTCCTTTTATTATTCTATCATAATAATAAAAATAAAATAATAATGTGAGTAGAGCCTTTTACTCCTCACACCCTCACTTTATTCATCACACCACCAATAATTCCATTTCCTTATTCCATAATTAATCCCAATAAATCCAATATATTAATAAATTATATTCTCAATTAAATTAATAATTAAAAATCATAATTATTTAATAATCGAATTATTTGGGGTGTCACACTAACCGCTTATTTCCTTTATCTTTAACTATCAAAGGTTTGCAACGTCTTTGAAACTTTCATATCAACCCAGGAAACAACGATCTTTACGGTTTTTCACCCTTTCTTTCAGCTCAAACCCATAAATCTTCAAAACCCTCTTTATTTTCACCATTTTCATCTTGTTTCCAGCTTGGTGTGCACCGCATGCTCTACTATGCACACTCGACACTACTACATATGCCTCACTTTCTCCTAGGCACTTAAGTAATAACCCTTCGATAGTTTTCTTGAATAACTCATTTTTAATCAAAACAAAACTCAAGGCACGATATTTTATTTTATGGTCTGTCTAACCAGTGGGCGAACGCAAGTAGTCGACCAAGGGTTTTCGCCAATCACTGTCTTTCCCATTATCAATTGCTAAAATTTCAAAATTTGTTGTATCTATTGCTCCTAATTTTTTAATTGATAAGTCTGAAGGGGATAATGAAGTAGCTCTATCCTTTTTCTTTACTTGGATAAGCTCTTCATCTTCATTCTTCTTGTATCCTGAAGCTTCTTGCGCTAGATCGTTAGCTTCTTGATTTTCTCGCCGGGGTATATGTCGAAGGCTTGCTTGTTCGAACCGTTTTAACAACCTTATGGCAATCACGAAGTACATGATTAAATTCTCCTTATCGCATCTATATTCTTTTGATACTTGTTTGATCACCAATTCAGAATCTCCTATAATTTCGACACTCATTGCCCCCAATTGGAGCAGCAGATCAAGTCCAGTATTAGTGCAGATGCCATCGATAGTGTATTTGAACTCTGTTGGAATTCCACTGAGAGAAATTATAACTCCTCCAATCCCTGCACCATTTTTGTGACTAGAACCATTGAAATATAATTTCCAAGGCACTAAATCAACAAAATTCTCTGGCATAGCCACCATAGAATGGTCGACTAAGAAATCTGCCACTATTTGCTCTTTCATTGCTTTTAAAGGCACATACGTTAAGGAATATTCAGTTAATGCTAAAGCCCATTTACCAATTCGACTATGAAAAATTGGTTTGGACAATATTTGCTTAATAATGTCGACATTAGAAGAAATATAAACATCAACTGGGTTTATGTATTGCTTCAGTTTGATACAAGAAAAATACAAACACAGGCATAGTTTTTCTATGTCACTATACCTAGTTTCAGGACCATTTAACATATGACTAAGGTAATACACAGGACGTTCGACATGATTATCGTCCTCTTGAACTAGCATACTACCTATGGTCGATTCTGAGGCTGCTATATACAACCTCATAGGCCTATTTCTAAGTGGAGGTGCCACTATAGGAGGCTTCACCAGATACTCTTTTATTTTGTCGAAATCCTCTTGATGCTCCTCTCGCCAGATAAACTCCTCGTTTTTCAGTCAGTCGAAGCAGTGGTGATGGTGAAAACGCCTTAGTTTTGCCACTTAAGTTGGAAATGAATCTCCTCAAAAAATTTACTTTTCCCAACCGTGACTGAAGCTCCTATTTGGTCGATGGCGGTTTGACGTCCATGTGTCATACCCCAAAATTTTCCCTCCTATTCCTCAAGACATTTCATACCTCCCTACTCAAGGATTCCTTATGGGTTGATCAGACAAACCCTCTCCTAGGAAATCAACCCAAACTAGGGTTTGGCTATCCTCAAATGCAGATGGATTTCCAACATCTCCAGTGGTCATCATGCCTCCCCATATGCTTCAAATAATCTCCATGTCAAGTTTCAAGCCCTACAAGTCAAGTTTCCTCAGACAATTGCTTAGATGGTTGAAGATCAGTTGTATTGGACAAAAAGTCAACTGTGGTCAACATACAGTCGAACTTCATGATTTTTGGTCAACATCTATATTTTTAAGTGATATTCATCGTTTGATCAAGTGTTGATCATGATTCATCAAGAAAACTCAAGATTTGCTCAAAAGTCAAACTTTCCAAATTAGGGTTTTCTAGAGAAAAGTCAACTGAACTTTGACTGAGCATAACTTCCTCATACTTTATCAAAATTTTTTCCACCACCTCTCATTTTGAAGAGAATTCAATTCTCTACAATTTCATGTCTCACAAGCATTGTCAAAAAATGCTTCATTTTGAAGATATGGATCAAAACATTATAGGTCCTTTTCAAAGTCAACAAAAAGTCAACTTTTTGTAATGAAGTGATGTTGAGCATGGAAACTCCAATTGATATGAAACCAAAGAGGTTGTTTAGAGTACATCTAGAGCTTTTTAAAAAGTCCAAGAACACTAAAAAATGTTGAAAATTGAGCAAGATACACCTTGCACAAGTTGGGCATTTTTGAAGAGGTGCACAAAGAGAAATACTTGTCAAAAACCAAAATTTTGCAAATGGGCCTAACTTTTCTTGGTTCAAACTTATTCCTCAGCCAATTTGGAACATCCAAGCCCAAGGCCACGATTTTTATCTGTGAGATATTGGGTCGAACTCTATTGTGTCGAAGGATGCTAGAATTGTTAGCATCGAATTGGGCCTGTTTGTTATGTCCAATTGGTTAAGTTAGCTTGTACCCTAAGTTAGCTTGTAATGGGTATTTGTGATAAAAGCCCATTAGTTTAGTATGTTAGGTTTATTATAAATAGCATACTAGTCTCTCATCATTGCATATTGCAAATCCTAATTTAGGGTGAGAGGGTTATTTGTTATTCTTGTATACTTGTAATCTTGGTTTTAAGATAAAGGAAAGAATAACAGTTAATAACCAATCCTTGTGTTCATCGTGTTCTTCATTCTCTTTTCCCCTACAAGCTTATATATATTTGTTTTAAGGCATCCGATTCACAACATTATCATTTAAAAACCAATTAAATTAAAAATAAAGGTAGAAAATCAAAATTAAATGCAAATTGGATTTTTCTCTCATCCTTGAGGTCCAACCAACTCATAAAAGCTGGCAATTTCGAAATTGACTTTGATTTGACAAGAAATTGATGAAAATTTGATCAAAAAGGAAAGATTTGGTTTTATACAAAATCAAATATTTTTACATTGATCGATTCATTATTTGCTCTTAATTTCTGACCTAAATCCATCTATTATAAATACACAATGCCTACACTTGAAAAAAGAACAGAAAAATTGCCTCAAGAACCCTATTCCAAACTCAAAAAAACCGTGCTTTACAAGCTACTTGCAGCCTTGGTTCTAGCTTATTTCAGTCGATTCTAAGCCTTCCATTGCATTCCTTGAAGCCTCCTGAATCGATCCTGACCCTTACAACTCACAAAACCATCCAGAATCACGAAATCCAGAATTCGATTTGTTCATCTTTTTCCAAAATCCATTTTTGATTATCATGCATATTTAACGTGTTTTGATGTTTGTTTTGTGTTTAGAATGAAGTTTGGAAACTTTCTGCATAGTTTAATTGCATTTTAGTGGCCTGAATCGAAATCCACCATAGCTAGGGTTCCACTGCTCGAATTGGGATCTCATGAAATACGTAAAATTGGACCAAACCAAGGTTACCAGCATGATCAGTGGACAAAAATGAATCGAACCATGGTTTCATATTGCATTTATATTACTTGTGCTGGATTTTTGAATTTTGCAGGGGCTATAGCGTCGACCCAAGCCGACGCTAACCGTTTGAAATTTCAAACGAAGAAGATGAAGATCTTCGCGCGTGTTTCTGATTCCCAAGAAGCAAATTCGTTTTAAAACGTTTTGTTTCAATATTATGACACCAAACGCAGCCTGGCCTAGTGGTGAAGGTAGCGCGTGTTTTCCCAGTGGGCACGAGTTCGAATCCTGGCAAGGCAACTTATTTTTGCTCCTTTGAAAACTAACACTATTTTTCTATTTTCTTATTTTCTTTAATATTTTCATGTTAATTTAATTAATCTTCAAATAATTTTCTCATGCATTTAAAAAACTCCAAAAATATTTTCTTTTTGCATTTTAATCAGAAAAATGTTTATTTAATTTTTGACATTAAAATTAATATTTTTGCATGCATATTTTAATTAATTGCTAATTAATCATTAAATTGACTTTTAATTGTTTTTAATTACCGAAATCGATTCAGAAAATTATCAAAAAATTATCTTATCATCTTATTGTCATCACTAACCTAAAACTTTTTTCCTCATTCAAAAATCATGTTTTCACTAACATTTTCCCTCTTATGCAATTTTCTCGTATTTTCCAATTTTGTATCTGTTCACAGGTTGTAACGTTTCAGACGATTTTTCTTGCTTTTATTTTTCATATTATGTAACTGCCTATGGGATGTAATAGTTTTAATTAAGACTTTTACTTTCCGCTTCTATTATATAGCGCCCAAAGCCATGTAATAGCGTGGGACTTTATTACTTTACTTTCCGTAATTTACTTTCCGCACCCTATAAACTGCTAGTAATTAGGCGTGTATGGCAAGATAAAATTGAACATAGATCACTCATAATTTCAAGATAACATATATCTGAATCAACACACTCTTTTCACACATGCACCCCTTAAGGTAATTCTCTCTTTGCCTTCACGAATACAAATGGTCAAGTCCCTCGAGCGTAGAGGATCACGGCACCTTTGCCTACAAGTATATCATCATAGTCCCCGATACAAAGATCATAGACCCACGATGTAGCCTACGAATACATGATCTAGTCCCTCGATTGTTGCCTACAGTAATGATCGTCCCTTGAATGTGCTAGGATACTCCTACAAGTTGCCTTCTATGACCATACGGTGTCCTTGAATGTCCCTTCACATCCAGCGAATAAGGTTACCTACCAACTAATGGTATGGATAGCACTATTCTAAAGGAACGTAAAATAACACGAAAACGACCATTTTGAGTAGGTAATAAGACTTTTAGTTGCTTGCTCTATCAAAATACTTTTCACACCACACACTTTTGTCAAAGTTCAAACTCTTTTCAAAAATGAAACATTTCCGAACACTTTGTATACATTCCTACATGAATCATTACAAAGTCAAAGCGAAATGCCTTTTCCAAATTTTTTTGTCAAACAAACAGAAAACAATTTTAAAGATGATCTAAGAGCAACTAAGAGCCCGTAGATAACTACAGATGGAAAAGGGTGCTAATACCTTCCCTTTTCATAACCTTCTCCCTTACTCAGAATATAACGAAGGTCTTTTCCTGTTCTTTTCACCTTCCCTTAATTGGATAAAAGAAAAGTCGGTGGCGACTCTTGCTATCCACACATTTGCGATACAAAAATCTCAAAGTCAGTTCACTGTATTACACCATGATGGCTTTGGTCTTTCTTTGATTGACTTCAATGCCTTTCTTATGCATAACAAAACCAAAGAAATCTCCTGCCTGCACACAAAAAGCACATTTTAATGGATTCATTTTCAACCCATATTTTCGCATTCTTTCGAAATATTTCCGAAGGTGCTCTAAGTGTGTCGATTTACTATTCAACTTGATTAAAATATCGTCGATGTAAACCTGTATGAAATTTTCAATGAAATCATGGAACATAGTATTCATTACCCTCTGGTACGTTGCTCCGGCATTCTTTAAGCCGAATGGCATGACTACCCATTCATAGGTGCCTTCGCCACATCATCATCTACAATAAAGATTTGGTTATAACTAGCATAACCATCAAGCATACTTAAATATTCAAAACCAGCAGCCGAATCGACTAGCATTTCAGCCACTAGCATGGCATATTCATCTTTAGGAGTGGCAGCATTTAAATCTCTAAAATCAATGCACACTCTTACCTTTCCATTTTTCTTAATAACTGGCACAATATTGGCCAACCACTCGACATACCTTGCAGTTCTGATGAACTTGCTCTGGAGGAGTCTTTCCACTTCCTCTTTGATCTTTGACATAACTGCAGGCGCAAATCGTCAAGGCATTTGTTTTACTGGCTTCTTTCCAGCTTTTATTGGTAATTTCAATTCGACCAATTCCCTGCTCAAACCTGGCATTTCATTATAGTCCCAAGAAAAACAATCTTTAAATTCTTTTAGTAAAGATATTAGCTCAATTCTGAGCTTTTGGTCGATATTGGCGCTAATATAGGTTGGTCTTTTATCACCCTCTGTGCCAAGGTCGATTTCTTCCAAAGGATCTTGTGGCTGCATTTTTTCAGGTGCCATATGATCCTTTTCGAAGCCTAGTGGTTCGTCGTCATATATGCAATCTAGACGTTGCTCACCGACACTTCTGTTGACCAGCTTGGTTTTATCTCGTGGTTCTGGCTCTACAGCCAGAATTACTTCCTATGAGACAGGAAGTTTAGCCGCTTCTGTGGCCATTTTTTCTTCTTCAGCTTCTATAGCTGAGTTTATTTTGTTTTCGACAATGTACGCCGAAATCCTTCTCAGAGCCTCTCGCCCAGACATCATTGTCGTGATGATTTCCCCAGCCTGTCGGCATGGGTTCCTCTACATAGGGATCCTCTAAATGTTCAACATCTCACACGAATCCGTGGGTTTCATGCAGCTTCAATGGAGCGAATGCCTCATTTAAGTTGGCATACACTTCTTCCGCTGGATGGCAGGGAGCGATATTGGCCAATTTCCTGTCAAATTGGTTCTGGCCAATAGCAATAACATCTGCCATAAAGCATCCTTGATCAGCTTCGATGTTCTCTACGATACCATCTTCTCGCCATATGATCAAGCGTTGATGAATAGAAGAAGGCACAACACCGAGTGCATGCAGCCATTCTCTGCCCACTAGCAGATTATAACTTGGTCGTCCTTGGATGACCATAAATATTGTCGGCCTAGTGACTGAGCCGACGGTAATATCTACCTAGATTACACCCATGGTAGTTTTTGTCCTTCCTTCGTAGTCTGACAAGACCACTTTATAAGACCTTATATCGGTGTCGAATTTACCGATCCTCTTTAGAATATGATGTGGAATTATGTTCAATGTAGCGCCACATTCCACTAACACCTTTTTAATGGTTGTCTCTTCAACCTTTGCTCTGATTAGCAATGGCTTCAAGTGGCTTCTCATAGCCATATCGGGCCTCTCAATAAAGGCATCCTGGCTCTCAATAGAGCCATTGTTCATCACAAAGTATCAAGTTGGCTTATGTAAAGCCATTTCAGTAGCATCCAGGTCACTAGTGTTCTCTACTTATGTCGGTATGTTATAGTCTTCTGGGAATATAGAGACCATGTTGACTAAGATGTCTAAGCGTGCTTCAGAATCAGAGGCGAAATCATCAATTGCCTCATCAGAGCCATGATCGACTGGCTTATTAACACAATCTTTGATCTGCTGGTTAACAGCATAGTCGAACTTTGGCTTGTAATATCGAGGATTCTTGCCTTTGTTGACAGCATTTTGTTTAGCAGCAACAGCGACTTGTCTTTCAGCCTGCTTTTTCCTCTGGCTGGAAAAGTCTCTACTGAGTTCGACTCATTGGATTTTTTCCCATGTAATTCTCAGACACATGGCTCTTTTTCTCGGAACGTACTTCGAGTCGGTAACTCATGGGTGCTTTCCCTTTTGCCTCTCTTATAACACCAGTAGCATTTGATGGCCCAGCGGCCATTTGAGGCTTGATCCATGTCCCTTTCGGTGCAGTGGCCAACGGAACAAAAGTTTTTGGCCTAAATTGGGATGATTTCCTTGGGTCTCTTATGTTCCATTGGGCTCTTCCCCTTTCCAGCTTCAATTTCTAGAAGTTTTCAGCAGCAACTCTATCAGTTAGCACGCTGCATCTGGGGCACAAACCGACTTGAGCACCCTTGTTTTTGCAGCGATACAGAAAACTCAGCAAGTCTTCATCATCTTTGGGGTAGACGTCAGCTAAATTGACGTGTGGACTCTCATTAATGCTTTCTTCCAACATGGTGTTGTTAGGCACTTGAGTGATGTCGACAAGTTTAGCAAACAATGCTTCTTCTTGCCTCAGGGGATCAGTGTCAATCTTCTGTTTTCTTGCAGCGAATTTCAAACGACCCTCCTAGAGTGACTTCTGAACGAGATCCCTGAAAAGAAAACATTGAGAGGTAGTGTGACCAAGATAATTATGATATTTACAAAAACCTCTCTTTTGCCTTTGTTCTAATGGTGGCAAATTAGCATTTGGGGGTACTAAAATTTGACCATCTTTGACTAATAAATCAAAAATCTCCTCACATTTACTAACATCAAAAGTATACGTTTTGCGGAGTTCTTGAACTAGTTCTGACAGTAGGGTTTTTCCCTTTGGAAGGAAACCGCAATTTACATTCATATGATGGCCTTGATTTTAATTCAGCCACATCCAAGTATGCCTCTGCCGGCGACATGTAATCAGCCTCATATATGGGATCTGTATCATCGAAATCGACATAAGCTACCTTCTCTTTCTTTGACTTAGCCTTAGTATGCCTAACCTTTTTTAGTCGAAGGCGCTCAAGGTGTCGAACCCTGTCAGCTAATTGTGACATGCTCTTGGCGAAGGTTGGATCTATTTCCTTCCTAATGGAGTAGTCCAAACCTCCAGCAGCCATTTGAACAAGTTCATGTTCAGGCACTTGGGTAAATCACCTAGCTTGTAACGATCTAAACCTATTTAGGTAATCATCTATTGTTTCCGCAAATTTTCTCTTAATGCTTGACAATTCGACCAAACTAATTTTCGAGTGCCCCCTCGTAAAACTGTTCGTGGAAGAGTTTCTCCAACTTCGACCATGAGTCGATTGAATCAGGGGGCAAGGTAGTAAACCACGTAAAGGCTGCTTTAGTAAGAGACGAAGGGAAATATTTCACCCTTAAGCCTTCATTATTTGCCATGACTCCCGACTCAGTCAGGTATCTGGCAATGTGTTCGACCGTCAACTCACCCGTTTCTCCTCCAAGCTTGGTGTATTTAGGAATTTTCCATCCTCCAGGGTTTTTGGTCTGTAATATGTACTCTGATAATGGAGAAGAGTACGTTGGCCTTGGCATTGTATTCATACTATTTCGGGCCATAATTCTCTCGACAATGTTGGTTAAGTTATTCTCAACAACCAAATCTTCCTGTCGAACTTGATCAAGGACTTGGCCAGCCTCCTGATGTCTTTGCACTAAAACCCTAGGTGGGTTGACAACGATATTCCTTTGAGGCGTTGCAGCTTGACCTTGGTACACAGTTTCTTCTTCTGCTTCCCCCATGTCTCCTTGGACATGTATTGGTTGTCGAACTGGATGCCCATGTCGGGCAATTTTTTGGGGGGCGCCTAAGAAGTTACATAGACGTGTTAATTGTTCAATAACCTGTCGGTTTGTTTTAGTAGACTGCCTATTAGTCTTGACCGATTCTTGCACTACGGGGTTAAACACATTTCCCATTTGGTTAGTTAACATATTGACTAACTCATGGTGCTATCATCCATTTGTTACCTCAATACTGCCACAGAGGTAGTATTTAGATGTTGCACAGGCATTTCCCTATTTGCCCCTATTTCCCTATTTCCTTATTTCTGTATTCCTTGTAAAGGGGCATTTGTATTCTGCACATTATCAGACACTATTTCTACACTTGGGGTCGAATGATATCCCGCCATTAAGGAATACGGCGTTCCATGAGGGGGATTCGTAGCAGTACCAAATTGAGGTATCGCTGTGTTCGAAATGGCACTCGTGGCCACCACAGGCCCTGGACTCACCGGTGTGGTCTGGGGAATGGGAATTGATACTAAGCAGTTAGCCCAGAGGCAGTTGTGCTACTTAAAGGTGGAAATGATGCAACTTGTGAAACAACTATGTCGTGATACCCAACGTTCGTGATGGAACATCGTCGTTCGACGAGGTATTGTTTGTCATTTTAGGTACAAGTTTCCTAGGGGGGTGGTTTCTTACTGGCTGAATTTCCACTTATAAGTTTCATGCACTTCTAAGACAAACTCTAATAAAACTCTCACACTTAGCACAGGGTCCCATCAGGTGTGCCAATTTGTTTACTGTAGAAAATGGTAAACAACATTGGTCCTCACGAGTCCTAAAACTAAGGGTTACTCGCGAGATCGACCAGTTGATCTCAAGACACGTGCTAAGGTTTTGGTAAATTGTACTGCTTCTGTAAGTGAAAAAAGACCTTGGCCAAGAAACGGTTTCCAGAGCCTAAGAGAAACAACACAATGGCTTTCGACACACACAAAATTCTGACTATTTGTGACTTGTGACGAATAGTTTACGTTGAAATGTTTTGATAAATGAGGAGGAAGTTAGCGAAAAACAGTAAAGATAAATTTAAAAGTAAATTGATTGCATTGAAATAGAAAATATGGTGATTCACGTACATCAAAGGCTTGAGTTACTCTTTCTTCCTTTAGCGCGGAATTAGGCAGAATTTTGGCAAGCAGTTTGAGAGTACAAATGAACACACTAGAATATTTAACATTCTAACTTATTTATAGTAATTACAAAGTAACTGCTAAAACTAATCAACGGACGAGATTTAAACTTAAAAACAACTTCCGCTACGATTTTTCCATCCGTTTAAAGCTTTTAACCCACGATCTTACGAAACTACCCATGATCTCCTTATTTTGACTTCTTCCCGCTTCATGTCTTCAGAAGGAAACCGCTTTTGGTTTCGATCCATCTTCTTGAGGAATAATAAAATTTCCTAAGTCCCACTGCACCTTGACCATTTGGAACACTTGTTGATGCCTTCATTCGACCCAAACTCATGTCGAATCGACCACCATGCAATTTGTCAACTTAGTCTTACTTTTGACACTGTTTCTCTCTGGCTGTTTGGTCAATTTGGTTTGGTCTTCTGACCGAGCTTCTCAACCGACATGTATCTTTCTAGTACTTCTAACTTGGCTTTGTAAAGTATCTTCAAAAACTCACTTTATTTAAGACTAGTCTTAAACCTGTAGGGACGTTTGTTTTTGAACCATGCTCTTAAACATGCTTTACAAATTTCCAGCTAACAAGTTTCAAAGTGAATAATAAAGTTTTCCACAGTTTGTGGGCAGAGAGAAACTCTACAGAAAATAATTCTTTGTTGTTCTTCTTTCTTTAATTGGTCATTATCATTGTATGGTGATATCAGTCTTGTTGATCAAGATTGGTATAGATTCATCATAGGTTTTGGTGGATTTCCAATATCTGGTATCAAGAGCTCCGGTTGATCGATCCAAGGGAAGAATAATCCAAAACAATCAAGAACGATCGTAGAAGAAGAATTCACGATGGTAGAGGGCTTTGGGAATGTGAATTATCTTGCAAGTCTTGCAATTCTGAAAGTAGATAACTATGAGAATTGGTGCTAGAAGATGAAGGTTTTATTCCGTTGTCAAGGTATGTGGGATCTTGTATAGGATGGAGTAAAAGATCTCGAAGAAGATGCTTCAAAATAAGAAAAGCATGAACACACAGAATCAGAGAAGAAGAGTTATAAAGCTCTCTTTATAATTCATCAATGTCTCAGCCCAGACAACTTCGAAAAAGTTAGTGATATAGAATCTGCCAATGAAGCTTGGGATATTCTTGAGAAATATTTTGGAGGCGAAGAAAAGGTGAAAGAGATGAGGTTACAAACTCACAAGAGAACATATGAATTGTTTCAGATGGAGGACAATGAAAGCATATTTGATTTATTCATTAGGGTTACAAAACTAGTGAATCAAATCAAGATATGTGGAGAAACATTAACAACAAGAGCTTTTGTTTCAAAGATTTTGAGATATTTTTCTCCCAAGTTTGACCATGTGGTGGTGGCTATCGAAGAACGAAAATATTTGTCGAAATTGACAAAGGAAGAGCTTCAAGGGATGCTTGAATCTCATGAACAAATGATGAATGAAAGAGCTGCAGGAAAGACAAAGAGTGATGTAGCATTGCAGGCAAATTCAACAAAAGAAACCAAACGCAAAGGAAAGTGGTTCGACAACGGTAGAGGTGGCTACAACAATTCGACTGGCAGAGGAAACCAGAACGAAGGAAACATTTCGAATAAAGAAGACCATACCAGGGCAACCAAAGAGGTGGTGCTGCAAATATAGGAAGATGTGGTGGTCGAAAACCTGATAAAAGTCACATTCGATGTTACAATTGTCAAAAGTATGGTCACTATTCAAGTGATTATCCAGAGAAGTGAAAGGAAAAAGAAAGTGATGCAAAGTTCTCTAAGTGTGAAGAAGAAGAGATGACGTTGATGGTCACAATAAGAGATGAAGAAAAATTCAAGGATCAATGGTACTTGGATTTAGGATGCTCATCACATATGTCTGGAAGGCAAGTTTGGTTTGTTAATCTAAAGCCCTCAATGAAGAACATGGTGAAATTTTCAAATGACAATACTCTACTAGCTAAAGGTATTGGAGATGTTATGATCGTGAGGAAATATGGCAAAAGAGCAGTAATTTTGAATGTGTTATACATTCCAGGCTTGAAGAGCAACTTGTTTAGCATAGGGATTTTGGTTGAAAAGAACTACAAGGTGACTGTCGAAGACAAGATGATGAGAGTTTTCTATGCGAATGGAAGGTTAATCTTGAAGGCTCCTATGTCTCAGAATAGAACCTTCAAGATTGAACTCAATGTGATGGAGCACGAGTGCCTTTTATTGCAGCAAGCAGAGATGAATGGATATGGAATTATTGACTAGGCCATCTCAACTTCAAAGACACCAGAGATTTAAAGAGGCAGAATATGATTTCAAGATTACCAAAAATTGACATTCCAAATGAAGTGTGTGAAGAATGTGTGCAAGCGAAACAACACAAGAATAGCTTCAACAAGGATGGAGTAAGCAAGTTGAAGGTTGTTCTCGAAATTATATACTCTGATGTATGTGGACCAATGCAGGTGGATTCACTTGGAGGTAATAAATACTTTGTTATGTTCATATATGATTTCAGTCAAAAACTGTGGACTTACCTGATCAAGAAGAAAAGTGAAGTGATCGAGGTATTTGCCAAGTTTAAATCTATGGTCGAAAGACAAAGCGGTCGAAAGCTCAAAATTTTGAGAACTGATAGCGTTGGAGAGTATGTGTCGAAAGATTTCGACAGGTTATGTAAAAAAGAAGGGATTATGCATGAGGTGGTGCCACCCTACACTAACAGCAGAATGGGACTGCAGAGAGGAAGAATCGAACCATCATGAATATGGTTCGAAGTATGTTGAAAGGAAAGAATTTACCTAAAGAGTTTTGGGGTGAAGTTGTTTCGACTGCAACATATTTTGGACAGATGCCCGACAAAGAAGCTTAAAGGAATTACTCCGGAAGAATGTTGGTCTGGTGTAAAGCCAAGCTGGAGTCATCTGAAGGTATTTGGATCTATTGTACATAGACATGTGCCGGATCAGTTGAGAAGAAACCTTGATGACAAATCGAGTCAAATGATTCTAGTAGAATATCATTCGATAGGAGGTTACAAGTTGTTCGACCCAATGAACAAGAAGGTGATCGGCGAGGGACGTGTGTGTCTGTGAGCCCGACTTTATGGATTTTTATATCGCAAATGTACGGATAGCAAGAGTCGCCACCGACTTTTCTTTTATCCAATTAAGGGAAGGTAAAAAGTACAGAAAAAGACCTTCGTTAGATTCTGAGTAAGGGAGAAGGTTATGAAAAGGGAAGGTATTAGCACCCCTTTCCATCCGTAGTTATCTACGGGCTCTTAGTTGCTCTTAGATCACTTTAAAATTGTGCTTTCTGTGTGTTTGACAAAAAACATTTTGAAAAGGCATTTCGCTTTGACTTTGTAATGATTCATGTAGGAATGTATACAAAGTGTTTGGAAATGTTTCGTTTTTTGAAAAGAGTTTAAACTTTGACAAAAGTGTGAGGTGTGAAAAAAAGTATTTTGATAGAGCAAGCAACTAAAAGTCTTATTACCTACTCAAAATTGGTCATTTTCGTGTTATTTTACGTTCCTTTAGAATAGCGCTATCCATACCATTTGTTGGTAGGTAACTCTATTTGTTGGATGTAAGCGGGACATTCGAAGGGACATCGTATGGTCATATAAAGCAACTTGTAGGAAGTATCCTAGCACATTCGAAGGGACTATCATCATTTTCGTGGCGACAATCGGTCAAGATCATGTATTCGGAGGCGACATCGTGGGTCTTATGATCTTTGTATCGAAGGGACTGATGATTTGTTTTGAACGCAACGGTGCTAGAATACCTCTACGTTCGAGGGACATGACCATTTGTATTCGTAAAGGCAACGAGAGAGAATTACCCTAAGGGGTGCATGTGTGAAAAAGTGTGTTGAATTCAGATATGTTATCTTGAAAATTAGTGGGCTATGTTCAATTTTAGTCTTGCCATACACGCCTAATTACTAACAGTTCATAAGTGCGAAAATTAATGCGGGAATGTAAAGATGCGGAAAGATAAATCCTACGCTATTACATGGCTTTGGGGCAGATACATAATTTAACCGTGCGGAAAATAAAAGCCCTAATTAAACTATTACATCCCATAAGCAGTTACATTATTGGAAAAAGAAAAATAGTAAAAAGAATCGTCTAAAACGAGATAACCTGTGAAAAGATGAGAAAATCGGAAAATACGAGGAAATCGAATAAGAGGAAAATGTTAGTAAAAATGCAAATTTTTGAATGAGAAAAATATTTCATGCTGGAAATAACATTAATATGCTAAAATAATTTTTTTGGAATTTTTTGGATGCAATTTAATAACTAAAAACTAATTAAAAGTAATTTAAATGGTAAATTAGAAATAAAATTAAATATGCATGCAAAATAATATTTTTTAATTTTATAAATTAAATAAACATTTTCTGAAAATAATGCAAAAAGAAAAATATTTTTTGGTATTTTAAAATGCATGTTAAAAATTGTAGAAATAAATTAAAATGAATGCAAAAATATTAAATAATATGAAAATATAGAAAATATGAGAAAAATGCAAAGTTTGTAAAAAAGGAAGCAAATCTGGTCCTGATGAGGTTCGAACAGGGGACCTGGAGGAGTATCTTTGCATAGTGAGCGCCTTAACCAACTGAGCCGGCATGTCCAATTTGGAAATCGGGCGAGTAGATTACAAGCAGCGTCATTCCACAGTTGCCTCGTTTCCGCCGCCGTCTTCTTCAATTTGAATTTTGAAAATTCGTCGGCCTTTGCTCGGCCTACAACCACAACTAAATCAAAAATCACATCTGGATAATATAAATGAATTCTGAAACCATAAATCGATTGGAAACGTCATTCCGAATGCAATGGTAGTGGTCTCGAGGTCCAATTTTTCCGTTTTAAGGAAACCCTAATTCGTGGTCAAGAACCCTAATCATGGCATATCGTGTTTCCGGCCATGGAAATACAATTAACCTGCCCAGATCGCTTGCAAACTTCTCACTAATCACAAAAACAACAACAAATCATGTTAATAATGCATGAATACGAGAAATCGATTTTGAAATATATTTGAACAAACCGAATTCAGATTCTTTGATTCTTGATGGTTTTGAGCAATGTGAGGGTCTGGATTGATTCAGGAGGTATCAAGGAACGTGCTTGAGTGCTTGAAATCAATTGAAACGACCTAAATCCAAGGCTGCTAGTTGCTTGCAAGCCAAAGATTTTTTGAGCTTCAATAGGGTTTCTCACCGGTTTTCTACCTAATTCGTGTGGCATGTGTTGTATATATATAGTAGATGGATTCGAGTTGATTTGAGAAAGAATCAATCACTAATCAATGCAAAACATATTTGATTTTGTACCAAATCAAATTTCCATCTTTTGATCAATTTACAATCAAATCTTGCCATATCAACCAAATTTGAAATTTCGGCTTTATTGAGTTGCTTGGCTCTCAAGGAAGAAAGAAAAATCAAATTTGCATTTAATTTTGATTTTATACTTTATTTTTGAATTTAATTTGTATTTAAATGAATAAATTCCAAATTAAATAGAAAAATAAAATAAAAATTCGTGGCATTGGGCTTGGATATTCCTAATTGCATAAGGAACAAGTTTGGATGAAGAAAAAGTAAGCCCATTTGCAAAATTTTGACTTTTAGAGGTATTTCTCTTTGTGCACTTCTTCAAAATTGCCCAACTTGTGAATGGTGTATCTTGCTCAATTTTCCATATTTTTGAGTGTTCTTGGACTTTTTGGAAAGCTCTAAGAGTCCTTTAACCAACCTTTTTGGTCTCATCTCAATTGGAGTTTCCATGCTTAATATATATTCAAAACAAAATGTTGACTTTTTGTTGACTTTTGAAAAGGACCTGTAATGTTTTGATCCATACCTCTCAAATGAAGCATTTTTTGAACATTCTTGTGAGACATGAAGTTGTAGGGAATTGAATTTCCTTCAAAACAAGAGGTGGTGGAAAAATTTCTGAGAAAGTATGAAGAAGTTATGATCAGTCAAAGTTTGGTTGACTTTTCTTAGTGAAACCCTAATTTAGAAAGTTTGACTTTTGGGCAAATCTTGAGTTTTCTTAATGAATCATGATCAACCCTTGATCAAATGATGAATGTAACTTCAAAATGAGGATGTTGACCAAAAATCATGAAGTTTGATTGTATGTTGACCACGAGTTGACTTTTTGTCCATCTGTTGATTTTCGACCATCGAGCAATTATGCGGAAATTTGACTTGTGAAGCTTGAAACTTGACATGGAGAACATTTGAAGAATATGAGGAGGCATGATGAACATTGGAGATGTTGGAAATCCATTTGCTCACGAATTGCCAAACCTAGTTTGGGTTGATTGTCTAGGAGAGGTTTGTCGATCGACCCTTGAGGAATCCTTAGTATGGATGCATGGAATGTCTTGAGAAGATAGTGGGCAAATTTTGGGGTATGGACTGCCCTGTTCAATCTTCTTGTCTTGGAAGGGTTAGATTGGCATGCGTGCCTTCGTGACACGGAAGTAGAAGATGATTGAACACTCAATACACACAATTTGCACTCGGCGGTGACGGGGAATGGACTTCTGGATGCCATTTGGAAAGGTAGTGACTTATTTGGGGAATGAGTCGTATGCTAGACTCGAGAATGTGTCGAATAGGAAAATTGATGGGGATGGGCTTAAGATGCCATACGGAAAGATCGATCTTTGGGGAGTGAGTAAATGCAGCTGGGCTCATAGATGTTCTTGATAGTGGAAGGAGCATGGAGATGGGCTTAAGATGCCATCAGGAGGTGTATGCTAGACTTTGTGCTCATCTTTGAATGAAGTTATTGGTTTGTATTGGTTTTAACCAAATATCGGCGATACGAAAGTGGAGAAATGTTGACAAGTAGTCGAGATGGGCTTAAGATGCCATCGAAACAAGGCGGAGTCGTCACCTTGAGACCACATAGTTCTTTATTGATAATAAGAATGAGTCGAGAATAGTTCTTCGTGCTGACTACTCGAGAGGTAGTAGTTGGCAAAATGTGGATATCTTCCTGTTGTGCATCGGGTGTTGATCAGCGCACTTATCGGAGGATAACTTGTGATCGTTCGGATAAGGTTTCCGTCGGCTTGGGTAATCACGGATCCGTTGTCGGAGGACAACGAGGCGATCGTCGGATAGTTTTCCGTCGGATTGGTCTTAATCATGGACCGGTTGTCGGGAGGACAACTAGGGCGATCTTCGAGATAGTTTTCCGTCACGGATTGGTCTTAATCTTGGACTGTTTGCGTCGAGTGATTTTCACTGTTTTGGAGAAAACAAGAGAACTTTGATAGAATATTGATCGGTCTTATGCAAAGTATGATGCATGACAATGTGTATAGAATGACATATGCACAAATTATGACTTTTATGAGTAATGTATGAATGATAGATGTTGTGGTATTTCAAAACATATCCATCTTGAAGAAGATCGGATGTTACGCTTGGAGATTTAAACTACGTTTGAGGATGAAGATCACGAGAAGAAGAAACTTTGATTCCTCAGGTGCACTATCGACCAAGTCTTGAGGCTAGATATTGTTGACAACCTAGCATGGAGAGTGCAGGAGGTACTCTCAAGGATTTTCGGCGTAAATCCTGGCTGGAGTAAATGGTAGTTGTCGGAGAGCGGGTTAGAAAGTCGGGCGTTGGAATCTCTGGCTGGGGAAAAGAAAGACGTAAGTTTCCTCCGGTGCACTATCTGACCAAGTTTTGGGTTTGGACACTACTGCTGGAGAAAAGGGGAATTGTTGAGAGACATCCGCCGGGGATAAGTACCTCGGTCGGGGATGCGGCCTGATTAAGTTAAGTGGAATCACTGCTTGGGGATCCTCTTCTTCTTTGTTGGGGAAGATTTTGTGGTGAGTGACATTTCTGTGGGGATCACGCTCTGTGGGGGAAATGCATTGGTGACCCTCGTCGTCATCTCAATTCCTGAAGCCTGTAGTAATTACTTTCGTATGCTCTTTTCGCACGTTTGTAAATAGATTCTTATTGTTAGATGCATATAATCATTCAAAGCAAGCGTTGGACTTTATGCAAACAACAATAGCATAAATTGTAAAGAAAGAACTTGTATTTATTTGAAATGTGGCGTATGGCCAGGCAGTTGGTACACAAGAAAAGTAAAAAGCTATGCGGAAATAATCTCGTTAAGTTCCAACTATGCTAGTACTCATATATTTCAACTATCTCATCTCCTTGCTGTCAGTAGAAAGTGAGTAGCCTGATTGTCGCCATTTGAATCTTGAATCTTGATAGTAGTGTAGATAGGTGATCGAACAGTCATCGCTTAAATCTAACTTTTGCCTAGACCGCCTTCGGGTTTTCGATCTCTGGGATACACTTTTTGCCCAACCGCATTTTCGGGTTTCGACTTCTTAGGGTGTACATGTTTTGTATTTATCCTTAACTTTTGCCCGAACCCTTTTGGTTCGCGAGGATGCCATATTTTGCCTAGGTCGATCGACCTAGCGGGTCTCTTTATCGTAGTATTTTTGACTATGTCTGCGTTCGAGGGTGTGGGAAGTCTTTACCATCCATGGTGCTAAGTATCGTAGCTCATGGAGAACAACATCTTGAATAAAAGCGGTCCCTCGTGGGTGGGAGTCCATTTGCCCACAGGATCACCTTGTGGAAGAATGATGCTTGACTACTAGATCACCAACTTGGTAGACTCGGTGCTTGACCTTCTTGTTAAATGCTACGATCATTAAACCCGATAGATCGTCCATGGCGGATGGATGCGATCGTTTCTCATCATTCAAATTAATCGGTCAAGGCGGGTGCGGACCCATCGTGTTCGCCTAACTGCGCATCTGGAGGACTACGGTTGAGGTATCCGAACTTGATGGGTGGGGCCCTTCATCGTATCTGAGAGAGAAGGGTTGCCCTTGTTGATATTCGTCTTGTGGTCGGTAACCATGAAGAGAAATGGTAACATCTCATGCCAATCTTTGTAAGTCCTTTGTCATCTTACGTATAATCTTCTTAATGTTCTTGTTGGCGGCTTCCTGCGCCATTGATCTTAGGCCGATAGGGAGAAGGTTGTGATGCTTGATCTTGAGCTGCGTGCGAGTTCGGTGACCATTTGTTGTTGAGATTAGAGCCATTATCGTGATAATCCTTTCGAGGTGCCGTGCCGACAAATAAGATTGTGTTTGATGAACAGGGCAGAACATTCTTGGTAACGGATCTGACGAGGTTGCCTCTACCACTTGGTAAAATAGTCAATTGCCACAAGGATAAAAGCGGTCCGTTGGGCGGTGGGCTTGATTTCTCCGATCATGTCAATGCCCACATTGCAAAGGCCAAGGTGTTAAAACATTCGATCTTGGAGAATGCGTGTACTTGTCTGCATAATCGGCATTTGTGACAAGATCGGTGCGGTGACAATCGACTTCCATGGTGGACCAATAGTAACTTTCTCAAAATCTTCTTAGCCATCGTATGTCCATTGGAGTGGGTACCAAATCGCCTTGTAACTCCTCCATGATCGTGTTGCTTTTTACGGTCTACAGTAGATGCACAAATCGTGGTTGCGCTTGTATAAGATCTTATTGAGGAAGAATTTGGATGCAAATCTTCTCATGAACTTCTTATCATTGTGAGATGCCTGCGGAATATTCACGAGTCTCAGATACCTCTTCACGTCATAGTACCAGGTTTCTCTTAGTATCAAGCTCATAACAATACTGTTGGTTAGTAAAACTTCTCGATGATGATGCGGGAGCCTCGTTGTATCGACCTTGAACATAGATGACATAGTAGCTAATGTGTGCTGGTTTCTCTTCTCGTGGAATGTGATTGAAAGTGATCTCTTGAGTAGGGATCAAACTCAACATGCTCTCGATATGGAATGAGATTCGGATGCTTAAGTATCCACTCGCCCTTAATCGGTGATCACCAAAGCGAGTCTCCATCTGATTGCAAGAACTTGATTCTTAAGTCAATAGCGACTTTGATACCCATGATGCAACCGTATTCGGCCATGTTGTTGGTGCGGTGAAACATAACTGCGGTGAAAGCGTATGTCGCTGGGGGATGTAATGATGGCGTAATGCCATTGCAAGTGCGTTTGAGGCTCCATCAAGACCATGGTCCATCGGGATCCTTGTTCGGGTCCTTAAATGCGGCACTGGTTCTTCTGATCGGTAACTAGTAAAACATCTTCATACGGAAATTCGAACTGCATGGTAGTCATCACGGTAATAGGCCAAATGATGCGGCTACTACACTCCTTTGATCGCTTTACGAGAAGTGTCTTGGATGTCATACTCGGTCGAGATCATTTGCCATCTTGCTATTCTTCCTAAGAGGTGGTTTCTCAAATATGTATTTTATCGGATCCATCTTGAAATCAACAAGGTAGTGTGAGTCAACATATCTTGTCTTAGTCGTGATAGCCAAAGCGTTAAGTTTTCATTGTGAGTATCTTGTTTCCGATCGGTAAACTTTTGCTAAGGTAGTATATTGCATGCTCTTTTCGACCAGACTCGTCATGTTGCCCAACACACACCCATTGAATTCTCTAACAACATCGAGTACATGATAAGAGGTCTTCCTTGACGGCATTAGGATAGGAGGATTGTAGGTACTCCTTGATTTTGTCAAAAGCGATCGCGATCGTCGTTCCATTCACTACCTTGATCCTTCTTTAGCAACTTGAAGATTGGTTCAGTAGCGATTAGGTGTGCAATGAATCGGCAATGTAATTCAATCGGCCGAAACCCGACTTCTTTCGGTCTTGAGGATGGCATCTCTTGAATAGCTTTAATCTTGGCGGGCTTCAATACCTTTACCGCGACAACAAACCTAGGAGTTTTCGGATCGACTCCAAAGTGCACTTGTTAGGATTAAGTCTCATTCGTACTTCTTCACCTATCAAGCGGTTTACGCAAATGATCAGATGTTCTTCTTGATCGTGATCGAGCTATCATGTGTCGGCGTAGACCTACATCTCGTGATGAATCATGTCATGGAATAATGTCACCATAGCATCGATGATAAGTGGCGCCAGCGTTCTTCAGTCCGAGCGACATAACCTTGTGCGAAAGTGCCCAACGTGTAACAAAAGTAGTCTTCTCCATGTCTTGAGAGCCATTTTGATCGATTATATGGGAAAACCATCCATGAAGGAGAAAACCTTATCTGGCGGTGTTGTCAACGAACATCAATATGAGAAGTGGAAATCGTCTTTCGGACTCGCTTTGTTCGGATCTACGTAATTCACACACATCATCAGCACCATCCTTCTTGAGCACGGGAACCACATTAGCAACCCATTGTGGATAGGAAGTGTGACTAAGCAAGGCATTGAGCTGTTTCATAACCCATTTAATTTTCTCGACATCTCGGGGCGCGTCTCAGCCAGACATACATTTCTTTGGGAAAAACCTTCTTTTAGTCGTGATCGATTGTACCACAATATATCAATGTCGACCACAGGCATGTCTTCGTATGACCAAGCAAAAACCGATATAGTCTCGTAGCATACGACCATCTTTCTTTAACAACATTCTCAAGACCGCTCTATCTTGATCTCTTTTACATCTTCATTAGTACCCAAGTTCACAACCTCGACTTGCTCCGTGTGGGTACGTATAACTCGTTCTTCTTCTTTATGCTTGATCGGACAAGTTCTCCACGGCACTTCCTGATCTTCCTCACTTTCGTCTTGACGGTAGATCGGATTATCAGTGTATTTAGCGATAGCATGTTGTTATCAACGAGATTCAAAGTGATTCTGCGGTGTATCACGTGGGTGTGTGTAAGAAACACATAGCTTTTGAAGGGGTGATAAAGTAAGAGAAAGCAAAATAGAATGCAAAGTCCAACGATTTTATTGAATGAAAATATGCAAATGAATGATAATAACCCTCCTGAAAAGCGAGCCATGATGCGGGCAAGGCTACTAGGCTTTAGAGTTTGTTCAAA
>CM038794.1:96401783-96447497 GCA_021764765.1 Vicia sativa | reverse complement strand
CTCGTAGTAGTCGCACGAAGAACTATTCTAACTCATTCTTATTATCATCAAGCAACTCTGTGGTCTCGGCGACGACTCGCTTGCCTTGGATGGTATTAAGCCCATCTCCGACTACTTGTCAACATTTCTCCACTTTCAGAATGCTGCATATTTGGTTAAAAACCAATACAAACCAATAACTTCATTCAAAGATGAGCACAAAGTCTAGCATACGACTCCCTCCGGATGGCATCTTAAGCCCATCTCCATGCTCCTTCCACTATCAAGAACATCTATAGAGCCTAGCGTACGACTCACTCCCCATCATCGATCTTTCCAGATGGCATCTTAAGCCCATCCCCACCAATTTTCCTATTCAGACGACATTCTCGAGTCTAGCATACGACTCATTCCCCAGCGAAGTCACTACCTTCTCCAAATGGCATCTGTAAGTCCATTCCCGTGTCACCAGCGAGTGCAAATTTTCAGGTGTACTCGAGTGTTCAATCATCTTCTACTTCCAGGTCACGAATGGCACGCATGCCAATCTAACCCTTCCAGTACAAGAAGATTGAACAGGGGCAGCTGTCATACCCCAAAATTTGCCCACCATCTTCTCAAGACATTCCATGCATCCATACTCAAGGATTCCTCAAGGGTTGATCAGACAAACCCTCTCCTAGACAGACAACCCAAACTAGGGTTTGGCAATTCTCAGAGAAAAATGGATTTCCAACATCTCCAATGTTCATCATGCCTCCTCATATGCTTCAAATGTTCTCCATGTCAAGTTTCAAGCTTCACAAGTCAAATTTCCTCAGACAATTGCTCAGATGGTTGAAAATCATCAGAGACAAAAAGTCAACTGTGGTCAACATACAGTCAAACTTCATGATTTTTGGTCAACATCCTCATTTTGAAGTTACATTCATCATTTGATCAAGGGTTGATCATGATTCATTAAGAAAACTCAAGATTTGTCCAAAAGTCAAACTTTCTAAATTAGGGTTTCATTATGAAAAGTCAACCAAACTTTGACTTATCATAACTTCTTCATACTTTCTCAGAAATTTTTCCACCACCTCTTGTTTTGAAGGAAATTCCATTCCCTACAACTTCATGTCTCACAAGAATGTTCAAAAAATGCTTCATTTGAGAGGTATGGATCAAAACATTACAGGTCCTTTTCAAAAGTCAACAAAAAGTCAACATTTTGTTTTGAAGATATATTGAGCATGGAAACTCCAATTGAGATGAGACCAAAAAGGTTGGTTAAAGGACTCTTAGAGATTTCCAAAAAGTCCAAGAACACTCAAAAATATGGAAAATTGAGCAAGATACACCATTCACAAGTTGGGCAATTTTGAAGAAGTGCACAAAGAGAAATACCTCTAAAAGTCAAAAATTTTGCAAATGGGCTTACTTTTTCTTCATCCAAACTTGTTCCTTATGCAATTAGGAATATCCAAGCACAATGCCACGAATTTTTATTTTATTTTTCTATTTAATTTGGAATTTATTCATTTAAATTCAAAAATAAAGTATAAAATCAAAATTAAATGCAAATTTGATTTTTCTTTCTTCCTTGAGAGCCAAGCAACTCAATAAAGCCAGCAAATTTCGAAATTTGGTTGGATATGGCAAGATTTGATTGTAAATTGATCAAAAAGATGGAAATTTGATTTGGTACAAAATCAAATATGTTTTGCATTGATTAGTGATTGATTCTTTCTCAAATCAACTCTCAATCCATCTACTATATATATACAACACATGCCACACGAATTAGGGTAGAAAAACTGGCTGGAGAAACCCTATTGAAGCTCAAAAAATCTGTGGCTTGCAAGCAACTAGCGACCTTGATTTTAAGTTTCAATTGATTTCAAGCACTCAAACACGCTCCTTGATACCTCCTGAATCGATCCAGACCCTCACATTGCTCAAAACCATCAAGAATCAAAGAATTTGAATTCGGTTTGTTCAAATATATTTCAAAATCGATTTCTCGTATTCATGCATTATTAACATGATTTGTTGTTGTTTTTGTGATTAGTGAGAAGTTTGCAAGCGATCCGGGCAAAGTTAATTGTATTTCGATGGTCGAAACACGATATGCCATGATTAGGTTCTTGACCACGAATTAGGGTTTTAAACGGAAAAATTGACCTCGAGACCACTACCATTGCATTCGAATGACGCTTCCAATCGATCTATGGTTTTAATTCATTTATATTATCTGATGTGATTTTTGATTTAGCTGTGGTGTAGCATCGAGCAAAGACCGACACGAATTTTCAAAATTCAAATTGAGGAAGACGAAGCTGCGCTAAACGAGGCAAACTGTGGAATGACGCTGCTTGTAATCTACTCGCCCGATTTCCAAACAGTTGGATTTTCGCTATTGGTTAAGGCGCCACTATGCAAAGATACTCCTCCAGGCCCTGCTCGAACCTCATGACCAGACGGCTTCCTTTTTACAAACTTTGCATTTTTCTCATATTTTCTTTATTTTCATATTATTTAATATTTTTGCATTCATTTTAATTTATTTCTACAATTTTTAACATGCATTTTAAAATACCAAAAAATATTTTTCTTTTTGCATTATTTTCAGAAAATGTTTATTTAATTTATAAAATTAAAAAATATTATTTTGCATGCATATTTAATTTTATTTCTAATTTTCCATTTAAATCACTTTTAATTAGTTTTTAGTTATTAAATTGCATCCAAAAAATCCCAAAAAGATTATTTAACATATTAATATTATTTCCAGCATGAAATATTTTTCTCATTCAAAAATTTGCATTTTTACTAACATTTTCCTCTTATTCGATTTCCTCGTATTTTCCGATTTTCTCATCTTTTCACAGGTTATCTCGTTTCAAACGATTCTTTTTACTATTTTTCTTTTTCCAATAATGTAACTGCTTATGGGATGTAATAGTTTAATTAGGGCTTTTATTTTCCGCACGGTTAAATTATGTATCTGCCCCAAAGCCATGTAATAGCGTAGGATTTATCTTTCCGCATCTTTACATTCCTACATTAATTTCCGCACTTATGAACTGTTAGTAATTAGGCGTGTATGGCAAGACTAAAATTGAACATAGCCCACTAATTTTCAAGATAATATATCTGAATTCAACACACTTTTTTCACACATGCACCCCTTAGGGTAATTCTCTCTCGTTGCCTTTACGAATACAAATGGTCATGTCCCTCGAACGTAGAGGTATTCTAGCACCGTTGCGTTAAAAACAAATCATCAGAGTCCCTTCGATACAAAGATCATAAGACCCACGATGTCGCTCCATACATGATCTTCCCTCGATTGTCGCCTCACGAAAATGATGATAGTCCTTCGAATGTGCTAGATACTTCCTACAAGTTGCTTTCTGACCATACGATGTCCCTTCAATGTCCCGCTTACATCCAACAAATAGTTACCTACCAACAAATGGTATGGATAGCGCTATTCTAAAGGAACGAAATAACACGAAACGACCAATTTTGAGTAGGTAATAAGACTTTAGTTGCTTGCTCTATCAAAATACTTTTTCACACCTCACACTTTTGTCAAAGTTCAAACTCTTTTCAAAAACGAAACATTTCCAAACACTTTGTATACATTCCTACATGAATCATTACAAAGTCAAAGCGAAATGCCTTTTCAAACGTTTTTGTCAAACACATAGAAATCACAATTTTAAAGTGATCTAAGAGCAACTAAGAGCCCGAGATAATACGGATGGAAAGGGTGCTAATACCTTCCCTTTATAACCTTCTCCTTACTCGTAATCTAACGAAGGTCTTTTCGCATTCTTTTACCTTCCCTTAATTGATAAAAGAAAAGTCGGTGGCGATTTCTATCCGTGACATTTGCGATACAAAATCCATAAAGTCGCTTCACCGATATACACGTCCTCGCTGATCACGCCTTCTTGTTCATTGCGAACAATGTAACCTCCTATCGAATGATATTCTACTAGAATCATTTGACTCGATTTGTCATCAAGGTTTCTTCTCAACTGATCCGGCACATGTCTATGTACAATAGATCCAAATACCTTCAGATGACTCCAGCTTGGCTTTACACCAGACCAACATTCTTCCCGAGTAATTCCTTTAAGCTTTTTTCGGGCATGTGTCCAAAATATGTTGCAGTCGAAACAACTTCACCCCAAAACTCTTTAGGTAAATTCTTTCCTTTCAACATACTTCGAACCATATTCATGATGGTTCGATTCTTCCTTTCTGCTGTTAGTGTAGGCTGGCACCACCTCATGCATAATCCCTTCTTTTTTACATAACCTGTCGAAATCTTTTGACACATACTCTCCAACGCTATCGCTCAAAATTTTGAGTCAACCGCTTTCGACCATAGATTTAAACTTGGCAAATACCTCGATCACTTCACTTTTCTTCTTGATCAGGTAAGTCCACAAGACGAAATCATATATGAACATAACAAAGTATTTATTACCTCCAAGTGAATCCACCTGTATTGGTCCACATACATCAGAGTATATAATTTCGAGAACAACCTTCAACTTGCTTACTTCATCCTTGTTGAAGCTATTCTTTTGTTGTTTCGCTTGCACACATTCTTCACACACTTCATTTGGAATGTCAATTTTTGGTAATCTTGAAATCATATTCTGCCTCTTTAAATCTCTGGTGTCTTTGAAGTTGAGATGGCCTAGTCAATAATTCCATATCCATTCATCTCTGCTTGCTGCAATAAAAGGCACTCGTGCTCCATCACATTGAGTTCAATCTTGAAGGTTCTATTCTGGGACATAGGAGCCTTCAAGATTAACCTTCCATTCGCGTAGAAAACTCTCATCATCTTGTCTTCGACAGTCACCTTGTAGTTCTTTTCAACCAAAATCCCTATGCTAAACAAGTTGCTTTTTCAAGCCCGGAATGTATAACACATTCAAAATTATCGCTTTTGCCATATTTCCTCACGATCATAACATCTCCAATACCTTTAGCTAGTAGAGTATTGTCATTTGAAAATTTCACCATGTTCTTCATTGAGGGCTTTAGATTAACAAACCAAACTTGCCTTCCAGACATATGTGATGAGCATCATAAATCCAAGTACCATTGATCCTTGAATTTTTCTTCATCTCTTATTGTGACCATCAACGTCATCTCTTCTTCTTCACACTTAGAGAACTTTGCATCACTTTCTTTTTCCTTTCACTTCTCTGGATAATCACTTGAATAGTGACCATACTTTTGAAAATTGTAACATTGAATGTGACTTTTATCAGGTTTTCGACCACCACATCTTCCTATATTTGCAGCACCACCTCTTTGGTTGCCCTGGTATGGTCTTCTTTATTCGAAATGTTTCCTTCGTTCTTTTGTTGAATTTGCCTGCAATGCTACATCACTCTTTGTCTTTCCTGCAGCTCTTTCATTCATCATTTGTTCATGAGATTCAAGCATCCCTTGAAGCTCTTCCTTTGTCAATTTCGACAAATATTTTCTTCGATAGCCACCACCACATGGTCAAACTTGGGAGAAAAATATCTCAAAATCTTTGAAACAAAAGCTCTTGTTGTTAATGTTTCTCCACATATCTTGATTTGATTCACTAGTTTTGTAACCCTAATGAATAAATCAAATATGCTTTCATTGTCCTCCATCTGAAACAATTCATATGTTCTCTTGTGAGTTTGTAACCTCATCTCTTTCACCTTTTCTTCGCCTCCAAAATATTTCTCAAGAATATCCCAAGCTTCTTTTGCAGATTCTATATCACTAACTTTTTCGAAGTTGTCTGGGCTGAGACATTGATGAATTATAAAGAGAGCTTTATAACTCTTCTTCTCTGATTTTGTGTGTTCATGCTTTTCTTCTTTTGAAGCATCTTCTTCGAGATCTTTTACTCCATCCTATACAAGATCCCACATACCTTGACAACGGAATAAAACCTTCATCTTCTAGCACCAATTCTCATAGTTATCTACTTTCAGAATTGCAAGACTTGCAAGATAATTCACATTCCCAAAGCCCTCTACCATCGTGAATTCTTCTTCTACGATCGTTCTTGATTGTTTTGGATTATTCTTCCCTTGGATCGATCAACCGGAGCTCTTGATACCAGATATTGGAAATCCACCAAAACCTATGATGAATCTATACCAATCTTGATCAACAAGACTGATATCACCATACAATGATAATGACCAATTAAAGAAAGAAGAACAAGAAATATTTTCAGAGAGTTTCTCCACCACAAACCGTGGAAAACTTTATTATTCACTTTGAAACTTGTTAGCTGGAAATTTGTAAAGCATGTTTAAGAGCATGGTTCAAAAACAAACGTCCCTACAGGTTTAAGACTAGTCTTAAATAAAGTGAGTTTTTGAAGATACTTTACAAAGCCAAGTTAGAAGTACTAGAAAGATACATGTCGGTTGAGAAGCTCGGTCAGAAGACCAAACCAAATTGACCAAACAGCCAGAGAGAAACAGTGTCAATAGTAAGACTAAGTTGACAAATTGCATGGTGGTCGATTCGACATGAGTTTGGGTCCAATGAAGGCATCAGTCGAAGTGTTCCAGCTGTCGAAGGTGCAGGCCAGGGGACTTAGGAAATTTTATTATTCCTCAAGAAGATGGATCGAAACCAAAAGCAGTTTCCTTCTGAAGACATGAAGCGGGAAGAAGTCAAAATAAGGAGATCATGGGTAGTTTCCTCAGAAGATCGTGGGTTAAAAGCTTTAAACGGATGGAAAAATCGTGTGCGGAAGTTGTTTTTAAGTTTAAATCTCGTCTGATTAGTTTTAGCAGCTTACTTTGTAATTACTATAAATAAGTTAGAATGTTAAATATTCTAGTGTGTTCATTTGTACTTCAAACTGCACTTAATTCGCTTAAAGGAAGAAAGAGTAACTCAAGCCTTTGATGTACGTGAATCACCATATTTTCTATTTCAATGCAATCAATTTACTTTTAAATTTATCTTTACTGTTTTTCGCTAACTTCTGTCTCATTTATCAAAAACATTTCAACGTAAACTATTGGTCACAAGTCACAAATAGTCAGAATTTTGTGTGTGTCGAAAGCCATTGTGTTGTTTCTCTTAGGCTCTGGAAACCGTTTCTTGGCCAAGGTCTTTTTTCGCTTACAGAAGCAGTACAATTTACCAAAACCTTAGCACGTGTCTTGAGATCAACTGGTCGATCTCGCGAGTAACCCTTAGTTTTAGGACTCAGGGAGGACCAGCGGTTGTTTACCATTTTCTACAGTAAACAAATTGGCACACCTGATGGGACCCTGTGCTAAGTGTGAGAGTTTTATTAGAGTTTGTCTTAGAAGTGCATGAAACTTATAAGTGGAAATTCAGCCAGTAAGAAACCACCCCCCTAGGAAACTTGTACCTAAAATGACAAACAATACCTCAGTGTCGAACGTGGACGATGTTCCATCACGAACGTTGGGTATCGCCGACATAGTTGTTTCACAAGTTGCATCATTTCCACCTTTAAGTAGCACAACTGCCTCTGGGCTAACTGCTTTAGTATCAATTCCCATTCCCCAGACCACACCGGTGAGTCCAGTGGTCTGTGGCCAACAGTGCCATTTCAACACGTGGATACCTCAATTTGTAATCGCTACGAATCCCCTCATGGAACGCCGTATTCCTTAATGGCGGGATATCATTCGACCCCAAGTGTAGAAATAGTGTCTGATAATGTGCAGAATACAAATGCCCCTTTACAAGGAATACAGAAATAAGGAAATAGGGAAATAGGGGCAAATAGGGAAATGCCTGTGCAACATCTAAATACTACCTCTGTGGCAGTATTGAGGTAACAAATGGATGATAGCACCATGAGTTAGTCAATATGTTAACTAACCAAATGGGAAATGTGTTTAACCTCGTAGTGCAAGAATCGGTCAAGACTAATAGGCAGTCTACTAAAAAAAACCGACAGGTTATTGAACAATTAACACGTCTATGTAACTTCTTAGGCGCCCCCCAAAAAATTGCCCGACATGGGCATCCAGTTCGACAACCAATACATGTCCAAGGAGACATGGGGAAGCAAAGAAGAAATCAGGTACCAAGGTCAAGTCTGCAACGCCTCAAAGGAATATCGTTGTCAACCCACCTAGGGTTTAGTGCAAAGACATCGTGGAGGCGGCAAGTCCTTGATCAAGTTCGTGAAGATTTGGTTGTTGAGAATAACTTAACCAACATTGTCGAGAGAATTATGGCCCGAAATAGTATGAATACAATGCCAAGGCCAACGTACTCTTCTCCATTATCAGAGTACATATTACAGACCAAAAACCCTGGAGGATGGAAAATTCCTAAATACACCAAGCTTGGAGGAGAAACGGGTGAGTTGACGGTCGAACACATTGCCAGATACCTGACTGAGTCCGGAGTCATGGCAAATAATGAAGGCTTAAGGGTGAAATATTTCCCTTCGTCTCTTACTAAAGCAGCCTTTACGTGGTTTACTACCTTGCCCCCTGATTCAATCGACTCATGGTCGAAGTTGGAGAAACTCTTCCACTAATGCTTTACGAGGGCACTAAAAATTAGTTTGGTCGAATTGTCAAGCATTAAGAAAATTTATGGAAACAATAGATGATTACCTAAATAGGTTTAGATCGTTACAAGCTAGGTGATTTACCCAAGTGCCTGAACATGAACTTGTTCAAATGGCTGCTGGAGGTTTGGACTACTCCATTAGGAAGGAAATAGATCCAACCTTCGACAAGAGCATGTCACAATTAATGACAGTTCGACACCTTGAGCGCCTTCGACTAAAAAAGGTTAGGCATACTAAGGCTAAGTCAAAGAGAGAAGGTAGCTTATGTCGATTTCGATGATACAGATCCATATATGAGGTCGACACATGTCGGCAGAGGCATACTTGGATGTGGTGAATTAAAATCAAGGCCATCATATGAATGTAAATTGCGGTTTCCTTCCAAAGGGAAAAACCCTACTGTCAGAACTAGTTCAAGAACTCCTACAAAAACGTATACTTTTGATGTTAGTAAATGTGAGGAGATTTTTGATTTATTAGTCAAAGATGGTCAAATTTTAGTACCCCCAAATGCTAATTTGCCACCATTAGAACAAAGGCAAAAGAGAGGTTTTTGTAAATATCATAATTATCTTGGTCACACTACCTCAATGTTTTCTTCGTGGATCTCGCTCAAGTCACTCTAGGAGGGTCGTTTGAAATTCGCTGCAAGAAAACAGAAGATTGACACTGATCCCCTGAGGCAAGAAGAAGCATTGTTTGCTAAACTTGTCGACATCACTCAAGTGCCTAACAACACCATGTTGGAAGAAAGCATTAATGAGAGTCCACACGTCAATTTAGCTGACGTCTACCCCAGAGATGATGAAGACTTGCTGAGTTTTCTCAGATCAACAAAAACAAGGGTGCTCAAGTCGGTTTGTGCCCCAGATGCAGAGTGCTAACTGATAGAGTTGCTGCTGAAAACTTCTAGAAATTGAAGCTGGAAAGGGGAAGAGCCCAATGGAACAGAAGAGACCCAAGGAAATCATCCCAATTTAGGCCAAAAACTTTTGTTCCGTTGGCCACTGCACCGAAAGGGACATGGATCAAGCCTCAAATGGCCGCTGGGCCATCAAATGCTACTGGTGTTATAAGAGAGGCAAAAGGGAAAGCACCCATGAGTTACCGATCAAGTAATGCTCGAGAAAAGAGCCATGTGTCTGAGAATTACATGGGAAAAAATCCAATGAGTCGAACTCAGTAGAGACTTTTCCAGAGGAAAAAGCAGGCTGAAAGACAAGTCGTTGTTGCTGCTAAACAAAATGCTGTCAACAAAGGCAAGAATCCTCGATATTACAAGCCAAAGTTCGACTATGCTGTTAATCAGCAGATCAAAGAGTGTGTTAATAAGCCAGTCGATCATGGCTCTGATGAGGCAATTGATGATTTCGCCTCTGATTCTGAAGCACGCTTAGACATCTTAGTCAACATGGTCTCTATATTCCCAGAAGACTATAACATACCGACATAAGTAGAGAACACTAGTGACCTGGATGCTACTGAAATGGCTTTACATAAGCCAACTTGCTACTTTGTGATGAACAATGGCTCTATTGAGAGCCAGGATGCCTTTATTGAGAGGCCCGATATGGCTATGGGAAGCCACTTGAAGCCATTCCGATCAGCAAAGGTTAAGAGAGACCATTAAAAAGTTAGTGGAATGTGGCGCTACATTGAACATAATTCCACATCATATTCTAAAGAGGATCGGTAAATTCGACACCGATATAAGGTCTTATAAAGTGGTCTTGTCAGACTACGAAGGAAGGACAAAAACTACCATGGGTGTAATCTAGGTAGATATTACCACGGCTCACTACTAGGTCGAATATTTATGGTCATCCAAGGACGACAAGTTATAATCGCTAGTGGGCGGAGAATGGTCATGCACCTTGTTGTGCCCTCTTCTATTCATCAACGCTTGATCATATGGCGAGAAGATGGTATCGAGAGAACATCAAGTCGATCAAGGATGCTTTATGACGTATGTTATTGCATACGGCCAACCGACAGAAATTGGCCAATATCGCCCGCCATCCAAATGGAAGAAGTGTATGCCAACTTAAATGAGGCATTCGCCCATTGAAGTCGCATGAAACCCACGGACTGTGATGTTGAACATTTAGAGGATCCCTATGTAGAGGAACCCATGCCGACAGTGCGGGAAATCATCACGACAATGATGTCAGCGAGAGGCTCAGAAGGATTTCAAGCATATTAGTAAACAAAATAAACTCAGCTATAGAAGCTGAAGAAGAAAAAATGGCCACAGAAGCGGCTAAACTTCCTGTCTCATAGGAAGTAATTCTGGCTGTAGAGCCAGAACCACGAGATAAAACCAAGCTGGTCAACAGAAGTGTCGGTGAGCAACGTCTAGATTGCATATATGACGACGAACCACTAGGCTTCGAAAAGGATCATATGGCACCTGAAAAAATGCAGCCACAAGATCCTTTGGAAGAAATCGACCTTGGCACAGAGGGTGATAAAAGACCAACCTATATTAGCGCCAATATCGACCAAAAGCTCAGAATTGAGCTAATATCTTTACTAATAGAATTTAAAGATTGCTTTTCTTGGGACTATAATGAAATGCCAGGTTTGAGCAGGGAATTGGTCGAATTGAAATTACCAATAAAAGCTGGAAAGAAGCCAGTAAAACAAATGCCTTGACGATTTGCGCCTGCAGTTATGTCGAAGATCAAAGAGGAAGTGGAAAGACTCCTCCAGAGCAAGTTCATCAGAACTGCAAGGTATGTCGAGTGGTTGGCCAATACAGCCGCTTATTAAGAAAATGGAAAGCTAAGAGTGTGCATTGATTTTAGAGATTTAAATGCCACCCTAAAGATGAATATGCCATGCTAGTGGCTGAAATGCTATTCGATTCGGCTGCTGGTTTTGAATATTTAAGTATGCTTGATGGTTATGCTAGTTATAACCAAATCTTTATTGTGATGATGATGTGGCGAAGGCACCTATGAATGGGTAGTCATGCCATTCGGCTTAAAGAATGCTCAGCAACGCATGGAGGGTAATGAATACTATGTTCCATGATTTCATTGAAAATTTCATACAGTTTACATCGATTTATATTTAATCAAGTCGAATAGTAAATCGACACTTAGAGCACCTTCGAAATATTTCAAAGAATGGAAAATATATGAAAATGAATCCATTAAAATGTGCTTTTTGTGCAAAGCAGGAGATTTCTTTGGTTTTGTTGCATAAGAAAGGCATTGAAGTCAATCAAAGAAAGACCAAAGCCATCATGGTGTAATACAGTGAACTGACTTTGAGATTTTTGTATCGCAAATGTGCGGATAGCAAGAGTCGCCACCGACTTTTCTTTTATGCAATTAAGGGAAGGTGAAAAGAACAGAAAAGAAGACCTTATATTCTGAGTAAGGAGAAGGTTATAGGGAAGGTATTAGCACCTTTTTCCATCTGTAGTTATCTACGGGCTCTTAGTTGCTCTTAGATCATCTTTAAAATTGTTTTCTGCTTGTTTGACAAAAAAATTTTGGAAAAGGTATTTCGCTTTGACTTTGTAATGATTCAAGGAAATGTATACAAAGTGTTCGGAAATGTTTCATTTTTAAAAGAGTTTGAACTTTGACAAAAGTGTGTGGTGTGAAAAGTATTTTGATAGAGCAAGCAACTAAAAGTCTTATTACTACTAAAATGGTCGCTTTTGTTATTTTACGCCCTTTAGAATAGTGCTATCCATACCATTAGTAGGTAACCTTATTCGCTGGATGAAGGACATTCAAGGGACACCGTATGGTCAAAGGCAACTTGTAGGAGTATCCTAGCACATTCAAGGACGATCATTACTTTTCAGAGGCAACAATCGAGGGACTAGATCATGTATTCGTGAAAGGCATCGTGGGTCTATGATCTTGTATCGAAGGACTATGATGATATACTTGTAGGCAAAGGTGCCGTGATACCTCTACGCTCGAGGGACTTGACCATTTGTATTCGTGAAGGCAACGAGAGAATTAAGGGTGCATGTGTGAAAAGAGTGTGTTGATTCGTATATATGTTATCTTGAAATTATGAGTGATCTATGTTCAATTTTATCTTGCCATACACGCCTAATTACTAGCAGTTTATAGGGTGCGGAAAGTAAATTACGGAAAGTAAAGTACGGAAAAATAAAGTCCTACACTATTACATGGCTTTGGGGCAGTTACGTAATAGAAGTGCGTAAAGTAAAAGTCTTAATTAAAACTATTACATCCCATAGGCAGTTACATAATATGAAAAATAAAAGCAAGAAAAATCGTCTGAAACGTTACAACCTGTGAACAGATACAAAATTGGAAAATACGAGAAAATTGCATAAGAGGGAAAATGTTAGTGAAAACATGATTTTTGAATGAGGAAAAAAGTTTTAGGTTAGTGATGACAATAAGATGATAAGATAATTTTTTGGTAATTTTCTGAATCGATTTCGGTAATTAAAAACAATTAAAAGTCAATTTAATGATTAATTAGCAATTAATTAAAATATGCATGCAAAAATATTAATTTTAATGTCAAAAATTAAATAAACATTTTTCTGATTAAAATGCAAAAAGAAAATATTTTTGGAGTTTTTTAAATGTATGAGAAAATTATTTGAAGATTAATTAAATTAACATGAAAATATTAAAGAAAATAAGAAAATAGAAAAATAGTGTTAGTTTTCAAAGGAGCAAAATGCTTGCCTTAGATTCAACTCAGCTCACCGAAAACACGCTACCTTCACCACTAGGCCAGCCGCGCTTGGTGTCATAATATTGAAACAAAACGCTTTAAACGAATTTGCTTCGGGAATCGAAACACGCACAAGATCTTCATCTTCTTCGCTTGAAATTTCAAATTCAAGTACGGTCACGACACTTATAGCCCCGCAAAATTCAAAATCCAAAGACAAGTAATATAAATGCAATATGAAACCATGGTTCGA
Source organism: Vicia sativa (assembly GCA_021764765.1). Taxonomy (NCBI): domain Eukaryota; kingdom Viridiplantae; phylum Streptophyta; class Magnoliopsida; order Fabales; family Fabaceae; genus Vicia; species Vicia sativa. The sequence continues at coordinate 96,433,995 of CM038794.1, read as the reverse complement.
TCATTTTGTCCACCGATCATGCCGGTAACCTTGGTTTGGTCCAATTTACGTATTTCATGAGATCCCAATTCGAGCAAAGGAACCCTAGCTATGGTGGATTTCGATTCGTGCCACTAAAATGCAATTAAACTATGCAGAAGTTTCCAAATCATTCTAAACACAAAACAAACATCAAAACACGTTAAATATGCATGATAATCAAAAATGGATTTTGGAAAAAGATGAACAAACTAAATTCTGGATTTCGTGATTCTGGATGGTTTTGTGAGTTGTAAGGGTCTGGATCGATCTCAGCTTCAAGGAATGCAATGGAAGGCTTAGAATCGAAATAAGCTAGAACCAATCGCAAGTAGCTTATAAAGCATAGTTTTTGAGTTTGGAATAGGGTTCTTGAGGCAATTTTTCTGTTCTTTTTTCAAGTGTAGGCATTGTGTATTTATAATAGATGGATTTAGGTCAGAAATTAAGAGCAAATAATGAATCAATCAATGTAAAAATATTTGATTTTGTATAAAACCAAATCTTTCCTTTTTGATCAAATTTTCATCAATTTCTTGCCAAATCAAAGTCAATTTCAAATTGTCGCCTTTATGAGTTGGTTGGACTCAAGGATGAGAGAAAAATCCAATTTGCATTTAATTTTGATTTTCTACCTTTATTTTTAATTTAATTGGTTTTTAAATGATTAAAATCCAAATTAAATAGAAAAATAAAGATAAAAATCGTGGCCTTGGGCTTGGATGTTCCAAATTGGCTGAGGAATAAGTTTGAACCAAGAAAAGTTAGGCCCATTTGCAAAATTTTGGTTTTTGACAAGTATTCTCTTAGGCACCTCTTCAAAAATGCCCAACTTGTGCAAGGTGTATCTTGCTCAATTTTCAACATTTTTTAGTGTTCTTGGACTTTTTAAAAAGCTCTAGATGTACTCTAAACAACCTCTTTGGTTTCATATCAATTGGAGTTTCCATGCTCAACATCACTTCATTACAAAAAGTTGACTTTTTGTTGACTTTGAAAAGGACCTATAATGTTTTGATCCATATCTTCAAAATGAAGCATTTTTTGACAATGCTTGTGAGACATGAAATTGTAGAGAATTGAATTCTCTTCAAAATGAGAGGTGGTGGAAAATTTTTTGATAAAGTATGAGGAAGTTATGCTCAGTCAAAGTTCATTTGACTTTTCTAGAAACCCTAATTTGGAAAGTTTGACTTTGAGCAAATCTTGAGTTTTCTTGATGAATCATGATCAACCCTTGATCAAACGATGAATATCACTTAAAAATATAGATGTTGACCAAAAATCATGAAGTTCGACTGTATGTTGACCACAGTTGACTTTTTGTCAAATACAACTGATCTTCAACCATCTAAGCAATTGTCCGAGGAAACTTGACTTGTAGGCTTGAAACTTGACATGGAGATTATTTGAAGGGAGGCATGATGACCGGAGATGTTGGAAATCCATCGCATTTGAGGATAGCCAAACCCTAGTTTGGGTTGATTTCTAGAGAGGGTTTGTCGATCAACCTCGAGGAATCCCTCGAGTAGGGAGGTATGAAATGTCTTGAGGAATAGGAGGAAAATTTGGGGTATGACACATGGACGCCAAACCGCCATCGACCAAATAGAGCTTCAACACGGTTGGGAAAAGTAAATTTTTGAGGAGATTCATTTCAACTTAGTGGCAAACTAAGGCCACCATCGCTTCGATCGAAAACGAGGAGTTTATCCGCGAGAGGAGCATCAAGAGGATTTCGACAAAATAAAAGAGTCCGTGAAGCCTCCTATAGTGGCACCTCCACTTAGAAATAGGCCTATGAGGTTGTATATAGCAGCCTCGTAATCGACCATAGGTAGTATGCTAGTTCAAGAGGACGATAATCATGTCGAACGCCCCGTGTACCTTATTCATATGTTAAATGGTCCCGAAACTAGGTATAGTGACATAGAAAATATGCCTGTGTTTATTTCTCTTGTATCAAATCAAGCAATACATAAAGCCGTTGATCTTTATATTTCTTCAACGACATTATTAAGCAAATATTGTCCAAACCAATTTTTCATAGTCAATTGGTAAATGGGCTTTAGCATTAATCAATATTCCTTAACGTACGTGCCTTTAAAAGCAATGAAAGAGCAAATAGTGGCGATTTCTTAGTCGACCATTCTATGGTGGCTATGCCGTAGAATTGATTTAGTGCCTTGGAAATTATATTTCAATGGTTCTAGTCACAAAAATGGTGCAGGGATTGGAGGAGTTATAATTTCTCTCAGTGGAATTCCAACAGAGTTCAAATACCCTATCGATGGCATCTGCACTAATACTGGACTTGATCTGCTGCTCCAATTGGGGGCAAGGAGTGTCGAAATTATAGGAGATTCTGAATTGGTGATCAAACAAGTATCAAAAGAATATAGATGCGATAAGGAGAATTTAATCATGTACTTTGTGATTGCCATAAGGTTGTTAAAACGGTTCGAACAAGCAAGCCTTCGATATATACCCCGGCGAGAAAATCAAGAAGCTAACGATCTAGCGCAAGAAGCCTCAGGATACAAGAAGAATGAAGAGCTTATCCAAGTAAAGAAAAAGGATAGAGCTACTTCATTATCCCTTTCAGACTTATCAATTAAAAAATTAGGAGCAATAGATACAACAAATTTTGAAATTTTAGCAATTGATAATGGGAAAGACAGTGATTGGCGAAAACCCTTGGTCGACATGCTCGCCCACCGTTAGACAATGCACTATAAAATAAAATATCGTGCCTTGAGTTTTGTTTTGATTAAAAATGAGTTATTCAAGAAAACTATCGAAGGGTTATTACTTAAGTGCCTAGGAGAAAGTGAGGCATATGTAGTAGTGTCGAGTGTGCATAGTAGAGCATGCGGTGCACACCAAGCTGGAAACAAGATGAAAATGGTGAAAATAAAGAGGGTTTTGAAGATTTATGGGTTTGAGCTGAAAGAAAGGGTGAAAAACCGTAAAGATCGTTGTTTCCTGGGTTGATATGAAAGTTTCAAAGACGTTGCAAACCTTTGATAGTTAAAGATAAAGTAAATAAGCGGTTAGTGTGACACCCCAAATAATTCGATTATTAAACAATTATGATTTTTAATTATTAATTTAATTGAGAATATAATTTATTAATATATTGGATTTATTGGGATTAATTATGGAATAAGGAAATGGAATTATTGGTGGTGTGATGAATAAAGTGAGGGTGTGAGGAGTAAAAGGCTCTACTCACATTATTATTTTATTTTTATTATTATGATAGAATAATAAAAGGAATAAAAGAAGGAAAAAGAGAAAAAGGAATCATTATTGGGAAAACTCACTGTACGTGCATTTGAGAAGAGGAAAAGGAAGGAAGAAACCTAAGTGTCGAATTCAAGAACCCATAAGGTAAGGGTGATTTCGATTAATTATTACGACATCGGTTTTGAATTTAATAGTATAGATCGTAGTATGTTAGGAATCTCAATTTAGTAATTTTAGGTTTTGAAGAATTATCCCAATTGGTGTCGGATTGTGTAGAATTAAGTGATTGGTATGTATAGGGTCATTGAATGATCAAAGTATGTTATATTGCATGTTAATGATGTTGGTTGAGTGCTTTATCGCATTGGATCGTATGGGTACGATGGAAAGAATAGGAAAACTATTTTGAAACCTTTATCTCAAACCGGTGTTTTTGACTCGGAGTTGTGGGAACCGTCCCCAAAGGAGGAACCGTTCTAGTGTGTAAAATTGTAAACTGGCATTTTGAACTCGTGGAACGGGTTGTCCTCGAGGAACCGGGTTCCACGTTATATTTTTCCAAAGAAAACTGAAAATTTTCTGGGAACCGGTTCTTAGTGGGTTAGGAACCGGGTTCCCATACATTTTTCCAGAGGCGTGATTTTTGAACTTTGTGGGAACCGGTTCCTGTAGGAACCGGTTCCATCAGAATATTTTGAAAAATTCCAAAACTTTGAAAATTCATAACTTTCAAACCGTAAGTCCGTTTTGAGCGCCGTTTTGGACGTTGTTTCTTAAATTTAATGCTCTATTTTATAAAATGAAAAGATTTACTAAAACTTAAAATTATTTTGAAAATGAGTCGAATTCCGAAATAAGTGATTATTGACCGATTTTATTGGTGTGTATGCAAAGGAACTCGTGATGATGGATGTATTGGTATTGTGAGACCGAAAGGCATGTTTATATTGTTGATGATTGTGTGCTTGATCGTTGAGATATATATTTTTGGTTTTGGTTCGCTTATGATAATTTGGTATTTCATAGACCGATTTGATGTCGCATACGTGATGCGGCATATGCATTTTGGTGAAGTTAATTCCCATTGTGTGGAATTTGACTTGTATTGCCGCTAACCGATACCCGTGATGATGGGTGGTTAGGATGGATTCGTGTCCGGTGTTTATGGACGAATCGATGATTATCAGATTCGTTGTGATGGATCGTTGGTGACTTGGTCACGTGTTGGTACCACATGCATTGCGTCCAGATTTAGTTTGCATGGAATTGTAACATGTTAGGATGTCTTCAAGTGTTACAATTCTTTTGTTGATTATTGATTGTGCATAATGACTTGTATGATTGGGATCGTGTTGAATCAATTTATGCTAAAATGGGTGAAATAATATGTGTGATATATTGTTGATTGAGAAGCTTATAATGTATTTTAATTATGAGAAATCTCACCCTTACTTTAACAATTTGAGTTAAAGTTAGCCGTGAGTTGGTGAGGATGGCTCTAGAGCTTGTCATTTTAAGTTCGCGTGTCAGTGTCATGCTCTGATAGGTTGTAACACTGGGGAACGTTTAGTTGAGGGTTTATTCATTATTCAATTGTTATTGGAATTACTTTAGGAATAATTGAGACTTGGTTTATTCCGTTTTGATTTGATGGTATTATTTCCGTTGTGTAAGACATTGTCTTAACTTAATTGATTATTTTTGATAGTGGTCCTCAGTGTAGCATGGCTACTGAGTTAATTGGAGTTTATTTATTTCATAATTGTGGCATCCCTTGATTTCCGTGTTGACTCTGATTAAATCTGGTTTTAGTATTAAATTAATTAAATAATTCGGGGTATTTTAGAAGGGGTGTTACAATAGTGGTAACAGAGCATAGTCGGTCTTGTCTTGTGTCGTTATCCATTTTGTATGCGACTAGTGTAAGATGACACTGTCGATACTTGTGTGCTGATGAGGTTGTTTTGTAATGTTACAGAACAATGGCCGGAAGACGTAACGGAAGAAACGACGATGCTATTTGTCGCACCCCAAAATTTACCCTCCTTATCATAGGTCTTCTTGGATTTTTCTTGCAAGGGTATGAGTTCAAAAATGTGGATTTATTGATGTCTTGGTTCTAAGTTGGCTCACCTTTTGGCCGGGTATATGACCAAGTTCCCATGTTTGAGATGAGTCAGAGTACAATGGTTGGAATCATGATCATAACTTTCTTGCTTAATTCATCCGTGTTTTGAGTCAAATTTGGAAATTGAAGTTTGAATTTGAGAATGTTTAGAATTTGTGGTGGATTTTTTATACATTTTGATTGATTGCCTAAAAAAAAGACTTATATGTTTATTTAATACAAGCAAGGTCCAAACACCTCATCATGCTTTATTTTTTGTGTCCAAGATTATTTCAAACGGTGGTTCAATTGATTCAAGAGATTTAGAGCGAATATTTGTAGGGATTAAAGGTGGTAACTCAAGAATGAAAATGCCGAGATTCATTGTGTTGAATTCTTAGAATTCATAATTTATGGTGTTCATCATTTATTCCATTTCAAATACTTCATTTTGGGGTTTATTTCAAGTTCATGATCTATGCAAGTAATTGATATTCATTCATCTCAAGATACAAGGTTGGAATTTAAAAATTCAATGTTGGAAAGAAGTTCTTGCTTTATTTCATTACAATCTTGAACTACAAGTTACAAAAAGATACAAAATATCATAATTCTAAATATATCTTAATTCTAATGCTATGAGTTTCAAAAGTTTGTCGAGCGATTTGTTGTCTATTTCCAGCCATCCTTATCAATTGTCATCTTCCTGCAAGATACCAAACCGCCACTTGCTAGCTCCTACAAAAACAAACCATAAACAATTTTAGGATCTTTCATGTTATCAAATTGATGTCAAAATGGAAGGGCAAGGTTTGTACAAAATTATTGAAGCATTTGTGGCAGCAGAGCACGGAGGGTTTCAAGCTCAATTGATATTTCATCGATAATGTCGCTTAGTATTCGAGGCATGCGAGGCAACACTAACCGTCATGTATTACGATAATTGCTCGTAACTAATGCAAGCAAGGCTCGAATTGAAATGGCAGCACAAGAATCACACGCTTTAATGCATTCGAAAGCAATAATGTCATGCCCAAATTCAATCCATAAAATACACCTAACACATCATTAAATAAACCAAGAAGTATCGCTAAGGTGATATACCTCTTTGTCCAAGCCTCCAAAGGTCCAAAGTCACGATTCTTCTACTATGCCACCATTGCCATCATGGGGAAAAAACAAGAGAAGAAGTGATTATCAAGTCATAATGATACGAAGTTTAAGCAAGAAATTAAGAGAATGATCCTTTCAATCTCATCATTAGGATTGTGTTAAGGAATCAAAGGAGGGTTTAATCGTGTTCAATGCCTCATAATCAAGATTAATCATAGGCTGGTCTTCCTAATTGCAAATCATAAAGTTAACCTCTAGTTCACAAAAAGGAAGGTGCAAAACAAATATAGTTATCAGAGTACATGAATTTATGGCTAGCAACACAAGTAATAGAAGGCGTAGCAGCAGTTTGGCAAGAATACCATGTAGCAAAGACTACAAGGCAAGAGAAAAAACAACATGTAATAAAGCGTAGTTCCAACAGACAGCCCAAAACCAAAGGACCAAAAGTAGCAGACATATCAAGGCAACTATAAATCAAGACAAGAACCAAGAAACCGGGCATAATATCCAAACAGAGAGCAATCCCAAAAGGTTAGCAGGGCATCCGCTCAAAAGACAAAAGGTAGCATTAGGATATAATTCCCAAGCCAATACCAAAAAGAGGGATGGATTCTTGACATTGGGAAACGAAGACAAGAGCATCCGCTCAATATATCAATATATAAACCCGCTCAAAACCATGAACCAGAGAAAAACAAGAGAAGATTTGTTCCATATCGCCCAAAAGGCAAGAACGTAAGAAAACCAATTAGCAACCTATTCCAAAACCAAATCACGATACCAAAACCCATCTGCTCCAACCATAAGTCAAAACCGTAGCAATAACAAACAACATCGTAATGTAAACCCTAAGCATGTTCTCATCATTTTCCCTAAACACGACCCTTCATAATATTGTTTTTCTCGAAAGCATAAAGTTCGATTACGAAAGAAGAAGGATAAGAAGTTTAAAAGGAAAGATCTCACCTGGGGTTGCGATCGCGATCTCCCTCCACCGTTTCGCCACCGACCTTCATCATCTCCATCAAGCAACTCAAGTGTAACGCGACGAACCGAATCGAAACACATGATCGAAACCCACAACTAGCAAACCGAAACATCGGACCGTAATCGACGAACCCAAATCCACCATGAATCGACGACGGCAAGATTCAAGATCATGGCGATTTAGGAGAGGAAAGATTAGCGAACGCTGCGTGAGAGGAGAGGAAGAGAATGCGAGAGAGGGTAATAGATTTTTTGCCCATTTGGGTAACTTTCTTTTAATTGTTATTTAAAACAATTTAATTTCTTTTCCTTTAGTTTGGTTTTGTTAAAATTAGGATTACCAATAATTATTATTATTATTATTAAACTATTATATTTATTATTATTACTTAGTAAAATATTATCATTATTATTTATCTCAGATATTATTAATAACAAATATTATTATAGTTTTTTAACTAGTAAAATATTTGATATAACCCAAAACAAAACACAAAAAAATAATAATAGTAGTATTTAGACATTTTTTTTATTAGGAATTTTCTTAGCATTTTTTTTCTTTTTCCTATATTATCCCCATTTGTAAATTTGTACCCCCATTCCCCACATGATGTAATAGCTAGTAAATATTTTTATTACTTTATTATTTAATTATTCATTCACAAAGCACAAACCAAAAATATTTTCAAACTAATACTCGTGCGAGCAATTTTTCACTACCTTGAGTTGACAAAGCTTTGAAGCGTCACAACGGCCACACGTTTGTGCACACACCACGCTTGCTCTTGGGATTACAATGAAACTTTTATTGATTAGTTAAACATTATTTAATTAAACAATTAGGTTATTTAAAATTAATTGGTCTATCTGATTAATTTTATTAAACTAATTACTTGATTAAGTTTCGTTTAATTAGTCAATTAAATTTATTTCGTGCATGCACCTACACAATATAAATTGTCTTGTTATTTATGCGAGCCACCTTGTATGGGCTTTTAATTTATTTACTCGCTTAATTTCATGCTTGTATGCAATTAATCGCTCATTTCCATTATCGCACCTTAGTCCATATGCTTAATTAACCATAGCCCGTATCTAAAAAAAAACACTTTCGCAATTAAAGTTTCAAACGATCCAACGCCGAGTGCATTTTCAAACCTTTCTCATAATAAAGCACTAGTTTTTAGTCGTTGGACGCTAGACTAATTGCAAAAAACTTGTCCCCCAATAAAATTTTAGTCTTTAAGTCGCTGGACGTTAGACAGCTTGCTTAAAGACTTCTAAATAACGTGAAACTCGTTTCACTTCACTTTTTCTCAAGAAAACTCTTTGGGTGATAGACGACTGTGCAGCATTAGTTCCCGTTTCTAGTATTTGAATCGTGAGACGTTAGCCTCATTGTTCGGTACTTTTTCATCCACATAAAAACAATTCAACTCACTCAAACTTTTATCGCCATACACGATCATTAAACTCTTTTCGGATAAAGAGGGTGCGATAGTCGTTTCAAATACGAACGAGGACTTAAGCTTTCAAACAAACAAAACAAGTCCTAGTTCAAAGTATTTGAAATGTCTAAATGCACGATTTTTCTTATAAAATCAATACAACAAACTTAAAGCCTTTTAAGAGGAACTATAGTTTTGAATTTCCCATTGCACAAGGGAATACGTAGGCACACGGTTCTGAAACCGTGCCAAACTCAAAATAATAATAAACAATTCCTTTTACTTTTAGCATTCATAACTTAGCAATAAACACACACACAAACGCGTAGAATTAAATAGGTCCCATCGAGTACGATGGATGTAAGGGGTGCTAATACCTTCCCCTTACATAATTGACTCCCGATCCCACTTTTTGGTCACGTAGACCGCCTTATCCGCTTGTTTGGGGTTTTATCTATATTTTCCCGTTCCTTTTGGAACAAATAAAATTAGGTGGCGATTTCACTTTTTTCGAGAATTAAAATATTTTTGAAAATCGAGTTGCTTCACTATTGCTGAAGCATTGGGAATGTTAGTTGGAGTGCTCGGAGGGAACCAGCAGGAGTCAAGTATCGGCCGATGCATAATTGGGAAATTTTCAGAGGAATAATCCTCCATTGTTCAAGGGTGCACATGATCCCGAAGGTGCTCAGAAGTGGTTGAAGGAGATCGAGAGGATCTTCAGAGTGATTGACCGTGGTCAAGGGTCAAGGTGAGATAACGGAACTCACATGTTAGCGAGGAAGTCGATGACCCGTGGTTGCTACCAGACGAAATGGAAGAAGGTATTATGCTGACTTGGTCAGGTTCAGGAGGGCTTTTCTGGAGGTACTTTCAAGACATTTGAGGTAAGAAGGAGATTGAATTTCGGAGCTCAAGCAAGGCAACAAGACCGCCAAGAGTATGCTTCAAGTTTATCGAGGTTGGTATTATGCTCATTATACTAACGATGCGTATGGAGAATTTTCCAAATGTATAAAGTTTGAGAATGGTCCGCGTGATGAGATTAAGCAGGTATCGTACGTATCCGAAGATTCGATCCGTGACCGTAGTAGGATTTTAGAGGAGGATCTTGCTAACACCAAGTCGAATGCTCGAGGGTATGTTGATAGGAAGGGTAAGCAATGATGGATCGTGGTAAGCCTTATGATAGGAGTAATCATAGATCCGTGGTTGGAAGAAGTCCGTGGAGGATTCTCGGTTCTTCCATTAAGTGCCAAGTGTGGTGAGACAGGTCGATGGTGGATTGCAAAAGGATAAGAAGTGTTTCAAGGGAAACTCGGCCATGGCCAATGACCGCAGAGAGAGTGGTGACTTGTTACAACCGTGGTGAAGAGGGTCATACTCGCCCCGGCACAAAACCCAAGAAAGAGCAAGTGGTGGTAAAGTGTTCGCATTGTCCGGATCGATACTTGCCCAGATGATCACCGATTAAAGGTACATGTTTTATTAATGACATACCTTGATTGCGATTATTGATAATCGGAGCTACGATTCTTTTATTGCTTTAAATTGTGCTAAAAGATTGAATTTGGAAATTTCTAATATGGATGGTAGTATGGTTGACACTCCTCGCGGGTCAAAGGACTACTCAGATGTCTGTAGGAATTGTCCCATTGTGATTTTTGGTAGGGGTTTCGTGATGGATTTAGTGTGCCTACCGCTAGAACAACTTGATATCATCCTTGAATGAACTCGTTGAAATTCAACCGTGTTCATATCAACTGCTTTGCTAAGACTGTTATTTTTCCCAAGAGGTTGGTGTCAAGATGTGACTATGCGGTTAAATGTATGAACCTAGTGAAAGAGGTGTTGTGGTGTTTATGTTGTATTCGCAATAGAAGTGGAGGAAAAGCAAAGAGTGATGGATTTCAAAGGTGAATGAATTTCCGAGGTGTTTCCTAAGACGTTAGTGAATTGCCACCGAGAGAGGTAGAATTTTCTATAGATTTGATTCTCGAACTAGTCCGTGTCGATGGCTCACCGTATGCGGCATTTGAATTAGCGGAGTTAAAGAAATAGTTGGAGGAGTTGCTTGAGAAGAAGTTTATTCGTCCCAAGGTTTCGCGGGGAGCCTCGTGTTGTTGGTTAAGAAGAAAGAAGGTTCAATGAGGTTATGCGTTGATTACGACAAATGAATAAAGTTACAATCAAGAATCGATATCCCGAGGATTGATGATTTGATGGATCAACTAGTTGGAGCTTGTGTATTTAGTAAGATTGATATGAGATCCGGATATCATCGATTCGTGAAGTCGAGGATATTCGTAAAACCGCATTTAGAACGAGGTATGGACATTACGAGTATTCGTTATGTCGCTTGGAGTTACTAATGCACCGGTGTTTTCATGGAGTATATGAATAGGATATTTCATCCGTATCTTGATAAGTTTGTGGTGGTGTTCATTGATGATATTTTAATCTATTCGAAGAATGATGAAGAGCATGCAGAACATCTCAGAGTTGTATTGGAATTATTGAAAGAGAAGAAGCTTTATGCGAAGTTGTCCAAATGTGAATTCTGGTTAAGTGAAGTGAGTTTTCTTGGCCATGTAATTTCCAAGAATGGAATTACTGTGGATCCTACGAAGGTAGAAGCAGTATCTCAGTGGGAAGCGCCGAAGAATGCATCTGAGATCCGTAGTTTTCTAGGTCTTGCAGGTTACTACAGGAAGTTTATAGAAGGATTTTCCAAACTAGCGTTGCTATTGACTAAGTTGACCAGAAGGGTCAAGTGTTTGTTTATGTCGAATGAGAAATGGTTTCAAGAATCAAGAGGAGGTTGACTAGTGTCTGATCTTGATTTTGCCGAATCCTACCGAGTCTTTTGTAGTGTATTGTGATGCATCATTGATGGGATTAGGTGGTGTTGATGCAAGATTAGCGGTGTCAGGCTTATGCTTTGAGACAATTGAAAGGAAAGGAATTATCCGACTCATGATTGGAATTGCACTGCTATTTGTTTTGAAGTTATGGAAGCATTATTTATATGGTTCTCGGTTTGAGGTGTCCAGGATCATAAGAGCTCAAGTATCTCTTTGATCGAAAGAGTTGAATATGAGGCAGAGGAGATGGTTGAATTTCAAGGATTATGATTTGGTTTGAATTACCATCCGGTAAGGCAAACGTTGTTGCGATGCCGAGCAGGAAGTCCTCGCACATGTCGACGTTAATGGTTCGAGAGTTAGATTTGTTGAATAGTTAGACTTAAGTTTGGTTTGTGAACTACCCGAATAGTGTGAAATTGGGTATGTTGAAGTCGACTAGTGGTATTTTGGAAGAAATTGAATAGACAGATGTATTTGATGTTGGGTTAGTCGATAAATTGACATTGATCAACCAAGGTCAAGGAGGCGAGTTCGAATGATGAGAATGGTGTTATGAGATTTGGTAATAGGGTATGTTCGGATGTTGTCGAGATTAAGAAGAGTATTTTGGAAGAAGGACATCGAAGGGTCGAGTATTCATCCGTGCTACTAAATGTACCATGATTTGAAGAAGTTGTTTGGTGGCCGGAATGAAAAGGAAATTGTAAGTTTGGTATGCTTGTTCCGTTTGTCGAAGTCGAAAATCGAGCATCGAAACCGGGATTGATGGAACGTTATTTGTTCCAGAATGGAAATGGGATGGAATCTCTATGGATTTTGTGTCTCGTTTGCCAAGGACAGCGAATAATTGTGATTCTATCTGGGTTATCTTTGATCGGTTGACGAAATCTGCTCACTTTATTCCGACAAGAATGGATTATCCGATGGAGAGGTTGGCAGAATTGTATGTTGAGAAGATTGTGAGTTTACACGGTATTCCTTCTAGTATTGTGTCGAATCGAGATCCGAGGTTTACATCTAAGTTCTGGACGGGATTGCAGGAAGCTTTGGGTACTAAGTTACGTTTGAGTTCCGCTTATCATCCATGCATGTATGGTCGACGGAGAGAACGATTCTACCGTTAGAAGATCTACGAGAGCTGTGTGTGTTGAAGGGTGGAGCTTGGGATAGTTATCTACCGTTGATTGAGTTTACCTACAACAATAGCTTTCACCGAGCATTGGTATGGCCCGCATTGTATGGTAGAGGTGCCTGACAACAGTTGGTATGAATCGAGAGTGATGATTGGACCGAAATTGTCCAATGACTTTTAAAAGATCAAAATGATTCAGAAAAGATGAGAACTTCTAGTCGTCAAAAAGTTATCATGATAAGAGGAGGAAAGATCTTGAGTTTAGTGAAGGAGAACATGTTTATGCGAGTTATCCGATGATCGGGTATTAGCGAGTCAAAGAAGTTGAATCCACGCTTTATTGGTCCGCTTCGTTACACAAGAGAATTGAAGGTTGCATATCGATTGCTTGCCGCCGCCACTTGCAAATTTGTATGATGTTTTCCATGTATCTCAGCAGGAAGTACATTGTTGACCCGCCACATGAGATTCAAGTAGATGATATATGTGTACAGAGAATTTGATCAAGCAAGACTGCAAGAATTGAGGACCAGGAGTAAAACAGCCATAGGCAAAGAGATCCCATTGGTAAGAGTGGCTTTGGGAGAACCCGCATGGGAATGTCACTTGGAGCCGGAGAGTTGAAGGACTCGATCCCAAATCGTTTGTTTAAGGTATGTTTTCGAGGACGAAAACTCTTTAGTTGGGGAGAGTTGTGACACCCCAAATAATTCGATTATTAAATAATTATGATTTTTAATTATTAATTTAATTGAAAATATAATTTATTAATATATTGGATTTATTGGGATTAATTATGGAATAAGGAAATGGAATTATTGGTGGTGTGATGAATAAAGTGAGGTGTGAGGAGTAAAGGCTCTACTATATTATTATTTTATTTTATTATTATGATAGAATAATAAAAGGAATAAAAGAAGGAAAAGAGAAAAAGGAATCATTATTGGGAAAACTCATCAGACGTGCATTTGAGAAGAGGAAAAGGAAGAAAACCTAAGTGTCAAAACAAGAACCCACAAGGTGGGGTGATTTCGATTAATTATTACGTGACATCGGTTTTGAATTCAATAGTATGGATCAGTATGTTAGGAATCTCAATTTAGTAATTTTAGGTTTTTGAAGAATTATCCCAATTGGTGTCGGATTGTGTAGAATTAAGTGATTTTATGTTATAGGTCATTAGGAATGATCAAAGTATGTTATATTGCATGTTAATGATGTTGGTTGAGTGATTCGATGCATTGATCGTACGGGTACGATTGAAAGAATAGGAAAACTATTTTGGAAACCTTTGGTGTCAAATCGGTGTTTTTGACTCGTGGAGTCGGGAACCGTTCCTCAAAGGGAGGAACCGGTTCGAGTGTAAAATTGTAAACTGGCATTTTGAACTCAGAACCGGTTGTCCTCGGGAAGAACCGGTTCCATATATTTTTCCAAAGAAATCGAATTTTCCGGGAACCGGTTCCCATGGGGTAGGAACGGGTTCCATATTTTCCGAGGCGTGATTTTTGAACTTGTGGGAACCGTTCTCGTGATAGGTAGGAACCGGTTCCATAGAATATTTTGAAAATTCCAAAACTTTGAAAATTCATAACTTTCAAACCGTAAGTCCGCTTTGAGCGCTTTTGGACGTTATTTTAAATTTAATACTCTATTTTATAAAATGAAAAGATTTCCTAAAACTTAAAATTATTTTGAAAATGAGTCGAATTCAAATAAGTGATTATTGACCCACGCACATTGGTGTATGTAGTGTTGAACCCGATGATGGATGTATTGGTATTGTGAGACCGAAAGGCATGCTTATATTGTCGATGATGTGTGCATGATCGTGAGATATCATATTTTTGGTTTTGGTTCGCTTATGATAATTTGGTGTATTTCATAGACTGATTTGATGTTATGCCGGTGATGTGCGTGCATATGCATTTTGGTGTTAATTCCCATTGTGTGGAATTTGACTTGTATTGCCGTAATAGATAATCGGGTTATGATGGGTGGTTAGCTGGATTCGTCCGGTGTTTATGGACTAATCGATGATTATCCGATCGGGTTGGTGATGGATCGTTGTTGGGTGACTTGGTCACGTGTTGGTACCACATGCATTGCGCTCGCATTTGTTTTGCATGGAATTGTAAGATGTTAGGATGTCTTCCAAAGTTATAATTTTTTGTTGATTATTGATTGTGCATAATGACTTGTATGATTGGATCGTTGAATCAATTTATGCTAAATGGGTGAAATAATATGCTTGTGATATATTGTTGATTGAGAAGTTTATAATGTATTTTAATTATGAGAAATCTCACACTTTTAATTCTAACAGTTAGCATTCAGAGTTGGTGAGGATGGCTCTAGAGCTTGTCATTTTAAGTCCGCGCGGTCGTCATGCTCGATAGGTTGTAACATCGGGAACGCGTTGAGGGTTTATTCATTATTCAATTGTTATTGGAATTACTTTAGGAATAATTGAGACTTGGTTTATTCCGCTTTGATTTGATGGTATTATTTCACTGTAAGACATGGTCTTAACTTAATTGATTATTTTTGATAGTGGTCCTCCAGTAGCATGGCTAAAAGTTAATTGAGTTTATTTATTTCATAATTGTGGCATCCCTTGATTTCCTTGTTGACTCGACAACTGGTTTTAGTATTAAATTAATTAAATTATTCGGTATTTTAGAAGGGTTACTGCTTAGGTTTTGAAGTTGTTCCTGGTTTTGATCTAGAGATTGAGAGCGAAGATGAAGATTTTCCGGTTTTTGCTGTTTGAGGAATGAAAGCGCAGAAGAAAAGAAAAGAAATAAGAGGAACGCCTATTTATAGGCGAGAAGTGAAGAAAATGAAAGGCAAAAGGAAATCTTGGTGATTCCCTAGGCTTTCAATGTGTCCGCAAGGGACACGTGTGAGCAGATAAAGCCGCCAGCGTGGTGGGCCACACTAGCTAAGTTATGATGCTTAAGCATTAAATTCTCCAACATCTCGAGATAAAGCAATATACGCTTTCCATGATTTTTGACGCCATGAAAAGACCGGAATGTTGAGATGTCTTCATGAAGGTAGCGGAACGATTGAACCGACGAAGGCGAAACTTCATAGATACCATTGTCTCATGTTCGACAATATCAAGAATTCGAATATGGCATCTCTGGGGCTTTTTGTTAGCTGGAAATTTGTAAAGTATGTTTAAGGGCATGGTTCAAAACAAACGTCCCTGGTGTTAAAGAGTAGTCTTAAATAAAGTGAGTTTCAAGATACTTTACAAAGCCAAGAAGTACCGTAAAGATACATGTCGGTTGAGAAGTCAGAAGACCAAACCAAATCGACCAAACAACCAAAGCGAAAAAGGTCAAAAGTAAGACTAAGTCGAAAAATTGCATGGTGGTCTATTCTGATGAGTTTGGGTCGAATGAAGGCATCAAGAGAAGTGTTCCATTGCCGGTGTGCAGCCAGAGACTTAGGAAATTTTGTTATGCCTCAAGAAGATGGATCGAAACTAAGTAGTTTTCCTTCAAGACATGAAGCCTAAGAAGTCAAAATGAGGAGATCGTGGATAGTTACCTCGTAAGATTGTGGGTTAGAAGCTTTAAATGGATGGCGAAATCGTGTGCGGATGTTGTTTTAAGTTTAAATCTCATCCGTTGATTAGTTTTAGCATTACTTTGTAATTACTATAAATAAGTTAGAATGTTAAAGATTCTAGTGTGTTCATTTGTACTCAAACCGCTTGCTAAAACTCTCCAATTTCGCGCTAAAGGAAGAAAGAGTAACTCAAGCCTTTGATACGCGGAATCACCATGTTTTCAATTTCAATGCAATCAATTTACTTTTAACTTTATCTTTACTCGCTTTTCTCTTACTCTGCCTCATTTACCAAAACATTTCAACATAAACTGCTGGTCACGAGTCACCGTAGTCAAAATTGTGTGTGGAAAGCTATTAGCGGTTTCCTTAGGCTCGAAACCGCTTCGCCAAGGTCTTTTTCCGCCACAAAAGCAGATAATTTACCAAAACCTTAGCACGTGTCTTGAGATCAATCGGTCGATCTCATGAGTAACCCTTAGTTTAGGACTCAGAGGACCAATGGTTGTTTACCATTTTCCACAAAACACAACGCAAAATACTATGAATGAATTCAATTATAAAAATAGGGTTATTCCTCTATTTATAGATTAGGTTAGCTTGCTCCTAAGTTAAATCAAATATATTTGATTTGTTCCTAAGGCAAATCAATATATTCTATTTTAGATTTAAATCAAATCTATCTAAATCTAAAATCAAATATGTGTGTAATAAATGCTTCCAAACTCCTAAATTAAATCTAATCAAATATGTGTAACAAACTGCTTCCAAACTCCTAAATTAAATCTAATCAAATATGTGTGTAACAAACTGTGTCCCTAAAGAATGCTCCCTCCTCGTAATTTCCCTAACAAAGTGGTATCATGAGCCTATGGTTTCGAGATGGACCGGATAACCTGTGATCAAACACTTCCCAGTGATGGGTGAAGGTGTTCATTGAGGTGCCAACATGATACAAGTGTATGTGAAAGAGAAAGCTTTCACATGAGGGGGCACTGTGACTCACAGCTTGAGGGGAGTGTTGAGAATCAAGTGTGGGGAAAAGTTCACATTAGTTAGAAAAAGGAAGATTGAACACTATATAAGTGAGAGAGCCCTACACCTATCACCTTAAGATTTTAGGTGGATATGTGGTGCCTCTCACAAAGATGCTTTCCTAATAAATGCTCCTTTTCGAATTATCCCCTAACAATTTTCAACTAATATAAATATTTCTTTAAGTTTTTGTATTCAACTTATTTTATCCATATATTTATAAGTGCTTTAAAAAAAAATTAAAAATTTCATCCATATACTTATGGTTGCTCTGTATCTTTGTTTTCATCAAACCAGTTTAATAAAATATATTTTAAATATTATTTTAAATAATCTAAATGTTTAAACTTAACATATCAATGTTTTTCATTAAATTTGTTTAAAAAACATTTAAACTACTATTATACCTTTTGTCAAATTTCTCTCACTTTCAATTACTTTATTTTTTATAATTACAGTTATGTATCGATATAAAATATAAATTTTATACAACTAAATATCTAAATAAAATATTTATCTTATAATTTAGGAAAATAACTCAAGAGATTAGCCGTGTAAAAAGTTCTCTTTAATTTTAGTAGTTGCAACATGCATTTACATTAATTAAATATACAATATTACTAATAAAAATCGGGATTTTTGAATTCACTTCATGGAATGAAATTAAATCTTATACATTTTAAAAATGTCTTTCTAAAATCGAAGTATATTTTCGGTATGCGCCATTTTGAAATATTTGAGTTAAAATCGAAGCATACTTATAGTTCCATAGAGGATGTATATTTTGGTTCGGGCATTACTTAAGAAAAATTGAACAAAAGCTGTAATAGGGAAACTTATAAAAATTAATAATTTAACAAATTATACAATTTATAAATCGAACAAAATACCCAAAATTTTATCCAAAATACATTTCATAATAATGATAACGGTATCCAAAACACAAATTCGCTACAATACAAAATAAAAAAATTAAAATCAAAATACAAGTGGATGACCAACCTAAACTACTAGGTATGACGCATGATAAGCGGACCTGTCACCGTCGAGGCGTCCATCTGTTGTCTCATGTATAACAGGGAACCCTGAGCCTCCGTCATTATGGCTTCCAAAACTCCTCTAACATCGGATCCGTCAGAAAACAGCCCTATGTCAATGTCATCCCTAGCAAGCTTCATGATACGGCGACACCAGAGCATGTCATGAGCATGACCTCTCATTGCCTTCTCCTCCTCTAGGATGTCCTCGATGAACCGCTTGGGTGGGTTTCCTAGAGTATCGTCTACCTTGTATTAATGGGACACCCTAAAGAATAATATCATGTAACCGTACGCGTTACTCCAGTCATTTGGAGCCACATTACTCCTGTCCTCATCAAGTACAAGATTATTCTCAAAATCATCAAACAACTTCTCAATCTCCCTCCTCTTTACTTTCGTGAGGAGCACATACATGAGATGCCAAAGAATGGTCCGGATAAACCCAAACCGACACATCAACTCCGGCATATAAGGAGTAGTCTTTAGTCCCGCAGCCATCCAACCTATAAATAGCGAAACCTCATCAAAGGGTATCGTCTCATAGTGGTCGGCGTAGGCACTGAAATAAATGTCCTCATTCACTTGGTCCAGGTATATCCGAAACGCCAATGTCAACTAGTTCACTCTGAGCGGCTTGTAACACCCCGATTCTACCCCACGTATTTATTTAATTTAATATCAAAGTTTCCAAAAATTATTCATTAATAATCAACATAATCAGAACTTCACAATTAAACGTAAACATAATATAAACATGTCATTCTCTCTTCAATAGATACATAGCATTACTCAACAGTTATCAACATAAATAATTCATTAACCAACCAGCGGAATTCAAATAGTCTTACAATGCAAAACATAGCATCTCATGATTATTCAACAACATAAGTTTCAACATAAAAACAACAAAATAGAAACAAATGTGCATTTCCCGAGTGCTACGTGAGCAAATGACACTAAATTGGAACCACACCGGTAACGAATACTCCACCTGATCACCTACACGTTACCAATATAAAGGCAACGACGAAAACAAGTAGAGGGTGAGATATCAAACCATATAATTGATATTATGATAAACAATATATAGTTTAAAATCATATAATATCATTGTTTTGTAATCACACGACTAATCAACAATAACACACAACTATTCCATAACAACACACAATCATTCACAATAACGTAATCCAATCATCAAAACAACATCATCATAAAGTATTATGATATGCGACTCAACTAATGCACATGCATGTGGTATCAACGAAATAAAACTCCTAAAGTAATCCCTTGCCAGTAATTTCGAGGCATCAACGCGTAAGTTTCCTCAAACGTAAACAACATTGCCCCAATGGCTCACAAATGTATCAACAACAAGGCCAACATAATAATATTAGAAACAACAGCCACAACGGAATATTTAGAAATTAATTCCCATTACCCAACGGTCCAAAAGCATCAAAATCGAAAGTTACTACCGCTAAGATACGACTAAAACAATTTTTTTAAATTAGTTCTCTGCTTCGCTCAAGATGGATCGACGTAAAGCCTATGTATTGATGCATACACACCAGTCGACAAGCATCGTATGAGTCGACTCATACGTTATTTCACTTTCTTTTATCGATTTTCAATCGAGATGAGTCGATGCATACATCTATGTATCGATATAAAACCGACTTGTATCGATGCAAAACTCGATGAGTATACAAGCCTTCAAAATTGGCCTCATGAGTATACAAGACCTTATGTATCGATGCAAGCTATTTTACCACGGTTTTCAAACTCATAGCAGCTTGTATCGATTCATAATCCTATAGGTCGACTTCGTCGCGATTTTCACCAAAACCGATTTTCAACATTTTACGATTCAATTTGATACGATTTTCAACCAATACAACAAAACAACGTGATAACAGTAATTTTTACGTTCTTTCCAATCAATCAACAACAACACAATGTATAATGTTATAATTGCACAATCTTTTCAATCAACAACAATATATACCCGTAATAACAACGATCATATATTTCAATTTGGGATTTTCTACTAACCACATCGACATGACACAACCTAATCATACATCCCAAACTACCTATCGCCCATCATATCCCTAATTATAGAGCAAGAACCCCACCCTTACCTTGGATTGAAGGTTGCTCTAAGAATTCTTGATCGTTCCAACTTTTCATCCCTTTCGCAGTTCTTTGTGTCGCTCTATTCTTCCGCTCCCAAAACCACGCTTGTTTCACCGATATCAAAAGTCCCAAATTTCTTATTATTATTGTTATGATAATAATAATCTTTATAATTAATTTTGGGCTTAAATTATTACCCCCACTTCTACTATTTGTTATTCTTTCAATCCAAGCCCATTAACACTGACTTATAATTATAATATCGATCGCCTACGAAACCAACATAATTCTTCATATAACATCACCAATAATTGCAAACAATTATTTAAATATTTAATTAAAGAATTATAACTAAATATTCGGCGTTACACGCTCATATGCATGTGCACGCGAGGTATCCTCAAGATAACCTCATCAAGTGACCATCCAAATGCGGGGGAAGTGTTGTAGGATCCATCCTTGAAATAACAAAATTAAAACAGTTAGTTTTAAAATGACAAAATATCCTTTTTGTCCCGCAACTTTAGATCGGGGTTCATTTTGGTCCTTCAATTTTAAAAAAAGACCATTTTACTCCTCAACATTTTAAAACGTGTCACGTTAATCCTTTCCGTCCAAAATTTACCAACCACGTTAATTATTTGGTGACGTGTAACCTTAGCGACGGAAAAAGCGGACACTATATTTATTTTTTGGGTTTTAATTTATTCTTCATCTTCTCCCCCCAAATCTAAAAACCCATTTTTGATTCTTAAAATCAAAATCCATCTTGCCAATTAAAACGGATTCAGGGAACAAGATTTTGGAGATGTTAGACGTTGGAAAACTCTATTACCATTCAAAACATAAACTAAGTAAAGGTAATAGAATGTTGGTGTGTTTCTATATTCTCTTTATGATAAATTGGTACTAAGTAAAGGTAATAGAATGTCGGTGTATTTCTATATTCTCTTTATGATAAATTGTTACAAATAATTAATAAAATGAGATATTTTGGAAGAGTATCGTGGAAGATTATGCCTGTGTTTAATCAGCCAAATCTAGTGATGAATAAGTGTGTGGAGTGTTTGTTACTTGGAAAAATAGGATCCAACTGCAAAGGAGTTTGGGAAGACCAGAGCCTTAGCAATGGAAATCTATGCCACACTTTGAGTAAACTGTGTCTATCGGAGAAGAAGTTGTATCATGAAGTGAAGGTATAAATTTTACTCTTTCTTCTTCTTTTTTTCTGTTAAATTTTTTATGAATGTTTAAAAATTAAATTAGTACATTTTCAGTCAAAATTTTGAAACTACCTTTTAAGTGTCAAATAGATGTACACCTATAACGTGCCTTCTTCTTTTTTGTTTTTTCAGGCTGAGGAAAAAATATCCACACTTATTGCTAATTAAAACTGGGTTTTTAGTTTTGGGAAAGAAGATGAAAAATTAAATTAAAACTCAAAAATGTATAGAGTTAAATATGTTTTTAGTTCCTATAATATAAGTGACCGCAATTTTGGTCTCTTTAAAATTTTCTTTCGAATAATGGTTCTCGCAAAATTATTATGCACGTAGTTTTAGTCCTTACTGTTAAATCAATGTGTATTTTTGAATGATGATTTTACAGACGTGTGTAGAACGTTAGCAAAATTTCATCGAAAAAAAAAACTCAAAATTTGATTTCTAAATCGAGATTTTCATTGCTTTTATAAATATCTTTTCAAATTTAAAAAATTCATATTTAATTCTTCTTATTATAAACAATTCTGAAATTTAATAAATAAATATTGTATAGTATTCTGAACACATATGAAAAAAATTATTCAAAAACTTAACAGCTTATATTAAACCGCTTAAATTTTTAGAAAATAACAAGGACTAAAACTACAAAAAGTTTGTGAGGACCATTATTCAAGGAAAATTTTAGAGGGCCAAAATTACGTGGTAACATATTCATCGCTAAGGTTACACGTCACTAACTAATTATCGCTAGGGAAATTTGGATGAAATATGGCACGCAAAAAGTTGAGGGCTCAAAATGGTCTTTTAAAATTGAGGGACCAAATGAACCTACCCTAATGTTACGGGACTTAAAAGAGTATTTTGCCTTTAAAATCGAATAATAAAAAATGCCCCAAAAGAAATAATTTATATCGTCATGAGTGACATGATACCGGTGATCTGCCTCGTATTCCACTTAATCCCCTCATTCAACTTGGTATACAAGTAAATCAAGCAGCAACCCCGAGTTTCACCCATCGATCGCTTAAAATCACCAAAGTACCTAAGGTACATGATGTCGTATGTAGCACTAGTGTCCATAAATATATGTATGCCAACAAGGTACAAGAGGTATGCTCTGGCATACCCTCCGTGAAGGGTAACCGCTCAAGATCACCATCGCGCCAGCATGCACAAACTCATCCCAAAACCTTTGCCAACCACCTATATCTCACGTGGAAACCACATGTCTTATCAACCTTCTGGCGCTATCTAGGTAACTCTCACCTCTCAACCAACATATCAATGACCTCCTTTTTCCAACTTCTAGTGATCCAAAAGGCCCATCCGATCGAAGGTGAACTAGACACGATGTCATCGAGTGTGATCATCATCTCGCCATGAGGTAGATGAAATAAAGACACATGGTGGCACCTCTCTCTAAAAAGCATCATCCTCCAATTGACCATGCTATATCCACATAGGGTTAAATCTCTCAACCTTGTGAGGCGAATGTAACGCCTTTTAATTAATATTAAAATATATTAACATTTTCAAGTTACCGATCGATGCTTATTTTGCGACGAGAATAATTTTATTAATTAATATACCTATTAATTTATCTAGCAACGCTCCGCTCGTCCGTAAAATATTATTCGGATCCGATATTTTAATTCCGGAATTATTTTAATTAATTGAATTAATTATATTAATGATATAATTGGTTAGGAGTGAGGATTAATTGATGAGATTTGGGTTTTCACCTTTGACTTACTAAATAAGGAAAATACCATTACTAGAACCATTTCTCCTCATTTTCCTTCCATTCAAGTATACTAAAACCAAACATGGAGACTTGGCTTAAAGTTATAAAACCAATTTCTTTTCCTTTTCTTTCCATTGTAAACACAAAACCAAAATAGAAACCTAGAGAAAGAGAGGGTTTTGGAAAGAAGAAGAAGAGGAGAAGATGAGGAAGAGCTTGGAAGATGAGAGGAAGCTCGAGGTGGGTTTGGTAGCATCACCTGATCATCCAAGCTAGAGGTAAGGGTTTGATTTTCCACTTCCTATAATTAGGTTTGATACATATATTATGAATTTGATGAAAAATTGGTGTTGTGGTTGGTTAGTGTTTGATTGTTTGATTCCTATTCCATATAGTTGGGTATTGATGATTATATTTTGATTTGGGGTAAAATTTATATTGGGTTGAGGGTTTTGATTGATTGTTGAAATGGTTTGAGAATGGATGAGGAATAAAAATTGATAGATGGTTTGTAGATGTGTTGAGTGATTGTTGTTGGGTAGAGGATTTGAAATAGGAGTAGAAAGAGGATTGTTGTTAGTATGGTGGTATAGAAATGTAGAGGAAATAGAAATAGAAATGTTAATGAAATGGAAAGGAAGAATGAAATGGGAATGAAGATATAACATAAAATTAAGAAAATGAAACAATTCAGAATCAAACTAAAACGCAGGAGAAGAAAAATACATGTGGAGAAGAAAATTGCATGGAGGAAATTTAGTGGAGGAGGCGCCACCTCCATGGGTGGGCGGCCACCCTTCATTGAGGCCCCGCCTCCACATACATAAGGCAGCTGGGACGATCGTCCCTTTAGTAATAGGAAGGCATGATTTTCTTCTATTTTCCATTTTGGCCGTGTTACATTTCTTTTTTAGTTTTCCGGCCTCGCATAATTTTGCAAATAGGTTCTGTCTGCTTCAATTTTATTAAATCTTTATACTACTAGTTATTATTAATAAATATAACTAGGGCATAAGTTATCCGATTAAATTTGGGACCCGATTATGTTCGATTTTCCGATTTCTAGAATTGACGACGGAGCAAGTTGTTCAATTCAACGAAAATTGAAGTGCTAGCTAAGTTCGACGGTAGAACGTAGTGGTGAAGTTAGTTTTTCAAATTGTGAGTTTTACGGCGACCGAATAGGCAAATTTACGGTAAATTGAACCGGATTGTGTTTTAGTGGATTTAAGGCACGATGGACAATCCGATTTGACGTCGACGATTATGATTAATACCGGTTATTAAGAATGGTTTTCGCGACGATTTTAGGTGTTTGACTATTTTCCGCCAAATTTAGTGAATTAATTGATGATGATGCGTGTGAATAAACGTAAGATTTGGTGTATTTATTAACGAATACTTGTTGATATGCAATGATGATATATGTTTTGTACATGATGATGTGATGATTAAATTGATGTTGTTATTACATGCTTCCGATTTGTGAATGCATGATTTTGGTGAATTTATTAGTGATGTTTGCATAATGCAATTATGATGCGATGATATATTTATCATGTTTTGATAAATTATGGCGATGTGGGCTTTATGCCAATTTGGATGAGGGATGATGATGTTTTTGTGTTGTGTTGTTTTATTGTCGAGTCACATACATTTCATAAGTGAAGAGGGCTTTTATGCCAAGTGATGATGGCTTTTATGCCGAGCGAAGATCGGCTTTATGCCAAGTGTCCCTAATTACGGACAAAGCGATGGGTACCACATGCATAACATAGTCGTGTCTCATGGAGTCGGTTATGTTTATGTTTGTGTCGTTTGGCGTTGGGTTTTGTTGATTGATGGATGATATTGAATTGCGATGATATATAATGTGATGATGTTTGTGATGATGTTGTGAAGATGGGCTTTATGCCAAAAGCTAAGATGGGCTTTAGCCGCCTTGTGATGATTTGTTCTGTTGCTTATATTACTAGCATTAATTAATGTTGTTGGTTGATGTTGTTGTTTAAGACTACCGTGTTAATTAGTGATGTATTAGCTCGGATTTAATTGGTGACGGAGGGTTACGTGTGGTTGCGACGCTTTATGCCAATGAAGTTATGGTGATATAGTAGATTATACACATTAGGATGACGGTAAAGTAAGCTAGTTTCGATTATGTGTTGGAATTACACTTATTAATATATACTCTTTATAATTCGAAACTATATATATATATATATATATATATATATATTATCATGCCTTTAATTATATGTTTTGGAGTATCTCACCCTTTACTTGTTTCGCGCACCTATATATTGGTAACGTGCAGTTATGAAGATGGAATTTAGTCAGCCGTTAGTCGAGTCGGTGTCGCCTGATACGTAGCACCTTGGGGAAATATTTATGTCGCCTGTTGTTGTTGTTTTATTATTATTCCTTTGTGAATAAGAACCATAATTCATAAAAACATAGATTTTGATGAGGAAGTTTAATAAAGGAGATGTTTTGATTTCTATGAATCAATTTATGTTTTCCGCGATGCTATGTATCCGAAATTTATACTTTAAAGTAAACTTTTAAAGTGAGTTGTTTTTGTTGGTGTAACGCCTCAATATTTAATTTATAAAATTTTAAAATTACTCGATTTTTGCATATAAAACTTTGGGTAGAATTGGGTGTTGCAATAGTGGTATCAGAGCGTGTCGGTCTCTGTCGACCAAGTTATTAGTGTGTTCAATCCTGTATGCGACAAGTGTGTGAAACATCGCTTGTAGTTGTTTGTTTCAAATTGTTTGTCCGCAGATGAGTTTGAAACAAGTGGGGAGAAGTTTACTGGTGGCGCCAGGCTTAGGATGGCCTCAAGCAAAGGTTACACTTTTGTAACTTGAAGTGTAAGTTTGAAGACGTTGTTAGTTGGTAGAGATGGTTATGTCACCATCATGATTGTCGATCGCTATTGACAAATTGAGGGACCGATCATCCTTAATCTCTTGTGATAGTAGTCGGAATTGTGTTGGTCGATAGACTTGTCTTCCAAATTAATAGTGTGAAGCAATGTTGGCACAAGGTGGTGCATGGTTACTTGAGTTTTGGGGTAATTTGATTTTTGGTGAGAAACAAGACTTTGGCAAGCGATCTTCTTGTTGTGATTCTTCAAGCTTATGTGGAGATGTGAGTGAAGTACCACCGTGAAAGCGAGGTGAAGTTTTGATGGATTTTAGTTGAATTTAGTTGTGATTCGATGTATCCTTAAGGGACGCTTGCTTCTGGATTAGAGTTGGAGAATCACCTTGAGGATTGGTTTGAGCAGAGTTTCTTATTCGAGCGGGTCATGGAGTGCTACCGCTGTGTTGTTCGAGAAGAGCCAAAGTTACCCGAGTGGTGTGTCGCTTGTAGGCGAGTAACAAAGTGGATATTGAGGACGAGT
Source organism: Vicia sativa (assembly GCA_021764765.1). Lineage (NCBI taxonomy): Eukaryota > Viridiplantae > Streptophyta > Magnoliopsida > Fabales > Fabaceae > Vicia > Vicia sativa. The sequence goes on along the minus strand of CM038794.1, from coordinate 96,406,893 downwards.
GTCTACTTCCGAGGATTGATATTTGGATGAATCACCGGGAATTTTTATGCTAGAGAGATCGGTGAAGTCCGTTGTCTACGAGTTAGTGTGAGAGTCAAGATGTTTAGACAATGCTTTTGGGATAGTGTTGGTGGCTAGTGTTTGGTTGACGCCATTAGTGACTAATGCGCAAGTGTGATTTGATGTTCGGACAAGATTTCATGAGTAGTCAGTAAGAGTTATTGTGTTCATGGATATTAATTGGTTCACATCAAGTTAAGGAATTGTGCAAGCATCCGAGCTTATGCTATCGTGAGTGAAGTTAGATCAAGCGGCGAGTATTCTAAAGATAGAGTTTTGAACTGTGGACGTAAGTGCCTTAAGTAAGTAACTTGGATGATGATATTTGGACGGTTCGCAAGATTTATTTGTATCTTGTAGGAGACTTCAAGGAGTTATTTCTGAGCTTAAGTTCCTTTGTTTTGGATGGTTAACTTTGTGAGTTTGACGGAAGATCTTTTATAAGTTGGTTTTGATCGTGAGTACTTTGACTTGAGATGGTTGAGTCGCTATTGGACTTCGCAGGAAGCGAATTTGTTCAAGCTAGTGGAAAGTTTAGCGAATGCTTTGGTTTTGTTTTGTACTAAAGAACCTTGTGGGCGACGTGATATTTTATTTTGGGCTTAAGATGTATTTCGATGTGAGGGTGAAGTTTAGTAAGTTGGTATCATCGGGTAACCAAAGTATGTCTCGATTTGGGATTTATTATTTCAAGAATGTTGCATGTTTGTGTTGGAACAATTGTTGAGATTAAGTCCAGAGGGTTATTAAGGATTTGTTCACTACTAACTTATGGATTTCGCTTGATACTAATGGTCGCGTGGATTATTAGATTACGCAAGATAAGTCTTGACGGTGAGGAATTTTGTGACGGTTTGGTAGCCACAAGTACCTTAAGATGATTGATGTTTTATAAAGGAGGATGTTCTATCAGGATCAAGTCGGTCACGACGGTATTCGTGTTGAATTCTATAAAGTTTATGTTATGGTTCTAAGTCCAACCCGTTATAATTGTGTAATAAGAGAGACGTTGATGAGTAGAGTTCTTGAGAGAGTGTTATGACCGTTACCACTGGGACGATGGAAAGTTATGAAAGGTGTTTCAATGAGAAGCCTCGTATTGATTGTTGCGACGGTGCGAGGATGGCGATTACTTAATGTAATTTTGGGAATTGAATTGTTAGGGACGACTTCAAGAAGTCAAGTATATCGCGAAGTTTCACAAGTGAAACATTTGGACAAGATAGAAGAGGTCAAACTATGTCGATATTTAGAGGACCAATGGACGTTGATCAATCGAATGAAAGAGTGATTCTTCGAGTTGATGAAGTTGATGTGAGGTGTCTTGATGGTGTACGCTTTGAACTATCCGTTTGAGTAATTGTGAAGTTAACTAACCGTTGTTTTACGGTTGGCATCTTATGTATAGAAGTGAAGCAAGATGGTTAGATATCGAGCATTGAATTGACTATGAAGCGAGGTTGTTGGATTTTGACTAGTGAATTATAGTCGTGAAGTCGTCTGTACGCCAGAAGCGCGTGTATCGCAGCTCATGGCGTTTGGGTAACTTGTTTTGTTCAATGTACGTTGGTAATCTATAAGGACGATGTAACCTTGTGATCGAATGAGAGATGATATAACGCAAGTGTGATTCTTGAGTTTGTGCTTATGCGTAAAGGCATCTTGAATGTTTGTGTAGCACGCGAGGTTTTACTCTATTTTGACCGTTTCAATTTTGGTTAGTATAGCCATTTTGTTGTTTTGCTTAGCGATGGTGACGGTGTTGTGTTGTAGGACTTTATGTTCCTATCTTGGTGACTCATTTCCGAGGTGTCGGTTCGAGTGTGTGACTAATTCTATGGTTGAGACGTTAGGATAGTATCGATCCGGTTGTTTGGTTCTAATTGAACCGTGTGTTATTTTGTTTAGTTGTTGGGTGTTTAGTTGGTTGTCGAGTGCATTGTATGGGCTTCGATCTCCGGCATGGTTGTTCTTGTCTAGACGTTGTGGTTAGGGAGATGCCTTGTGTTGGTGTATTTTGTATGTTGTTTAATTACGCGAGGAATCGAGTAGACGAATGTGTAGGCTTGTCCTGTTTTGTTCATTTTGGTTGAAATTTCGAGGACGAAAAGTTTATAAGTGGGGGAGAGTTGTAACGCCCATTTTTAATATTAAAATATATTAATATTTTCAAGTAACCGATCGATGCTTATTTTGCATTTAGAATAATTTTATTAATTAATATACCTATTAATTTATCTAGCGACGTTCTCGTCCGTAAAATATTATTCGATCCGATATTTTAATTTCGAAATTATTTTAATTAATTGAATTAATTATATTAATGATATAATTGGTTAGGAGTGTGAGGATTAATTGATGAGATTTGGGTTTTCACCTTTGACTTACTAAATAAGGAAAATACCATTACTAGAACCATTTCTCCTCATTTTCCTTCCATTCAAGTATACCAAAACCAAACATGGAGACTTGGCTTACTAGTAGGAAACAAGTTATAAAACTTTTTTCCTTTTCTTTCCATTGTAAACACAAAACCAAAATAGAAACCTAGAGAGAAAATATAGGGTGGAAAGAAGAAGAAGAGGAGAAGATGAGGAAGAGCTTGAACAAGGGAGCATGAGAGGAAGCTTGAGTTTGGCTTGGTAGCATCACCTTGATCATCTCCAAGCTAGAGGTAAGGTTTGATTTTCCACTTCCTATAATTAGGGTTTGATACATATATTATGAATTTGTGATGAAAAATTGGTGCTTGGTTGAAGGTGTTTGATTGTTTGATTCCTAATCCATATAGTTAGGTTTTGATGATTTTATTTTGGATTTGGGGTAAAATTTATAGTTGTTAGAAGGATTTGATTGATTGTTGAAATGGTTTGGAGAAGTGGGATGAGGAATAAAATTGATAGATGGTCAGAGTTGTGTTGAGTGATTGTTGTTGGGTTTAGAGGATTTGAAATTGGAGTAGAAATTGTGAGGATTGTTGTTAGTATGGTGGTATAGAATGTAGAGGAAATAAAGAAATGTTAATGAAAATGGAAAGGAAGTTAAGAATGAAAATGGAATGAAGATATAATAAGAATTAGAAAACAGAAAACAATTAAGAACTCAAACACTCAAAACGCAGGAGAAGAAAATTGCATGGAGGAAATTTAGGGGGAGGCGCCCACCTCCATGGGGCGGCCACCCCTTCATTGAGGCCCTCGCCTACACATAACATAAGCCGGGACGATCGTCCCTTTAGTAATAGGAAGGCACGATTTTCTTCTATTTTCCATTTTGCCGTGGTGTTACATTTGTTGTTTTTCCGGTTTTCCACCCCATAATTTTGCAAATAGGTTATGTCTGTTTAATTTTATTAAACTTATACTACTAGTTATTATTAATAAAATATAACTAGGGCATAAGTTATCCGATTAAATTTGGGACCGATTATGTTCCGATTTTCCGATTTTAGTTCGATTTACGGAGCAAGTTGTTCGAATTCAACGAAAACACGCTAGCTAAGTTCGACGTAGAACGTAGTGGTGAAGTTAGTTTTTCAAAATTGTGAGTTTTTACGACCCAAATAGGCAAATTTACGGTAAATTGAACCGATTGTTTTAGTGGATTTAAGGCACGTATGGACAATCCGATTTCGACGCCGATTTATTATGATTAATACCGTTATTAAGAATGGTTTTGACTATTTTAGGTGTTTGACTATTTTCCGTTGGAATTTAGTGAATTAATTGATGATGATGCGGTGTGAATAAACGTAAGATTTGGCGACGGTGTATTTATTAACGAATACTTGTTGATATGCAATGCGATGATATATGTTTTGTACATGATAATGTGATGATTAAATTGATGTTGTTATTATATGCTTCCGATTTGTGAATGCATGATTTTGGTGAAGTTATTAGTGATGTTTGCATAATGCAATTATGATGCGGATGATATATTTATCTTGTTTTGGATAAATTATGGCGATGGGCTTTATGCCAATTTGGATGAGCGATGATGATTTTTTTTGTGTTGTGTTGTTTTATTGTCGAGTCACATACATTTCATAAGCGAATAGGGCTTTTATGCCGCGATGATGGTTTTTGCGCCGAGCTAAGATCGCTTTATGCCAAGTGTCCCTAATTACGACAAAGCGATGGGTACCACATGCATAACATAGTCGTGTCTCATGGAGCCTATGTTTATGTTTGAGTCGTTTATGCTGGGTTTTGTTGATTGATGGATGATATTGAATTGCTATGATATATAATGTGATGATGTTTGTGATGATGTGTGAAGATGGGCTTTATGCCAAAAGCGAAGATGGGCTTTAGCCGCTTTGGATGATTTGTTCTGCTTATATTACTAGCATTAATTAACAATGTTGTTGTTGATGTTGTTTAAGACTACCGTGTTAAATAGTGATGGCTCGTGACGAATTGTGGTGACGGAGGGTTACGTGGTTGCAACGCTTTATGCCGATGAAGTTATGGTGATATAGTGTAGATTATACACATTAGGATGACGAGTAAAAGCGTAGTTTTATTATGTGTTGAAATTACACTTATTAATATATACTCTTTATAATTCAAACTATATATATATATATATATATATATATATATATATTATCATGCCTTTAATTATATGTTTTAGTATCTCACCTTTACTTGTTTCATTGCTACTCATATATTGGTAACGGGTGTTATGAAGATGGAGTCTCTAGCCGTTAGTCGAGCCTGTCGCCCGACACGTAGCACTCTGGGGAAATATTTATGTCGCCTTGTTGTTGTTGTTTTATTATTATTCCTTTGTGAATAAGAACCATAATTCATAAAAACATGATTTTGATGAGGAAGTTTAATAAAGGAGATGTTTTGATTTCTATGAATCAAATTTATGTTTTCACATGCTATGTATCCAAAATTTATACTTTAAAGTAAACTGCTTTAAAGTGAGTTGTTTTTGTTGGTGTAACGCCTCAATATTTAATTTATAAAATTTTAAATTACTCGATTTTTTGCATATAAAACTTTGGGTAGAATTGGGTGTTACATAGAAGATCATC
>CM038794.1:96326063-96401683 GCA_021764765.1 Vicia sativa | reverse complement strand
CTCAATGTTACACTCCTCATATCTTGAATGTTCTCCGTGTCAAGTTTGAGCTTCATAGTCAAATTTCCTCGGGACAATTGCTCGGATAGTTGAGAAAATCAGTTGTATTGGACAAAAAGTCAGCTATGGTCAACATGCTGTCAAACTTCATGATTTTTTGGTCCAACATCCTCATTTTGAAGTTACATTCATCATTTGATCAAGGGTTGATCATGATTCATTAAGAAAACTCGAGATTTGTCAAAGTCAAACTTTCTAAATTAGGGTTTCATTATGAAAAGTCACCAAACTTTGACTTATCATAACTTCTTCATACTTTCTCGAAATTTTTCCACCACTCTCTTGTTTTGAAGGAAATTCATTCCCTACAACTTCATGTCTCACAAGAATGTTCAAAAATGCTTCATTTGAGGGTATGGATCAAAACATTCTGAGGTCCTTTTCAAAGTCAACAAAGTCAACATTTTGTTTTGAAGATATATTGAGCATGGAAACTCAATTGAGATGAGACCAAAAGGTTGGTTAAAGGACTCTTAGAGATTTCCAAAAAGTCAAGAACACTCAAAAATATGGAAAATTGAGCAAGATACACCATTCCTGAGTTGGGCGATTTTGAAGGGGTACTGAGAAATACAAAAGTCAAAATTTTTGCAAATGGAGCTTACTTTTCTTCATCAAACTTGTTCCTTATGCAATTAGGAATATCCAAAGCACAATGCCACGAATTTTATTTTATTTCTATTTAATTTGATTTATTCATTTAAATTCAAAAATAAAGTATAAAATCAAATTAAATGCAAATTGATTTTCTTTCTTCCTTGAAGCCAAGCAACTCAATAAAGCCGACAAATTTAGAAATTTGGTTGGATATGGCAAGATTTGATTGTAAATTGATCAAAAGATGGAAATTTGATTTGGTACAAAATCAAATATATTTTACATTGATTAGTGATTGATTCTTTCTCAAATCGACTCTCGATCCATCTATATATATATGCACATGCCACGAATTAGGGTGAAAAGCGTTTTGGAGAAACTATTGAAGCTCGAAAAATCTGTGGCTTGCAAGCAACTAGCGACCTTGGTTTGGTCGTTTCAATTGATTTCAAGCACTCAAACCGTTCCTTGATACCTCACAGATCGATCGGACCCTCGCGTTGCTCAAAACCATCAAGAATCAAAATTTGAATTCGGTTTGTTCAAATATATTTCAAAATCGATTTCCTGTATTGCATTATTATAACATGATTTGTTGTTGTTTTTGTGATTAGTGAGAAGTTTGCAGCGATGCGGGGCGGTTAATTATTTCGATGGTGGGAAACACGATATGCCATGATTAGGGTTCTTGACACGAATTGGGGTTTCAACAAAGCGGAAGAATTGGACCTCGAGACCACTACCATTGCATTGAATAGCGTTTCCAATCGATCTATGGTTTGAAATTCATTTATATTATCGTATGTGATTTTGATTTAGCGAGGGTTGTAGCATCGAGCAAGCCGGGCTGAATTTTCAAAATTCAAATTGAGGAAGAGAGCGAGCTTGGCGAGCCAGGGGAATGGCGTGCTTGTAATCTACTCGCTCCGATTTCCAAGCAGTTGGACATCTTTGGCTTTCGATTGGTTAAAGCTGGCTATGCAAAGATACTCCTGGTCCCATTGAACCTCATCAGACAGTTGCTTCCTTTTTACAAACTTTGCATTTTCTCATATTTTCTTTATTTTCATATTATTTAATATTTTGCATTCATTTTAATTTATTTCTACAATTTTTAACATGCATTTAAAATACCAAAAAATATTTTTCTTTTGCATTATTTTAGAAAATGTTTATTTAATTTATAAAATTAAAAAATATTATTTTGCATGCATATTTAATTTTATTTCTAATTTTCCATTTAAATCACTTTTAATTAGTTTTTAGTTATTAAATTGCATCCAAAAATCCCAAAAGATTATTTAACATATTAATATTATTTCCACATGAAATATTTTTCTCATTCAAAATTTGCATTTTTACTAACATTTTCCTCTTATTCGATTTCCTCGTATTTTAGATTTTCTCATCTTTTCAGGTTATCTCGTTTCAACGATTCTTTTACTATTTTTCTTTTCCAATAATATGGCCTTATGGGATGTAATAGTTTAATTAGGGCTTTTATTTTCCGCGGTTAAATTATGTATCGCCCCAAGCCATGTAATAGCGTAGGATTTATCTTCCGCATCTTTACATTCCTACATTAATTTCCCTTATGAGTGTTAGTAATTAGGCGTGTATGGCAAGACTAAAATTGAACATAGCCCACTAATTTTCAAGATAATATATAATTCAACACTTTTTTCACACATGCACCCTTAGGGTAATTCTCTCGTTGCCTTCTACGAATACAAATGGTCATGTCCCTCGAGCGTGAGGTATTCTAGCAGATTGCGTTAAAACAAATCATCGAGTCCCTTGATACAAAGATCATAAGACCCACGATGTCGCCTCCGAATACATGATCTTGACCCTCGATTGTCGCCTACGAAAATGATGATAGTCCGCCGAATGTGCTAGGATACTTCCTCAAGTTGCTTTCTATGACCATCGATGTCCCTTCGAATGTCACTTACATCCAACAAATAGAGTTACCTACCAACAAATGGTATGGATAGCGCTATTCTAAAGGAACGTAAAATAACACGAAAACGACCAATTTTGAGTAGGTAATAAGACTTTTAGTTGCTTGCTCTATCAAAATACTTTTTTCACACCTCACACTTTTGTCAAAGTTCAAACTCTTTTCAAAAAACGAAACATTTCCAAACACTTTGTATACATTCCTACATGAATCATTACAAAGTCAAAGCGAAATGCCTTTTCAAAACGTTTTTTGTCAAACACATAGAAATCACAATTTTAAAGTGATCTAAGAGCAACTAAGAGCCCGTAGATAACTACGGATGGAAAGGGGTGCTAATACCTTCCCTTTATAACATACTCACTCGAGAATCTAACGAAGGTCTTTTTCTGTACTTTTTACCTTCCCTTAATTGGATAAAAGAAAAGTCGGTGGCGACTCTTGCTATCCGTACATTTGCGATACAAAAATCCATAAAGTCAGTTCACCGTATTACACACGTCCCTGCTGATCACAGTCTTCTTGTTCATTGGGTCGAACAACTTGTAACCTCCTATCGAATGATATTCTACTAGAATCATTTGACTCGATTTGTCATCAAGGTTTCTTCTCAACTGATCCGGCACATGTCTATGTACAATAGATCCAAATACCTTCAGATGACTCCAGCTTGGCTTTACACCAGACCAACATTCTTCCGGAGTAATTCCTTTAAGCTTCTTTGTCGGGCATGTGTCCAAAATATGTTGCAGTCGAAACAACTTCACCCCAAAACTCTTTAGGTAAATTCTTTCCTTTCAACATACTTCGAACCATATTCATGATGGTTCGATTCTTCCTACTACATTAGTGTGGGGCACACTTCATACATAATCCTTCTTTTACATAACCGTGAAAATCTTTTGACACTACTCTCAACATGCTCCAGTTCTCAAAATTTTGAGCTTTCGACCGCTTTGTCTTTCGACCATAGATTTAAACTTGGCAAATACCTCGATCACTTCACTTTTCTTCTTGATCAGGTAAGTCCACAGTTTTCGACTGAAATCATATATGAACATAACAAAGTATTTATTACCTCCAAGTGAATCCACTGTATTGGTCCACATACAAGTATATAATTTAGGAACAACCTTCAACTTGCTTACTTCATCCTTGTTGAAGCTATTCTTTTGTTGTTTCGCACACACATTCTTACACACTTCATTTGGAATGTCAATTTTTGGTAATCTTGAAATCATATTCTGCCTCTTTAAATCTCTGGTGTCTTTGAAGTTGAGATGGCCTAGTCAATAATTCCATATCCATTCATCTCTCCTTTGCGCAATAAAAGGCACTCGTGCTCCATCACATTGAGTTCAATCTTGAAGGTTCACTGGGGACATAGGGCCTTCAAGATTAACCTTCATTCGTGAAAAAACTCTCATCATCTTGTCTTGACGGTCACCTTGTAGTTCTTTTCAACCAAAATCCCTATGCTAAACAAGTTGCTCTTGAGCACGGAATGTATAACACATTCAAAGTTCGCTCTTTTGCCATATTTCCTCGATCATAACATCTCCAATACCTTTAGCTAGTAGAGTATTGTCATTTGAAAATTTCACCATGTTCTTCATTGAGGGCTTTAGATTAACAAACCAAACTTGCCTTCCGACATATGTGATGAGCATCGTAAATCCAAGTACCATTGATCCTTGAATTTTTCTTCATCTCTTATTGTGACCATCAACGTCATCTCTTCTTCACACTTAGAGAACTTTGCATCACTTTCTTTTTCCTTTCACTTCTACGGATAATCACTTGAATAGTGACCATACTTTTGAAAATTGTAACATTGAATGTGACTTTTATCGGGTTTAGACCACCACGTCTTCCTATATTTACCACCCTCTTTGGTTTGCTGGTATGGTCTTCTTTATTGAAATGTTTCCTTCGTTCTTTTATTGAATTTGCTGCAATGCTACATCACTCTTTGTCTTTCCTGCAGCTCTTTCATTCATCATTTGTTCATGAGATTCAAGCATCCCTTGAAGCTCTTCCTTTGTCAATTTCGACAAATATTTTCGTTCTTCGATAGCCACCACCACATGGTCAAACTTGGGAGAAAAATATCTCAAAATCTTTGAAACAAAAGCTCTTGTTGTTAATGTTTCTCCACATATCTTGATTTGATTCACTAGTTTTGTAACCCTAATGAATAAATCAAATATGCTTTCATTGTCCTCCATCTGAAACAATTCATATGTTCTCTTGTGAGTTTGTAACCTCATCTCTTTCACCTTTTCTTCGCCTCCAAAATATTTCTCAAGAATATCCCAAGCTTCTTTTGCAGATTCTATATCACTAACTTTTTCGAAGTTGTCTGGGCTGAGACATTGATGAATTATAAAGAGAGCTTTATAACTCTTCTTCTCTGATTTTGTGTGTTCATGCTTTTCTTCTTTTGAAGCATCTTCTTCGAGATCTTTTACTCCATCCTATACAAGATCCCACATACCTTGACAACGGAATAAAACCTTCATCTTCTAGCACCAATTCTCATAGTTATCTACTTTCAGAATTGCAAGACTTGCAAGATAATTCACATTCCCAAAGCCCTCTACCATCGTGAATTCTTCTTCTACGATCGTTCTTGATTGTTTTGGATTATTCTTCCCTTGGATCGATCAACCGGAGCTCTTGATACCAGATATTGGAAATCCACCAAAACCTATGATGAATCTATACCAATCTTGATCAACAAGACTGATATCACCATACAATGATAATGACCAATTAAAGAAAGAAGAACAACAAAGAATTATTTTACATGAGAGTTTCTCTGCCCGTAGTGGAAAACTTTCTTATTCACTTTGAAACTTGTTAGTGGAAATTTGTAAAGCATGTTTAAGAGCATGGTTCAAAACAAAGCGTCCTACTGGGTTTAAGACTAGTCTTAAATAAAGTGAGTTTGAAGATACTTTACAAAGCCAAGTTAGTACTAGAAAGATACATGTCGGTTGAGAAGCTAATTAGGAGACCAAACCAAATTGACCAAACAGCCAGAGAGAAACAGTGTCAATAGTAAGACTAAGTTGACAAATTGCATGGTGGTCGATTCGACATGAGTTTGGGTCCAATGAAGGCATCAGTCGAAGTGTTCCAGCTGTCGAAGGTGCAGGCCAGGGGACTTAGGAAATTTTATTATTCCTCAAGAAGATGGATCGAAACCAAAAGCAGTTTCCTTCTGAAGACATGAAGCGGGAAGAAGTCAAAATAAGGAGATCATGGGTAGTTTCCTCAGAAGATCGTGGGTTAAAAGCTTTAAACGGATGGAAAAATCGTGTGCGGAAGTTGTTTTTAAGTTTAAATCTCGTCCGTTGATTAGTTTTAGCAGTTACTTTGTAATTACTATAAATAAGTTAGAATGTTAAATATTCTAGTGTGTTCATTTGTACTCTCAAACTGCTTGCCAAAATTCTGCCTAATTCCGCGCTAAAGGAAGAAAGAGTAACTCAAGCCTTTGATGTACGTGAATCACCATATTTTCTATTTCAATGCAATCAATTTACTTTTAAATTTATCTTTACTGTTTTTCGCTAACTTCTGTCTCATTTATCAAAAACATTTCAACGTAAACTATTGGTCACAAGTCACAAATAGTCAGAATTTTGTGTGTGTCGAAAGCCATTGTGTTGTTTCTCTTAGGCTCTGGAAACCGTTTCTTGGCCAAGGTCTTTTTTCGCTTACAGAAGCAGTACAATTTACCAAAACCTTAGCACGTGTCTTGAGATCAACTGGTCGATCTCGCGAGTAACCCTTAGTTTTAGGACTCAGGGAGGACCCGGTGTTGTTTACCATTTTCTCTGATAAACAAATTGGCTACTGATGGGACCACTGTGCTAAGTGTGAGAGTTTTATTAGAGTTTGTCTTAGAAGTGCATGAAACTTATAAGTGGAAATTCAGCGATGAAACCACCCCCTAGGAAACTTGTACCTAAAATGACAAACAATACCTCGATTAATCGACACGAATGTTCCATCACGAGCGTTGGGTATCGCGACATAGTTGTTTCACAGTTGCATCATTTCCACCTTTAAGTAGCACAAGCCTCCCGGGCTAGCGCTTTAGTATCAATTCCCATTCCCCAGACCACCGGAGGTGAGTCCAGGGCACTGTGGTGGCCACGGTGCCATTTCGAACAGGATACCTCAATTTGTTTCTACGAATCCCCTCATGGGCAACGTATTCCTTAATGGCGGGATATCATTCGACCCCAGTGTAGAAATAGTGTCGATAATGTGCAGAATACAAATGCCCTTTACAAGGAATAGAAATAAGGAAATAGGAAATAGGGCAAATAGGAAATGCATGCAACATCTAAATACTACCTACGTGGCGTTTGAGGTAACAAATGGATGATAGCACCATGAGTTAGTCAATATGTTAACTAACCAAATGGGAAATGTTTAACCTCGTGGTGCAAGAATCGGTCAAGACTAATAGGCGCTACTAAAAAACCAGTGGTTATTGAACAATTAACACGTCTATGTAACCTTAGGCCCCCAATTGCCCGACATGGGCATCGATTCGACAACCAATACATGTCCAAGGAGACATGGGAAGCAAAGAAGCGTACCAAGGTCAAGGCATGCGCCTCAAAGGAATATCGTTGTCAACCACCTAGGGTTTAGTGCAAAGACATCGAGGTGGCCAAGTCCTTGATCAAGTTCGACGAAGATTTGGTTGTTGAGAATAACTTAACCAACATTGTCGAGAGAATATGGCCGAAATAGTATGAATACAATGCCAAAGATACTCTTCTCCATTATCAGTACATATTCTGGACCAAAACCACGGAGGATGGAAAATTCCTAAATACACAAGCTTGGAGGAGAAAGCGGTGAGTTGATGAACACATTGCGGATACTGGCGAGTCCGGAGTCATGGCAAATAATGAAGGCAAGGGTGAAATATTTCCTTCTCTCTTAAAAGCGACCTTTACGTGGTTTACTACCTTGCCCACAGTTCAATGACTCATGGTCGAAGTTGGAGAAACTCTTCCACGAGCAGTTTCACGAGGGCACTCGAAAATTAGTTTGGTCGAATGTCAAGCATTAAGAGAAAATTTGCGGAAACAATAGATGATTACCTAAATAGGTTTAGATCGTTACAAGCTAGGTGATTTACCCAAGTGCCTGAACATGAACTTGTTCAAATGGCTGCTGGAGGTTTGGACTACTCCATTAGGAAGGAAATAGATCAACCATGAGAAGCATGTCACTGATTAGGCGGGGTTCGACACCTTGGCGCGGACTAAAGGTTAGGCATACTAAGGCTAAGTCGAAGAAAGAAGGTAGCTTATGTCGATTTGGTGATCTGGATCCATATATAGGTCGATTACATGTCGCAGGCGGGCATACTTGGATGTGGTGAATTAAAATCAAGGCCATCATATGAATGTAAATGCGGTTTCCTTCCAAAGGAAAAACCTCTTGTCGAGAACTAGTTCAAGAACTCCTACAAAATACTTTTGATGTTAGTAAATGTGAGGAGATTTTGATTTATTAGTCAAAGATGGTCAAATTTTAGTACCCCAATGCTAATTTGCCACCATTAGAACAAAGGCAAAAGAGAGGTTTTTGTAAATATCATAATTATCTTGGTCACACTACCTCTCAATGTTTTCTTTTCAGGGATCTCGTTCAGAAGTCACTCTAGGAGGGTCGTTTGAAATTCGCTGCAAGAAAACAGAAGATTGACACTGATCCCCTGAGGCAAGAAGAAGCATTGTTTGCTAAACTTGTCGACATCACTCAAGTGCCTAACAACACCATGTTGGAAGAAAGCATTAATGAGAGTCCACACGTCAATTTAGCTGACGTCTACCCCAGAGATGATGAAGACTTGCTGAGTTTTCTGTATCGCTGCAAAAACAAGGGTGCTCAAGTCGGTTTGTGCCCCAGATGCGACGTCTGGCGATAGGTTTCTTTGAAAACTTCTAAATTGAAGTCTGGAAGGGAAGAGCCCAATGGAGCAGAAGGGGAAATCATCCCATTTAGGCCAAAACTTTTGTTCCGTTGTATTGCAGAAAGGGACATGGATCGAGCCTCAAATGGTTGGGCCATCAAATGCTGGTGTTATAAGAGAGGCAAAGCACCATGAGTTCTGGGCTCAAGTGCGTTCAGAAAAGAGCCTGTGTGCAGAATTGCATGGGAAAAATCAATGAGTCGAACTCGGTGAGACTTTTCGGAGGAAGCGGTGAAAAGACAAGTCGTTGTTCTTCAAACAAAATCTTTGTCAACAAAGGCAAGAATCCTCGATATTACAAGCCAAAGTTCGCTATCTTAATCGGATCAAAGAGTGTGTTAATAAGCGATCGATCATGGCTCACGATGAGGCAATTGATGATTTCGCCTCGATTACGAGCAGCTTAGACATCTTAGTCAACATGGTCTCTATATTCCCGAAGACTATAACATACCGACAAGTAGAGAACACTAGTGACACGGATGCTCTTGAAATGGCTTTACATAAGCCAACTTGCTACTGTGATGAACAATGGCTCTATTGAGGCAGGGATGCCTTATTGAGAGGCGGATATGGCTGTGGGAAGCCACTTGAAGCCATTCGATCGAGCAAGGTTGAAGAGCTGACCATTAAAAGGTGTTAGTGGAATGTGGCGCTACATTGAACATAATTCCACATCATATTCTAAAGAGGATCGGTAAATTCGACACCGATATAAGGTCTTATAAAGTGGTCTTGTCAGACTACGAAGGAAGGACAAAAACTACCATGGGTGTAATCTAGGTAGATATTACCGTCGGCTCAGTCACTAGGCCGAAAATATTTATGGTCATCCAAGGACGACCAGTTATAATAATCTGTAGTGGGCGGAGAATGGTACATGCACTCGGTGTTGTGCCCTTACATTCATCAACGCTTGATCATATGGCGAGAAGATGGTATCGTAGAGAACATCGAAGCTGATCAAGGATGCTTTATGACAGATGTTATTGCTATTGGCCAGAACCAATTCGACAGGAAATTGGCCAATATCGCTCCCTGCCATCCAGCGGAAGAAGTGTATGCCAACTTAAATGAGGCATTCGCTCCATTGGTGCATGAAACCCGCAGTTAGTGTGGGATGTTGAACATTTAGAGGATCCCTATGTAGAGGAACCCATGCCGACAGGCTGGGGAAATCATCACGACAATGATGTCTAGGCGAGAGGCTCTGAGAAGGATTTCGGCGTACATTGTCGAAAACAAAATAAACTCATTATAGAGTGAAGAAGAAAAATAGCCGCGGCTAAACTTGTCTCATAGGAAGTAATTACGGTAGGGCGAACCGAGATAAAACCAAGGTGGTCAGACGAAGTGTCGGTGAGCAGCGTCTAGATTGCATATGCGGCGAACCACTGAAGCTTCGAAAAGGATCTATGGCACACAAAAAAATCGACCACAGATCCTTTGGAAGAAATCGACTTGGCACGAGAGGGTGATAAAGACCAACCTATATTAGCGAATATGGACCAAAAGCTCGAATTGAGCTAATATCTTTACTAATAAATTTAAAGATTGCTTTTCTTGGGACTATAATGAAATGCGGGTTTGAAGCGGTGGTCGAATTGAAATTACCAATAAAAGGCGGAAAGAAGCGATAAAACAAATGCCTTGACGATTTGCGCTTCAGATTGTGTCGAAGATCAAAGAGGAAGTGGAAAGACTCCTCCAGCAGAGTTCATCGGCGCAAGGTATGTCGAGTGGTTGGCCAATATTGTGCCAGTTATTAAGAAAAATGGAAAGCTAAGAGTGTGCATTGATTTTAGAGATTTAAATGCTGCCACTCCTAAAGATGAATATGCCATGCTAGTGGCTGAAATGCTATTCGATTCGGCTGCTGGTTTTGAATATTTAAGTATGCTTGATGGTTATGCTAGTTATAACCAAATCTTTATTGCAGATGATGATGTGGCGAAGGCACCTATGATGGGTAGTCATGCCATTGGCAAGAGAAATGTCGAACAGCGTGCAGGAGGGTAATGAATACTATGTTCCATGATTTCATTGAAAATTTCATACAGGTTTACATCGACGATATTTTAATCAAGTCGAATAGTAAATCGACACACTTAGAGCACCTTCGGAAATATTTCGAAAGAATGCGAAAATATGGGTTGAAAATGAATCCATTAAAATGTGCTTTTTGTGTGCAGGGAGATTTCTTTGGTTTTGTTGTGCATAAGAAAGGCATTGAAGTCAATCAAAGAAAGACCAAAGCCATCATGGTGTATCTGATGAAGCTGACTTTGAGATTTTTGTATCATGAATGTGGATAGCAAGAGTCGCCACCGACTTTTCTTTTATGCAATTAAGGGAAGGTGAAAAGAGCAGGAAAAGACCTTCGTTATATTACGAGTAAGGAGAAGGTTATGAAAAGGGAAGGTATTAGCACCTTTCCATGTGGTTATCTCACAGGCTCTTAGTTGCTCTTAGATCATCTTTAAAATTGTTTTCTGTTTGTTTGACAAAAAAATTTTGGAAAAGGCATTTCGCTTTGACTTTGTAATGATTCATGTAGGAATGTATACAAAGTGTTGGAAATGTTTCATTTTTAAAAGAGTTTGAACTTTGACAAAAGTGTGTGGTGTGAAAAGTATTTTGATAAAGCAAGCAACTAAAGTCTTATTACCTACTCAAAATGGTCGTTTTAGGTGTTATTTCGTTCCTTTAGAATAGTGCCATACCATTAGTTGGTAGGTAACCTTATTCGTTGGATGTAGAAGGGACATTCGAAGGACACCGTATGGTCATAGAAGGCAACTTGTTAGGAGTATCCTAGCACATTCGAAGGGACGATCATTACTTTTCGTAGGCAACAATCGAGGGACGAGATCATGTATTCGTAGGCGACATCGTGGGTCTATGATCTTTGTATCGAAGGGACTATGATGATATACTTGTAGGCAAAGGTGCCAGGATACCTCTACGTTCGAGGGACTTGACCATTTGTATTCGTAAAGGCAACGAGAGAGAATTACCTTAAGGGGTGCATGTGTGAAAAGAGTGTGTTGATTCAGATATATGTTATCTTGAAATTATGAGTGATCTATGTTCAATTTTATCTTGCCATACACGCCTAATTACTAGCAGTTTATAGGGTGCGGAAAGTAAATTACGGAAAGTAAAGTACGGAAAAATAAAGTCTGTATTACATGGCTTTTAGGGCGATTACGTAATAGAAGTGCGTAAGTAAAGTCTTAATTAAAACTATTACATCCCATAGGCGGTTACATAATATGAAAATAAAAGCAAGAAAAATAAATACGAAGCGTTACAACACGTGAGCGGATACAAAATTGGAAAATACGAGAAAATTGCATAAGAGGAAAATGTTAGTGAAAACATGATTTTGAATGAGGAAAAAGTTTTAGGTTAGTGATGACAATAAGATGATAAGATAATTTTTGGTAATTTTACGAATCGATTTGATAATTAAAAACAATTAAAAGTCAATTTAATGATTAATTAGCAATTAATTAAAATATGCATGCAAAATATTAATTTTAATGTCAAAAATTAAATAAACATTTTTAAATTAAAATGCAAAAAGAAAATATTTTTGGAGTTTTTTAAATGTATGAGAAAATTATTTGAAGATTAATTAAATTAACATGAAAATATTAAAGAAAATAAGAAAATAGAAAAATAGTGTTAGTTTCAAAGGAGCAAAATAAGTTGCCTTGCGAGATTAGAACTCGTGCCCCTTGGGAAAACACGCATACCTTCACCACTAGGCCAGGTGCGTTTGGTGTCATAATATTGAAACAAAAGCGTTTTAAAGCAATTTGCTTCTTGGGAATCGAAACAGCGAAGATCTTCGTCTTCTTAGTTTGAAATTTCAAGTTAGCGTCGGCTTGGTCGACACTATAGCCACCAAAATTCAAAAATCCACCAAGTAATATAAATGCAATATGAAACCATGGTTCGATTCATTTTGTCCATCATCTTTGGTAACCTTGGTTTGGTCCAATTTCGTATTTCATGAGATCCCATTCGAGCGGTGGAACCCTAGCTATGGTGGATTTCGATTCAGGCCACTAAAATGCAATTAAACTATGCAGAAAGTTTCCAAACTTCATTCTAAACACAAAACAAACATCAAAACACGTTAAATATGCATGATAATCAAAAATGGATTTTGGAAAAAGATGAACAAACTAAATTCTGGATTTCGTGATTCTGGATGGTTTTGTGAGTTGTAAGGGTCTGGATCGATTCAGGAGGCTTCAAGGAATGCAATGGAAGGCTTAGAATCGACTGAAATAAGCTAGAACCAAGGCTGCAAGTAGCTTATAAAGCATAGTTTTTTTGAGTTTGGAATAGGGTTCTTGAGGCAATTTTTCTGTTCTTTTTTCAAGTGTAGGCATTGTGTATTTATAATAGATGGATTTAGGTCAGAAATTAAGAGCAAATAATGAATCAATCAATGTAAAAATATTTGATTTTGTATAAAACCAAATCTTTCCTTTTTGATCAAATTTTCATCAATTTCTTGCCAAATCAAAGTCAATTTCGAAATTGTCAGCTTTTATGAGTTGGTTGGACCTCAAGGATGAGAGAAAAATCCAATTTGCATTTAATTTTGATTTTCTACCTTTATTTTTAATTTAATTGGTTTTTTAAATGATTAAAATCCAAATTAAATAGAAAAATAAAGATAAAAATCGTGGCCTTGGGCTTGGATGTTCCAAATTGGCTGAGGAATAAGTTTGAACCAAGAAAAGTTAGGCCCATTTGCAAAATTTTGGTTTTTGACAAGTATTTCTCTTTGTGCACCTCTTCAAAAATGCCCAACTTGTGCAAGGTGTATCTTGCTCAATTTTCAACATTTTTTAGTGTTCTTGGACTTTTTAAAAAGCTCTAGATGTACTCTAAACAACCTCTTTGGTTTCATATCAATTGGAGTTTCCATGCTCAACATCACTTCATTACAAAAAGTTGACTTTTTGTTGACTTTGAAAAGGACCTATAATGTTTTGATCCATATCTTCAAAATGAAGCATTTTTTGACAATGCTTGTGAGACATGAAATTGTAGAGAATTGAATTCTCTTCAAAATGAGAGGTGGTGGAAAATTTTTTGATAAAGTATGAGGAAGTTATGCTCAGTCAAAGTTCATTTGACTTTTCTCTAGAAAACCCTAATTTGGAAAGTTTGACTTTTGAGCAAATCTTGAGTTTTCTTGATGAATCATGATCAACCCTTGATCAAACGATGAATATCACTTAAAAATATAGATGTTGACCAAAAATCATGAAGTTCGACTGTATGTTGACCACATTGACTTTTGTCAATCTGTTGATCTTGACCATCTAGCAATTATGCGAAAACTTGACTTGTAGGGCTTGAAACTTGACATGGAGATTATTTGAAGCATATGGGGAGGCATGATGACCACTGGAGATGTTGGAAATCCATCTGCATTTGAGGATAGCCAAACCCTAGTTTGGGTTGATTTCTAGGAGAGGTTTGTCGATCGACCTCGAGGAATCCCAGTAGGGAGGTATGAAATGTCTTGAGGAATAGGAGGAAAATTTTGGGGTATGACACATGGACGTCAAACCGCCATCGACCAAATAGAGCTTGATCACGGTTGGGAAAAGTAAATTTTTGAGGAGATTCATTTCCACAAGTGGCAAAACTAAGCGTTTTCTGCCTTGTTGAAAAAGCGAGGAGTTTATCGTGAGAGGAGCATCAAGAGGATTTCGACAAAATAAAAGAGTATCTGGTGAAGCCTCCTATAGTGGCACCTCCACTTAGAAATAGGCCTATGAGGTTGTATATAGCAGCCTCAGAATCGACCATAGGTAGTATGCTAGTTCAAGAGGACGATAATCATGTCGAACGTCCTGTGTATTACCTTATTCATATGTTAAATGGTCCTGAAACTAGGTATAGTGACATAGAAAAACTATGCCTGTGTTTGTATTTCTCTTGTATCAAACTGAAGCAATACATAAAGCCAGTTGATCTTTATATTTCTTCTAATGTCGACATTATTAAGCAAATATTGTCCAAACCAATTTTTCATAGTCGAATTGGTAAATGGGCTTTAGCATTAACTGAATATTCCTTAACGTACGTGCCTTTAAAAGCAATGAAAGAGCAAATAGTGGCAGATTTCTTAGTCGACCATTCTATGGTGGCTATGCCAGAGAATTTTGTTGATTTAGTGCCTTGGAAATTATATTTCAATGGTTCTAGTCACAAAAATGGTGCAGGGATTGGAGGAGTTATAATTTCTCTCAGTGGAATTCCAACAGAGTTCAAATACCCTATCGATGGCATCTGCACTAATACTGGACTTGATCTGCTGCTCCAATTGGGGGCAAGGAGTGTCGAAATTATAGGAGATTCTGAATTGGTGATCAAACAAGTATCAAAAGAATATAGATGCGATAAGGAGAATTTAATCATGTACTTTGTGATTGCCATAAGGTTGTTAAAACGGTTCGAACAAGCAAGCCTTCGATATATACCCCGGCGAGAAAATCGAGAAGCTAACGATCTAGCGAAGCCTCGGGGATACAGAGAAGAATGAAGAGCTTATCCAAGTAAAGAAAAAGGATAGAGCTACTTCATTATCCCTTCAGAGACTTATCAATTAAAAATTAGGAGCAATAGATACAACAAATTTTGAAATTTTAGCAATTGATAATGGGAAAGCGTTGATTGGCGAAAACCCTTGGTCGACTACTTGCGTTCGCCCATTGGTTAGACAGACCATAAAATAAAATATCGTGCCTTGAGTTTTGTTTTGATTAAAAATGAGTTATTCAAGAAAACTATCGAAGGGTTATTACTTAAGTGCCTAGGAGAAAGTGAGGCATATGTAGTAGTGTCGAGTGTGCATAGTAGAGCATGCGGTGCACACCAAGCTGGAAACAAGATGAAAATGGTGAAAATAAAGAGGGTTTTGAAGATTTATGGGTTTGAGCTGAAAGAAAGGGTGAAAAACCGTAAAGATCGTTGTTTCCTGGGTTGATATGAAAGTTTCAAAGACGTTGCAAACCTTTGATAGTTAAAGATAAAGGAAATAAGCGGTTAGTGTGACACCCCAAATAATTCGATTATTAAACAATTATGATTTTTAATTATTAATTTAATTGAGAATATAATTTATTAATATATTGGATTTATTGGGATTAATTATGGAATAAGGAAATGGAATTATTGGTGGTGTGATGAATAAAGTGAGGGTGTGAGGAGTAAAAGGCTCTACTCACATTATTATTTTATTTTTATTATTATGATAGAATAATAAAAGGAATAAAAGAAGGAAAAAGAGAAAAAGGAATCATTATTGGGAAAACTCACTGTACGTGCATTTGAGAAGAGGAAAAGGAAGGAAGAAAACCGGAAGTGTCAGAATTCGAAGAACCCATAAGGTAAGGGGTGATTTCGATTAATTATTACGTATTATCGGTTTTGAATTTAATAGTATGGATCGTAGTATGTTAGGAATCTCAATTTAGTAATTTTAGGTTTTTGAAGAATTATCCCAATTGGTGTCGGATTGTGTAGAATTAAGTGATTGGTATGTTATAGGGTCATTAGGAATGATCAAAGTATGTTATATTGCATGTTAATGATGTTGGTTGAGTGCTTCTACTGCATTGGATCGTATGGGTACGATTGGAAAGAATAGGAAAACTATTTTGGAAACCTTTTACTGTCAAACTGGTGTTTTTGACTCTGTGAGTTGTGGGAACCGGTTCCCCAGTGGGAGGAACCGGGTTCTAGTGTAAGTAAGTATGCGGGCATTTTGAACTCGGGAACCGGGTTGTCCACAGGGAGGAACCGGTTCCACGTTATATTTTCAAAAGCGAAAATTTTAAGGAACCGGTTCTTAGTGGGTTAGGAACCGGGTTCCCATACATTTTTCCAGAGGCGTGATTTTTGAACTTTGTGGGAACCGGTTCCTGCATAGGTAGGAACCGGGTTCCACTGTAATATTTTGAAAAATTCCAAAACTTTGAAAATTCATAACTTTCAAACCGTAAGTCCGTTTTGAGCGCCGTTTTGGACGTTGTTTCTTAAATTTAATGCTCTATTTTATAAAATGAAAAGATTTACTAAAACTTAAAATTATTTTGAAAATGAGTCGAATTCCGAAATAAGTGATTATTGGTATTGGTGTGTATGTAGCAGTGAACCTATGATGATGGATGTATTGGTATTGTGAGACTGAAAGGCATGTTTATATTGCTGATGATTGTGTGCTTGATCGTTGAGATATCATATTTTTGGTTTTGGTTCAGTTATGATAATTTGGTGTATTTCATAGACTGATTTGATGTTGCATGCTGGTGATGTGCGTGCATATGCATTTTTGGTGAAGTTAATTCCCATTGTGTGGAATTTGACTTGTATTCTTAACCGATACCCGGGTGATGATGGGTGGTTAGGATGGATTCGTGTCCGGGTGTTTATGGACGAATCGATGATTACTGTATCCGGTTGTGATGGATCAGTGTTGGGTGACTTGGTCACGTGTTGGTACCACATGCATTGCGTCTGCATTTGTGTTTGCATGGAATTGTAACATGTTAGGATGTCTTCCAGTGTTACAATTCTTTTGTTGATTATTGATTGTGCATAATGACTTGTATGATTGGGACTGCGTGTTGAATCTGAATTTATGCTAAAATGGGTGAAATAATATGCTTGTGATATATTGTTGATTGAGAAGCTTATAATGTATTTTAATTATGAGAAATCTCACCCTTACTTTAACAATTTCAGATTAAAGTTAGCAGCTCAGGAGTTGGTGAGGATGGCTCTAGAGCTTGTCATTTTAAGTTCGCATGTCGGTGTCATGCTACGATGAGGTTGTAACTCTGAGAGCGTTTAGTTGAGGTTTATTCATTATTCAATTGTTATTGGAATTACTTTAGGAATAATTGAGACTTGGTTTATTCCGTTTTGATTTGATGGTATTATTTCCGTTGTGTAAGACATTGTCTTAACTTAATTGATTATTTTTGATAGTGGTCCTCAGTGTAGCATGGCTCTTGAGTTAATTAGGTTTATTTATTTCATAATTGTGGCATCCCTTGATTTCGTGTTGACTCGATTAAATCGGTTTTAGTATTAAATTAATTAAATAATTAGGGTATTTTAGAAGGGGTGTTACAATAGTGGTAACAGAGCATAGTCGGTCTTGTCTTGTGTCGTTATCCATTTTGTATGCGACTAGTGTAAGATGACACTGTCGATACTTGTGTGCTGATGAGGTTGTTTTGTAATGTTACGAAACAATGGCGGAAGATATGGGAAGAAGCAGCGATGCTATTTGTCGCACCCCAAAATTTACCCTCCTTATCATAGGTCTTCTTGGATTTTTCTTGCAAGGGTATGAGTTCAAAAATGTGGATTTATTGATGTCTTGGTTCTAAGTTGGCTCACCTTTTGGCCGGGTATATGACTGAAGTTCCCCATGTTTGAGATGAGCTGTAGTACAATGGTTGGAATCGCGATCATAACTTTCTTGCTTAATTCATCTGGTGTTTTGAGTCAAATTTGGAAATTGAAGTTTGAATTTGAGAATGTTTAGAATTTGTGGTGGATTTTTTTATACATTAAGTTTTTGATTCGTCTAAAAAAAAAGACTTATATGTTTATTTAATACAAGCAAGGTCTGAAACACCTCATCATGCTTTATTTTTTGTGTCAACCAAGATTATTTCAAACGGTGGTTCAATTGATTCAAGAGATTTAGAGCGAATATTTTGTGCGGGATTAAAGGTGGTAACTCAAGAATGAAAATGCCGAGATTCATTGTGTTGAATTTCTTAGAATTCATAATTTATGGTGTTCATCATTTATTCCATTTCAAATACTTCATTTTGGGGTTTATTTCAAGTTCATGATCTATGCAAGTAATTGATATTCATTCATCTCAAGATACAAGGTTGGAATTTAAAAATTCAATGTTGGAAAGAAGTTCTTGCTTTTATTTCATTACAATCTTGAACTACAAGTTACAAAAAAAGATACAAAATATCATAATTCTACAAGAATACAAATATATCTTAATTCTAATGCTATGAGTTTCTAAAAGTTTGTCGAGCGATTTGTTGTCTATTTCCGAGCCATCCTTATCAATTGTCATCTTCCAATTTTGCAAGATACCAAAACTGCCACTTGCTAGCTCCTACAAAAAAACAGCCATAAACAATTTTAGGGATCTTTCATGTTATCAAATTGATGTCAAAATGGAAGGGCAAGGTTTGTACAAAATTATTGAAGCATTTGTGGCTATAGCAGGCAGAGCACAGGAGGGTTTCAAGCTCAATTGATATTTCATCGCATAATGTCAGTTAGTATTCGAGGCATGCAGAGGCAACACTAACCGTTTCATGTATTACGATAATTGCTCAGAACTAATGCAAGCAAGGCTCGAATTGAAATGGCAGCACAAGAATCACACAGTTTAATGCATTCGAAAGCAATAATGTCATGCCCAAATTCAATCCATAAAATACCTAACAGCGACATCATTAAATAAATCCGCGCAAAGTATCAGTTACAAGGTGATATACCTCTTTGTCCAAGCCTCCAAAGGTCCAAAGTCACGATTCTTCTACTATGCCACCATTGCCATCATTCATGGGGAAAAAAAACAAGACAAGAAGAAGTGATTAGCATCAAGTCATAATGATACGAGTTTAAGCAAGAAATTAAGAGAATGATCCTTTCTCAATCTCATCATTAGGATTGTGTTAAGGAATCAGGTTAGAGGGTTTAATCGTGTTCAATGCCTCATAATCTGAAGATTAATCATAGGCTGGTCTTCCTAATTGCAAATCATAAAGTTAACCCTCTAGTTCACAAAAAGGAAGGTGCAAGTAAAACAAATATATGGTTATCAGTAGCACATGAATTTATGGCTAGCAACACAAGTAATAGAAGGCAGCAGCAGCAGTTTGGCAAGTAGAACAGACAACTACAGGTAGCAGCACTACAAGGCAAGAGAAAAAAAACAGTTCCAACACAGAATAGCAGAGTTCCAACAGGTGACAGTTCCAAAACCAGTGACCAAAAGTAGCAGAGACATATCAGAAGGCAACTAAGGCAGAAATCAGAAGACAAGAACCAAGAAACTGGGCATAATATCCAAACAGAGAGAGCAATCCCAAAAGGTTAGCAGGGCATCTGTTCAAAAAGACAAAAGGTAGCATCTGCTCAAGGATATACCAGTTCCCAAGCCAATACCAAAAGAAAAAAGAGGGATGGATTCTTGACATTGGGAAACGAAGACAAAAGAAGAGCATCTGTTCAATATATCTGTTCAATATAAACCCAGTTCAAAACCATGAACCAGGGGAGAGAAAAAACAAGAGAAGATTTGTTCCATATCAGTTCCAAAAGGCAAGAACGTAAGAAAAACCAATTAGCAACCTATTCGTCAAAACCAGAAAATCACGATACCAAAAACCCATCTGTTCCAACCATAAGTCAAAAACCAGAGCAATAACAAACAACATCAGAACAGAAACCCTAAGCATGTTCTCATCATTTTCCCTAAACACGACCCTTCATAATATTGTTTTTTCTCAGAAAGCATAAAGTTCTGATTACGAGAAAGAAGAAGGGGATAAGAAGTTTAAAAGGAAAGATCTCACCAGGGGGTTGCGATCGCGGATCTCCCTCCACCGCTGTTCTCTGCCACCGGGACCTTCATCATCTCCGGCCGAGGCAACTCGCAAGCCAACCGAGCAGCGGGCCGAATCGGGAAACAGATCGAAACCCACAACTAGGCCGAAGCAGATCGGACCAAAATCGTGAAACCCAATCGGACCAACATGCGGCCGGCGAAGAATATCGGCGACGAGTGAAAGGGATGAAGCGATGAGAGCGTGAGAGGAAAGAAGATAGAGCAGCGTAGAGGAATAGATTTTTGCCCATTTGGGTAACTTTCTTTTAATTGTTATTTAAAAACAATTTAATTTCTTTTCCCTTTAGTTTGGTTTTGTTAAAAATTAGGATTACCAATAATTATTATTATTATTATTAAACTATTATATTTATTATTATTACTTAGTAAAATATTATCATTATTATTTATCTGTATTATTATTAATAACAAATATTATTATAGTTTTTTTAACTAGTAAAATATTTGATATAACCCAAAACAAAAACACAAAAAATAATAATAGTAGTATTAGTGAGACATTTTTTTTATTATTAGGAATTTTTCTTAGCATTTTTTTTCTTTTTCCTATATTATCCCCATTTGTAAATTTGTACCCCCATTCCCCACATGATGTAATAGCTAGTAAATATTTTTATTACTTTATTATTTAATTATTCATTCACAAAGCACAAACCAAAAATATTTTCAAACTAATACTCGTGCGAGCAATTTTTCACTACCTTGAGTTGACAAAGCTTTGACGTCACACACACCACGCTTGCTCTTGGGATTACAATGAAACTTTTATTGATTAGTTAAATATTATTTAATTATCAATTAGGTTATTTAAAATTAATTGGTCTATCTGATTAATTTTATTAAACTAATTACTTGATTAAGTTTCGTTTAATTAGTCAATTAAATTTATTTCGTGCATGCACCTACACAATATAAATTGTCTTGTTATTTATGCGAGCCACCTTGTATGGGCTTTTAATTTATTTACTCGCTTAATTTCATGCTTGTATGCAATTAATCGCTCATTTCCATTATCGCACCTTAGTCCATATGCTTAATTAACCATAGCCCGTATCTAAAAAAAAACACTTTCGCAATTAAAGTTTCAAACGTCGATCCAACGTCGAGTGCATTTTCGAAACCTTTCTCATAATAAAGCACTAGTTTTTTAGTCGTTGGACGCTAGACTAATTGCTAAAAAACTTGTCCCCCAAATAAAATTTTAGTCTTTAAGTCGTTGGACGTTAGACCAGTTGCTTAAAGACTTCTAAATAACGTGAAACTCGTTTCACTTCACTTTTTTTCTCAAGAAAACTCTTTGGGTGATAGACGACTCGTGCGAGCATTAGTTCCTCGGGTTTCTAGTATTTGAATCGTGAGACGTTAGCCTCATTGTTCGGTACTTTTTCATCCACATAAAAAAACAATTCAACTCACTCAAACTCTTTTATCGCTCATACACGATCATTAAACTCTTTTCGGATAAAGAGGTGCGATAGTCGTTTCAAATCTGACGAGGACTTAAGCTTTTCAAACAAACAAAACAAGTCCTAGTTCAAAGTATTTGAAATGTCTAAATCTGCGATTTTTCTTATAAAATCAATACAACAAACTTAAAGCCTTTTTAAGAGGAACTACAGAGTTTTGAATTTCCCATTGCACAAGGGAATACGTAGGCACACGGTTCTGAAACCGTGCCAAACTCAAAATAATAATAAACAATTCCTTTTACTTTTAGCATTCATAACTTAGCAATAAACACACACACAAACGCGTAGAATTAAATAGGTCCCATCGAGTACGATGGATGTAAGGGGTGCTAATACCTTCCCCTTACATAACTGACTCCCGATCCCACTTTTTGGTCACGTAGACCGCCTTATCCACTTGTTTGGGGTTTTATCTATATTTTCCCGTTCCTTTTGGAACAAATAAAATTAGGTGGCGATTTCACTTTTTTCGAGAATTAAAATATTTTTGAAAATCGAGTTGCTTCACTATTGCTGAAGCATTGGGAATGTTAGTTGGAGTGCTCGGAGGGAACCAGCAGGGAGCTGTTATCGGTGCTGACAGACAATTGGGAAATTTTCAGAGGAATAATCCTCCATTGTTCAAGGGTGCACATGATCCCGAAGGTGCTCAGAAGTGGTTGAAGGAGATCGAGAGGATCTTGGTGATTGGCCGTCTTTGAAGGGTGAAGGTGAGATACGGAACTCACATGTTAGCGGAGGAAGCTGATGACTGGTGGGTTGCTACCAGGACTGAAATGGAAGAAGATGGTATTGCGTTGACTTGGGCTGTGTTCAGGAGGGCTTTTCTGTGGAGGTACTTTCCTGAAGACATTTGAGGTAAGAAGGAGATTGAATTTGGAGCTCAGCAAGGCAACAAGGCATCGGTGGTATGCTTCAAGTTCTTGAGTTGGTGAAGTATTATGCTCATTATACTAACGATGCAGATGGAGAATTTTCCAAATGTATAAAGTTTGAGAATGGTCTGCGTGATGAGATTAAGCGGTGTCGGTGTCGTGTCAGAAGATTTTCGATCGGTTGTTGTAGTAGGATTTTAGAGGAGGATCTTGCTAACACCAGTCGATGCTCGAGGGTATGTTGATAGGAAGGGTAAGCAACAGATGGATCGTGGTAAGCCTTATGATAGGAGTAATCATAGATCCGGTGGTTGGAAGAAGTCTGGTGGAGGAGATTCTGGTTCTTCCATTAAGTGCTACAAGTGTGGTGAGACAGGGCATCGTATGGTGGATTGCAAAAGTAATGATAAGAAGTGTTTCAAGTGTGGGAAACTCGGCCATGTGGTGTTGCAGTGAGAGTGGTGACTTGTTACAAGCTGGTGAAGAGGTCATACTCGTCCTCAGTGCACAAAACCCAAGAAAGAGCAAGTTGGTGGTAAAGTGTTCGCATTGTCTGGATCAGATACTAAGCCAGATGATCGGCTGATTAAAGGTACATGTTTTATTAATAACATACCTTTGATTGCGATTATTGATACTGGAGCTACGCATTCTTTTATTGCTTTAAATTGTGCTAAAAGATTGAATTTGGAAATTTCTAATATGGATGGTAGTATGGTTATTGACACTCTGCGTCGGGTTCGTGACTACTTAGTATGTAGGAATTGTCCCATTGTGATTTTGGTAGGGGTTTCGGTATGGATTTAGTGTGCCTACCGCTAGAACAACTTGATATCATCCTTTGAATGAGCTGGTTGAAATTCAACGAGGTTCATATCAGCTATTTTTGAGCGGTTATTTTTCACGAAGAGGTTGGTGTCGAAGATGTGACTATGTCGGTTAAGCGGATGAACCTAGCGTGAAAGATGGTGTTGTGGTGTTTATGTTGTATACGCAATAGAAGTGGAGGAAAAGCAAGAGTGATGGATTTCCGGTGGTGAATGAATTTCGAGGTGTTTAGGAAGGCGTTAGTGGTGCCACACGAGAGAGGTAGAATTTTCTATAGATTTGATTCACGGAACTAGTCCGGTGTCGATGGCGCCTTACCGTATGTCGGCATTTGAATTAGCGGAGTTAAAGAAATAGTTGGAGGAGTTGCTTGAGAAGAAGTTTATTAGTCGGTGTTTGTGGTGGGAGCTCGGTGTTGTTGGTTAAGAAGAAAGAAGGTTCAATGAGGTTATGTGTTGATTACAGACGGTGAATAAAGTTACAATCAAGAATCGATATCCTTTGCGAGGATTGATGATTTGATGGATCAACTAGTTGGAGCTTGTGTATTTAGTAAGATTGATATGAGATGCGGATATCATCGATTCGTGTGAAGTCGGAGGATATTGACGCATTAGAGCGAGGTATGGACATTACAGTATACATTATGTCGTTTGGAGTTACTAATGCACTGGTGTTTTCATGGAGTATATGAATAGGATATTTCATCCGTATCTTGATAAGTTTGTGGTGGTGTTCATTGATGATATTTTAATCTATTAGAAGAATGATGAAGAGCATCGAGAACATCTCGAGTTGTATTGGAATTATTGAAAGAAAGAAGCTTTATGCGAAGTTGTCCAAATGTGAATTCGGTTAAGTGAAGTGAGTTTTCTTGGCCATGTAATTTCCAAGAATGGAATTGTTGTGGATCCTGAAGGTAGAAGCGGTATCTCGATGGGAAGCAGAAGAATGCATCGAGATCGTAGTTTTCTAGGTCTTGCAGGTTACTACAGGAAGTTTATAGAAGGATTTTCCAAACTAGCGTTGCCATTGACTAAGTTGACCAGGAAGGGTCAAGTGTTTGTTTGGGATGCTGAATGTGAGAAATGGTTTCAAGAGCGAAGAGGTTGACTAGTGCTCCGATCTTGATTTTGAATCAATTTGAGTCTTTTGTAGTGTATTGTGATGCATCATTGATGGGATTAGGTGGTGTGTTGATGCAAGATTAGCAGGTTGTGGCTTATGCTTTGAGACAATTGAAAGTACATGAAAGGAATTATCCGACTCATGATTTGGAATTAGCATTGTTGTATTGTTTGAAGTTATGGAGCATTATTTATATGGTTCTCGGTTTGAGGTGTCGGTGATCATAAGAGCACAAGTATCTCTTTGATCGAGAAAGAGTTGAATATGAGGCGAGAGAGATGGTTGGAATTTCTGAAGGATTATGATTTCGGTTTGAATTACCATCCTGGTAAGGCAAACGTTGTTGCAGATGCCTTGAGCAGGAAGTCCTTGCACATGTCGACGTTAATGGTTCGAGAGTTAGATTTGGTTGAACAGTTCAGAGACTTAAGTTTGGTTTGTGAAACTACTCCGAATAGTGTGAAATTGGGTATGTTGAAGCTGACTAGTGGTATTTTGGAAGAAATTCGGAATAGACAGATATTTGATGTTGGGTTAGTCGATAAATTGACATTGATCAACCAAGGTCAAGGAGGCGAGTTCTGAATTGATGAGAATGGTGTTATGAGATTTGGTAATAGGGTATGTGTTCCGGATGTTGTCGAGATTAAGAAGAGTATTTTGGAAGAAGGACATCGTAGCGGGTTGAGTATTCATCCCGGTGCTACTAAAATGTACCATGATTTGAAGAAGTTGTTTTGGTGGTAGGAATGAAAAAGGAGTTTGTGTATGCTTATGCGGTTTGTCGGAAGTCAATCGAGCATCGAAACCGTCGGGATTGATGGAACCGTTATTTGTTCCGGAATGGAAATGGGATGGAATCTCTATGGATTTTGTGTCTGGTTTGCCAAGGACAGCGAATAATTGTGATTCTATCGGGTTATCTTTGATCGGTTGGCGAAATCGCTCACTTTATTCCGACAAGAATGGATTATCCGATGGAGAGGTTGGCAGAATTGTATGTTGAGAAGATTGTGAGTTTACACGGTATTCCTTCTAGTATTGTGTCGAATCGAGATCCGAGGTTTACATCTAAGTTCTGGACGGGATTGCAGGAAGCTTTGGGTACTAAGTTACGTTTGAGTTCCGCTTATCATCCACAGACAGATGGTCAGACGGAGAGAACGATTCAGTCGTTAGAAGATTTGCTGAGAGCTTGTGTGTTAGAGAAGGGTGGAGCTTGGGATAGTTATCTACCGTTGATTGAGTTTACCTACAACAATAGCTTTCACTCGAGCATTGGTATGGCTCCGTTTGAAGCATTGTATGGTAGGAGGTGTCGGACACAGTTGTGTTGGTATGAATCTGGAGAGAGTGATGTGATTGGACCGGAAATTGTCCAACAGACTTCAGAAAAGATCAAAATGATTCAGGAAAAGATGAGAACTTCTCAGAGTCGTCAAAAAAGTTATCATGATAAGAGGAGGAAAGATCTTGAGTTTAGTGAAGGAGAACATGTTTTATGCGAGTTACTCCGATGACTGGTATTGGTCGAGCTTTGAAGTCAAAGAAGTTGAATCCACGTTTTATTGGTCCGTTTCAGATTACCAAGAGAATTGGGAAGGTTGCATATCAGATTGCTTTGCCGCCGTCACTTGCAAATTTGCATGATGTTTTCCATGTATCTCAGCTAAGGAAGTACATTGTTGACCCGTCACATGAGATTCAAGTAGATGATATCTGGTCTGAGAGAATTTGTTGTTGAGCGATGCTGCAAAATTGAGGACCGGGAGTTGAAGCAGTTCGAGGCAAAGAGATCCCATTGGTAAGAGTGGCTTGGGAGGACCCGAGATGGGAATGTCACTTGGGAGTGGAGAGTCGGATGAAGGACTCGTATCCCAATGTTCGTCTAAGGTATGTTTTCGAGGGCGAAAACTCTTTTAGTTAGGAGAGTTGTGACACCCCAAATAATTCGATTATTAAATAATTATGATTTTTAATTATTAATTTAATTGAAAATATAATTTATTAATATATTGGATTTATTGGGATTAATTATGGAATAAGGAAATGGAATTATTGGTGGTGTGATGAATAAAGTGAGGGTGTGAGGGTAAAGGCTCTACTCATATTATTATTTTATTTTATTATTATGATAGAATAATAAAAGGAATAAAAGAAGGAAAAAGAGAAAAAGGAATCATTATTGGGAAAACTCACTGTACGTGCATTTGAGAAGAGGAAAAGGAAGGAAGAAAACCGGAAGTGTCAAAATTCGAAGAACCCACAAGGTAAGGGGTGATTTCGATTAATTATTACGTATTATCGGTTTTGAATTCAATAGTATGGATCGTAGTATGTTAGGAATCTCAATTTAGTAATTTTAGGTTTTTGAAGAATTATCCCAATTGGTGTCGGATTGTGTAGAATTAAGTGATTTTTATGTTATAGGGTCATTAGGAATGATCAAAGTATGTTATATTGCATGTTAATGATGTTGGTTGAGTGATTAATGCATTGGATCGTATAGATGCGATTGGAAAGAATAGGAAAACTATTTTGAAACCTTTTGGTGTCAAGCGGTGTTTTTGACTCGTGAGTCGTGGGAAGGTTCCCGATGGGAGGAACCGGGTTCGAGGTGTAAAATTGTAAGCGGGCATTTTGAACTCGGGAACGGGTTGTCCACAGGGAGGAACCGGGTTCCACGTTATATTTTCAAAAGCGAAAATTTTAAGGAACGGTTCCAGTGGGGTAGGAACCGGGTTCCCATATATTTTTCCAGAGGCGTGATTTTTGAACTTTGTGGGAACCGGTTCCTGCATAGGTAGGAACCGGGTTCCATAGTAATATTTTGAAAAATTCCAAAACTTTGAAAGTTCATAACTTTCAAACCGTAAGTCCGTTTTGAGCGCCGTTTTGGATGTTGTTTCTTAAATTTAATACTCTATTTTATAAAATGAAAATATTTCCTAAAACTTAAAATTATTTTGAAAATGAGTCGAATTCCGAAATAAGTGATTATTGACTGACGCACATTGGTGTGTATGTAGCAGTGAACCTGTGATGATGGATGTATTGGTATTGTGAGACTGAAAGGCATGCTTATATTGCTGATGATTGTGTGCATGATCGTTGAGATATCATATTTTTGGTTTTGGTTCAGTTATGATAATTTGGTGTATTTCATAGACTGATTTGATGTTGCATGCTGGTGATGTGCGTGCATATGCATTTTTGGTGAAGTTAATTCCCATTGTGTGGAATTTGACTTGTATTGCCGTTAACCGATACCCGGGTGATGATGGGTGGTTAGGATGGATTCGTGTCCGGGTGTTTATGGACGAATCGATGATTACTGTATCCGGTTGTGATGGATCAGTGTTGGGTGACTTGGTCACGTGTTGGTACCACATGCATTGCGTCTGCATTTGTGTTTGCATGGAATTGTAACATGTTAGGATGTCTTCCAGTGTTACAATTCTTTTGTTGATTATTGATTGTGCATAATGACTTGTATGATTGGGACTGCGTGTTGAATCTGAATTTATGCTAAAATGGGTGAAATAATATGCTTGTGATATATTGTTGATTGAGAAGCTTATAATGTATTTTAATTATGAGAAATCTCACCCTTACTTTAACAATTTCAGATTAAAGTTAGCAGCTCAGGAGTTGGTGAGGATGGCTCTAGAGCTTGTCATTTTAAGTCCGCGTGTCAGTGTCATGCCCTGATAGGTTGTAACACTGGGGAACGTTTAGTTGAGGGTTTATTCATTATTCAATTGTTATTGGAATTACTTTAGGAATAATTGAGACTTGGTTTATTCCGTTTTGATTTGATGGTATTATTTCCGCTGTGTAAGACATGGTCTTAACTTAATTGATTATTTTTGATAGTGGTCCTCAGTGTAGCATGGCTACTGAGTTAATTGGAGTTTATTTATTTCATAATTGTGGCATCCCTTGATTTCCTTGTTGACTCTGATTAAATCTGGTTTTAGTATTAAATTAATTAAATTATTCGGGATATTTTAGAAGGGGTGTTACAGTTAGGGTTTTTGAAGTTGTTCCTGGTTTTTGATCTAGAGATTGAGAGCGTAGAAGATGAAGATTTTTCTGGGTTTTGCTGTTTGAGGAATGAAAGCGCAGAAGAAAAGAAAAGAAATAAGAGGAACGTCTATTTATAGGCGTAGAAGTGAAGAAAATGAAAAGGCAAAAGGAAATCTTGGCGATTCCCTAGGCTTTCAATTGTGTCTGTCAAGGGACACGTGTGAGCAGATAAAGCCGCTAGCGTGGTGGGCCACACAAGCTACCTAAGTTATGATGCTTAAGCATTAAATGCTCCAACATCTCGAGATAAAGCAATATACGTTTCCATGATTTTTTGACGTCATGAAAAGACTGGAACAGTGAGATGTCTTCATGAAGGTAGCGGAAACGATTGAACCGACGCAAGGCGAAACTTCATAGATACCATTGTCTCATGTTCGACAATATCAAGAATTCGAATATGGCATCTCTTGGGGCTTTTTGTTAGCTGGAAATTTGTAAAGTATGTTTAAGGGCATGGTTCAAAAACAAACGTCCCTACAGGTTAAAGACTAGTCTTAAATAAAGTGAGTTTCTGAAGATACTTTACAAAGCCAAGTTAGAAGTACCAGAAAGATACATGTCGGTTGAGAAGCTGGGTCAGAAGACCAAACCAAATCGACCAAACAACCAAAGCGAAACAGTGTCAAAAGTAAGACTAAGTCGAAAAATTGCATGGTGGTCTATTCGACATGAGTTTGGGTCGAATGAAGGCATCAGTAGAAGTGTTCCAGCTGTCGAAGGTGCAGGCCAGGAGACTTAGGAAATTTTGTTATGCCTCAAGAAGATGGATCGAAACCAAAAGTAATTTCCTTCTGAAGACATGAAGCCGGAAGAAGTCAAAATGAGGAGATCGTGGATAGTTACCTCAGAAGATTGTGGGTTAGAAGCTTTAAATGGATGGCGAAATCGTGTGCGGATGTTGTTTTTAAGTTTAAATCTCATCCGTTGATTAGTTTTAGCAGTTACTTTGTAATTACTATAAATAAGTTAGAATGTTAAAGATTCTAGTGTGTTCATTTGTACTCTCAAACTGCTTGCTAAAACTCTGTCCAATTTCGCGCTAAAGGAAGAAAGAGTAACTCAAGCCTTTGATGTACGTGAATCACCATGTTTTCAATTTCAATGCAATCAATTTACTTTTAACTTTATCTTTACTGTTTTTCTCTTACTTCTGTCTCATTTACCAAAAACATTTCAACGTAAACTGTTGGTCACGAGTCACCAGTAGTCAAAATTCTGTGTGTGTGGAAAGCCATTATGCGGTTTCCCTTAGGCTCTGGAAACCGTTTCTGGGCCAAGGTCTTTTTTCGCTTACAAAAGCAGTATAATTTACCAAAACCTTAGCACGTGTCTTGAGATCAACTGGTCGATCTCGCGAGTAACCCTTAGTTTAGGACTCAGGGAGGACCAATGGTTGTTTACCATTTTCCACAGTAAACACAACTGCAAAATACTATGAATGAATTCAATTATAAAAAATAGGGGTTATTCCCTCTATTTATAGATTAGGTTAGCTTGCTCCCTAAGCCAAATCAAATATATTTGATTTGTTCCCTAAGGCAAATCAAATATATTCTATTTTAGATTTAAATCAAATCTATCTAAATCTAAAATCAAATATGTGTGTAATAAACTGTTTCCAAACTCCTAAATTAAATCTAATCAAATATGTGGGTAACAAACTGTTTCCAAACTCCTAAATTAAATCTAATCAAATATGTGTGTAACAAACTGTGTCCCTAAAGAATGCTCCCTCCTCAGAATTTCCCCCTAACAGTGGTATCATGAGCCTATGGTTTCGAGAGATGGACCGGATAACCTGTATCGAAACACTTCCCGCAGGTGATGGGTAGAAGGTGTTCAGTTGGAGGTGCCAACGGTGATACAAGTGTATGTGAAGAAAAGCTTTCACATGAGGGGGCTCTTGTGACTGAGGGGGTGTTGAGAATCAAGTGTGGGGAAAAGTTCCACATTAGTTAGAAAAGGAAGATTGAACACTATATAAGTGAGAGAGCCACACCTATCACCTTAAGATTTTAGGTGGATATGTGGTGTGCCTCTCACAAAGATGCTTTCTAATAAATGCTCCATTTTGAATTATCCCTAACAATTTTCAACTAATATAAATATTTCTTTAAGTTTTTGTATTCAACTTATTTTATCCATATATTTATAAGTGCTTTAAAAAAAAATAAAAAATTTCATCCATATACTAATGGTTGCTCTGTATCTTTGTTTTCATCAAACCAGTTTAATAAAATATATTTTAAATATTATTTTAAATAATCTAAATGTTTAAACTTAACATATCAATAAGTGTTTTTCATTAAATTTGTTTAAAAAAACATTTAAACTACTATTATACCTTTTGTCAAATTTCTCTCACTTTCAATTACTTTATTTTTTTATAATTACAGTTATGTATCAGATAAAAATATAAATTTTATACAACTAAATATCTAAATAAAATATTTATCTTATAATTTAGGAAAATAACTCAAGATATTAGCCCGTGTAAAAAGTTCTCTTTTAATTTTAGTAGTTGCAACATGCATTTACATTAATTAAAATATACAATATTACTAATAAAAATCGGGGATTTTTGAATTCACTTCATGGAATGAAATTAAATCTTATACATTTTAAAAATGTCTTTCTAAAATCGAAGTATATTTTCGGTGCGTGCCATTTTTTGAAATATTTGAGTTAAAATCGGAAGCATACTTATAGTTCCATAGAGGATGTATATTTTTGGTTCTGGGCATTACTTAAGAAAAATTGAACAAAAGCTGTAATAGGGAAACTTATAAAAATTAATAATTTAACAAATTATACAATTTATAAATCGAACAAAATACCCAAAATTTTATCCAAAATACATTTTATAATAATGATAACGGTATCCAAAACACAAATTCGCTACAATACAAAAAAAAAATTAAAATCAAAATACAAGTGGATGACCAACCTAAACTACTAGGTATGACGCATGATAAGCGGACCTGACACCGTCGAGGCGTCCATCTATTGTCTCATGTATAACAGGGAACCCTGAGCCTCCGTCATTATGGCTTCCAAAACTCCTCTAACATCGGATCCGTCAGAAAACAGCCCTATGTCAATGTCATCCCTAGCAAGCTTCATGATACGGCGACACCTAGACAGCATGTCATGAGCATGACCTCTCCTTGCCTTCTCCTCCTCTAGGATGTCCTGATGAACTGGCTTGGGTGGGTTTCCTAGAGTATCGTCTACCTTGTATTAATGGGACACCCTAAAGAATAATATCATGTAACCGTACGCGTTACTCCAGTCATTTGGAGCCACATTACTCTTGTCCTCATCAAGTACAAGATTATTCTCAAAATCATCAAACAACTTCTCAATCTCCCTCCTCTTTACTTTCAGAGGAGCACATACAACAGGATGCCAAAGAATGGTCTGGATAAACCCAAACTGACACATCAACTCTCGGGCATATAAGGAGTAGTCTTCGTAGTCCTGCAGGCCATCCAACCTATAAATAGCGAAACCTCATCAAAGGGTATCGTCTCATAGTGGTCGGCGTAGGCACTGAAATAAATGTCCTCATTCACTTGGTCCAGGTATATCCGAAACGCCAATGTCAACTAGTTCACTCTGAGCGGCTTGTAACACCCCGATTCTACCCCACGTATTTATTTAATTTAATATCAAAGTTTCCAAAAATTATTCATTAATAATCAACATAATCAGAACTTCACAATTAAACGTAAACATAATATAAACATGTCATTCTCTCTTCAATAGATACATAGCATTACTCAACAGTTATCAACATAAATAATTCATTAACCAACGGTGAATTCAAATAGTCTTACAATGCAAAACATAGCATCTCATGATTATTCAACAACATAAGTTTCAACATAAAAACAACAAAATAGAAACAAATGTGCATTTCCCCCGAGTGCTACGTATCAGAGCAAATGACACTAAATTGGAACCACACGTGAATACTCCACGATCACCCGTTACCAATATAAAGGCAGCGAAAACAAGTAGAGGGTGAGATATCAAACCATATAATTGATATTATGATAAACAATATATAGTTTAAAATCATATAATATCATTGTTTTGTAATCACCACGACTAATCAACAATAACACACAACTATTCCATAACAACACACAATCATTCACAATAACGTAATCCAATCATCAAAACAACATCATCATAAAGTATTATGATATGCGACTCAACTAATGCACATGCATGTGGTATCAATGAAATAAAACTCCTAAAGTAATCCCTTGCCGATAATTTCGAGGCATCAACGTAAGCCTTCAGCGTAAACAACATTGCCCCCAATGGCTCAATGTATTTTGCCAACATAGGCCAACATAATATAAAATGTATGTATGCGATAATATTAAATAGCATACAACAACAACAACGTAATCCACAACGTAACCGTCAACGTTGGCCATCAAGCCTCAACAACAACAATGTACAACAACAACAGATTCACAAACGGAAACTACCTTCAATTCATCCAAATTCTCACCTACAATATTTAAAAGTACTATTATAGGCTAAATCATGATTCCAGCTTTCCAACGGTCCAAAAAGCATCAAAATCGGAGTTACGGTCGCGAAGATACGACCAAAACAATTTTAGAAATTAGTTCTCTGTTTCTGTTCAGTATGGATCGACGTAAAAGCCTATGTATTGATGCATACACAGCTTGTGTCGACACAAGCATCGTATGAGTCGACTCATACGTTATTTCACTTTCTTTTTACTGATTTTCAATCAGTATGAGTCGATGCATACATCTATGTATCGATACAAAACTGACTTGTATCGATGCAAAACTCGTATGAGTCGATACAAGCCTTCAAAATTGGCCTCATGAGTCGATACAAGACCTTATGTATCGATGCAAGCTATTTTCACGCCCCTGGTTTTCAAACTCATAGCAGCTTGTATCGATTCATAATCCTATAGGTCGACTCATGCTGCGTATTTTCACTCAAAAACCAGATTTTTCAACATTTTACGATTCAATTGATACGATTTTCAACCAGCGACAACAAAACAACGTATAACAGTAATTTTTACGTTCTTTCCAATCAATCAACAACAACACAATGTATAACAGCAGAATTGCACAATCTTTTCAATCAACAACAACAATATACCCAGAATAACAACGATCATATATTTCAATTTGGGATTTTCTACGGTTAACCACATCGACATGACACAACCTAGCGAATCATACATCCCAAACTACCTATCGCCCATCATATCCCTAATTATAGAGCAAGAACCCCACCCTTACCTTGGATTGAAGGTTGCTCTAAGAATTCTTGATCGTTCCAACTTTTCATCCCTTTCGCAGTTCTTTGTGTCGCTCTATTCTTCCGTTCCCAAAACCACGTTTGTTTCCACTGATATCAAAAGTCCCAAATTTCTTATTATTATTGTTATGATAATAATAATCTTTATAATTAATTTTGGGCTTAAATTATTACCCCCACTTCTACTATTTGTTATTCTTTCAATCCAAGCCCATTAACACTGACTTATAATTATAATATCAGTATCAGCGTTACTCTACGACGAAACCAACATAATTCTTCGCAATATAACATCAGTCAATAATTCGCAAACAATTATTTAAATATTTAATTAAAGAATTATAACTAAATATTCGGGCGTTACACGGCTCATATGCACAGGTACGCGAGGTATCCTCAGTATAACCCTCATCAAGTGACCATCCAGAAATGCGGGGGAAGTGTTGTAGGATCCATCCTTGAAATAACAAAATTAAAACAGTTAGTTTTAAAATGACAAAATATCCTTTTTGTCCCGCAACTTTAGATCGGGGTTCATTTTGGTCCTTCAATTTTAAAAAAAGACCATTTTACTCCTCAACATTTTAAAAGCGTGTCACGTTAATCCTTTCCGTCCAAATTTACCAACCACGTTAATTATTTGGTGACGTGTAACCTTAGCGACGGAAAAAGCGGACACTATATTTATTTTTGGGTTTAATTTATTCTTCATCTTCCCCAAATCTAAAACCCATTTTTGATTCTTAAAATCAAAATCCATCTTGCCAATTAAAACGGATTCAGGGAACAAGATTTTGGAGATGTTAGACGTTGGAAAACTCTATTACCATTCAAAACATAAACTAAGTAAAGGTAATAGAATGTTGGTGTGTTTCTATATTCTCTTTATGATAAATTGGTACTAAGTAAAGGTAATAGAATGTCGGTGTATTTCTATATTCTCTTTATGATAAATTGTTACAAATAATTAATAAAATGAGATATTTTGGAAGAGTATCGTGGAAGATTATGCCTGTGTTTAATCAGCCAAATCTAGTGATGAATAAGTGTGTGGAGTGTTTGTTACTTGGAAAAATAGGATCCAACTGCAAAGGAGTTTGGGAAGACCAGAGCCTTAGCAATGGAAATCTATGCCACACTTTGAGTAAACTGTGTCTATCGGAGAAGAAGTTGTATCATGAAGTGAAGGTATAAATTTTACTCTTTCTTCTTCTTTTTTTCTGTTAAATTTTTTATGAATGTTTAAAAATTAAATTAGTACATTTTCAGTCAAAATTTTGAAACTACCTTTTAAGTGTCAAATAGATGTACACCTATAACGTGCCTTCTTCTTTTTTGTTTTTTCAGGCTGAGGAAAAAATATCCACACTTATTGCTAATTAAAACTGGGTTTTTAGTTTTGGGAAAGAAGATGAAAAATTAAATTAAAACTCAAAAATGTATAGAGTTAAATATGTTTTTAGTTCCTATAAATATGCGACCCTGCAATTTTGGTCTCTTTAAAATTTTCTTTCGAATAATGGTTCTCGCAAAATTATTATGCACGTAGTTTTAGTCCTTACTGTTAAATCAATGTGTATTTTTGAATGATGATTTCTGGGGCGATGTGTAGAACGTTAGCAAAATTTCATCGAAAAAAAAAACTCAAAATTTGATTTCTAAATCGAGATTTTCATTGCTTTTATAAATATCTTTTCAAATTTAAAAAATTCATATTTAATTCTTCTTATTATAAACAATTCTGAAATTTAATAAATAAATATTGTATAGTATTCTGAACACATATGAAAAAAATTATTCAAAAACTTAACAGTTTAAGGGTTATTAAACCGTTTAAATTTTTTAGAAAATAACAAGGACTAAAACTACAAGAAAAAAAAGTTTGTGAGGACCATTATTCGAAGGAAAATTTTAGAGGGCCAAAATTACAGGGTAACATATTCATCGCTAAGGTTACACGTCACTAACTAATTATCGTTGTTAGGGAAATTTGGACGGAAATGACTAACATGGCACGTTTTAAAAAGTTGAGGGCTCAAAATGGTCTTTTTTAAAATTGAGGGACCAAAATGAACCCCAGCCTAATGTTACGGGACTTAAAAGAGTATTTTGCCTTTTAAAATCAGAATAATAAAAAAATGCCCCAAAAAGAAATAATTTATACTGTCATGAGTGACATGATACCGGTGATCTGCCTCGTATTCCACTTAATCCCCTCATTCAACTTGGTATACAAGTAAATCAAGCAGGCAACCCCGAGTTTCACCCACTGATCGCCTCAAAATCACCAAAGTACCTAAGGTACATGATGTCAGTGTATGTAGCACTAGTGTCCATAAATATATGTATGCCAACAAGGTACAAGAGGTATGCTCTCATGGCATACCCTCTGTGAAGGGTAACCTGCTCAAGATCACCATCAGCAGTTGTAGCATGCACAAACTCATCCCTAAAAACCTTTGCCAACCACCTATATCTCACGTGGAAACCACATGTCTTATCAACCTCCTTCAGGGCGCTATCTAGGGTAACTCTCAGCCTCTCAACCAACATATCAATGACCTCCTCTTTTTCCAACTTCTAGTGATCCAAAAAGGCCCATCTGATCAGAAGGTGAACTAGACACGCGATATCATCGAGTGTGATCATCATCTCGCCATGAGGTAGATGAAATAAAGACGTCACATGGTGGTACCTCTCTACAAAAGCACTGATCATCCTCCAATTGACCATGCTATATCCACATAGGGTTAAATCTCTCAACCTTGTGAGGCGTAGAATGTAACGCCCGTTTTTAATTAATATTAAAATATATTAATATTTTCAAGTTACCGATCGATGCTTATTTTGCGACGAGAATAATTTTATTAATTAATATACCTATTAATTTATCTAGCAACGTTCCGTTCGGTCCGGTAAAATATTATTCGGATCCGATATTTTAATTCCCCGGAATTATTTTAATTAATTGAATTAATTATATTAATGATATAATTGGTTAGGAGTGTGAGGATTAATTGATGAGATTTGGGTTTTCACCTTTGACTTACTAAATAAGGAAAATACCATTACTAGAACCATTTCTCCTCATTTTCCTTCCATTCAAGTATACTAAAACCAAACATGGATACTTGGCTTACTAGTAGGAAACAAGTTATAAAAACCAATTTCTTTTCCTTTTCTTTCCATTGTAAACACAAAAACCAAAATAGAAACCTAGAGAGAAAAGAGAGGGTTTTGGAAAGAAGAAGAAGAGGAGAAGATGAGGAAGAAGGGAGCATGAGAGGAAGCTTGAGGTTGGGCTTGGTAGCATCACCTTGGATCATCTCCAAGCTAGAGGTAAGGGGTTTGATTTTCCACTTCCTATAATTAGGGTTTGATACATATATTATGAATTTGTGATGAAAAATTGGTGTTGTGGTTGAAGTTAGGTGTTTGATTGTTTGATTCCTATTCCATATAGTTAGGGTATTGATGATTATATTTTGGATTTGGGGGTAAAATTTATATTTGGGTTAGAGGGTTTTGATTGATTGTTGAAATGGTTTGGAGAACTGGGATGAGGAATAAAAATTGATAGATGGTTTGTAGAGTTGTGTTGAGTGATTGTTGTTGGGTTTAGAGGATTTGAAATAGGAGTAGAAATTGTGAGGATTGTTGTTAGTATGGTGGTATAGAATGTAGAGGAAATAGAAATAGAAATGTTAATGAAAATGGAAAGGAAGTTAAGAATGAAATGGGAATGAAGATATAACAGTAAATTAAGAAAAACAGAAAAACAATTCAGAACTGTAAACACTCAAAACGCAGGGAGAAGAAAAATACACAGGGAGAAGAAAAATTGCATGGAGGAAATTTAGTGGAGGAGGCGCCCACCTCCATGGGTGGGGCGGCCACCCCCTTCATTGAGGCCCTCGCCTCCACATACATAAGGCAGCTGGGACGATCGTCCCCTTTAGTAATAGGAAGGCACAGATTTTCTTCTATTTTCCATTTTTGCTGTGTTACATTTTGCTGTTTTTCTAGTTTTCCAGTTCCTGCATAATTTTGCAAATAGGTTCTGTCTGTTTCAATTTTATTAAATCTTTATACTACTAGTTATTATTAATAAAATATAACTAGGGCATAAGTTAGCCGATTAAATTTGGGACCCGATTATGTTACGATTTTCCGATTTGGTAAATTCGACGACGACAAGTTGCTCGAATTCAACGAAAATTGATGCTAGCTAAGTTCGACGTGTAGAACGTAGTGGTGAAGTTAGTTTTTAAATTGTGAGTTTTCTGACGAAGCGACCCGAAATAGGCAAATTTACGGTAAATTGAACCGGATTGTGTTTTAGTGGATTTAAGGCACGTATGGACAATCCGATTTCGACGTCGACGATTATGATTAATACCGGTTATTAAGAATGG
Source organism: Vicia sativa (assembly GCA_021764765.1). Classification (NCBI taxonomy): domain Eukaryota; kingdom Viridiplantae; phylum Streptophyta; class Magnoliopsida; order Fabales; family Fabaceae; genus Vicia; species Vicia sativa. The sequence goes on along the minus strand of CM038794.1, from coordinate 96,363,199 downwards.
TTTTCGCGACGATTTTAGGTGTTTGACTATTTTCCCGTTTTCGAAATTTAGTGAATTAATTGATGATGATGCGGTGTGAATAAACGTAAGATTTGCGACGGTGTATTTATTAACGAATACTTGTTGATATGCAATGCGATGATATATGTTTTGTACATGATGATGTGATGATTAAATTGATGTTGTTATTACATGCTTCCGATTTGTGAATGCATGATTTTTGGTGAATTTATTAGTGATGTTTGCATAATGCAATTATGATGCGATGATATATTTATCATGTTTTGGATAAATTATGGCGATGTGGGCTTTATGCCAATTTGGATGAGTGATGATGATGTTTTTGTGTTGTGTTGTTTTATTGTCGAGTCACATACATTTCATAAGCGAAGAGGGCTTTTATGCCAAGTGATGATGGCTTTTATGCCGAGCGAAGATCGGCTTTATGCCAAGTGTCCCTAATTACGGACAAAGCGATGGGTACCACATGCATAACATAGTCGTGTCTCATGGAGTCGGTTATGTTTATGTTTGAGTCGTTTGGCGTTGGGTTTTGTTGATTGATGGATGATATTGAATTGCGATGATATATAATGTGATGATGTTTGTGATGATGTTGTGAAGATGGGCTTTATGCCAAAAGCGAAGATGGGCTTTAGCCAGTTTGTGATGATTTGTTCTGTTGCTTATATTACTAGCATTAATTAATGTTGTTGGTTGATGTTGTTGTTTAAGACTACCGTGTTAATTAGTGATGTATTAGCTCGTGACGAATTCGTGGTGACGGAGGGTTACGTGTGGTTGCGACGTTTTATGCCGATGAAGTTATGGTGATATAGTGTAGATTATACACATTAGGATGACGAGTAAAGTAAGCGAGTTTCGATTATGTGTTGGAATTACACTTATTAATATATACTCTTTATAATTCCGAAACTATATATATATATATATATATATATATATATATATTATCATGCCTTTAATTATATGTTTTGGAGTATCTCACCCTTTACTTGTTTCGCCGTTACCTATATATTGGTAACGTGCAGGTTATGAAGATGGAATCTCTAGCTGCTGTTAGTCGAGTCGGTGTCGCTCTGATACGTAGCACTCGGGGGGAAATATTTATGTCGTCTTGTTGTTGTTGTTTTATTATTATTCCTTTTGTGAATAAGAACCATAATTCATAAAAAACATGATTTTGATGAGGAAGTTTAATAAAGGAGATGTTTTGATTTCTATGAATCAATTTATGTTTTCCTGCGATGCTATGTATCAAAATTTATACTTTAAAGTAAACTGTTTTAAAGTGAGTTGTTTTTGTTGGTGTAACGCCTCAATATTTAATTTATAAAATTTTAAAATTACTCTGATTTTTTGCATATAAAACTTTGGGTAGAATTGGGGTGTTACAATAGTGGTATCGGAGCGAGTCGGTGCATCGACCAAGTTATTAGTGTGTTCAATCCTTTGTATGCGACAAGTGTGTGAAACACTGTCGGTAGTTGTTTGTTTCAAATTGTTTATCTGCAGAGATGAGTTTGAAACAAGTGGGGGAGAAGTTTACTTCTTGGTGGCGCTTGTGGCTTAGGATGGGCCTCAAGCAGTGTTACACTTTGGTAACTTGAAGTGTAAGTTTGAAGACGTTGTTGTAGTTGGTAGAGATGGTTTATGTCACCATCATGATTGTCGACTGTCTATTGACAAATTGAGGGACTGATCATCCTTAATCTCTTGTTGATAGTAGTCGGGAATTGTGTTGGTTGGGATAGACTTGTCTTTCCAGCTTAATAGTGTGTGAAGCAGATGTGTTGGCACAAGGTGGTGCATGGTTACTTGAGTTTTGGGCGAATTTGGATTTTTGGTGAGAAACAAGACTTTTGGCAAGCGATCTTCTTGTTGTGATTCTTCTGAAGCTTATTGTGGAGATGTGAGTGAAGTACCACTGTAGTGCGAGGTGAAGTTTTGATGGATTTTAGTTCTGAATTTAGTTGTGATTCGATGTATCCTTAAGGGACGTTTGCTTCAGGATTAGAGTTGGAGAATCACCTTGAGGATTGGTTTGAGCAGAGTTTCTTATTCGAGCGGGTCATCATGGAGTGCTACCGTTGTGTTGTTCGAGAAGAGCCAAAGTTACCCGAGTTGGTGTGTCGTTTGTAGGCGAGTAACAAAGTGGATATTGAGGACGAGTGTCTACTTCCGAGGATTGATATTTGGATGAATCAGTCATTGGGAATTTTTGCGTTTAGAGAGATCGATGTGAAGTCTGGTTGTCTACGAGTTAGTGTGAGAGCTGAAGATGTTTAGACAATGCTTTTGGGATAGTGTTTGGTGGCGAGTGTTTGGTTGACGTCATTAGTGTGACTAATGCGTCAAGTGTGATTTTGGGATGTTCGGACAGTACTCTCATGAGTAGCTGTAAGAGTTATTCCGTGTTCATGGATATTAATTGGTTCACATCAAGTTAAGGAATTGTGGCAAGCATCCGAGCTTTGCGTTATCAGTAGTGAAGTTAGATCAGTGCGTGGCGAGTATTCTAAAGATAGAGTTTTGAACTGTTGGACGTAAGTGCCTTAAGTAAGCAACTTGGATGATGATATTTTGGACGGTTCCGCGAAGATTTATTTGTATCTTGTAGGAGACTTCAAGGAGTTATTTCAGAGCTTAGAAGTTCCTTTGTTTTGGATGGTTAACTTTGTGAGTTTGACGGAAGATCTTTTTATAAGTTGGTTTTGATCGTGAGTACTTTGACTTGAGATGGTTGAGTCGCTATTTGGACTTCGCAGTGGGAAGCGAATTTGTTCAAGCTGGTGGAAAGTTTAGCGAATGCTTTGGTTTTGTTTTGTACTAAAGAACCTTGTGGGGCGTATCGTGATATTTTATTTTGGGCTTAAGATGTATTTCGATGTAGAGTGGTGAAGTTTAGTAAGTTGGTATCGCGGGTAACCAAAGTATGTCTGATTTGGGATTTATTATTTCGAAGAATGTTGCATGTTTGTGTTGGAACAATTGTTGAGATTAAGTCCAGAGGGTTATTAAGGATTTGTTCACTACTAACTTATGGATTTCGTCGGATACTAATGGTCGCGGTGGATTATTAGATTACGACCAAGATAAGTCTTGACGGTGAGGAATTTTGTGACAGTTTGGTAGCCACAAGTACCTTAAGATGATTGATGTTTTATAAAGGAGGATGTTCTATCTGTGACTGAAGTCGGTCGCGACGGTATTCGTGTTGAATTCTATAAAGTTTATGTTATGGTTCTAAGTCCAACCTGTGTTATAATTGTAGGGGTAAGAGATGGCGTTGATGAGTAGAGTTCTTGAGAGAGTGTTATGGTGAGTTACCACTTGGGACGATGGAAAGTTATGAAAGGTGTTTGAATGAGAAGCACATGTATTGATTGTTGCGACGGTGCGAGGATGGCGATTACTTAATGTAATTTTGGGAATTGAATTGTTAAAGGACGACTTCGTTGAAGTCAAGTGTATCGTCGAAGTTTCACAAGTGAAACATTTGGACGATATTAGAAGAGGTCGAAACTATGTCGTATATTTAGAGGACCAATGGACGTTGATCAATCGGGAATGAAAGAGTGATTCTTGAGTTGATGAAGTTGATGTTGTGAGGTGTCTTGATGGGTGTACGCTTTGAACTATCCGTTTGAGTAATTGTGAAGTTGGGTAACTAACCAAGTTGTTTCGGTTGGCATCTTATGTATAGAAGTGAAGCAGCATGGGTTAGATATCGAGCATTGAATTGACTAGCGAGTAAGCGAGGTTGTTGGATTTTGGACTAGTGAATTATAGTCGTAAGTCGTCTGTGTACGCCTTAGAAGTGTATCATGATTCATTATGTTTGGGTAACTTGTTTTGTTCAAGGGTTGTACGTTGGTAATCTATAAGGACGATGTAACCTTGTGATTGACTGAGATGATAGCGATAACTGCAAGTGTGATTCTTGAGTTTGTGCTTATGCGTGTATGAAGGCATCTTTGAATGTTTGTGTAGCACGCGAGGTTTTACCCTATTTTGACTGTTTCAATTTTGGTTAGTATAGCCATTTTGTTGTTTTCGTTTTAGCGATGGTGACGGTGTTGTGTTGTAGGACTTTATGTTCCTATCTTTGGTGACTCATTTCCGAGGTGTCGGTTCGAGTGTGTGACTAATTCTATGGTTGAGACGTTAGGATAGTATCGATCTGGTTGTTTGGTTCTCAATTGAACCGGTGTGTTTACGGCTTGTTTAGTTGTTGGGTGTTTAGTTGGTTGTCGAGTGCATTGTATGGGCTTCGCATCTCGGCATGGTTGTTCTTGTCTAGACGTTGTGGTTAGGGAGATGCCCTTGTGTTGGTGTATTTTGTATGTTGTTTAATTAACGCGAGAATTGAGTAGACGAATGTGTAGGCTTGTCCTGTTTTGTTCATTTTGGTTGAAATTTCGAGGACGAAAAGTTTATAAGTGGGGGAGAGTTGTAACGCCCATTTTTAATTAATATTAAAATATATTAATATTTTCAAGTAACCGATCGATGCTTATTTTGCGACGAGAATAATTTTATTAATTAATATACCTATTAATTTATCTAGCGACGTTCCGTTCGGTCCGGTAAAATATTATTCGGATCCGATATTTTAATTCCCCGAAATTATTTTAATTAATTGAATTAATTATATTAATGATATAATTGGTTAGGAGTGTGAGGATTAATTGATGAGATTTGGGTTTTCACCTTTGACTTACTAAATAAGGAAAATACCATTACTAGAACCATTTCTCCTCATTTTCCTTCCATTCAAGTATACTAAAACCAAACATGGATACTTGGCTTACTAGTAGGAAACAAGTTATAAAAACCAATTTCTTTTCCTTTTCTTTCCATTGTAAACACAAAAACCAAAATAGAAACCTAGAGAGAAAATATAGGGTTTTGGAAAGAAGAAGAAGAGGAGAAGATGAGGAAGAGCTTGAACAAGGGAGCATGAGAGGAAGCTTGAGTTTGGGCTTGGTAGCATCACCTTGGATCATCTCCAAGCTAGAGGTAAGGGGTTTGATTTTCCACTTCCTATAATTAGGGTTTGATACATATATTATGAATTTGTGATGAAAAATTGGTGTTGTGGTTGAAGTTAGGTGTTTGATTGTTTGATTCCTAATCCATATAGTTAGGGTTTTGATGATTTTATTTTGGATTTGGGGGTAAAATTTATAGTTGGGTTAGAGGGATTTGATTGATTGTTGAAATGGTTTGGAGAAGTGGGATGAGGAATAAAAATTGATAGATGGTTTGTAGAGTTGTGTTGAGTGATTGTTGTTGGGTTTAGAGGATTTGAAATTGGAGTAGAAATTGTGAGGATTGTTGTTAGTATGGTGGTATAGAATGTAGAGGAAATAGAAATATAAATGTTAATGAAAATGGAAAGGAAGTTAAGAATGAAAATGGGAATGAAGATATAACAGTAAATTAAGAAAAACAGAAAAACAATTAAGAACTGTAAACACTCAAAACGCAGGGAGAAGAAAAATTGCATGGAGGAAATTTAGTGGGGGAGGCGCCCACCTCCATGGGTGGGGCGGCCACCCCCTTCATTGAGGCCCTCGCCTCCACATACATAAGGCAGCTGGGACGATCGTCCCCTTTAGTAATAGGAAGGCACGTATTTTCTTCTATTTTCCATTTTTGCTGTGTGTTACATTTTGTTGTTTTTCTGGTTTTCCAATTCCTGCATAATTTTGCAAATAGGTTATGTCTGTTTCAATTTTATTAAATCCTTATACTACTAGTTATTATTAATAAAATATAACTAGGGCATAAGTTAGCCGATTAAATTTGGGACCCGATTATGTTCCGATTTTCCGATTTCGGTAAATTCGACGACGGAGCAAGTTGCTCCGAATTCAACGAAAATTGACGTGCTAGCTAAGTTCGACGTGTAGAACGTAGTGGTGAAGTTAGTTTTTCAAAATTGTGAGTTTTTACGAAGCGACCCGAAATAGGCAAATTTACGGTAAATTGAACCGGATTGTGTTTTAGTGGATTTAAGGCACGTATGGACAATCCGATTTCGACGTCGACGATTATGATTAATACCGGTTATTAAGAATGGTTTTCGCGACGATTTTAGGTGTTTGACTATTTTCCCGTTTTCGAAATTTAGTGAATTAATTGATGATGATGCGGTGTGAATAAACGTAAGATTTGCGACGGTGTATTTATTAACGAATACTTGTTGATATGCAATGCGATGATATATGTTTTGTACATGATGATGTGATGATTAAATTGATGTTGTTATTACATGCTTCCGATTTGTGAATGCATGATTTTTGGTGAATTTATTAGTGATGTTTGCATAATGCAATTATGATGCGATGATATATTTATCATGTTTTGGATAAATTATGGCGATGTGGGCTTTATGCCAATTTGGATGAGGGATGATGATGTTTTTGTGTTGTGTTGTTTTATTGTCGAGTCACATACATTTCATAAGCGAAGAGGGCTTTTATGCCAAGTGATGATGGCTTTTATGCCGAGCGAAGATCGGCTTTATGCCAAGTGTCCCTAATTACGGACAAAGCGATGGGTACCACATGCATAACATAGTCGTGTCTCATGGAGTCGGTTATGTTTATGTTTGAGTCGTTTGGCGTTGGGTTTTGTTGATTGATGGATGATATTGAATTGCGATGATATATAATGTGATGATGTTTGTGATGATGTTGTGAAGATGGGCTTTATGCCAAAAGCGAAGATGGGCTTTAGCCAGTTTGTGATGATTTGTTCTGTTGCTTATATTACTAGCATTAATTAATGTTGTTGGTTGATGTTGTTGTTTAAGACTACCGTGTTAAATAGTGATGTATTAGCTCGTGACGAATTCGTGGTGACGGAGGGTTACGTGTGGTTGCGACGTTTTATGCCGATGAAGTTATGGTGATATAGTGTAGATTATACACATTAGGATGACGAGTAAAGTAAGCGAGTTTCGATTATGTGTTGGAATTACACTTATTAATATATACTCTTTATAATTCCGAAACTATATATATATATATATATATATATATATATATATTATCATGCCTTTAATTATATGTTTTGGAGTATCTCACCCTTTACTTGTTTCGCCGTTACCTATATATTGGTAACGTGCAGGTTATGAAGATGGAATCTCTAGCTGCTGTTAGTCGAGTCGGTGTCGCTCTGATACGTAGCACTCGGGGGGAAATATTTATGTCGTCTTGTTGTTGTTGTTTTATTATTATTCCTTTTGTGAATAAGAACCATAATTCATAAAAAACATGATTTTGATGAGGAAGTTTAATAAAGGAGATGTTTTGATTTCTATGAATCAAATTATGTTTTCCTGCGATGCTATGTATCCGAAATTTATACTTTAAAGTAAACTGTTTTAAAGTGAGTTGTTTTTGTTGGTGTAACGCCTCAATATTTAATTTATAAAATTTTAAAATTACTCTGATTTTTTGCATATAAAACTTTGGGTAGAATTGGGGTGTTACATAGAAGATCATCAAACTATGGCTCGATAGGGGTCATAAGCCTGCTTATCTTCCTCCCATGGTTTATGACCTTTAGTGTATCGCGATTCTTTAAGAAAAAATTCATTGTTAGAATTCATAATAATATACATAAGTAAATTCATAACTTTAGTATACATGTAAATTTCATACATCTTCATCAAATATATGTCGAGCCACATGGGTGGGATAAAGAGCGAGCGGAGATATGTCAAAAGGTCCCCTCCAAAGACCTGAGGGACCTGGGATGTCGCTGGTACCGTTGGTATCTCTGGTGCTTTGGATGGCACAGATGCCTCGAGTGCCACCGGTAACTCAGGTGACACTGGTACCTCAGGTGTTGGGGGTGAAGTAACATGTCTCATCTCAGATGGCCCCGCCTGTGAAGTAGATGAGGATCCCGTCTCAAAAACCCTACGTGGTGAGGATGGTGAGAATGTGCGTCTGCGGTAGCACAGAGGCAGAGAAGGATGGACAGGAGAATCTCGTCTGCTATGAGAGGAAGATGTTGAAGGGGCAGATTCAGACCCAAAAGAATGTGCATCCGGCATAGCCTGTCCGGATGTCGAAGGAGCATGTGTTGCTTGACTCTCTCTCTCTCTCTCTCTCTCTCTCTGTATAGAAGCATGTTGTGCAACCTGATCATGCCTGAAATATGACGGTCTCTAAGCCATATTTTATGTAGAAATAAGAACGAAACGCTAAACTATGGCTTAAAGTGGAAAAGGACAAAACAATGCAGAAAGAAATTTGAAATAAACATCCGATTTTTTTCTTCCCCAAAACCGGAAATAAACCTCTGGTTTCCTCTACGAAAATATAGCTATGTAATACCCCCCCCCCCTCAAACCCCAAATGTGTAAAAAAAATACATTGATCGTCAAATAAAGTTTACAAATAGTGTTCTAATGACTCCTGATGATATAAACTAAATAAAACAACATATTCAAAACCCTATTTCAGTAATTTCATAAACTCTAAAAATAATTTAATTCACTTGCTTGATTGATTGAAAATGGTTGTTGCTTGCTTGATTCCTTTAGTTGTTATATTTATCCAATGATTGATGGGATGTGTTGATTGTTTGAGAAAAATTAATTTTGAGAAAAGATTGAAATGAGTGTTTGAGAATGTTTGAAATGAGTTTTTGAAATAATTTGTTGTTATGGAGAAGGAAAGCGTTTCTGACGCCCTTAAGTACATTCAAGAACTGAAAATATAACTACGATTTGAAACTGTAATTTAACTTTCGAACAATCCTTTTCAACGTGATTTACATAATATAGGGTGTGAATCAGAAATATAATTTTAATTTTTATGACCATTTTAAAAAATTTAAGTGGTGCAAAAAAAAAATTGCTGAAATAAGAAATTCCTTAAAAACTCTTCACGACACTTTATGGTTTTGTTGATCAATTTAAAACAATTATATGTAGTGGCTATATCTTATGAGAAGTCAAATATTACACTTAACTTACTGATAAATATATTTTTTCAAAAATATTTATTTTTTATTCTAACCATTCATATCATTAGAGGTCATGAACTAGTTTGTTATTTTATGACATGTTTATTGGTGAAATAAAGGGACAAACACTATACAGTGATGTACTTAAAGGATATTTAATAATTATTATTACTAAGAGAATAGTTTTTTTTATAAATTCATAATTTTTAAAGACTACTACTTAAGAGAATAGTCTTTGTTACACGCAAAAAGGAATAAATGAGTCAGGTTTTGCAGTTTGTTTCTGTTATGATTATACTTATTTTTATACATCTCGTTGCACCGAATATTGAAGGTAAGCCATTTTTTATTCTTTATTAACTTTATTCTTTAATTTGTTCACTATATTTTTATCATACATATCTAAGTTGTTTTATTCTCTTTTTTACAGCGGCTAGAAATATATGTACAAAAGATTCTGACTGTTGGTATCTTTATTGTTCAAAAACATTTAAAGCGATTTGTATGGGGAAAAAATGTAGACGTGTTAAAATCTTAGAATAAGTTTGTCAATCCTTTGGTATTTAGTTTCATACTTAAGATTGGGCATAAATGTTCTGCTGAAATATTTCATAAATTTCATTTAATATTTGTGTTTCCATCTATTAAGTTGAATATTTTTATTTCTTATTTCATGCTAATTAAATGAAATAAAATAGAAAATAATATAAACTCGAGCAATGCCTGGTTGTAACGGATTTATAAATATCCTTCAAGATCAAGTATGTAGATATTAAAATTTTAATATTCCATTACAAACACTATAACATTTTAACTCTACAACAACGTTGAAAAATCGTTGCAAAAATTGAAGAAACCGTAGCTTTTATCTGTTAGAAAGATTTTCAGACCGTGTCAAAACTAAGGTGTTGCCTTATCCTTTCGCAAGGGTTATTTTGCCCAATAGCAACGCTTCATATAGAACCGTTTATTTAGTTTTCCTTAGAGAACAGTTCTAATACCAACGGTTGTATCTTGCTCTCAAAATAAAACCGTTCCCGTTCTTGTAAATTTGGCAACGGCTGTTTCGATTGATATAACAAAGGTTTTGTATCTGTTGTTCATTTAAAACTGTTTTAGTAGACCAATATCTTAATTTCTTATTCAAAGAATTATATTCATGAGGTCTTGAGATTAAATCTCACCATTCTATATTTTGACACTTTTCTCATTTTTGTTTGTCACTTCTTTTCATTATGATAAGATAAATTTTTATCAATAACTAATTATCATTTTTTTATTAGTTTATTATTGACACTTTTCTCATGTTTGTCTTTGTCACTTCTTTTTATTATTATTAGAAAGATTTTTATCATTAACAATTAATAATATCATTACCATGTTTTTTATTAGTTTATTATTAGTCATGCCACTATTATAATTATTATTCTTACCCATTTTCTTTCCTCTATTAGTTATTTTGTATAGTAATTGGCATTATTATTATATGAGTATTGCTTTTATTATTAAATAGTATCAAATCTTCAAATCTTCACCAAATCTTTAAGATACTTATTTGTTAAAAACGTTCTCCACCTTCTGTGTCTTTTTTCGGCCAAACCCATTATATACTTTTTGCCGGCATCTTCAATGTTAAAGGACCTCTACAAAAACATACGAGTGTGTTAGTATATGTAATTTAAACACATTATCGTCAATATAAAGCAAATAACAACAACTATATATGATACCTTTATCTCAGTCCAAATTTTTTCTTTAGCCTCGTCCAACTCTTGTATTTTCCATTTAGGAGTGGTGATCAGAATGTGCATACGAACAAGTGTACTGGTGTAGCTTGTCGACTGCAATTAGACCCAATTAGTTGGTCCTCATTTTCCAATCTACATTATATGTAACTCCAACATCTCTATCACGGATGATTCCCCGCATAATACTTATGCCTCATGTGATATCCTTTTCGAGTATCTTACGGAACATTTGCATCTTGTGAATTTTCTTGATTACTAGCCATTTGACCTATAATAAAGAAAAATAAAACAAAATGAAATGACAAATATAAAAATCCATAATCATATATACTATAAAGAAAAAAATGAAATGACATATATTTAAATTTTATTGAATGATATAGGCTATAATTATATATACTATTACCTTTTTCACTAACGTCTCTTTATTTTCTTGGTAGGAATATGTTCTACTCATCTCTTAACAACACAGACGGTTGGATTGATCCAAATACCCTCATTATGATCATTTCTAATACATGATTCATTCTCATTTTGATCATTTCTGGTAAAAGATTCAATGTCAACACCAATATCGCCTTGATCTCAATGTTTTCATCAATTACTTTGTTAGATAAAAGCACTATAGACCATTTCATACTTGTCGGATCAGTGACATAGAGCTCTTGTTCAGCTTGAGAGGCTAGAATAAAAGTCTCATCTTTGTATGCCACCCTATTAAGATCCACTTGCAAAAATCCTGACTTATCCATTCGTATGCCATTATTATTTTCAACCCACTTGCAACCAAATATAGGAATCTGAAATTTCTCGTAATCAAACACCACAATGCGCGATAACCCAATCTGACGGTTTGCAAATTTTAGGTTTAAGTCCTTCACACTTAATATGTGCATTGCTTCAGCTACCAAGGTGACACCACTATTTTGCATAGTATTTTTATCATCTTGTTCTTTGGTATAATATGTGTATCCATTAATTGCGTATGCGCTATAAGAAAACACCAAACTTGGACCATATGCTAAATATCTCAACCTTTACATTCTCAAGCGGGATCTGAAAGATACTTTGAATAAATATGTTCCTTAAACCATGGTATGAAACTTGATTGTGCTCTCGACAATCCAATTGTCATTCTATTCAATTTAAACCTTGAAGAGCACCCTTGTGCATTTCAACATCTGACTCAACCTCAATCTCATTGTGCAAAACATACAAATGCACTTGATCGTTCGACCCTTGATCATCACAACTTTATTTCCAATTAGCTTTTTACCTTCTTTTTTCAACAATATGAGATTTGGGGAGTCCAATTGATTGAACATTTGACGATATTCGAGACAAAACTTAACCGCTTCTTCAACAATGTATCATTTGGCTGACCTCTAGTCGACATTGGTTTTTCATACCCTTTTAATATTTTCATATAACATTCAGAGGTACATCCATCTCATATAAGTTGGTCCACAATTGTGTCTCTTTCACAAGATGAGCGACAAGATGAACCATTATGTCAAAAAGCGAGGGAGGAAAATACATTTCAAGCTCACACAAAGTAACAACTATTTCTTTTGTAATGTTGGTAAGATCTCAGGATCGATCACCTTCTCCGCAAATTTACTTGAAGAAAAAACACAATTTAGTTATTAAGCTTCTTACTTTTCGCGAGAATAGAACGTATACCTATCGGTAGAAAATGTTCCATTATAATATGGGAATCATGCGTCTTTAAACTATTTAACTTGAGGTCTTACATAGACACAAGTCTTTTAATATATGATGAGTAGCCTTATGGAACTTTAACTTCTCGAAACTTACACAATATTTTTCTCCTTTCTAGATAGAGTGTAAGCAGTGGGTGGTAGATATATCCGTCCTTATTCCCAATTTAGTTCTCCCTCTTTATCCTTAGAAGGCCATCCTTAGATATTGATAACCAATGTCAAATACATTTTTTTAATATAACATCAAGAAAATGTCTTACGTACAAAGATTTCCAATATGGAAATTCAAAAAAAATCGACCTCTTCTTCCACCCACCGTGACAACTTTATGCAAAAGACTTTCCAAAGAATACTCACATCTTTCACCTTTTCAAAATTTGATCACACATCAATCTAGTGAGCTCTGTTGTGGATTTTTCCAAACAAGTATTTTTTAATATCGATTCCTCGAGGATTGGTGTATGTTATAGTCTTTCAATAGAAAAGTGTATTTTAAGAAATTGTAACCAAGGGGTTTGTTATCTATTCTACTAGAACCATGAGTTTCCAAACAATAACTAAATTAATTCTTTCAAAGAGTTATGGTTTGGATTAAAGAGTTTGAGATTGTTTTCAAATTAAGGAGGCATGTCAAGATTAGTTTCATTGATCTAGTTTCATATATTCATTTAATCAAGTGATGAACATAGTAGATGATTTCTACAAATACATATCCTCTCAATCTTGTAGATTTCCCAAAGATTGTGAATGTTATCATGTTAATCCTTGCATGATTCCTCACTACAACTATTAACATGATAATCATTAAGTTCAATATATTGTAAACACTAACACACAAATCTATTCCTAGCATTTGTTTATTAGAGGATGAATATCCTAGGTCTACTTTGAAGTATTCTTTTCCAAGCAAAACTCAAAGCATAAAGATGAAGAACAAAGATATTCAACTATATTAATCATCAACCATGTTCATACACAAATGGATTAAAAGAAATACATACTATAAAGATCAACTACCTCTAATCTTGACACAAAAAGAGCTTAGCCACTCATTTCCATGGTTGCTTGCTCTCAAGATTGTTGGTAGAGATGATGAAAATCAAAGATTCAAGAAGGAAAAGCTATGGTTTTTCTTCCAATCCTTGCCCTAGATTTACAAAGATAAAAAGATAATGATGATGAAGTGTTTCTTCCTTCCTTTACAAGCCAAAAAGTCAGTTGAAGTGATGGGTTGGTGGCTCAAAAGGTGAAAGCATGGGCTGTCCTTTTTTCTGAATTTCGCAGATCGCGCTGAGCGCGGGTAAGTTGCGCTGAGCGCGCTCATGCTGGCACCGCGCTGAGCGCGACCTGTAGCATGCTTCCTTCGTCCCAAATTATCTTCAAAAAAGAATCATCCCTAAAGCTCTTCAAAATTCTTGAATCCAAGCTTGGGAGAATTAGTCAATAAATTCCTACAATTAAGAGTGAAATAAGTTAAATAATATATATTAAACAAAAACTAAATAAAAACCTAATTAAACTAAAATACTAGACTAAATAATACTAATTAATTAAAAAGACATTGTTAAGGACCACAAAATCATGTACAAAATAACTACAATTTGGTCCTTAACAAGCTCTACATTGTTCGGTATCTCCGTTGAACGCTTTTCTCCATCCACGATATTGATGTTTAGAATTTAAGAATCTACGATGACCGAGAAAGACATTCTTCTGACAAAGTTTCAATCGCATCGTATCGGTTCCATCTTCACAGACAGGACACACTTTTTCACCTTTAATGTTATACCCGGATAGATTTCCGTTTGCTGGAAAATTGTTAATTCTTCCAAACAACATCGCCCTCAAGTTGAAACTTTATTTCCTATACCCATCATAAACCTCCACACCGTTCTCCAACAAAATCTTCAAATCTTCGACTAAAGGTTCGAAATATACCTCTATGTCATCATGTACTTACACTTCATACATAGCAACGAAGGTTTCTTGCTTCTTTTCCAAATTCAAGATAATCATTTACAATTTTCATCCACTATGGAGAATCTTCTGGATATCGAAATTTTACATCAATAATTCTTTCATTTGAATGCCAAGTCAAGTGTCTTGAATCGGTTTCACTACGATACATCCGTCTAAATCTCGAATTTATAGGAAAATACCATAAGACTTTTGCCAGAGACAACTTTTTTTTAAATTGAGGGGCACCGCATTTAGGACACTCATTTAATGATGCATGCTTGTTTCGAAACAAAACGCAATCTTTTGGACATGCATGTATCTTATCATAGCTCATGCCAATAGAGTACAACATCTTTTTGGCGTCATACGTTCGATTCGGAAGAACTTTATCTTCTGGTAGCATATTTTTCATAAGGGCTAACAACTCTATCAAACTTGTATTCGACCATCCATTGCCCGCCTTTAAGTTGTACAACTTTAATACATGAACAATCTTGTGAATTTTGTACAACCATTATACAACGATTTCTACTGCACACCAACCTCTCGAACATTTTGGGACAATCATAAAGATCTTCTTCAAGCGTGCAATCTCTTGATATCATGCAATTGTCATTTGAAGCATAGGTCATCTTATCCCCCAATTCAACATTCCCGTTATTTTTCTCACCATGCATATCCAACATGTATAACTTCTATCAATTTCATACCGTATTAAAAGCGATGCCAATGACGCAACCCGGTTCCCATAACAATACAAACAAGGACATGTCATTCGACTGGGGTCTTTGGCATGCGCAACAATAAACTTAACAAACTCCGAAACCCCATTCTCGTAGTCTTTCGAAAATCGATTGGAATACATCCATGTCTTATCCATATCAACTAATTAATGCACAAAATAATTATCTTGCATTTACGCCGAAGCAAAGTATACGGAATGGATCCATATCAAGAAAATGCAACATCTGAAAGGCAATTTAAGACAAATTCATCACAATCCCAGTAATTTGAGGAAGAAATTTACCTCGGATTTATCGAACTCAAAGAAAGGCGGAGAATGAGCGTCGTACGTCGAACTAGGCCGTGAAACGCTACTAATTCAAAGAAAACAAAACTTCTACTATAAAAATAGGATGAATGTACATGAACATTTAACTAAACGACATGAATGAATGTAATTGAAACTAAAATGATAAACGAAATTCAATGCAAGCTATAAATCAAACGTAACAAAATCTGGGCATCCATGAACAAACTTAGTAACACGCATTAAAGTTTTATTAAAAAAATAGGATGAATGTACATGATTTAAACCCGATTTAAACCCCGAAGTACATTCTTGTGAATTTCAACATACGGCTCAACCTCATTGTCATTGTGCAGAACATACAACTGTACTTGATTCCGTTTAGCCCTTGACACTATGACAATTTTATTTCCAGTTAACTTTTTTCCTTCATTTCTTTTGAAAATATGATATTTGGGTTGTTCAACGGATTGAACATTGGAAAATTATTGAGTACAAATTGTGGCCACAAGAACCCTAACAAAGCTTGAAAAAACTGTGAGTTACAAGCAAGTGGCAGACCTATTTTTGCATCGATCTAGACCAATCAAAGCATTCCAATCGATTCCTGGTGATCCTCTGAATCGTTCCAGACCCCTGCAAGCAAGAAAAAGCTCCAAAATCACGACCTCAGTGATCACGGTTTGCCTTACAAGTTTTGAAATCGAATTCATACTTACACGCATCTTCAACATGTTTTGATTGCATAATTGTGTCCATAATCTTATTTCTATGCTTTCTGTATGGTTTAATTGGATTTTAAGCGCAAATTGAAGCATATGCCATATCTAGGGTTTTTGAACTTTGAATTGGGAACTCCCGATATAAGTAAAATTAGCCCAAACGAAGGATGCCAATGGATTCGAGAAGGCGATTTCTAGTTTATCTGTATAATTACTTTGTATTTATTGAACAAATTTTGCGGTTATATCCTTTGGTGGTGGGTAGCTCGATACCCACAAGAAAGTGGGTAATCCCTATTTCGAGGATTCAAGCGAAGAAGGCGATGAGCGGTGCAAGGCGCATACGTTTTTCAAATATATTTTAAAATCTTGTTTTAATATATATTATTTCTGTTTTATTTCCATAACAGCTTGTGCACTTGGTTCGCGGGAGGCTGCAGCGTGTGAACCTTAAGAGCGGGTTTGATCCTGGCTACCCCATTATTTTGCAACCTTGCAAAACTAACATTTTCCTATTTTCTTATTATTTTCAATTATTTTCTTTTCTTATTTAATTTCCTTCAAATGTTTTTCTAAACACCATGAAAATCAAAAAAATATTTTCTTTTTTCATTTAGGTCAGAAAAATACTCATTTTATTTTTGACATAAAAAATCATTTTTTTCCTTTTCTTTTAATTAATTGTTATTTAACCATTAAATTAGTTTTTAATTATCTTTCTACATTAAAATCAATTCATAAAAATCCCAAAAAATATTTTCTTTCATATAATTAGATTTGCTAACCCTAAAACATTTTCCTAACATAAACGTCTATTTTCTACTAACCTTTTCTCTTATTTACAATTTGATCTTTCCTGCGATACTATTTTTGATTATTGTAACTGTTCACAAGTTGTAATAGTTAGGTTTTAAATTCCTCGCATTTTCTTTACTATTATGTAACTGATCATGGGATGTAATAGCTTAATTAGGGTTTTACTTTCTGCATCTTATATTATATATCTGCCCCAAAGCCATGTAATAGCGTAGGATTTACATTTCCACAATTTTAGTTTTCGCACCTTTACTTTTCTGTACATATTAACTGCTAGTAATTGGTTTGTATGGAAAGATTAAAAGAAATCTTAGATCACTTCTAATATCAAGATAAATATTCGAATCAAACACACTCATCACACATGCACCCCCTTAGGGTATCTTCTCTTGTTGCCTTACGAATAAACAATGGTCATGTCCCTCGGACATAAGGATACCATTAACAAAGTTGCCTACGAATAACATCATCATAGTCCCTTCGATACAAAGATCATAGTCCCTCGATGACCCTCGATTTTTCACACCTCACACTTTTCAAAATCTTTCAAAAACACTTAGTATGCATTCCAGCGAGAATCATTAAAAAGTCAAACATTTTCCAAAAAAACATTTACGAACACTTCGTATACATTCCAACGAGAATCATTACGAAGTCAAAGTGAAATGTCTTTTCAAAATACTTTTCAAACTACACAAACACAGAAATCCAATTTTTCAAAGTGAGCTAAGCAACTTAGATCCCGTAGATAACTACGGATGGAAAGGGTGCTAATACCTTCCCTTTTCATAACTGCCTCCCGTACTCAGAATCTAACAAAGGTATTTTTCTGATCTTTTCATCTTCCCTTTATTGGATAAAAGAAAAGTCGGTGGCGACTCTTGCTATCCGCAACATTTGCGATAAAACGCAAAACAAACAAGTCAGTTCTCCCGCCGTGTTACAGTGGAGGATTTGCATTTATTTCTTTTACTAACCTCTAAGCAAAATACCAAAAATATTTTCATTTGTTTTGTATATTTTGTACGAGGTATGAAGCCAAAACATCTCACAAATAGAGGTTTCTGGTGTTTTTCCCTAAACTCTTTTTGAACTAATATTTGAGGGTGTTGAGGTTCAAACCCATGAAAGCTTGATTGTATTACCACAATGTGTTACCCAACCGTTATTATATCCTAACAATTTATAAATATTAAATAAAGATAAATGTTACTAATATGAGTTTAGAGATGTCTACAGTGTTTGGAAAACGTGGTGACTTTGGTGTTATTGTTTACAAGTTTTGTAGTAGTGTTCAACTAAAATATTTGATTTAAAAAGGAACATGAGCTTTCCATAGTATTTCAAATGATTATAACTTTCCATCGTTTTGATCCTAAAAAATAAGTCAGATATGAGTAACCCATATCGAGTTTTAATGGTGTAACACGCTATCGAATGTGGCTTCAACACAATTTTGTCTTTTGATCTCCTATTTTGCTTAGCTTAAACTAGAATATAAAGAAGCTCTAGCTTGTTGATCTACATATCAACATCAAGAACAACCAAACAACTAAAATCTACCCATTGTTATTTGATGTTGCTTTAATTTCCCATACTGCTCAGCAATACTTCATTCTTTGTGCCTATTGTTGGATTAATTATTTAATTAATCAATTACGCTTTAAATAATCGTGAGGATCAATTATGTATGATACATGCCACGTGTGGAATGTATGGTCATTGGAAATTATGTGAACATGTGAATTCTAATCATTTCGGAGAAAACGATACAGATGTGTTGTCTACGAGCTTGATATGCATATGATTGCTTGTGCCAAGGATTCCTCAAGGGTTGATCAGACAAATCATCTCCTAGACAATCAACCCAAACTAGGGTTTGGCAATTCTCAGAAGTCAAATTTCAAGCCTCACAAGTCAAATTTCCTCAAACAATTGCTCAGATGGTTGAAAATCAGTTGTATTGGACAAAGAGTCAACTGTGGTCAACATACAGTCAAACTTCATGATTTTTGGTCAACATCCTCATCTTGAAGTCACATTCATCATTTGATCAAGGGTTGATCATGATTCATCAAGAAAACTCAAGATTTGCTCAAAAGTCAAACTTTCTAAATTAGGGTTTCTTAGTGAAAAGTCAACCAAACTTTGACTAAGCATAACTTCTTCATACTTTCTCAGAAATTTTTCCAACACCTCTTGTTTTGAAGGAAATTCAATTCCCTACAACTTCATGTCTCCCAAGAATGTTCAAAAAATGCTTCATTTGGAAGGTATGGATCAAAACATTACAGGTCCTTTTCAAAGTCAACAAAAAGTCAACTTTTTTGTTTTGAAGATTTATTGAGCATGGAAACTCCAATTGAGATGAAACCAAAGAGTTTGGTTAGATGACACTTAGAGCTTTCTAAAAAGTCCAAGAACACTAAAAAATGTGGAAAATTGAGCAAAATACACCTTGCACAAGTTGGGTATTTTTTGAAGAAGTGCACAAAGAGAGATACTTGTTAAAATCCCAAAATTTTGCAAATGGGCCTAGTTTTTCTTCATTCAAACTTGTTCCTTAGACAATTTGGAACATCCAAGCCCAATGCCACGAATTTTAGCTTTATTTTTCTATTTAATTTGGATTTTATTCATTTAAATACAAATTAAATTAAAAAATAAGGTATAAAATCAAAATTAAATGCAAAGTTGATTTTTCTCGCATGCTTGAGATCCAAGTAACTCACACAAGCTGGCAAATTTCAAAATTTGCAAAGATTTGGCAAGAAATTGATTGAAATTGATCAAAAAAGATAAGATTTGATTTTGTACAAAATCAAATAATCATTGCATTGATTGATGATTATTTGTTCCTCAAATCAGCTCAATTTCCGTCCATTATAAATATACAATGCATATCACACAAGAAAGAACAAAAAAATTGCCTCAAGAACCCTAACCTAAAGTCAAAAAATTCGTGACCTTCAAGCAATATGCAGCCTTGGTTTCAGGGATTTTCAATCGATTTTGAGCATTCCATCGTGTTCCTTGGTGTCTCCAGAGTCGATTCAGACCTTTACATCATCCAAAAGCATCAAGAATCACGAAATCTAAATTTGGTTTGTTCATATATTTTTCAAAATCGAATTCTGTTTATCATGCATTTTTAACATGTTTTGATGTTTGATTTGTGTTTAGTTTGATGTATGCAAGCTATCTGGACAATCGAATTGCATTTTCATGGCCTGAATCGAAATATGCCATTGTTAGGGTTTTCTGAACCGAATTAGGGCTTCCCTTAAACGGAAAAATTGGACCAAAAGACCACCACCGTCGTGTTTAGAATGTGATTTCCAATCGATTCATGTACTCACAACTCATTTATATTATGTATATGAGATTTTAGAAATTGCAGGGGCCTTAGCGTCGAAGAAAGGCCGACGAAAAATTCCCAGAATTCAAATGAAAACGATGAAGTTCTTGGCGCGTGATTCTGGGCAATCAAGGGGTGACAACCGTCCAAAAGCCATTCGCTCCGTTTTCATAACACGTGTACACGCTGGCTCGGTTGGTAAGGCTGCGCGCGTTTCACCCTGGGGACCTGAGTTCGAATCCTAGCCATGGCAAAGCATTTTTCACAAGTTTGCAATTTTTTCTATTTTTCTATTTTCTTTAATATTGTTATACAATTTAATTTATCTTTCATAATTTTTATCATGCATTTAAAAAATACCAAAAATATTTATTTTTTGCATACACATCAGAAAAATGTTTATTTAATTTATAAAATTAAAAATATTATTTTTGCATGCATATTTAATTTAATTTCTATTTTATCATTTAAATCACTTTTTAATTGATTTTTAATTATTAAATTAACTCCAAAAAATTATTTTAGCATATTAATGTTATTTCCAGCATGAAAACTTTTTCTCATTCAAAAATTATTATTTTTACTAACATTTTCCTCTTATTCAATTTTCTCGTATTTCCTGATTTTTCATCTGTTCACAGGTTATTCCGTTTCGGACAATTTTTTTTATCGTTTTCTTTTCATATTATGTAATTGCCTATGGGATGTAATAGTTTAATTAGGACTTTTATTTTCTGCATTTTTCAATTATGTATCTGCCCCAAAGCCATGTAATAGCGTAGGATTTATCTTTCCGCATTTTACTTTCCATGATTTAATTTCCACACCTATAAAGTTAGTAATTAGGCGTATGGAAGATAAAAGCGACGTAGATCACTTCTAATTCCAAGATAACATATACAGATTTCACACACTCTTTTCACACATGCACCTTAGGGTAATTCTCTCTCGTTGCCTTTGATTCAAATGGTCATGTCCCTCGAGGCGTAGAGGTATTCTACCGTTGCCTTCAAACAAATCATCATAGTCCTTCAATACAAAGATCATAGACCCATGATGTCTCCTCTGATATACATGATCTCGACCCTCGATTGTCGCCTCTGAAAATGATGATAGTCCCCGGATGTGCTGGGATACTTCCACAGTTACCTTGACCATAGTGTCGCCGAATGTCACACATCCAGCGAATGGGGTTACCTACCAACTAATGGTATGGATAGCGCTATTCTAAAGGAGCGTAAAATAACACAAAACCATTATGAGTAGGTAATAAGACTTTTAGTTGCTTGCTCGATCAAATATTTTCACACCTTGCACTTTTGTCAAAGTTCAAACTCTTTCAAAGCGAAACATTTTGAACACTTTGTATACATTCCTACATGAATCATTACAAAGTCAAAGCAAAATGCCTTTTCAAAACATTTGTCAAACACGGAAAGCACAATTTTAAAATGATCTAAGAGCAACTAAGAGCCGTAGATAACTACGGATGGAAAAGGTGCTAATACCTTCCTTTTCATAACCTTCTCCCTTACTCGAATCTAACGAAGGTCTTTTTACATACTTTTTACCTTCCTTAATTGGATAAAAGAAAGTCGGTGGCGACTCTTGCTATCCGCATTTGCGATACAAAATCTCAAAGTCAGTTCACCATATTCGAGCTGGCGACTACTGTTAAGGACACTACCTTTTTGCTTCTTGACTTGCTTGCTTTATCTTTAAGGGTTGCTTGGGTATTATATTTGTGGGGATCCTACACCGGATCAGGGTTTCCTTTTAGGTAAGTAGCAATAAATCGTCGTAGTTAGGCGTATATCAAAGCAGTCGACATGATGGCTACGTTAGTGTGACACTTTGGATGTCCTAGTACTCTTCATTTCCAGTTGAGGATAGTATTTGGCTTGCATGGTGTCATCAGCATAGAACATAATTGACCCCTCTTGGCCATTAGAAGGTAGTGAGATGGCGGCTTTGAATCTTGAGACTAAGGTTGGGCGATGCTCGATGCTACGCTCATTGAGATCGGACTTTTGGGATATTTTCGATCGACCACTTGGTAGTCGTGTTGAAATAGCATCTCGAGAAAGATCAATGATGTGAGATTCCTAGAACGGTTACTATTATAGGATAGGATGAACCAACTCGAACTTTTGGTGGGGTAATCACCTATACCTCTTACAAGCCTTAAACCTAGGCTCATTGTGTGAATTGTTTGTGTGTACTAAACATGACATCATGACATCATCGCATTGCATATCATTTCTAACTATTTCAAGGACCTAGGTTTATCTTTGCTCTGTTTTGTAGGGATTATGACTTCTAGAAAGACTATCCGAATCAACTTCATGGGTATACCTTCTCATTCCAAGAATTGGTTTGAAATTCCGATCCATGATTCATCAAAGACATGGTTATCTGCTTGATTTGGTTATCTCCGGTTTTGAAGAAGATATGATGCATGTCCTATTCCGGTTCTTTGATCGAAACACCATTGATTTACATTCCCATTATCGGTTGGTTCCACCTTGGAAGAGTTCTCTAAGCTACTTGGGATACCTATTCTTGACCAAATGCCATTCATAGGTCTAGAAAAGGTTCCTAGAGTCTGAAACGTCGCCTCGACCTTACATCTTAAGCGCTCGGACATTGAAGCTAATTGGGAAACCGGGTGGAGTTAAGGGTTTGCCAAGTTCCTAATTAAGAAAGTTCGTCAAAGTTATGAGTTTCCATGCATTTGAAGATATTGTGGCCTTGCTAATCTATGGTTTGGTTCTATTTCCTAACTGGATCAATTCCACGGATGTCAGCATATCTAGTTGTTTCTTGCCGCATCTGTGTAACTTTACATGGAGATGTCCTACATTCTCTCCACTTTCGTACTACTAAGACAAGGAACTCTCATGTGTTGTATCTGGTTACTATCCGGGTGGTTTATTTGCACCTTCCTCCATCGTTTTTGAAGAGCGAACAAAGATTGAAGTGGTCTCAAAGGCTAATGTCACTCTCATTCGGATATCCGTTGGTGTCTTTTCTCACAAAGGACTTCACATTCATTGAGCATTGTGGAGAATTCCTAATGTACCACTCCTTGGTATAAGGGGTATTAATTACAACCCTTCTCAGCTCTCGGTTTGGTTTTGCTTTCGAAGAGATGGTCCTCATGATATGCTTCTCCGGATATTGTGTTCGATTACAACCACGATCTCGAATTCTAGCGAAGATTTATACACGCTTGGGGCATGGTAAAGAAGACTGATACCAAGTCTTTGGGGCACCAAAACTCCATTCCTTGGGAACCTTACCTCAAATGGGTGAGAGCTTGATCTCAAAACCTCATGATGCCATTCACGCCTGTTTTACCAGTAATTATGGAACCTGTTGCTATAGGTGATGTACCCTATACCGTTCTCCATCCTGACATGCCTACTGATTTTGAAGACTTGAAAACATAATCCTGTGGTCAATTGGATGGGAAAATATATGATTTAATTCTGTTATGGTATAATATAAAGTTTTGTATTGAATGGAATTAATAGGAATTGAAAGACTGTGAAGAAAAACTGATTTTTGGTGAAAAACAACAGTATGGGTCGACACAAGAAATTATGTATCGATGCAAGCAGTAAAAATTTAGAAAACCAGAGGCATGGGAAAGGATTGTATCAACACAAAATTGCTTGGATCGACTCATGTGGTGAAAAATTGGGTTTTTGCATCGACACAAAGATGCTATGCATCGATGCAAAAGGATCTTGTATTGACATAAGAAGGCTATGGGTCGATCCATACTGAAGAGATTTTGAAAAATGGGAAAAATTATTACGTATGAGTCGACACATGCGTGTTTTGTGTTGACACAAGCGATTACGTATTAACACATGAGGTTTTGTGTCGATACATACTGTGCAGGAACAGAAGGTAATTTCTGAAAACAGTTTTCGTCATATCTTTGCGACCGTAACTCCGATTTAGGCATAGTTGTTATCGTTGGAAAGCTTAGAACGAGTACTATCTATTAAAAACATTTTCAAAACCAGTAATTGAGATCTTGAAGGATTGTTTTGGTTTACGTAGGAAGAATCCGGTTGTAATTAGTGATTTTGCCATTAACTTTGAGTATACTTGTTGTATGTTAATTCGATATGTTGTAATTAACATTATGTGTACATGACTTTGTTATCATGTGTTGTTGATGGTGTTGACTATGTATGGAATTATGTGGTGTTCATATTCTGTTTATTGAATGTGGCATACTTTTGGATGTGCATGCATATGCATTCTGGTGGAGTTAATTCCCATTGTATGGAATTTGGCTCGTATTGCCAGTAATTGTACCCGGGTGATTGTGGGTGGTGAGGATTGGGTGTTTGATTGTTCACGAATCGATGTTGGTGACTTGGTTCACATTTGGTACCACGTGCATTGAGTCTACATTGCATATGTAATTATAACATGTTAGGATGTTTTCGGTGTTGTAATTGCATTGATTGTTATTATGTGCATATTGATCTATGTGATTGTGTTGGTGAATGGGATAAGAACATACTAATGAGGGTGGAATAATGAATTGTTTGTTTTGTTATTTTAAAAGCATTATAATGCATTTAATTATTGATGAAATCTCATCCTTACTTTAATGATTTGATTAAAGGGATTATTGCTCAAGAATTGGTGAGGATGGCTTATAGAGTTGTGTTATTTAGATAGTCCGCGTGTTAGTGTCATGCTCTGGTAGTTGTAACACTGGGGAACGATTGTTTTGGAATCACCGAATTAACTTGTTTCTTTTGGTTTATGTTTTGGAGCAATTGTGATTTGAACTATTCCGGATTCCTATGTTATTTCCGCTGTGTAAAACATAATCTTGGTTTAAATTATTTAATGAAGTTCTTGATGAAAGCATGATCACTGTTATGGAGTTTTATTATTTGAATAATTTTTAATTGTGACGCCCTTTCGTTATGTTAAAACTCTGATTAAATATATAATTCGCGGGGAAATTAGAAGGGGTGTTACAATAGTGGTATCAAAGCATAGTTGGTCGTGTCTTAGAGTCTTTATCCCTTTTGTATGCGACTAGTGCAAGGTAACACTGTCGATACTTGTGTTCTAATGTGATTGTTTTGTAATGTTATAGAACAATGGCCAGAAGAGTTAACGGAAGAGACGATGTTGCTATCGCTGAAGCTTTGGGAATGCTAGCTGGAGTGCTTGGAGGGAATAAGCTAGGAGCTGGGATTGGTGCTGACAGACAGTTGGGGAACTTTCAGAGGAACAATCCTCTATTGTTCAAAGGCACTCATGATCCCAAAGGTGCTCAGAGATGGTTGAAGGAGATCGAGAGGATCTTTAGAGTGATTGGTATGCGGAAAAGGCGAAGGTGAGATGGTACTCACGTCTTTGTGAGCGATGGCGGTGGGTTGCTACCGGGCTGAAATGGAACAAGATGGTATTGCATTGACTTGGGCTGTGTTCATGAGAGCTTTTCGGAGGAGATACTTTCTTGAAGATATTCGAGGAGACAGAGGAGTTGAGTTTGGATCTTAGCGAGGCAACAAGTTTGTGGCGGTATGCTTGAAGTTCTTGAGTTGGTACTATGCTCACTACAACAACGATCTGGATGGAGAATTTTCAAATGTGTCAAGTTTGAGAATGGTCTTCGTGATGAGATCAAGCAAGGTATGGTGTCGGTGTATCGGAGGTTTCTTGATTTAGTAGACTATAGTAGGATCCTAGAAGAGGATCTTGCTAGTACTCGAGCACGAATGCTCGAGGACATGTAGATCGTAAAGGAAAGCAACGAGATGGATCGTGGAAACCTTATGATAAGAATAACTAGAGATCCGGTGGATGGAAGAAGCCTAGTGGGGGAGATTCTGGTTCTTCCATTAAGTGCTACAAGTATGGTGAGACAAGACATCATATGATAGACTGTAAGAGTAATGATAGGAAGTGTTTCAAGTGTGGGAAACTCGGGCATGTGGCCAATGATTGTGAGTGAGTGGTGACTTGTTACAAGCTGTGGTGAAAAAGGTCATACTGATTGCGATTACTAAGCCAAAGAAGAACAGTGATGGTAAAGTGTTAAGCTTTATTCGGGATCGAGGCTAAGCCGGATGATCGATTGATTAAAGGTACATGTTTTATTAATGGCATACCTTTAATTGAGATTATTGATACTGGGGCGACACATTCTTTTATTGCTTTGGATTGTGCTAAAAGATTGAAATTGGATATTTCTAATATGGATGGAAGTATGGTTATTGACACTCCTGCGTCGGTTTGGTTACTACTTCATTTTGTTGTAGGAATTGTCCTATTGTAATTTTTGGTAGAGGTTTCGGTATGGATTTAGTGTGCCTTTTAAACAACTTGATATCATCCTTGGAATGGCGGTTGGAATTCAACGATTCATATCAGCCTTTTGAAGCAGTTGCACTACGAAGAATGGTCTGTGGTGTTTATGTTGTATTGACGGAGGTGAAAGGAAAAGCTAGAGTGATGAATGCCAATGGTGAATGATTCCAGTGTTTGTGGAAGATGTTAGTGAATTGCCACGGAGAGGTGGTTACTATAGATTTGATTCACAGGAACTAGTGTCGATGGCGCCTTATCGCGCATGTCGGCATCTGAACTATCGAGTGAAAAGCGATTAGAAGAATTGCTTGAGAAAGTTTATTAGTCCTAGTGTTTGCCGTGGGGTGCTCTGTTGTTGGTTAAGAAGGAGGGTTGATGAGGCGTGTGTTGATTACGGGAAGTTGAACAAAGTTACCATCAAAGAATCGGTATCCATTAGCAGGTTGATGATTTGATGGATCAGCTGGTTGGAGCTTGTGTATTCGATAAGATTGACTTGAGGTGCGGATATCATAAGATTCGTGTGAAGGCGGAAGATATTCGAGGAGTTGCGTTTAGAGCGAGGTATGGACATTATGAGTATTACATTATGCCGTTTGGAGTTACTAATGCACGTGTTTTCATGGAGTATATGAGCGGGATATTTCATCAGTATCTTGATAAAGTTGTGGTAGTCTTTATTGATACGATTTATTCGAAGAATGACGTCACGAACATCTTAGAATTGTGTTGGGCTATTGAAGAGAAGAAGGCGTATCTGAAGTTGTTTAAGTGTATTAAGGTTAAGTGAAGTAAGCTTTCTTGGTCATGTGATTTCCAAGAATGGCATTCTTGTTGATCCTCTGAAGGTAGAAGGGTATCTCGATGGAAAGCAAGAGAATGCTTACGAGATCCGTAGTTTTCTTGGTCTTGCGGGGCTACTCGGAAAGTTCATTGAAGGATTTTGAAGTTAGCTTTGCCGTTGACTAAGTTGACCGAGAAAGGGCAGGTGTTTATTTGGGATTCTAAATGTGAGAAAGGATTCCAGAGTTGAAGAAGAGGTTGACTAGTGCTCCGATTACGATTTTGCGAATCCGGCATAATCTTTTAATTATGTGTGATGCGTCATTGATGGATTAGGTGGTGTTTTGATGCAAGATAAGTAGGTTGTGGCTTATGCTTGAGACAATTGAAGATTCATGAAAGGAATTGTCAGGCTCATGATTTAGAGTTAGCGAGTAGTAGTGTTTGTTTTGAAGCTGTGGAGGCATTACTTGTATGGTTCTCAATTCGGGTATTCGTGATCATAAGAGTGAAATATCTCTTCGATCGAGAAGAGCTAAACATGAAGAGGAGATGGTTAGAATTTCTAAATATTATGATTTCGGTTTGAATTACCATCTGGTAAGGCAAACGTTGTTGCATATGCATTGAGTAGGAAGTCCTTGCATATGTCTATGTTGATGGTTCGTGAATTGGAATTGGTTGAGCAGTTCAGAGACTTGGGTTGTTGTGAAACTACTTCCGATAGTGTTAAGTTGGGTATGTTGAGTTGACTAGTGGTATTCTTGAGGAAATTGGCTAAATCGATGTTGTTTTGGTGGATAAGTTGACATTGATCAACCAAGGTCAAGGAGGTGAATTTCGAATTGATGAGAATGGTGTTATGAGATTTGGTGATAGGGTTTGTGTTCTAGATATTGCGAACTTAGGAGAGTATTTTGGAAAAAGGACATCGTAGTGGATTGAGTATTCATCCAGGTGCTACTAAGATGTATCATGACTTGAAAAGTTTTTGGTGGCACTGGAATGAAAATTCTTTGAGGTTTGTTTATGCTTGTTTGGTTTGTCGAGTGATTGAACATCGAAACCGATCGGGATTGATGGAACCGTTGTTTGTTCGGAATGGAAATGGGATGGTATTTCTATGGATTTTGTGTCGGGTTTGCGAGGACGGTGAAGGTGTGATTCTATCGTGTTATTATTGATCGGTTGGAAGTCCTCACTTTATTCGATAAGAATGGATTATCCTATGGAAAGGTTGGCTTAATTGTATGTTGAGAAGATTGTAAGTTTGCATGGTATTCCTTCTAGTATTGTCGGATAGAGATCGAGTTTACGTCTAAGTTTTGGACGGGATTGCAAGGCGTTAGGTACTAAGTTGAGGTTGAGTTCGCTTATCATTCGCAGACGGATGGTGACGAGAAAGAATGATTGATCGTCGGAGGATTTTCTTGTGAGCTTGTGTGTTGGAGAAAGGTGGATCTGGGATAGTTATTTGCCATTGATTGAGTTTACCTACAACAATAGTTTTCATTCGGTATTGGTATGGCTCCGTTTGAGGCATTGTATGGTAGGAGGTGTGGACATACCGTTGTGTTGATGAATAAGGAGTGTTGTGATTGGACCGAAATTGTCCATAGACTTGAAAAGATCAATATGATTAGGAGAAGATGAGAACTTCTGGTCGTCAGAAGAGTTATCATGACAAGGGAGGAAGGATCTTGAGTTTAGTGAAGGAGATCATGTGTTTATGCTGGTCACGATGGTGGTGTTGGTAGAGCCTTGAAGTCAAAGAAGTTGACTCCGTGCTTTATTGGTGCTATCAAATTACAAGAAGGTTTGAAGAGTTCTTATCAAATTGCTTTACGCGTTGCTTGCAAATTTGCATGATGGCTTCCATGTATCTCGATTGAGGAAGTACATTCGTGACCGTCTCATGTGATTGGTGATGATATCTGAGTGCGAATAATCATTTGAAGCATTACACTAGAATTGAGGATCGGAAGGTGAGCGATTCTGAGGTAAAGAGATGGCCAGTGAAAGTAACTTGGGGAGGACCAGCGGTGGAAATGTAACTTGGAGGCGGAAGCGGATGAAGGACTAAGTATCACGAACTTTTCGTCTGGGTATGTTTTCGAGATGAAAACTCTTTTTAGTAGGGGAGAGTTGTGACACCCCAAATTAATTAAACTATTAAATAATTAGAAATTTAATTATTAATTTAATTAAAGGTTTAATTATTGGCATTTTTGAATTAATGGATTTAATTATTTAATTAAATAAATGGATGGTTGGAGGTGTAAATTGGAATTGGGAGGTGTGTAGAATAGAAGGCTCTAATTAATCTAATTTATTTATTTCTATTATTTGGAAAATAAAAAGGAATAAATAAAGGGATAAAGTGAGAAGTGAAGTGGGATTTCATTCTACGTGCTTTTGGAAGAGAAGAAAGAGGAGAAAAAGTCAATAAGTCAAAGTTTAAAGAATCATGCTGAGGTAAGGGTGATTTGATCGGATTATTATTCATATAGGTTTTGATGATCAATAGAATGAATTGATCAGTTAGAAATCTCGAATTAGGAATTTTAGGTTGTGCCTAACGTTATGATCCACGCGTAATTCAATTGGACTTGATAAGAGCGATTAATTGTGTAGCAGATGATCGTAGGTTAATTAGAAAACATAATCACATGTGTGATTGGATGGAAAATATATGATTTAATTTACGGTATAATATAAAGTTTGGTAATGAATGGAATTAATAGGAATTGAAAAGCTGTGAAGAAAAGCGATTTTGGTGAAAATGCGGTATGGGTCGACACAGAAGTTATGTCGATGCAAGCGGTAAAATTTAGAAACAGGCGTGGGAAGGCTTGTATCGAAATTACTTGGATCAACTCATTTGGTGAAAAATTGGGTTTTGCATCGACAGATGTTATGTATCGTGCAAAAGGATCTATGTCGACGAGAGGCTATGGAATTAGATCCATCGAAGAGATTTTTAAAAATGGGAAAAATTATTACGTATGAGTCGACACATGCATGTTTGTGTCGACACCGAGCAGATATGTGTTGTGACACATGAGGTTTTGTGTCGATCATCTGTCTCTTGAACGAAGGTAATTTTGAAAGCGGTTTTGGTCATATCTTTCCGTAACTCGATTTAGGCATAGTTGGTATCGTTGGAAAGCTTAGACAGTACTATCTATTAAAAATTCAAAACCAGTAATTGAGATCTTGAACGATTGTTTTGGTTTAGTAGGAAGAATCAGTTGTAATTAGTGATTTTGCCATTAACTTTGAAGTATACTTCTTTGTATATTAATTCGATATATTTGTAATTAACGTTATGTGTACATGACTTACTGTTATCATGTATTGTTGATGGTGTTGACTATATGGAATTATGTGGTGTTCATATTCGTTATTTGAATGTGGCATGCTTTTGGATCGTACATATACATTCTAGTTAATTCCATTGTGTGAATTTGGCTCGTATTACCACTTATGCAGGGTGATTGTGGGTGGTGAGGCTGGATTCGTGTCCGGGTGATTGTGGGCGAATCGATGTTGGTGACTTGGTTCACATTTTGGTACCACGTGCATTGAGTGCATTGCATATGTATTATAACATGTTAGGATGTTTTCCAGTGTTGTAATTGCATTGATTGTTAATATGTGCATATTGATCTATGTGAATGTATTGATGAATGGGAATCAACATACTAATGAGGGTGGAATAATGAATTGTTTGTTTATTGTTTTAAAGCAGTATAATGCATTTAATTGTTGATGAAATCTCACCTTACTTTAATGATTTGATTAAAGTGATTATGCTCGGGAATTTGTGAGGATGGCTTATAGGTCGTGCTATTTAGATAGTCTGCGTGTGGGTGTCGTATGCAGTGGTTGTAATCTTGAGGAGCGATTGTTTTGGAATCACCGAACTAACTTGTTTCTTTTGGTTTATGTTTTGGAGTAATTATGATTTGAACTATTCTGAATTCCTATGTTATTTCCGCTGTGTAAAACATAATCTTGGTTTAAATTATTTAATGAAGTTCTTCAGTAAAAGCATGATCACTGTTATGGAGTTTTATTATTTGAATAAGTTTTAATTGTGATGCCCTTTCGTTATGTTAAAACTCTGATTAAATATATAATTCGCGGGGAAATTAGAAGTGGTGTTACACTTGCATGGGCCGGTGAAAGAGGGCAATTCCACCTTGAACTCATTTGTATTTCTTGGTATAGTGGAGAGGAAAATTACATGTCGGAAATCCTTGGGTATATAACTCACCTCTAAAGGTGCCACGTAGGCTACACCACTAGGCTATCACCCGATGGGCCATACATCAAGAAGGCGTTTTCGTGCTGGTGTAATTCATCAGCGTATAAATGATTGAAGTGGTTTTGATGCTATATAGGCAATGTCACTTCATATACTTGTCGTAGATGGAATTCCATATAGGAATGATCACTTTCATCGTGCGATGGATTGATACGAGTCTCTTGACATTAGGCATTGGGTTACTCATTGAGGACGTGGAAATGTAACTGTGGTAAAGGTATTAACGTACTTCTTGATTCCTCGTACGTGGGTACGGGTCTACATACGTGTTTGTGTTTGATCTTGTGTTGTTACCACCTCATTGGTTAGTCAAGGGACTTCCAATGATGGTGTTCCCTTGTGATATACTTGCACCCGACCGTGAGATTTCAATCATGGATTCTAGGTGGGTCCATATTTTATGCATGTTCCTTGTAGAACTGAGTGAACCCCTAAGATAGGGAGGCTCACTGAGATTTAGTAATCTGACCTCATTCCAATTATATTTTTTAGGTTCTTCGAGGCAGGATCGTGGCAAGGGTAAAATGGCTTAGCTAGTGACGATGTTTCTCGGTGATAATCTTTATCTTTTTTATCCCTCTGCTTATGTACCTGGATGATGTATTAGAAACTACGGATTTCTATTATTTTGGCCATGACTATTTCGGCGAACGTTGTAATTGTACTAATACTCATCATTTCCGCTGCTTATTTATGACAGTTTTACGTACAATTTTAATACCATATGCATATATCCTAGGCAATGTATGTATGGAGTGTTACATTAATTGTAATACTTGAGTTTTTAGTGAGATATTAAAATAGTCCATATAATCCCATGTTGTAAATATACTAGGAATTTAATCTCACTCATAGGATGATAATTGTGTTTTATATAATCATCATACTCTTTTATGTGAAAGTTATTTTATTTATAAAAATGATTTTAAGAATCATATTTGTTATAAGGAGATTTTGTATTATAAATTGTAAGTGAAAATGAACAATCTCCTTAATTCTAAATGCAAAATATGTAGTTATCTATGAAACTCAAATTTAGATAAAAAATTAAATAGGTAAATATTGAGTTTCATATTGTTGTCTTAACCACGTGTATTAATCGATCTGATATATTCATGTGCAAAATAAGTGGTAAGTGTTTTTTTGAAATATTGATGATATATTATACAACCACTTATGTGACTATTTTGCACTAAAAATAAAATTAGTATCCCATTGTATAATCAGAGTATATAATATTATTGGACTATGAAAAATTTGTATACATGTTTGATTTGTCGGAGTGCATTTGTACAAAATTATATAATCTAAAACAATTTAGATTATTATTCTCATATTGTCATATATTCTTGTGTGCCTTATAAAATATGAAATATTCTAAGAAAATTTTCAAATGTTCTCTAAGAGGTCTTATTCTATTATACTGAGATAAATATTCTTCCCCTAATCTCATGAAACATCATTTGATGTTTAGGTCGATATTGAAAAGACACAATAATTCTTTGGCATGCAATAATAGAAAACTTTACTTTGTACCCCCACAGTTAATCCTGTACCCCCACATTTTTAAAAAAATGACATTTTTACCCTAACTATAATTTAATTATTTTACTATTTGATTTTACCATTTCTGAAAAAGACAAATTTTTACGGTCTAGAAAAACACTTCAGGGCAGCTTTAGGAACACTTTCGACAAGTATTAGGTATGTAAAAACAAAGGAGCAGTTTAAAAAGTGTTCGGTTCACAAAAACCATTCGGAAAACTTTGTGCAAGTGTTCGGAATGAATGCCAAGTTATACAAGCGGAACACTTTGAAAAGTGTTAGGTTTATAAATAATAGTAGGAGCAGTTTCTTAAAGTGTTAGAACTTTTTAAAATTTTTTTTAATTTTTTCTTGGTATGGAAATTCAAAAAGCGAATCCTCCATAGATCGACGGATGTATTCACTACAGCGAAACATTAGCTACACGAGAAAATGTTATTAGTTGGATCAAAGAAGTTGGATTAAGAAATAAAATCACCGTTATTATTAAGCGTTCGGACAACGAAACTAGCAAGAGAAGGAGGAATAAGATAATTTTTGGGTGTGATAGAAGCGGAAAATACAAGGATAAAAGTGGAACTCGGGCGCAACTAAGAGATGTGGATGTCCGTTCAAAATAAGATCGACTCAGTCAAAAGATGGGTTGGGATGGAAGGTAGATGTAAAGTGTGGAGTTCATAATCATGGATTACGATAGGCTTGAAGGGCATCGTTTGTTGGCAAATTGACCTCGGATGAAAAACAACATGTTTTGATTTAACAAAGAGACATGTTCCTCCTAGACACATTTTGACTTCCTGCAAGAGAAATCACGAAAATATCACTCGAGATCACTCAAATTTATAAGCGGAAGAGTGTGATAAAAAAGATAAGGGTCCAAGATCGAGATACAACATTTGCTAAAGCTAATTGAGGATGCAAGATATGTCTCTTGGAGTAGAAAAGAGATGGTTCGAGATATTGTGTATTTTTTAGGCGCATCCAGTCGTCAAGATTCTTTGAATATCTTTCCCATTGTCTTAGTTATGGATAACATATAAGACAAACAAATATAAACCTCTCTTTGAAATTGTTGGCATGACATCGACGGAGTTGACTTTTCTTTATTGCATTTGCTTATATAGATCGAGAGCAGACAGATAGTTTTGTTGGGTCTTGGAGAAGTGAAGAATTGTTTGTGAGAAAGATCTGCGTCAAAGTGATTTTGTGGATAGAGATCTAGCATTGATGAAAATGTGGAAATTGTGTTCCACTACTACAAAATTGCTATGTCATTTCATATTAACAAAAATGTTGGGATGCGATGCAAGCAATATGTGGTGAAAGAAATCACGAGACCATTGACACATTATGGGAGGAAGTTGTGTGGGCTAGTGGCGAGGTTAGTATGCTCAAAGTTGGAACAACTTGACAACTGTTTAATTGTCTTGACTTTATTGATTATGTGAAAGACACATGGTTGATACCTCTAATAGGGAGGTGGAGAATACAAGATCGTCATCGAGTAATCGTCATCTCACCAATGGCATGTGAAATAGCGGCGTCTCGGAATACCACCTTTCTACAAAGCATTGATTAAATTGGATCTACCTTTGTCATACTAGATCTTTGCAAATGTGCAAGACCGAATTTGTCACCAATCTTTCCATCTCTCTAGGGAGTTGCGAGGAACCATTCTTTGAGTTTTTGCCGTGTACACACATTTTAATTGTTTTCGGTCCTCTTTCTGCGAAAAAATGTTGAAAAATTTAACATATTAATAAACTATGCAAAATTAACTTAATTCATTTGATTAAATTTTCATTTACTTACCTCTCCGTACCACAAATGTCCAACACGGTCTTTGCGTATCTATCTAATGGTGATAAATCGGATGGTCCAGAATCCCAGACCTTAATCGAGGATCGGATGCACCATCATTTCTCAGAACTGAGGTCGTCGTCGGGCCTGTCGTCGAGGCATTAAGAAAATAATAACATCAAAATATGAAGAAAAAAAATAGAAAAACCAAAAGAACACTTGGGAGGTGTTAGGAATGAATTCGAACACTTTTAAAGTGTTAGGAATATAAATCAAGCCAGACACTTTCTAAAAGTGTTAGAAATAAAAAAAACAAAAAAAAATATTAAAACAGAACACTTCCAAAAGTGTTCGGTTTAAAAATTGAACACACATGATGTGTTAGGATTGCTTTGTCTTAGGAAGACTTTTTCCCAAACATTAGAATGCAATAGGTTTGAGAGATTTGAACACTTTTAGAGGAGATGTGAAAAATGAATTTTTTAAAATCTTATGCTTTTTATATGAGGTATTTTAAGTCAAAAATTTACATGGCGAAGTCTGAGGTTAAAGGTGGGGTACAAAGTAAAATTTTCGCAATAATATTGTGTTATTCTATCTTCAATAGTGCACTTTTGTCAGGTCATAATACGAAAGTACAAGTAAATATCAATACTCCTATCGAGTATGATATTGTGTTATGAAGGTACTTATTATTAAATTAAATTACTTTTGTAATAGGGTAATTCCTAGTTGTAATTATTAATATTAGACCTATGTGGATATTCTATGACCTATAATTTAAAACTCATTAGTATAATCACTACCAAAAGACTTATATATATGAAGAAGTCTTATGATATATTGGGTTAGTGGGAGTTTATTAATAGCATTTTACTATGCTTGGGCCATTGTTTTATAACATATTTTTCTCATATGAAATATCTTTCTCTAAATTCATTTAAAATGTATTTCTTTAGATTGTATGATCTTTTTCCCTATCGGTTCATTTACGCAATGTTTAAGTTTACTTTTTTCGTGAACAAGTGTTTTGACCATAATTAAAATTCTAGTATTAAATTTATATAATTTTAATCATTGATTATTGTCATCCAAGTGGAAGAATGTTGGATTAATTATTTAATTAATCAATTATGGATTAACAATAGTCAATTATAATAATTATTACTAATATTAATTATGATATATTGTTATTATGTACTTATTGGTGAATTATATGATTGAGCTTCTATCTCCGAATTGACCGTGATGAGTTACATTGTTTAGTTTAACCCAATTAGAGATCCATACCCTCAGTCGTTTAGCTATTTAAACGTTGTCACATTAAACGATTAACATAATGTGAAAATTCTAAACGGCAACGAGAATAGTAATCCTCTCATATTTTCTTTCTTCCACAAAAATATTTTATTTAATCTATAATATAATAATATATTATAATTTATGTCTACCGATTCAATTAAATATAGCACTTATATAATACAACTCATAAAACTGATTCTCAATACGTAGATTACCCCCACCAAATTGTAGCCCAAAAAGAAATTTGGCTTCCACACTTGCAAAATAAAATACAACATCAATAGGCCTATTAATATTCACGACTAAATCCTTTAACAACGAGGAAACCAAAATTCGGCCGCTATTGCTTTTAAATATTCTTGTTCTCCTGAAGAATCCACCGAAAGGTTTCTATTATTAATTCTAATTATTTTTTTAATATTTAATAATTTATTTTATTAATTTCATTAATTTCTAATTACTCATGACAATCAAATACACTAAATTTAATAGTCACATTGAGAGAGTAAATTTATTCGTACACTCTCAAGGAAAATCTGACATAACCATTCACTTACCTCTCTCCACTTCAATCCTCCTTCTCTTCTCTTTTTCTCTACACTTCTTTCACTTCCTCTTCCCCTGTTTCTCTTCCCTCCCACTTCACATTT
>CM038794.1:96243288-96325963 GCA_021764765.1 Vicia sativa | reverse complement strand
TGGGCCATCACAGCTGACTCTGTGGGGGTTCTAGAGGAGTGAAAAGGATGGGCTTAGATGCCATACGGAGGTCGTCGTCGGGACTTCGTGCTTATCTTTGAATAAAGTTATTGGTTTGTGGTTTTAACCAAATATACAGCGATACGAGGCGGAGGCTGACAAGTAGTCGGAATGGGCTTAAGATGCCATCAAAACATTGGCGGGTCGTCGCCCGACTACACAATTCTTATTGATAATAAGATGAGTCGAATAGTTCCTAAATGCGGCTATTAGGGAATGTAATGGCGGCAAAAATGTGGGCGACTTCCACATTTCGTCGGGTATTGGTCCTTGCTGTTATCGGAGGATAACTGTGATCATTCGGATAAGGTTTCCGTCTGGCTTGGTATTAATCTGGATCGGTTAGTCGAAGAGGACAACTAGGACGATCGTTCGGATAGTTTTCCACGTGCGGATTCGGGCATTAATCTTGGACTGTCGTCGGAGCGATTTTCACTGTTTTGGAGAAAACAAGAGAAACTTTGATAGAAAATTGTTAGTCTTATGCAAATAATGATGCATGACAATGTATGAATGACATATGCACAAATTATGACTTTCATGGTAATGTATGAATGATAGATGTTGTGGTATTTCAAAACATATCCATCTTGAAGAAGATATGGATGTTACGCTTGGATATTTCGACTTACATTTGGGGACGGAAATCACGAGGAAGAAAACTTTGATTCCTCAGTTTTTCTTCGACCACGTCTTGAGCCTAGATATTGTTGAGGTGGTAGAGTTCTGTTGTTGAGGGACTTCGTGTGTAGACCTGTTGGGGGAATCTTGGAGTTCTGTAGGGGTTTTGTGTGCAATCCTCTTGAGTATTTGATAGTTCTTTGAGACGGGTTGGAAGAATCTGGGCCCGTTGTAATCTCTATTTGGGAAAAGGACGTAGGTTTCCTCGGTGCTGCACTATTTGACCAAGTTTCAAGTCTGGATACTACTTCTTTGGAGAAAAGAAAGGAAATTGTTGAGAGATATTACATTGGGGATAAACACCTCGATTGGGGATGAAGTGTTATTGCTCGAAGGTGGGTGTGCTTTGATTAAGTTAAGCGGAATCCTTTGCTTGGGGTCCTCTTCTTCTTTCTTTGGGGAAGGTTTTATGGTGAGTGACATCTGTGGGATCCAGCTCTGCGGGAAATGCATTGGTGACTAGTGTCATCTCAATTCTGAAGTCTGTAGTAATTATTTTGTTATGTTTACTTTTCGCATGTTTGTGACTAGATTTTTATTGTCAAATGCATATAATCATTCAAGGCAAACATTGGACTTTATGCAAACAACAACGGTGAAAGTTGTAAAGAGAAAGAAACTTGTATTTATTTGAAATGTGGCGTCTGGCCAAGGAGTTTATATACAAGAAAGGTAAAAAGCTATGCGGAAACAATCTCGTTAAGTTCCAACTATGCGGAAACATAGTCGTACGCTTAAATCCCTAACTTTTGCCTAGACCGCCCTTTCGGGTTTTCAGTCTACCGGGATACCCTTTTTTGCCCAAGCCGCCTTTCGGGTTTCGACCTGCGGGTGTACATGTTTTTGTATTTATCCTTAACTTTTGAACCATTTTGGTTCGAGAGATGCCCTTATTTTTTTCCTAGGTCGATCGACCTAGCGGGTCTCTTTATCGTAGTATTTTTTGACTATATGCGTTCACGGTGTGGGAAGTCTTCACCATCCATGGTGCTAAGTATAATAGCTCCGCGGAAAACAACGACTTGACTACAAATGGTCCCTCATAGGTGGGAGTCCATTTGCCCTGGATCACCTTGGCAGAAGAATGATGCGCTTGACTACTAGATCACCGACTTGGTAGACTCGATTGTTTGACTTTCTTGATTAAATGCTCGATCATTCGTTTACGATAGATGTCCATGGTAGATGGATGCGAGTATTTCGTCAATCGGGTTGATCTGGTCAGGCGATGCAGATCAATCGTCTTCACTTAGCTCTGCGTCACAGAGAACTCTAGTTGAGGGCTCGGAACCTCGATTGGTAGGGCCTCTACGTGTACAGAGAGAAGGGGTTGCCTGATGATGTTAAATCTTGTAGTGCGATAACCATGAGCGCAGGTAACATCTCATGCCAATATTTGTAAAGTCACTGTCATCTTACGTATAATCTTCTTAATGTTCTTGTTGGCGGCTTCCACAGTCGTTCATCTTAGGCCGATACGGAGAAGAGTTGTGATGCTGATCTTGAGCTGCGAAGAGCTCGATGATCATTTTGTTGTTGAGATTGGAGCCGTTATGATAATCCTTCGGGTGCCATACCGACGGATAAGATTGTGTTTGATGAATCGGCCAACATTCTTGGTAACAGATCGACAGTTTCACCCATTTGGTGAAATAGTCGATTGCCACAAGGATGAAGCGGTGTCCGTTGGAAGCGTGGGCTTGATTTCTCCGATCATGTCAGGCCCACATTGCAAAGGCCAAGGTTTAGAACATTGAGTCTTGGAGGACGTGCACTTTGTCTGCATATATCGGCATTTGTGGCAAGATCGGCGTAGCGGTGACAATCGACTTCCATGGTGGACCAACGGTAACTTTGTTCTCAAAATCTTCTTAGCCATGGTATGTCCAGCATTGGGTACGAATCTTCGTGTAACTCTTCCATAATACGTTATCTTTGTTTTCCGGTCTACCGGTAGATAAGCACAAGTCGTGATTGCGCTTGTACAAGATGTCATTCTTTGAGGAAGAATTTAGATGCAAATCTTCTCAAGAACTCTTATCGTTGACGGATGCCTGAGATATTCCTGAGTCTCAAGATACCTCTTCACGTCCATAGTACCAAGGTTTCTCTTACGTGTCAAGCTCATAACAATATGTCGGTTCGTCAAACTTCTCAATGATGATCGGGGAGCCTCGTTGTCCCATCGACCTTGAACATAGGCGCCATAGTAGCTAATCGTGCTTGATGATTCTCTTCTCGCGGGATGTGATCAAAGTAATTCCTTGATAGGGCATCAAACTCGGAACATGCTCGTCTGAATAAGATTCGGATGCTTGTATCCCACTGCATATGTCGATCACCAAAGGCGAGTCTCCATACACTTGCAAGAACTTGATTCTTAAGTCAATAAGACTTTGATACCATGATGCAGCCGTATTCGGCCATGTTGGAGTGCTGTGTGAAGCAGTATGGCGGTGAAGGCGTATGTCACTTTGCGGGGATGCAATGATGGCGCCAATGCCATTGCCAAGTCGTTCGAGGCTCCATCAAAGACCATGGTCCATCGGGATCCTTGTTGGGTCCTTCGTCCGGGCACAGTTCTTATGATCGGTAACTAGTAAAACATCTTCGTCTGGAAATTGACTGCATAGGCGGATAGTCATCTCGACTTGATGATCCAAATGATCGGCTCAACCTCCTTTGATCGCTTTAAGAAGTGTCTTGGATGTCATACTCGGTCAAGATCATACGCCATCTTACTATTCTTAGGAGAGAGTGGTTTCTCAAATATATATTTTATCGGATCCATCTTGAAATCAACAAGGTAGTGTGAGTCAACATATCTTGTCTTGAGTCGGTGAGCCCAAGCAAGCGTTGCAAGTTTTCTCGATTGTGAGTATCTTGTTTCACGGTCGGTAAACTTTGCTAGGTAGTATATTGCATGCTCTTCGACCGGACTCGTCATGTTGCCCCAACACACCCATTGAGTTCTCTATACTATCAAGTACATGATAAGAGGTCTTCCTTGGGATTGGGCATCGGGATAGGAGGATTACATAGGTACTCCTTGATTTTGTCAAGCGATCGGCAATCGTGGTTCCATTCTACTACTTGATCTTTCTTAAGTAACGAAGATTGGCTCACAAGTGGCGATTAGATGTGCAATGAATACGGCAATGTAATTCAATCGTTGAAACCTCGACTTCCTTCTACATGCGGGCGTTGGCATTCCTTGAATAGCTTTAACCTTGGCGGGATCAACTTCAATACCTTTACCGCACAACAAACCTAGGGTTCGGATCGCTCAAGGTGGACTTGAGGATTAAGTCTCAACCCATCTTCTTCAATCAGTTTGTAGATGATAATGTTCTTCTTGATGCACCGAGCAGAGGATCGACGTGAGTTCGGATCTTACGGCTCATAACATTATCTTTTGATTTGTTTATAAAGATGCATGAGCATCAAGCTTTATTATTTTCAACACAAGAAAGATGATTTAATGATTATGAAAAGGGAAAGGTGAAATACCCTCAATTGATATTGGTATGCGTGTGACTAAGCGCAAACTAGGCGTAACGCATTGAGGAAGATACGAGTAAGGGGATTGTTATATAAAGGGAATAGATGGAGCACCCTAAATATATGTAGTTATCTCAACTTTATATATGAATATGTTTGATATGTGTGTGTTTTAATTGCTATTTCTATGATTGGGAAAGTTTCTCCTTTGGGATTTAAAGCAGTAGATTATGTGGGATTCTAGGTTTTGTTATTATTGTGCTGTAAAGATCGTGGATCTTACGCATACATATCCTCTAGTAGGAATCAAAGCATTTGTAGCTCGGATCTACAGGGTTCTATGGTTTGTTTGGTGCGAGAGAAGAAATTTGCTCGGCAAGGATGAGACCTTGTGCCTCGTATTCTCAAAGGATGTTGAGAAAGTCGAGCAATCGTAGTTCCCACTTATGCTAGTGGAAAGCAGCGGGATGTTAGTAAAAGGACAAATGTCATCTTAATGAAAAATGTATCTAATCTATTTCATCACATACATTTTGAAAAGTTTGTTGATTTGAAATCTTTCATCGTAAGTATTAGGTGTTTTGCTTGAGTGTACAAGCGTTACCACTTATGTTTAAGAAAGATGTTTGAAAAAGATGATTGAATCTTTTAGCTGTAAGTATTGGGTGTTTTGCTTGAGTGTACAAGCGTTACCACTTCTTTTAAGAGATGTTTTGTTTGAAAAGTTTATGAAAAAGTTTGAAAAAAGTTTTTGTTGTATGTGATGTGATAGATGAGATACTTCTTCCATAGAGATGATAGATGTCTAAATCTAGGAGAAATTGATTGGATTAAAGGGATGCTTTTAAGAAGCCGTGGGTCCTTATATTATTAGCCAGAGGAGGCATTAGGGTCATCGAGTTCATCGGGGTCCTTGTATGAAGCTCAAGAGGAAGCTATAGGGTATGGCTGGCTTTGGCTTGAAAGGTTTCAGAAACCATCCTTTTGAATAAGAGCAATTTCAGGAAATTTTACTCTGCGGGAATTTGAAAGTGATTTCAGGAAACCATCCTTCGGGTTCTATCTTAGCGGGTGATTCTTTGTATTGGAAGCCCAATAGGAGGCTATTAAGAGATTTCTGTCTCTTTCATTGTATGATGCCGAGAAGGCTAAACTCAATGAGGAGTTCTTTTGAGCGAAGAGAGGTCGACTCAGCGGGGAGTGTTGTCTTATATGAAGCCTAGC
The DNA here is from genome assembly GCA_021764765.1 of Vicia sativa. Taxonomy (NCBI): domain Eukaryota; kingdom Viridiplantae; phylum Streptophyta; class Magnoliopsida; order Fabales; family Fabaceae; genus Vicia; species Vicia sativa. The sequence goes on along the minus strand of CM038794.1, from coordinate 96,320,497 downwards.
GGAGGCTAACTCTGTGGGGAGGTTTCTTTGTACAAAGCCAAGAGAAGGCTAAACTCTGCTTGGAGATAAAATATCTTGTATGAAGCCCAGCGGAGGCTGACCCATCTTTGAGGATGGATTGTCTTGTATAAAGCCCAAGCGGAGGCTACAGGCTGGGAACCTATTATTAGTCTAATTGTTATGTTATGATTAGACAATTGTATAAACAGTGTGTGTGTGTGTGATATGTATTCACGAGGGTTTATGAAGGAAATATAAACAATGCATGATGTTTATTTGACAAGTTTATGAAATATAAACAAGTGTACGTGAAGCGAGCGTTTAAAGCAGCGTAACTTGATTATTTACAAGTTTGAATGTGTACAAGAAGTAAATATGTACGAGCGAGTTTTATGTACGAGATAAAGATGGATGTACATAGGAGGGATGGGACTTACACCATAGGGTGGCCCATTGATTTGAAAGAAGTTTTACTCGGGAGAGCTCCTTTCAATACCAATGGTATTGATTGGTCTATCTGAGATGAAGCGGAAGCGAATGATCGAAGTTATACGTGTTGGAATATTTGTAAAAAATATACGTGTTATACAGGATGAAAATTTTGTATGAAAAGTATTTGGTATGTACAAAGAAAATATGTACACAAAGACTATTTTGTTTGAGTATACACAAGTGATGTGAAAACAAGCGATCGAGTTTATACGTACTTGAGTATAAAAGATATCATATTATACGGATGAAACTTTTAAAAAGTGTTTGACAAAAGTTTGATATGTACAAAGAAATATTATGTACATAAAAGAATGTTATGGGACTTACACCATGATGGAGCCCATTGGTCAAAAAGAAATTTTACTCGGAAGAATTCTTCCTTTAGAACCAATGGATTGATTATAGACAAGCAATGAAAACAAGCGAATGAAAACAAGCGAAAGAATTTGTTTACGTTTGAATATTAACAATGATAATTTGAGTATGTACAAGTAAAACTAAATATGTACATAAAGTTGGGACTTACACCATAAGGGAGGCCATGATCGATCGAGAAATTCGAGAGAAAGGCGAATCAGTTTATCGTTTTAAATCGGATCGATCATGGTAAAAGATGCAAGTTTGATGAAATGTTTTGAAAAATGATTTTGAAATGTTTTGAAATGTGAGGTTTATTTATGAAAAGTTTTTGAAAAAAATCGGAAGTTGAAAACTTGAAAAATTCACCTTAAAAGGAGGTTTGAAAAGTGTTCAGAACGTCGTTTTCGGCTCGATTAAAATTTAATCAGATGAAAGTTTTTTCTGAAAATTTTTGCACTATCACAAAATAGATGTATTTATTGACAAGTGTCCAAAAACTCACCTTAAAATAAGGAGTTTTGATTGGTCAAAAAAATTGTGAAAGTTTGATGAAAAACATGAAATTTTTGGAAAGTTTGTAAAAAGAATGGTCCTGATGGGTGTTAAACCCATGACCATGAGGTGGGGCAGTGGCAAGGAACTTAAAGGCAAGCAGACAACCACTAGACCAAGCGTTTCTATGTTTAGTGGACTAGAACACGTGTTGAAAATGAAAATTTGAAAGAAGCCATGGTGTTCTTGACATGTTGATCTTGAATCTTTGATCCAAGCTACCATCCTCGTTTCTCAATGAAATTCAATGATGTAAACATCAAAGTTGCTCGTTTTTCCTCACGAACGAAGGTGGTTGTTAATTTCATTTATATTTAGCCCAGAACAATTTAGGTTTTGAAGAACACGAACCTAAGCGAAAATCTTAAATTAAATGATGGGTTTCATGATTCTTTGATTTTTGAGGTTTATATGATCGTTAGAGGTGCAGAAAAAAGAATGGCGAGCTTTTTCAAAAGATGCAAGGAATCATGATATCACAGTTCATGTTCATACACGGAAAAGTGAGAATCGAAGAAGCTCAAAGCGTGTTTCGAACTTGTTTGAGGATTGCTACACCTTCATCGGCATGTATGTGGTGTGGATGGTATGCTTGCTTGAGCTTGCTCAATCTCTCCAACCAAGTCAACTCTACAGTCAGCTCAAAATGAAACTCGAAAATGGGGTTAAGAGTGTTGAGTTCGGGATTAATAGTGCGCCTCATGTCCATGGAGTATGGTGATGATGTTTGAGTGATTAAAACATCAATTGCTCGGCAAAATCAAATTCGAATACTTAAGCAGTTTGTACAAGTTTGGAAGCATGAAGTTCAAAATCTGATTTTGATTTGTTTTTAGTTTGATTCTAAGTTACAAACCAGTTACATGTTGATCTTGAAACATGTTAGACACCAAAATTTATCATGTTTTCATTGAATTTTGAAAATGCAAGTTTCTCAAAAATGTGTTATGTTTCTTGATTTTGAAGAAGAAGTGAGAAGCATGACTTTGCAATGTTTTTGTGTGTTGAACTTGAATTTGATGTTCAATTTATAGGCAACAAGTTACGAAAATGTTAGGCAAGGAATGACATTTGGAAAATCAAACTTACCTTAGAGGGCAAGAAAGTCTTTTGGCTTTAAAGGTAAAGGCTTCCTTTTACCATGTGTGAAATATCAATTTGCTCTTATCTTATCTCAATCATCCCTCAACTGATATTTATCAGTTCCATCCTCTCTTGGCAAGGTGGCAAAGGTTCTAGAAAAAATGCAAAATGACCTATAATTTTACAAGTTTGTACTTGAAAATTATGGATTTTGAGCTCTAAATTTCAAATTCAAAAGTGTAGCTAGACTCCATGGATTTGAGAGTTCTTGGACATTTTGGAAGATTTTTCCCTGCTACAACTTTCATGTTTTGAGTTTTTCAAATTCAAATTGGAACTAGGTGAAAAAATGGCTTGAAGTTTGAAAAAATAAGAAATTTCAACACTTAGAAAAATTTCTAAGTATGAAAACTTTGACTTTTGTTGACTTTTCAAATTCTTTGATTTTTATGATCATGATGGATCATGTGAAGTATTTTGATGATGGAAAAAGTTTTGTTTGAAAAATTTGACCAAAAGTCAAAGTTTGACTTTTGTGCAGATGAAATTTCATCGACGTTTACGAAATTGGTGATGAAGTGTGAACCTCTGTGATGTTTGAATCCAGAAATTAGGTCAAGATGTTGTATCTAAGATATAATGACCAATCTCTATCCAAAAGTCATTCCTTGCTCAAAAATCGAGAATGCCTATGCTAGACCAAAACCCTAATTGGTCGATCCTTGATTGATCGATGAGGAAAATGGATATCGAGATTGAAGGTGATGATTTGATCAAGATAGATCAAATGAGATGAGAAAATCTCAAACCCTAATTGGTTAGCTCTTGAATCAGATGAAAATATTGAAACCCTAATTTTGACACTGAATGCTACACCGATTAATCTTTATGAACATTGGTTGTGCAATGATGCAAATGTAAGGTGGTATATTAGGTCAAAATTTGGGGTATACAGATGCCCTATTTAAGTTTCTTTAACTTGAGAGATGAAGATGAATATCTTCGTTTTGATAGGTGTAAAGAGACTTAAATATCGAATCATAAAATTTGGACCTAAGATACCAAAAATGCGGATGATGCAAAATGATCATAAAAGTTTTACCTAAAGGATATCAAAAGAAATGACACGGTGAAAATTTGTGAATCGTCCCTGCTGGGGAAGAATGATTCACCAAGATATGTGAATATCTGTTTCATTTTGGGGAACAAAGAGATTACCTTCTGTCAGCCTTGTGACAATGTTTAAGGTAAGTGGAAATGATATTACCAATTATCAGCTCTGTGATAGTTTATGGTAATGAATTACGAAGATGTTACCAATTATCGGTAGTGATAACTATAAACAAGGTAAATCTTTGAAGGAATGAGGTTGTTGTGTACTCAGCTTTGTGAATAACAGACAGTGTTCTATCCAGGAATGAACTGGAAAGAAAGAAGTTAATCAAGACATTGTTCCCAATGAGGGATAATCTCGGTGGGAATGATAGAAGAAAATGTATTTCTACTGCTTGGGGACTTTCAGGAAAAAGGAAGACGTATCCTTTACATTTGGGAATACTCCATTGGGGAAAAAGAAAAATGTATCTTTTACTTTGGAGATATTCTCTGAGACGGAGACTTGTACTCGTATGAGTAAGTATGATTTATACCAGTGATTTGGAAGCAAACATTTTGAGAGATGCAAAAAATGCAATGAATGATGCTATTATGTATGAATGTCATGAATGTTATATGCATAACAATACTTTGACAAAGACACTAAAGAAGGTATTTGGGAAAGGACGCGTCACGATTCGAACAAATCTTGGTGAAAATTGCAACAAATGGTGCGGATGTTCACTAATGAAGAATTTGAGTTGCATGTTTTAAACTTTCGAGAAAGGCATTTCATTGGCAACTTGGTTGGGGATTCTTTTGGATAAGAATACCGTCCTTTGATGATTCGGTGAGGAGAAGGCTAGCATGTGATTGTCTTTATCCGGAGATCAAAGCACTCATGGAGCCTTGAAGTTATTTCCGTGTCCATAGTTCAAAGGAAAATTTTGCTTTTTTTTCAAAAATTTTGAAGTAGAAATTCATTTAAAAAATTTTAGTTTCAAAAGTGATTTTCACAATAAAAGCGTTATTTTGCAAAAGCAGAATAAAGTGGGAATTGCAAAAAAAGCACAAGGCTCAAATTTATTGATAGAATGGTAATCAGTAAAGCGTGATTCCATGAACTATTACAAAAGTTGGAAATGATAATTTATTGGGAAAAGGCTACATTGAAAGCAAATAACCACTACTATCCACGACAACTTTGAATTCCAAGCATGCTTGTTGCTTGAGAAGAGTTGATTGAAGATCCGTTGATGGAAGATTCTTCATTGTGGACTTACGTGATTGCGATTACTTTGTCATTTTGTATCCTTATTTTTGCCTAGATTGCTTTTCAAGTTTTCAATCTATCGGGATATTTTACATTTATTGTCTCTAATTTTGCGGATCGCCTTTTCGGGTTTTCAATCCACAGGGCGCTCTTTTTGCCTAAGCCGCCTTTTCGGGTTTTCGACTTACAGAGCATTCTTTTGTTTTATTAGACAAAGTATTTCTTGGCATCGGCATTCACGGGATCACAGGAGTTCATCGCCGTCCATGGTTGTGAGAGTCATAGCACCATGAGGCTTCTCTTGCGATGTATGGGCCTTCGTAATTAGAGTCCATTTGCCCTAGAATCTGTTGAAAAACAAAATCTTTTTAAGCACGAGGTCGCCTTTTGAATTCACGAGTCGGACCTTTTTGTCGAAAGCTTTCTTCATTCTTCTTTGATAGAGTTGTCCGTGACCGCAGGCGGTCGGCACTTTTCTTCAATCAAGTTCGGTTGGTGCGTATCGCTTTGACACCATTCGACCTCGGATAGCTTAGTTTCCATGAGAACTCTCATTGATGGGATCTCAACTTCTACGAGAACCTTCTTCCATGCGTATACTAGAAAAAGGGTTGCCCTGTTGAAGTGCGTCTTGAAATCGATACCCATGCGAGCAAATGGCAACATTCGTGCGGTCTTTGTAAGTGATGACCATTTTACGGGCGATCTTTTGATGTTCTTGTTGGCGGCTTCAGCGCGCCGTTCATCTTTGGCGGTAAGGAGGCGAGTTATGATGCTCGATCTTGAATTCCTCACACGGTTCTTTCATCATTTTGTTGTTCAAGTTAGATCCATTATGCGTAATGATCTTGCTCGGAACTCCATATCGGCAAATGAGGTTGTTCTTGATGAACCTCACAACCACTTATGCAGTAACGTTGGCGTAGGATCTTGCTGACCCATTTGGTGAAGTAATCAATAGCCACTAGAATGAGCGATGTCCGTTGGGACGCTTTTGGTTCAATCATTCCAATCATCAATGCCCACATGGAGAAAGGCCACGGAGAGAGCGTTGAGTAAAGTCGGTGGCACATGGATCTTATCTGCGTAGATCGGGCAGTGACATCTTTTGGCGTGTTTGCGGCAATCGATTCCATCGTTATCAATAGTATCCTGCTCTCAAGATTTTTCTAGACATTGCATGCCCATTCGAATGGGTTCGGACCCTTCATGCACTTCATGGATGATGTGTCGCTTCTTGTCACATCGGCGCCGAGAACCATGTCGAGTTTCTTTTGTATAACACATCTCGTTCGGGAAGAAATTCCTGAAAGCCTCCTCAATGTTTTCTTATCTTTGTCACGATGCCCCAGTGGGTACTCTCGCGTTTGAAGGAAGCGTTTGATGTCGTGAAACCACGGTTTATCGTCGAAGCTATACATTGCAAACACATATGCGAGTCTTTCAAAGGCGTCGATCTGGTCTGGCATATCATTCTAATCGTTGACTTTGAACATGGAAGATAGAGTAGCCAAGGCGTCGCCATTCGGTTTTGATCTCGAGGGATATGATGCGGTTCTATTTGTTGAAGAAAGTCAACAATCGCCTCGCATAATCCACATGGAATCAAACCAAGATGATGAGTTTCATACTTGTCTTTGATTTGGTTGATCCAAGGGCTGAATCTATATATATCAAGGATCTTGATCCTCAGTCGATATTCTTGATACCCATGATGCATGCTATTCTTCTATGTTGTTGGTGCAATCAAATAGCAATCTGCGGAAGCGGGATATGAGAACCCTCGGGAGTGATGATGGCCCCAATTCCATTGCCAAAAACATTCTGGCTCATCGAAGACTAGGCCCCATCCGGATTACGGATCGGTCCTTCTTACGTGTGTGGTTCGTCACAATCTTTCATCTTTAAGTACATAACATCCTCGTGCGGGAAATCAAACTTGAGAGATTGGTATTGGTGGTGGTGATAAGCAAGTGATCGCGAGAATGCTTCCTTGCGGTAGCGGTATTGGATGTCATATTCAAATAGTAGCATTTGCCATCGGCGATTCTCCGGTTAAAGCGAGGCTTCTCAAATCGTACTTGATCGGATCCATTTGGAGATTAACAAGTCGTGTGATTGATCATGTCTTGGCGAAGGCGTTTTGAAGTCCATACCAAAGCGACATGTTTTCTCGAGCATGGAGTAGAGTTTCCGATCTGTGAATTTCTTACTCGGGTAGTAGATGGCATGCTCCTTCTTACCGGTATCATCCTGTTGTCCAAGTACGCATGGACTCTTCTAGTGCGGTGAGTATAAGATTAATGGTCTTCCTTCCATTGGAGGATCAATATTGGTGGTTGATTGGTATTCTTTGATCTTGTCGAATGCTCTTTGGCAATCTTACATCCACACAACCTTGATCTTTGCGGAGAAGCTTGAATATCGGCCCACATGTAGATCATCGAGAGATAAATTTGGAGATGTAATTCAACCGTCAGAAATCCTCTTACTTGCTTTTCGTATGGGTGTAGGCATTTCTGAATAGCCTTGACTTTGTCGGGTCAACCTCAATTCCTCTTTGGTGACGATGAAACCTAGGAGTTTTCTGATCTTACCCCAAAGGTGCATTTGTTAGGATTGATGAAACTTCCTTAGTCGTTGAAACAACTTTAGAGATAGTCTATATGTTCCTCTTGATTATCGGACTTTGCTATCATGTCGTCCACGTGACCTCGATCTCTTTGTGCATCATATCATGAAAGAGAGTAGTCATTGCCCTCTGGTAAATTTTTGCATTCTTTAATCCAAATGGCATTACCTTGTAGCAAAAAGTGCCCGTAGGCGTGATGAAGATGTCTTCTCCATGTCTTGGGGCCATTATGTCGATTGTAACGGAGAAACCATCCATGAAAGAAAAGACATTGAATTTGGCGATGCTATCCACTAGCATGTCGATATGCGAAGTGGGAAATTGTCTTTTGGACTAGCTTTATTTAAGTCGGTAGTCAACACACATCGACCTTTCCATCTTTCTTGGAGCAGTACTATGTTGGCTAGCCATTGAGGATACTCGAAGTGACAAGGAAACCGGTCATTTTGAACTTCCTTTTGATTTTCTCAGCCATTTCGGGATGAACTCTTCTCGATTTACATAGCGGCGGACATTACGGTCTTAGCAAATGATGCTCCACGATCTTTGGTATCCAAACCGGCATGTCTGGTAGGACCAAGCAAACACATCAACGTATTCTTTGAGAAGATTTATCGGTTTGCTTTTGACCTTTGTTGAGTGAAGCTCAATATTGACTTCTTTTGTATCTTCCTCGTGAGTTAATTGCTTCTAGAGGTTCTTTGTGAGGTGAATGATCCTTTCCTCGTGCTTAAGTAGTCGAAATTTCATCGGGATCTCTTCTTGACTTCCTCCTCGTGAATTCACAAGGGATTTCAAAGTTGAGAAGAAGCGTAGAGTTATTGCTTTCAATGGTTTGTCCATCTGTTTAATCTGCATTTTTTATTTATGTTTGATTAAAAAAAGTTTTTTTTTTTTTGAAAGTGTATGCAGATTAAAAAAATTTATTATGATTTTTTTTTATTGATTTTTTTTTGTTGTGTTTTTAGGATTATCATTTCTAGAAAGGGTAAAATGAAATAAACACGAGTGTGGAAACAAAACAACGTTTTATTTATGATTCACAATATGAACAAGGCCACGAAATACAAACTCATTTGTCTTGGGCAAGACAAAGAGAAATTATTTAAAGCTAAAGCCCTATAAAACATCTCTTCGCTTTGGGCAGCGAGTTCAAAACAAAAAGCAAAATAAACTACTTAGAGCTATGAACATTAGTCCTAACTTCAGCGGTTTCGATGTGTGAACTCCTTGGAAGTCAAGGTACTCGGGTAATTTTGCTTGGTTTAACCCTTGAGTAGACTTTGGTCTTTGGTGAGCGAGCTTTGAAGACTACGGGTGATGGCCCTTGCCTTTTGTCTTTGCTAAAGCGATCTTCTTGATTAACGGATCGGGAAGTATGAGATATAGCATTTGTACTTCTGTTGATCTACGTGTTGAATCTGGGATGTTCCTTCCGGTCTTCCGAGTGAAGAGACTCGTTGTCGGCAACACTTTCTAGATCGTATCCTTAGTCGTACTCTTGATCTTCAGTGATCATGTTGATGTAGTGATAACCAGGATCTGGTTTGGTGAATTCCACAGAAATGTTGAAGCAGAGATCTTCATTTGGGATCTCGATCTGCTGATTAGTTTGAGAAGACGAGTATTCCTCCTCTGGTTGACTAGGGCATTCAAAGTCATCACCCCGTGTAAACTAGATATCTTGATCCGGTTTTCGAGCTTTACGGCGCGATGTATTTCACCATGTAGTCGTATTTGCCACTTGGTTCTCCCAAGGTATCCCAAATTTCAGCAGGGACTGGTGGATTTTCATGTTTTTGCAGAGACATGTCTTCGAATTGATCAGTTGGTACGTTGAAACAAGGGATGATAACGTTTACCAGGATTTTCGAGGTTGATATCTCGAGACTAAAGCTCATGCGGAAAATGCCCTCAGTATTTACGTCATGGTCGTCTCTATTTACGTAAATTTGGGTCACCAATGTCTAACAAATCTGAATATCTTGCTCTTATGGTGGGACATCCATGGATATACAGGCGAGCGACAAGGCTACGTAATCATGAAGAAGGTGCTCGTGATGCTTGTATGCATCATGAAGATGCACCAAGTTTCCTTTGATCGGGGTTCGTGCGTGACGAGATACCATCTGTGTTCTCAATATCAAACTTCTGGTGCCTTTGTGTGGGAAGTGGATTGGCTTGCGTTTGGGCTCATATTCTTGAAGGAAAGAAGATTGAACCTTACAACCTTGCCTTTAATGCTATGCAATGTTCGGGTCATGGCACGGTGCCTTGGTGGAAAGGGCAAGATCGTCGGTTTTGTACCACCACGCAACTTCTCGGGGGCCGGAGGTGGTGACCTTGTCTGTCAGGTTTCTTTCTATTAGCGGTAAAGTTCTGCGTCGTCATGGGAATTGGGTCAAGCTGGGTGACCCGGGCGTCGGTTTTGGTTGTGAAATGCGAGCTGTTGGCGGTATTGAGTTTGTTGATTTTGTTGAAGTGCGGAGCAATTCACGTGTTTGGAGTTATGTTGACGGAGGGTGCTATGGCGGCTACACATCGTTGTTGGATGACATTCTTACGTGGTTTCCTCGGGATACCATTCCTCGTCATGCTCTTTTTCCTTGGAAGCGGTTCCAATTTTCTTGGTATTACTAGAAGATCCTGCTTCCTTGGTTAGGCGTCGGTTCGAACACCCTCTTCTAATCGCATTCCCATGCTTACCATTTCGTTGAAATCTCTGGGAGCACTAGCGATCATTCGCTCATAGTAGAATGAGTTTAGGTATTCAAGAACACCTTAGTCATCTCCTTTTCTTCCAATGGTGGGTTAATTTGGGACAATTTCCCTCCATCGTTCTTATATTCCTTAAATGTCTCTCTTTCCTTTTGAGACATGGAGCGAGTTGATCCTATCGGAGCCATATCAAGTTGAACTTATATTGTTTGTCGAAGGCTTTACCTAAGTCGTTGAATGTTTGGATATTCGTGCTATCTAAACCCATGTACCACTTGATGCGGCGTGGGCATCTGGAAGTAATGAATTAGCGGTGATGATCCTCATTGTCGTAGACATTTTCCTAGCATACATTGTGAGATGACTACGAGGACAAGAGTTCCCTTTGTACTTTTCAAAGTCGGGGACTTTGAATTTCTTGGTATTTTACGAGGAACTAAGCAAAGATCACAGGCACTTTTCCCAAACAATTCTTTCCTTGAATCGTTTTATCTCAAGCTTCATTTGAGGAGTTGTTCTTGGAGATTCTCCATTGAACCACGGCGTTCGTGTTATTTCTGGAGTGTGATGAACTTCTTAAATGCGGTAGTGTGCACTCGGGTGAGTTCAACATGATCGTTGAGAAACCGACATTGTTACTTGTGGAAAAGTTATTCCACTTGTGAGCGAGTTTCTTGCAAAGTAGGTATGTCAAGCGAGATTGTTTGAGAAGTCGGTTGGCGAACTCCGATGCCAGTTGAAAGGCATTCCCCATGGATAGTTACGGCATCTTTGAAAGGTGAACTCTTGATGCGGTGGCCAGGTAGTATCCTCTGAAGTTCTTGTTTGGTTTTGCGCTCGATCTTGCTTGTTGACTTTCTTGTGTGGTGAGTTGACCAAAGATGTGAGTCTTTCCACTTCTTCTTTAGCGTTGTTACTATACTAATTCGGCATTCTCTGGGCGGCGACAATCTGTTCCTATGGAAAAATGATTCCAAGCTGGAAAAATGAGAATCTAGAAATAGACCTAAATGCAAGATATGATGCATGAATATGATTGTAAAGAAAAGAATTTCAAAATTTATGCTAAAGAGATATTTCTTGGCAAATATTTGGATGGAAAAACACAAATTTCATTGATTATTGAAAGAAGATTACAACAATTGTTTTTTTTTGGAGCATTGCTCACACAAATGATAAAATAAATGATAAAATTACAAACTAAATTGAACTAATTAAGCGTCTTAGTCGATGAAGATCAAAGGCTTGATGGCTTCCTCTTGAGTTTCCTTTCCATAGCGAGCTTTTAGTTACGCTTTCTCGGCTTTAGCTTCTGCGACTCTTTTCCACTCGTTGGGAGTAAGATTGTTATTCATCAAATCTTGAGCGTTCCTTTTCTTTCTTTGATGAATTTCTTGATTGCGTCATGCTTGGCGAATCTCCTCATCTTTTCCATGAGCCATTCATCACGGAAATAAAGCGTCTTTTCATGATCTTTGACTTGCTTCTTGAGCTTCTCATTCTCAAGGTTAGCCTTAAGGAATTTGTTTTCCAAAGCTTCCTTCTCAAACCTTATCTTGGTCAAGGCTTCTTGGTATTCTCCCAGTTTCGAGGAAAATTTGTTGATTTGGGCGATTGAGAACATGGGATCTTCATAAGCGTAAGGCATTGAATTCCTTTGCTCTTTTCTTTACCCAAGTGTAGGTTTCCATGGCTACACAATTCTTTGCCTTACCTTTTCCTTTCTTTCGGATGTGATGCCAAGCTTTAATCATCCTAGCCTTGATCCTTAGGAATCCTCCCTTCATGGTAAGTAGCTTTCTCTTAAATCCAGAGGTTTACGAGTTTGCGTATCGGTTGCGTCTCGCTAGGAATGGGTTATAGTTGATTCCTCCTTTCGTACCAATGAGAGAATGCGTTGGCAAATTCTCCACGACTCTCGATGATTTCCATCTCATTGTTTGCCAAAGTATACCAATGGATATAAATCGTTTGTAAGAGACATGAGTCTTACGGACCAATGCCACTCGTCTTTGTTTCGCGGAAGATAGGAGATTTAGGCAAGTGTGAGGTAATCCATTTGAAAAGCAGCAGTGACAACACGATAGTTCCGTCTCCTTGGCGATTCCTATGATGAATAGAGGCGTCGTATCACCAAGCGGTGGGGCAGGATTTCCAATCAGAAAGATCCTTATGGCGTTGATATCAATGAAATTTGGGACGTTGGGAAACAACACCAATCCATAGAGGAGTAAAGCTAAAATAGCTTAAAGGCTACCATACTACCCGACAGAATTTGAGAGCCTTCTCCATTAGGAACTTTGAGGTTAGTCCTAAGAGTTTTCCTCACGGTAGTTAGGTTTTTCTATCTCGATTTCTTTAAATGAGTCATTGTTGCAATGACTTGTGACTTAGAATGGCTTCAACCATTGAAAGGCACTTTGTCCGATCTTGAGATTCTAGGATATCGCGTACTCTTCCAAGTAGGCATCGGGAAAGTGAAGCGATAAGCGGATCGTGGGGCTGAGCGAAAGTTTTGAAAGTCCTTCATCAGCGTTAGCGTTCGGAAGAGTTAGAAGAGTTCCATAGCGTTTTACGAAATCAGGGATCTTCTACCAAGGATGCTAACTCTTTTAACTTTCCTATCGGGAATTCTAAAGCTGTATCTTTTGGTGAATCTTCCTCGGCGTCCATCACTCTAACCTAAAATATTTTACAAAAAAATCTCTAAATTCTTTGGAAATGGGAAGAAATGAATTTTTTTTGTTTTGAATGAATGAATGAATGCATGAATCGGCAAACATGGTTAGTAGTTATACACACGATCAAGTTGAAGTCACGAGCATGAAGCCAGCGATAAGAATCAACGTGGTTAAGTTCTATGGGCTTATTCATACGTGAATCGGGTTCTCACGATGTCTGAGGCTCAACACTCCCCTTCAAAACATTATTGGATTTGTTGAATACTCGATGGTCAATAATATTTTCAAGAAAACTACTTTGATCGTAGTATCGCATGACAATTACTCTAGGCTTACACGAATAATCTACTTTACATCCTAATGGCGGGATGGTTTATGTGTTCTCTGATCCACTCGACTTCTTAAGTTCCCTCAAAAGCACGGTGTCTTCGCAATTACTTGCTAAACACAATACCCCAAGACAACCTCCACTGCTGGAAATATTAACGAGAATCATTGAGCGCTCACGTATTAATATCTCCACCTAGATCTTAAAATGTTTCTTAAATCCGGGTTAGGATTTCTTTCCATCAGATGAAATCATGAAACACACAATAAAGAAAAGCAGATATGCAAAACATGAAAGCTTATCCCCTTTCTTTTCTTTTGAAAACAAAAAAAAGTGCTCTGGCGAAGTAGCGTTTTCTTTTTGAAAAATCAAAGTTCGGTACTCCCAGTGAGTCGCCATTTTTCTGTTCGCGTTAAAGGTGGCGCTAGAGGATCTGACGTGAGTTGGATCTTGGCTCATAACGATTTAAATCTTTTGATTTGTTTATAAAGATGCATGAGCATCAAGCTTTATTATTTTCAACACAAGAAAGATGATTTAATGATTATGAAAAGGGAAAGGTGAAATACCCTCAATTGATATTGGTATGCGTAACGACTAGCGCAAACTAGGCGTAGCGCATTGGGGAGATACGAGTAAGGGGATTGTTATATAAAGGGAATAGATGGAGCACCCTAAATATATGTAGTTATCTACAGCTTTATATATGAATATGTTTGATATGTTTGTGTGTTTTAATTGCTATTTCTATGATTGGGAAAGTTTCTCCTTTGGGATTTTAAGAAGATGATTATGTGGGATTCTAGGTTTTTATTATTGTGCTCGCAAAGATCATGGATCTTACATACATATCCTAGTGGGAATCGAGAGCATTTGTAGCTCGGATCTAAGGGTTCTATGGTTTGTTTGGTGCGAGAGAGAAATTTGCTCGGCAAGGATGAGACCTTGTGCCTCGTATTCTCAAAGGATGTTGAGAAAGTCGGAGCAATCGTAGTTCCCACTTATGCTAGTGGAAAGCAGCGGGATGTTAGTAAGAGGCAGACAAATGTCATCTTAATGAAAATGTATCTAATCTATTTCATCACATACATTTTGAAAAGTTTGATTGATTAAAATCTTTCATCGTAAGTATTAGGTGTTTTGCTTGAGTGTACAAGCGTTACCACTTACATGTTTAAGAAAGATGTTTGAAAAAGATGATTGAATCTTTTAGCTGTAAGTATTGGGTGTTTTGCTTGAGTGTACAAGCGTTACCACTTCTTGTTAAGAGATGTTTTGTTTAAAGTTTATGAAAAAGTTTGAAAAAAGTTTTTGATTGTATGTGATGTGATAGATGAGATACTTCTTCCATAGAGATGATAGATGTCTAAATCTCGGAGAAATTGATTGGATTAAAGGGATGCTTTTAAAGCCCTGGGTCCTTGTATTGTTAGCCAAGAGGAGGCATTAGAGGTCATCGAGGGTCCTTGTATGAAGCTCAAGAGGAAGCTATAGGGTATGGTGGCTTTGGCTTGAAAGGTTTCACGAGAAACCATCCTTTTACGAATAAGAGCAATTTCAGGAAATTTTACTCTGAGGGAATTTGAAAGTGATTTCACGGAAACCATCCTTTAGGGTTCTATCTTAGCGGGTGATTCTTTGTATTGGAAGCCCAATAGGAGGCTATTAAGAGATTTCTGTCTCTTTCATTGTATGATGCCCGAAGGCTAAACTCAATGAGGAGTTCTTTTGAGCGAAGCCCAAGGAGGTGACTCAGCGAAGTGTTGTCTTATATGAAGCCTAGCGGAGGCTAACTACGTGAGGAGAGTTTCTTTGTACAAAGCAAGAGAAGGCTAAACTCTCTGGAGATAAAATATCTTGTATGAAGCCCAGGAGGTGACCCATCTTTGAGGATGGATTGTCTTGTATAAAGCCCAGCGGAGGCTAGCTGTGGGAACCTATTGATTAGTCTAATTGTTATGTTATGATTAGACAATTGTATAACAGTGTGTGTGTGTGTGTGATATGTATTCACGAGGGAGTTTATGAAGGAAATATAAACAATGCATGATGTTTATTTACAGCAGTTTATGAAATATAAACAAGTGTACGTGAACGAGCGTTTAAAGCAGCGTAACTTGATTATTTACAAGTTTGAATGTGTACAAGGAAGTAAATATGTACCGAGCGAGTTTTATGTACGAGATAAAGATGGATGTACATAGGAGGATGGGACTTACACCATAAGGGTGGCCCATTGATTTGAAAGAAGTTTTACTCGGGAGAAAGCTCCTTTCAATACCAATGGTATTCGATTGGTCTATCTGGATGAAGCGAAGCGAATGATCGAAGTTATACGTGTTGGAATATTTGTAAAAAGTATACATGTTATACGGATGAAAATTTTGTATGAAAAGTATTTGGTATGTACAAAGAAAATATGTACACAAAAGACTATTTTGTTTGAGTATACACAAGTGATGTGAAAACAAGCGATCGAAGTTTATGCACGTACTTGAGTATAAAAAGTATACATGTATATGTCGAGATGAAACTTTGTAAAAAAGTGTTTGACAAAAGTTTGATATGTACAAAGAAATATTATGTACATAAAATAATGTTATGGGACTTTTACTCAGAAGAATTCTTCCTTTAGAACCAATGGATTCAGTGTATAGACAAACGAATGAAAACAAACGAAAGAAATTTGTTTACGTTTGAATATTAACAATGATAATTTGAGTATGTACAAGTAAAACTAAATATGTACATAAAGGATTGGGACTTACACCATAAGGGAGGCCCATGATCGATCAAGAAATTCGAGAGAAGACGAAATCAGTTTTATCGTTTTAAATCGGATCGATCATGGTAAAAGATGAAAGTTTGATGAAATGTTTTGAAAAATGATTTTGAAATGTGAGGTTTATTTATGAAAAGTTTTTGAAAAAAATCGGAAGTTGAAAACTTGAAAAATTCACCTTAAAAGGAGGTTTGAAAAGTGTTATGAACGTCGTTTTTGGCTCGATTAAAATTTAATCAGATGAAAGTGTTTTCTGAAAATTTTTGCACTATCACAAAATAGATGTATTTATTGACAAGTGTCCAAAAAATCACCTTAAAATAAGAAGTTTTGATTGGTCAAAAAAATTGTGAAAGTTTGATGAAAAACATGAAAAAATTTGGAAAGTTTGTAAAAAGAATGGTCCTGATGGGTGTTGAACCCATGACCATGAGGTGGGACGCGTGGCAAAGGAACTTAAAGGCAAGCAGACAACCACTAGACCAAACGCGTTTCTGTGTTTAGTGGACTAGAACACGTGTTGATATAACATTGGAATGTTTAAAAATTTGAAAATGAAGAACACGCGCGCAGTGTTCTTCAACATGTTTAATCTTCACAATCTTTGATCCAAGCTACCATCCTCGTTTCTCAATGAAATTCAATGATGTAAACATCAAAGTTGCTCGTTTTTTCCTCACGAACACGAAGGTGGTTGTTAATTTCATTTATATTTAGCCCGAACAATTTAGGTTTTGAAGAACACGGCGAACCCTAATGAAAATCTTAAATTAAATGATGTAGGTTTCATGATTCTTGGATTTTTGAGGGTTTATGATCGTTAGAGGTGCAGAAAAAGAATGGCCAAGAGCTTTTACCAAAAGATGCAAGGAATCATGATATCACAGTTCATGTTCATACACGGAAAAGTGAGAATCGAAGAAGCTCAAGCGTGTTTCGAACTTGTTTGAGGATTGCTACACCTTCATCGGCATGTATGGGCTGTGGATGGTATGCTTGCTTGAGCTTGCTCAATCTCTCAACCAAGTCAACCTACAGTCAGCTCAAAATGAAACTCGAAAATGGGGTTAAGAGTGTTCTGATTCGAGGATTAATAGTGCGCCTCATGTCCATGGAGTATGGTGATGATGTTTGAGTGATTAAAACATCAATTGCTCCGCCAAAATCAAATTCGAATACTTAGCGGTTTGTACAAGTTTGGGCATGAAGTTCAAAATCTGATTTTCGTTGTTTTAGTTTGATTCTAAGTTACAAACAGGTTACATGTTGATCTTTGAAACATGTTAGACACCAAAATTTATCATGTTTTCATTGAATTTTGAAAATTGCAAGTTTTCTCAAAAATGTGTTATGTTTCTTGATTTTGAAGAAAGAAGTGAGAAGCATGACTTTGCAATATTTTTGGTGTGTATTGAACTTGAATTTGATGTTCAATTTATAGGCAACAAGTTCTGAAAATGTTAGGCAAGGAATGGCATTTGGAAAATCAAACTTACCTTAGAGGGCAAGAAAGTCTTTTGGCTTTAAAGGTAAAAGGAAGCTTCCTTTTTACCATGTGTGAAATATCAATTTGCTCTTATCTTATCTCAATCATCCCTCACCGATATTTATCAGTTCCATCCTCTCTTGGCAAGGTGGCAAAGGTTCTAGAAGAGGAAAATGAAAATGACCTATAATTTTACAAGTTTGTACTTGAAAATTATGGATTTTAGACTCTAAATTTCAAATTCAAAAGTGTAGCTAGACTCCATGGATTTGAGAGTTCTTGGACATTTTGGAAAGATTTTTCCAAGCTACAACTTTCATGTTTTGAGTTTTTCAAATTCAAATTGGAACTAGGTGAAAAAATGGCTTGAAGTTTGAAAAAATAAGAAATTTCAACACTTAAAAAATTTCTAAGTATGAAAACTTTTGACTTTTGTTGACTTTTCCAAATTCTTTGATTTTTATGATCATGATGGATCATGTGAGTATTTTGATGATGGAAAAAGTTTTGTTTTGAAAATTTGACCAAAAGTCAAAGTTTGACTTTTCTTGAGATGAAATTTCATCAGCGTTTAAATTGTTGATGAAGTCAGTGAACCTCTGTGATGTATTGAATCCGAAATTAGGTCAAGATGTTGTATCTAAGATATGATGACCAATCTCTATCAAAAAGTCAATCCTGCTCAAAAATCGAGAGAATGCCTATGCTAAATAAAACCCTAATTGGTCGATCCTTGATTGATCGATGGGAAAATGGATATCGAGGATTGAAGGCGATGATTTGATCAAGATAGATCAAATAAGATGAAAAATCTCAAACCCTAATTGGTTAGCTCTTGAATCGGATGAAAATCGATGAAACCTAATTTTGACTGTGAATGCTACACAGATTAATCTTTGTATGCAGTATTAGTTGTGCAATGATGCAAATGTAAGGTGGTATATTAGGTCAAAATTTGGGGTATGACATCATGAAATAATGTCACCATATGGCGATAAGTGGCGCCAGCGTTCTTGATCGAGCGGCATAACCTTGTAGCGAAGTGCCTTTGTGTAACAGTAGTTTTCTCCATGTCTTTAGGAGCCATTTTGATCGATTATAGCGGAGAAACCATCCATGAAGGAGAAACTTTATGCTGAGCGGTGTTATCAACCAGAACATCAATATGAGGAAGTGGAAAATCGTCTTTCGGACTCGCTTTGTTCAGATCTCTGTAATCCACACATATTCGTACCTTGCCATCCTTCTTAGGCACAGGCACCACATTAGCCATCGACTGCGGATAGGAAGTAACAACTAAGAAACCAGCATTGAACTGCTTCATAACTTCGGCTTTGATTTTCTCTGACATCTCAGGACGCATAAGACGAACCTTTTGTTTTACTGGGAGAAAACCTTCTTTTGTCGGCAATCGGTGTACCACAATATCAATGTCTAAACTCGGCATGTCTTCGTACGACCAAGCAAAACCTCAATATAGTCTCGTAGCATCTGAACCAACCTTTCTTTAACACTGTTCTCAAGACCCGCTTCTATCTTGATCTCTTTTCTGTCTTCATCAGTACCCAAATTCACAACCTCAACTTGCTCTTCGTGTGGCTGTATAACTCGTTCTTCTTGTTGTAGCGATCGACAAGCTCTCTGCACTTCACAATCTTCCTCACTTCGTCTTGACTTGGTAGATCGGATTATCGAAGTCATATTTAGCAATAGCATAGGCATTATCAACGAGATTGAGGTGATTACTGCGATGTATCACGTGGGTGTGTGTAAGAAACACATAGCTTTTGAAGGGTGATAAAGTAAAAGAAAACAACAATTGAATGCAAAAGTCCAACGATTTTATTGAATGAAAATATGCAAATGCGGATAATAACCCTCACAAAGCGAGCCCGATGCCGGGCAAGGCACTAGGCTAGAGTTTATTGTTCAAAACATAAAAATATGAAAAGCAAAACAAAACAAACAATTACTCTTGACTAAAGGAGATTGGTATGCGTCTTGATCTTCCAATTCTTTGAGCCTTGTCGGAGTTGGGAAGATCCACTGCGATGTCGAAGTCGCGTCATTAAGTCTTCTATGGATTCCACTCACGGTGCGGAAGGAAGTTGGCGGCACGTTCGCGGCGTATCATCTTGACCCTTGATGGTGAAGCCTAAACAGTCTTGTCAAATTTGAAAGGAAGATCGGGGGCGGCCCCAAATAGAACTACCACCTTCTTCAACGCTTGAGCATCCTTTAATGAAGCCATCCTAGGCGGAACTTGTGTAACCGGGAGTGAGGAGAGTCAGGCATGACTCGGGGATTGTTTCAAAAGCTTGTGGGAGTCTCGAAGAATTCACCCTCCACCTCGAGTATCGGAATGACTAGATGGTGACCATATATTCTTCTTCACCACATGGTAACAACCTTCCCTTTCATCGGTATTTCAACCCGATGCAAGGTAGAATGTGGCCCATGTATCGAGGTCCAAGTAGAGAAGAGGTGGACGGATGTCCATGACAAAAAGTGAGTCAAAAAGTGCGGGAACCGACTTTAGGCAGAATGAGCTCTCCAATCTTGTTCGCTTAGAACCATCAAAAGCACTCACAATTATATCCTTGGGTCTCGAACAAACCCTTGATATCAAGTCGATCAAAATTAGTCTTGGAAGTATATTGAGCGAGCCGGTATCAGCAAAACATGAGATAAGGTAGTACCCTTGCATTCAACGAGAGATGCAAGGCTTTGTTGTGTTCTTTCGGCGAGTCAAATCGACATCGAGAGCCTAGGCCGTTGTTGGCGGCCAGGCTAGCAATACAAACTTCAAGCGGTCGGTAGTAGTGTCTTGCGGCACGTGAGCACTCTTGAAAACTTCACCAAGGCGTTAGCATGAGCCTCGAAACAAAAGCGAGCAAGCATGGAGATCTTGGGACGAGAATTACATCCCATTGTTCCACCACATTGTAGTCACTCTTCTTGATAATCTTGAAATTTCCTCCATTTCTTGTTGGAGGTGTCTTTGGTAACTTCCTTTGGTACTTGAGTGGCGGGATGAGTTCTGGATCTTTCCCTCTAGCTTGGGAATGGGATGAATAGCTAGAATCACGGTTGAGTCGCGATGTCTTGTGGAGGAGATTTACGGAGAAATACTCTTCCGGTTACGGTCACCTTACTTGATCTGGTGATGTTGTCAATGTCAGGCATGGTAGCTTCAATAGTAAGATCTTCGATGGTCAGAGGGTCTTGCTTGAAACCATGATAGTAAACCTCAGATCCATAGACCCAAGGGATAGCTTTGTCGGAGGAATATGGAACGATGCAGGAGAGTAATAATGAGAGGTGCCACTCTAGGCACAGAGTCGTGAGAGAAAATCCTTACGGTGTAACATCGGCATACTCTTACGGGAAATCGTCACCCCACCGGTTGCTTTAACATCTTCAATAGGAATCTTGTAGCTCTCGGGCAGTGTACTTCACTGTAGTCGTACTTTCCACTTGGCTGCCCCAAGGTGTCCCACCGAGGCAGTGGGTTTCATTCGCATTGTCAATCTTCAACTTAGACATTTCTTCACCGACTTACGCACGGTGGTTTGAAATAGTATCTCACGGTTATCCATCATGCCTTGAACGTCTTCTCGACCAAGCACAATCATCGGTGCGATGGGCACCAGCGACAATTCTCGGGCATCTGGATTGACACCGACTTACAACAAATTCTTCTTAACGATCATCGGAGGAATGGTCAAGTCATCTATGTTGAAAACATAAGTATCATCGCAACGACATTGGAACTCTTGTCATGGTTAGGCATAGGCGCGTTAATCACATTCGGGTCTCGACGGAGGATCGAACTCAATCAGCTTAGCTTCATCATGTCTTGAATCTTGTTCTTGAGCCCAACAATCATCGATCTTGTGTGGGCTATTAGAATGGTAAGCACACTTAGCATTAGGATTGTATCTCGGAGGGAAGTGTTGATGTTTTAAGGAGGATCCTCGGTGATCACTCTGCTTTCAACATGTGTTGTAAGGCTTGGACAATGGCATGTTGATCTTTGTAGCTGTCTTCGTGGCGTTACAGCTCGCGTGTTGTCTCGTGAGGTTGTCTTGATGCAAGATTGGAGATCTGGCCCCCACAGTTGAGCACGATCGGTCTTGGCTCGGCTTCGACCATACGGCATTAGTTTCCTTCTTACCACCAAAGATCTCTTAGCGACATTTGAAGATGACTCTATAAGAATCCCCACTCTTAATACCACGACAATCGCTCTCACATCGATTATTTCGGTGAATCCGGTGAAGAGTTTCAATCGAGATGATTGAAGAATGGGCTGTCATTGTTCCCATAAACATATCAACCAACTCCCTATTGGACAAGGGTGGTTGAACTCCTGCTAGATCTCTCCATTTCTAAGAATACTCCTTAAACTTCTCATCACGTCCCATACACATGCTCTGGCATGCAGTGGGTGTCAATTGACATTATACTCATATTGTTTGTAGAAAGCATCGCTAAGTTACTCCGGTACGGATACGGTCATTCTCTAGTGATAATACCACTCCAATTGAGTTCGGACAAACTCTCTTTAAAATAGTGCATCCACAACTTTACATCATCGGTGTGGGGTTGATCTTACGAACATAGGACTTCAAATGCGACTTCGGACAAGACATGCCATCATACTTGGCAAAGTTGGAACTTTGAACTTAGTAGGAATCACCACACACGAGGACAAGGCTCAAAATTCAACCGGACATCTTGAGTTTTCCACGGCATTGGGGTCTTCAAGTTGTTTGTACTTGTCATCTTCATCAGAGTACTGGCTATGGTCGGAGCGATCTCCCCCTCCTTCTTAGGCTCACGCTGGTCATCTTTATTACCCTAAACACTCCCCTCATTCTTGACACTTCCTTCAGAGAGCTCTATCTGAGTGACCCTCTTAGGACCACCTTTGTAGCGTCTGCCCATGTTGAGAAGAACAACAACCTTCTTCTTTACATTGATGAGCTTCTTGATCTTTTGGCCTTGGACCAAACTAGTGAACATCTCTTTGGAATTGAGCATTACGAGCACGGAGATCTTTGTGATCTGTTCAAGAGCCATTTTTGCTAAAATAAATAGCGAGAGAATGAGAAAACCGATCTTCAATGTACCTGTGATGCAATGTTATGCTATGATATGCAATGTTTATGCTAATGCAATGCAATGTTTTCCAGGACCTTAGAGATTTAAATTTGTTAAACAAGCACGAACAAACATTTATTAA
Source organism: Vicia sativa (assembly GCA_021764765.1). Classification (NCBI taxonomy): domain Eukaryota; kingdom Viridiplantae; phylum Streptophyta; class Magnoliopsida; order Fabales; family Fabaceae; genus Vicia; species Vicia sativa. The sequence goes on along the minus strand of CM038794.1, from coordinate 96,297,767 downwards.
TACTCTTTTTATTATTCTTTTTCTTTTTAAGTACAAAAGATAGTTCAAAACAATAAAAGAAAAACATAAAATCCTAAAGCTCTAAGTCTCCAGAGGCTTCCTCTTGGTGCCGAGGTGAGTTGATGTTCTCCTCGTGAAGTAGCTTGTCAACTCTAGTACTTTCTTCTCGCTTGCGTAACTGGAGCTTCAAAGTATCCTTTCTTCTTTAAAATGAATCCAAGATCTCTTCAAGTTTTCAAAATCGGTAGGCATGTCGGGATGGAGAGCGGTAGGGGTATGTCACCTATAACAACGGGTTCCATAATTCTTGGTAAAGCAGTGAATGGAATCATGAGGTTTTGAGCTCGGGCTCTCACCATCTGAAGTAAGGTTCCCAAGGAATGGAGTTCGGTGCCCCAAAGTCTTGGTATCGATCTTCTTTACCATGCCCCAGCGTGTATAAACCTTCGCGGTAATGCGGAGATCGTGATTGTAGTCGAACACAATATCTTGGAGAAGCATATCATGTGGGCCATCTCTTGAGCAAAACCAAGCTAGCGTAGAGCTAAATAAGGGTTGTAAGTAATACCTCCCCTTATACCAAGTAGTGGTACATTAGAATTCTCCTGGCAGCTCAATGAATGTGAAGTCCTTTTGAGAGAAAAGGCTCCAACGGATATCTGAATGAGAGAGTGACATTAACCTTTGAGACCATCTCAACCTTTGTTCATTCTTCAAAACTGGCGGAGGAAGGTGCGAAATAAACCACCTAGAAAGTAGGTATACAACACATGAGGTTCCTTGTCTTTTGATATTACAGTGTGGAGAGAATGTAGGATGTCTCAAGTAAAGTAGGCATAGGATTGCGGGTAAGAAACAACAATGGCGTTGACATCTATGAATTGATCCGAGTTAGGGAATAGAACCAAACCATAGATTAGCAAGGCCACAATATCTTCAAATGCATGGAAACTCATAACTTTGAGGAATTCTCGGGCTTTCTTAATTAAGAACTTGGAAAGTAAACCCTTAACACCAATTCTGGTTTCCCAATTAGCTTCAATGTCAGCGCTTAAGATGTAAGGCGATGCAATGTCTTCATACTTAGGGACCTTTTCAAACGGTGAATGGCATTTGGTCAAGAATAGGTACCCAAGCAGAGAACTCTTCAAAGTAGGAACCAAGCGATAATGCAGGAATGTAAAGCAATGGTGTTTCGGATCAAAGAACGGAATAGGACATGCATCATATCTTCTTCAAACCGGAGATAACCAAGTCAAGCGGATAACCATGTCTTTTGATTAAGCGAGCATGGTGGAATCTACGAAACCAATTCTTTGGTGAGAAGGTATACCCATGAAGTTGATTAGGATAGTCTTTCTAGAAGCCATAATTCCCTACAAAGCAGCAAAGATAAATCCCTAGGTCCTTGAAATAGTTAGAAATGATATGCAATCACGAATGATGTCATGATGTCATGTTTAGCACACACAACAATTCACACAATGAGCCTAGGTTTAAGGCTTGCATGAGGTATAGGTGATTACCCACCAAAGTTTGAGTTGGTTCATCTGTCCTATAATAGTAACGGGTTCTAGGAATCTCACATCATTGATCTTTCTCGAAGGAGTTTATTTCAATACGACTACCAAGTGGTCGACGAAAATATCCCAAAGTCGATCTTAATGGCGTAGCATCGGTATCACCAACCTTAGTACGCACCAAAGCCCCATCTCACTACCTTCTAATGGCCATGATGGGTCAATTAAGGTTCTAAAAGTTTAGTTAGTGTGATGACACCACGCAAGCCAAATACTATCCTCGACTTGGAAATGAAGAGTATCGGGACATCAAAGTGTCACACTAACGTAGCCATCATGTTGACCGTTTCGATATCGTCTAGCGGTCATGACGATTTGCTACTTACCTAAAAGGAACCCGGATCGGGTGTAGGACCCCACAATATAATACCAAGCAACCCTTAAAAGTAAAGCAAGCAAGTCAAGAAAGCAGTAAAGATGATCTAGAAATCCTTAAGGCATTCTCTCTTTAGGGTGTCTCCCCGTGAGTTGATTACATGTCTGGTGAAGCCGACTTTGTGGTTTTAAACTTGACATAGAGAATCTTTGAAGCATATGAGGAGGCATGAAGGCCATTGGAGATGTCGAAGTCCATCTTGATCACGAAGAATACCAAACCCTAGTTTGGGTTGATTGTCTAGGAGAGGTTTGTCGATCAAACCTTGAAGAATCCTTGAGCATGGGTGTATGGGTATCTTGAGAAGATGGAGGGCAAATTTTGGGGTATGACCGCCAACAAGAACATTAAGAAGATTATCAGAAGATAATGATGACTTACAAGGATTGGCATGAGATGTTACCATTTGCTCTTCATGGTTACCACACTACAGTCACGAACATCAGGGAGGCAACCCCTTCTCTCTTATACGGTATGGAGGCGGTCCTACCAATCGAGGTTTAGATACCCTCAACCAGAGTCCTCCGGGGCCGAGTTAAGCGAAGACGATTGGGTCCAGACTCGCCTTGACCAGATTAACATGATTGATGAGAAACAACTCGCATCCATGTGCCATGGACAGATCTATCAGAAGCGAATGATCAGAGCATTCAACAAGAAAGTCAAGCACCGAGTCTATCAAGTTGGTGATCTAGTAGTCAAGCGCGTCATTCGTCCACAAGGTGATCCCAGGGGTAAATGGACTCCCACTTACGAGGGACCATTTGTAGTCAAGACAGTATTTTCCGGCGGAGCTATGGTACTTAGCACCATGGATGGCGAAGACTTCCCACACCCTGTGAACGCAGACATAGTCAAAAAATACTACGCATAAAAGAGGCCCGCTAGGTTGAATGACCTAGGCAAAAATAAGGGCATCCTGGCGAACCAAAAAGGTTCGGGCAAAAGTTAAGGATATATACAAAACATGTACACCCAGCAAGTCGAAAACCTGAAAAGGCGGCTTGGACAAAAGGGTATCATTGGTGAAAACCGAAGAGGCGGTCTAGGCAAAAGTTAGGGATTTAAGCGTACGACTATGTCTCATCCAGATCACCTATTTCCAGACTACAATCAGCATTCAAGGTTCAAATGGAGAAAATCAACCTACTCACTTTCTACCGACAGCAAGGATATGAGATAGTTAAAATATATGAGTACTAGCATAGTTGGAACATAACGAGATTGTTTCCGCATAGCTTTTTACTTTTCTTGTGTACGAACTACTCGGCCATACGCCACATTTCCAATGAATACAAATTTCTTTCTCTTAACAAATTCTTACTGTTGTTATTTGCATAAAGTCCAACGTTTGCTTTGAATGATTATATGCATCTGACAATAAAAATCTATTCACAAACATGCGAAAAGTGAACATACAAACGTAATTACTATAGTCTCCGGGAATTGGGATGATGACGAAAGTCACCAAAATATTTCCCCACAGGACATGGTCCCCGCAGAGGTGTCACTCACCACAAACCTTCCCCAGCGAAGTAGAGGTGAATCCCCAAGCAGTGATTCCACTCAACTTAACCATGTCACACCGGTTTCCAAGTAGTAACATCATCCCGCCGAGGTATTTATCCCACAAGATATCTTACAGTTCCCTTTTCTCCAGCGATATCGGACTTGCAACTTGGTGAGATAGTGCAGGAAACCTACACCTTTATTCTCGATCGGAGATTACAACGGGCTCCAGTTCTTCTTGGTCTCCAGCAACTATCAAATACTCTCGGTAGGATTTACACACAAATCCCGTTAAAGTACCTCTAAGATTCTCCCCAGCGGGGTCTATACACAAGATTCTCGACAGCATATCTCTACCATCCTCAACAATATCTAGGCCCAAGACTTGGTCAGATAGTGCACCGGAGGAATCAAAGTTTTCTTTCTTCTCAGGGTCTCCATCCATTCCATCCCCAAACAGAAGTCAGAAATCACCAAGCGGAACATCCGCATCTTCTTCAAGATGGATATGTTTTAAATACCACACACCTATCATTCATACATTTCTTATAAAGTCATGATATATGCATATGTCATTCATACACATCGTCATGCATCATACTTCGTATAAGACTAACAATATTCTATCAAAGTTTCTCTTATTTTCTCCAAAACAGGTGAAAATCACTTCGGCCTTGCTGGTCCAAGATTAATACCGAATCCGACGGGAGAACTATCGAAGACGCCCTAGTTGTCCTCGACAAGCTGGTCCAAGATTAATACCGAATCCGGACGGAGAACTATACGAAGACCGCCCTAGTTGTCCTCCGACAAGCTGGTCCGGATTAAGACCCAATCAGACGGAAAACTATCGAAACGCCCTTGTTGTCCTCCGACAACGGATCCAGGATTAAGACCTGAATCCAGACGGGAAAACTATCCGAACGACCGCCCTTGTTGTCCTCCGACAACGGATCCAGGATTAATACCCGAAGCTAAACGGGAAAACTATCTGAACAATCACAAGTTATCCTCCGATAACGGGCAATGGATCAATACCCGATGCACAACAGGGAAGATATCCACATGTTGCCAACTACTACCCCCTCAGAGTAATTAGAACGAAGATGTATTCTGACTCTCTCTTATTATCAACGGCAACTACAGAGTCCGGCGTACGACTCAGTTCATTTGGATGACATCTTAAGCCCATCTCCGGCTATTTGTCAACATTTCTCCACTTTCAGAATGCTGCATATTTGGTTAAAAAACCAATACAAGCCAATAGCTTCATTCAAATATGAACACGGAGTCTAACGTACGACTCCCTCCGGATGGCATCTTAAGTCCATCTCCCTGCTCCTTCCACTTCCAGAACGTTTGTCGAGCCTAGCGTACGGATCACTCCCCAGCATCGATCTTTCGAGATGGCATCTTAAGCCCATCTCCGTAAGTTCTCCTATCCATACAACAATCGCGAGTCTAGCGTACGACTCATTCCCCAGCAAAGTCTCCAACTTCTCCAAATTGCATCTGTAAGCCCATTCCCGCATCATCACCAACAGCGAGTGCAAATTTTCAGGTGTACTCGAGTGTTCAATCATCTTCTACCTCCAGGTCACGAAAGGCGAACATGCCAATCTAACCCCTCCAGTACAAGAAGATTGAACAGGGGCAGCTGTCATACCCCAAATTTTGCCCTCCTACTTCTCAAGACATTTCATACATCCATACTTAAGGATTCCTCAAGGGTTGATCAGACAAACCTTCTCCTAGACAATCAACCCAAACTAAGGTTTGGCTATTCTCAGATCTAGATGGACTTCCAACCTCTCCAATGGTCCTCATGCCTCCTCATATGTTTCAAAGATTCCCCATGTCAAGTTTCAAGCCTCACAAGTCAAGTTTCCTCAGACAATTGCTCAGATGGTTGAAAATCAGTTGTATTGGACAAAAAGTCAACTGTGGTCAACATACAGTCAAACTTCATAATTTTTGGTCAACATCCTCATTTTGAAGTTACTTTCATCATTTGATAAATGGTTGATCATGATTCATCAAGAAAACTCAAGATTTGCTCAAAAGTCAAACTTTCTAAATTAGGGTTTCTCAGTGAAAAGTCAACCAAACTTTGACTGAGCATAACTTCTTCATACTTTCTCAGAAATTTTGCCACCACCTCTATTTTGGAAGGAAATTCAATTCTCTACAACTTCATGTCTCACAAGAATGTTCAAAAAATGCTTCATTTGGAAGGTATGGATCAAAACATTACGGGTTTTTCTTCAAAGTCAACAAAAAGTCAACTTTTTGTTTTGAAGATATATTGAGCATAGAAACTCCAATTAAGATGAAACCAAAGAGGTTGGTTAGAGGACTCTTAGAGATTTCTAAAAAGTCCAAGAACACTAAAAAATGTGGATAATTGAGCAAGATACACCATGCACAAGTTGGGCAATTTTGAAGAAGTGCACAAAGAGAGATACTTGTAAAAATCAAATTTTTTGCAAATGGGCCTAGTTTTTCTTCATCCAAGCCCAATGCCACGAATTTTAATTTTATTTTTCTATTTAATTTGGATTTTATTCATTTAAGTACAAATTAAATTCAAAAGTAAGTATAAAATCAAAATTAATTGCAAATTTGATTTTCTCTCTTCCTTGAGATCCAAGTAACCCAAGAAATGGCAAATTTGAAATTTGATTGGATTTGGCAAGAAATTGATTGAAATTGATCAAAAAGAAAATTTGATTTTGTACAAAATCAAATATGTTTTACATTGATTGATGATTATTTCTTCCTCAAATCAGCTCCAATTCCATCTACTATAAATATACAATGCATATCACACAAGAGAGAATAGAAAAATTGCTTGAGGAACCCTAACCTAATTGAAAAAATCTGTGCTTCACAAGCTACTAGCAGCACAGGTTTTAGCTCGATTCAATTGATTCCAAGCATCCAAACACGTTCCTTGACATCCCCTAAATCGATCCAGGCCTTTACATTGTCCAAAAACATCAAGAATTGCAAGAACACGATTTCGGTTTGTCACACTTTTCCAAAATTGAATTCTATTATTCATGCATTTTAACATGTTTTGTTGTTGTTTTGTGATTAGACGAAGATTGCAAGATTTACGGGCAATTTGATTGAGTTTCCATGGCTTAGACGAGAATCACCATAGCTAGGGTTTTCGGCCTCAATTTAGGGCTTCTCTAAAACGGATAAATTGGACCATAAGACCACCACCATTGTGTTTAGAATGTGATTTCAATCGATTCATACCCTTGAATGTTATTTATATTATCGTGCTTGATTTTGGAAAATCGGGGACTATAGCATCGCCTTGAGGTGGCGCTATGTTTTTAAATTTGAAAGCGAAGAAGATGAAGTTTGGCGCGAGATCGGTGCAACGGGGAGGCGACACTTGTTCTAATCCACTCGCTCGGTTTTCAAGCAGTTGTGCCGCTCGATTGGTCAAGGCTTGGGTTTGTGAAAGCAAGGTCTCCAGTTCGATCCCTGGCAAGACCAAAACATTTTTCTCCTTTTGCAAAACTTCTTATTTTTATATTTTCTATTTAATATTTTTCATTCATTTTAATTTATTTTCACAATTTTTTATCATGCATTAAAAAACACCAAAAAATATTTTTCTTTTTGCATTATTTCCAGAAAGTGTTTATTTAATTTATAAAATTAAAAAATATTACTTTTGCATGCATATTTAATTTAATTGTTAATTTATCATTTAAATCACTTTTAATTGGTTTTTAATAATTAAATTAACTCCAAAAAATCCAAAAAAATTATTTTAGCATATTAATGTTATTTATTGCATGAAATATTTTTCTCATTAAAAAATTATTATTTTTGCTAACATTTTTTCGCTTGATCGATTTCCTCGTATTTCCCGATTTCTCATCTTTTCACAGGTTGTTCCGTTTCGGACGTTTCCTTTTATCGTTTTCTTTTCTCCAATTATGTAATTGCTTGTGGGATGTAATAGTTTAATTAGGGCTTTTATTTTCCGCATTTTTCTTAAATTATGTATCTGCCCCAAAGCCATGTAATAGCGTAGGATTTATCTTTCCATTTTATATTTCCAATTTAATTTCCGCACCTATAAAGTGTTAGTAATTAGGCGTGTATGGCAAGACTAAAATTGAACATAGCTCACTCTAATTTTCAAGATAAAATATCTGAATCAACACACTCTTTTCACACATGCACCCCTTAGGGTAATTCTCTCTCGTTGCCTTACGAATTCAAATGGTCATGTCCCCTCGAGCGTAGAAGTATCCTAGCACCGTTGCCTTCAAAATAAATCATCATAGTCCCTTCGATACAAAGATCATAAGACCCACGATGTCGCCTCCGAATACATGATCTTGACCCTCGATTGTCGCCTACGAAAAAATGATGATAGTCCCTTCAAATGTGCTAGGATACTTCCTACAAGTTGCTTTCTATGACCATCCGATGTCCCTTCGAATGTCCCTCTTACATCCAACGAATGGGGTTACCTACCAACTAATGGTATGGATAACACTATTCTAAAGGAAAGTAAAATAACACAAAAACGACCATTCTGAGTAGGTAATAAGACTTTTAGTTGCTTTCTCAAAACAAACAAAATACTTTTCACACCTCACACTTTTGTCAAAATTCAAATTCTTTTCAAAAACAAAACATTTCCGAACACTTTGTATACATTCCTACATGAATCATTACAAAGTCAAAGCGAAATGCCTTTTCAAAACATTTTTCAAACACACAGAAAGCACAATTTTTAAAGTGATCTTAGAGCAACTAAGAGCCCGTAGATAACTACGGATGGAAAGGGGTGCTAATACCTTCCCTTTTCATAACCTTCTCCCTTACTCAGAATCTAACGAAGGTCTTTTCCTGTTCTTTTCACCTTCCCTTAATTGGATAAAAGAAAAGTCGGTGGCGACTCTTGCTATCCGCACATTTGCGATACAAAAACCTACAAAGTCAGTTCACCGTATTACAGTGGTGTCATCAACCCTAAGTCAACTTTTAGAACCGTAATTGACCCATCTTGGCCATTAAAAGTTAGTGAGATGGCCGGCTTTGGTGTAGACCGAGGTTGGTTGATACTCGATGCTACGCTCATTAAGATCGGACTTTTGGGATATTTTTGGTCGACCACTTGGTAGTCGTACTGAAATAAACGCCTACGAGAAAGTTCAATGATATGAGATTGCTAGAACCCGGTTACTATTATAGGACAGGATGAACCAACTCAAACTTTTGGTGGGGTAATCACCTATACCTCATGCAAGCCTTAAACCTAGGCTCATTGTGTGAATTTTGTGTGTGCTAAACATGATATCATGACATCATCGCATTGCATATCATTTCTAACTATTTCAAGGACCTAGGGATTTATCTTTGCTCTGTTTGTAGGGATTATGGCTTCTAGAAAGACTATCCGAATCAACTTCATGGGTATACCTTCTCACCTCAAAGAATTGGTTTGGAAATTCCGATCATGCTCGATTCATCAAAGACATGGTTATCTATATGGCTTGGTTATCTCCGGTTTTGAAGAAGATATGATGCACGTCCTATTCCAGTTCTTTGATCCGAAACACCATTGCTTTACATTCCAAGATTATCAGTTGGTTCCTACCTTGGAAGAGTTCTCTAAGATACATGGGGTACCTATTCTTGACCAAATGCCATTCACCGGTCTAAAAAAGGTTCCTAGGTACGAAGACATTGCATCAGCATTACACCTAAAGCGCTCAGACATTGAAGCCAATTGGGAAGCTAGAAGTGGAGTTAAGGGTTTACTTGCTAAGGAAACATGGATTAGTTTCCATGCATTTGAAGACATTGTGACCTTTCTAATCTATGGTTTAGTTCTATTCCCTAACTCGGATCAATTCATAGATGTGAACGCCATCAAGTCATGTCTTACTGATCCATGCCTACCTTACTTGGAGTTATTCTACATTCTCTCCACACTCGTACTATCAAAGACAAGGAACTCTCATGTGTTGTATACCGTTACTTTCCAGGTTTATTTGCACCTTCCTCCATCGATATTGAAGAGCGAGCAAAGATTGAAGTGGTCTCAAAGACTAATGTCACTCTCTCATTCAGATATTCGTTGGTGTCTTTTCTATCAGAAGGACTTCACATTCATTGAGCATTGTGGATAATTCCCTAATGTGCCACTCCTTGGCATAAGAGGAGGTATTACTTACAACCCTTCTCTAGCTCTACGTCAGTTTGGTTATGCTCAAAGAGATGGTCCGCATGATATGCTTCTCAAGATATTGTGTTCGACTATAACCACGATCTCCAGAATTACCGACGAAGGTTCATACACGCTTGGGATCCAAAACTCCATTCCCTGGGAACCTTACCTCAACTGGGTGCAAGCTCGAGCTCAAAACCTCATGATGCCATTCACGCCTGTTTTACCAATAATTATGGAACTGTTGCTATAGGTGGCGTACCTATCTTGTTCTCCATCGACATGCCTACTTATTTTGAAGACTTGAAGAGATCACGGATTCGACTTAAGAAGAAGGGATACATTGAGCTCGATTACTATGCAAGCGAGAAGAAGGTACTAGAGTTGACCAAGCTACTTCACGAGGCGGAACATCAACGCCTATCGGCACCAAGAGGCGCCCATGGGAGACTTAGAGCTTTAGGATTGTTGTTCTTTTATTTTTGAACTATCTTTTGTACTTAAAAGTAAAAAGAATAAAAAGAGAACTAATAAATGTTTGTTCGTGCTTGTTTAACAAATTTAAATTCCTAAGGTCCTTGAAAACATTGCATTGCATTTGCATAAACATTGCATATCATAGCTAATCAGTGCATTTTAATGCACATTCTTCCATATTTGAATTTAATCATTTCTATGCTTTTCTTTATTTATTTTTATATTTTATAATGTTTTTCGAATTTAGTTTATTTTTGTTTTAATTTAATTTTCGTGCTTTATTTTCAGCATTTGCAGCTTTCACGGAAACATTTATAACTTGAGCTACAGGAATCGGATTGAGGCGTTTGACCATGCGTTGGAAAGCTAAGAGAAAGGTCTACAACTCTCTAGTTCTGGTCAGAAGATGATTCGAACTGTAGCAAGGTTGAAAAAGTCGTTGAAGTTGCAGCATTTTTTATATTTAAGTTTTGGGTCATTTGTTTTGGGCCTGGGTTGTGTTTTTGACCCAGTTGGGTTATGACCCGAATCCTTGTCCTTGCTATACCTAGCAGCCGCTACAGTAATTTCATATTACCTTTCATTATTCAGAAAAAATACTTTTTATTTTTGACGATTATGATGAGGAACTAAACATCCAGAGTCGATCTAGTGTATTCAGGTTCAACCACTTGAGATTATTATAATGTTAATTTCAGTTTAATTCCTTTCAATAATATTTTGTGTTATTGTATGCTTAATTCAATTGCATAAAATATATTGATTCAATTTGGTTGATTGTATGATCCTAACTTAGACTCATCGCGTTTGTTCGTTGTTGTGTCGATCAATCATGTTTGCTTAATCCATGAAAATTTATCCGTTTGCTTAATTAGGACAATAGGATCGTACATCTCACAAACTTCACTGCTTGTCCTTTGGTTTGTATCCAAATAAGAATAGACAATCCTTGGGTATTAAAATTATAATAATCGATGATAGTAGGCCGAATCGATGGATTGACTTATTTTATAATCACTTATTTTAAGCGCTTATTTTACGCTTTTCTTAATCGAACATCAAACCAACCCCTAATTTAATTTACCTTGTTAGTGATAATCAAGAATCCTTGTGAGATGATTCGAGTCATTGTCGCTATACTACGTTTTCAAAAATTACTCGTTTTGATTCGCGCGCGATAGCGGATCAATAGCATAACATTTCATAACAGGTACATTGAAGATTGGTTTTCTCATTTTCTCGCTATTTACTTTAGCGAAAGCTCTTGAACAGAATCAAAGATCTCGGGCTCATAATGCTCGGTTCGAGGAGATGTTCACCAGCTTGGTCCAAGGCCAAGAAGATCGAAGAAGCTCATCAACGAGAAGAAGAGATCGTTGGTGTTCTCGACATGGGTAGGCGCGTTACAAAGGTGGTCCTAAAGTGGTCAGCCGAATAGAGCTCTCAGAAAGTGTCAAGACCGAGGGGAGTGTCAAGGGAAACGAAAACGATCAGCGTGCGCCTGAGAAGAAAGGAGAAGACTATGAAGATCAGTACTCTGATGAAGATGACAAGTGCAAGCAACTTGAAGACCGTCTGAATGTTGTGGAAAACCTGAAGATGTCCGGGCTGAATTTTGATGATCTGAGTCTTGTCCCTGGTGTGGTGATTCCTCCCAAGTTCAAAGTTCCTACTTTTGCCAAATATGATGGCATTTCCTATCCGAAGCTACATTTGAAGTCTTTTGTTCAGAAGATCAACCCCCACACTGATGACAAAAAGTTGTGGATACGTTATTTCCAAGAGAGTTTGTCCGGAACTCAGTTGGAGTGGTATTATCAGCTAGAGAGTGACCATATCCGTACATGGAGTGACTTAGCAGATGATTTCTACAGGCAGTATGTGTCCAATGCTGAATTGGCACCCACTCGCATGCAACTACAGAGCATGTCTATGAGTCGTGACGAGAAGTTCAAAGAGTATGCTCAGAAATAGAGAGATCTAGCAGGCAGAGTTCAACCACCCTTGTCCAATAGGGAGTTGGTCAATATGTTTATGGGAACAACGCAGGCCCATTCTTCAATCATCGATTGGAAACTCTTGACCGGATTCACGAGTTGAAATTGACGAGAGCATTGAATTGGTATCAAGTGGGAAGATTCGGTAGAGTCATCTTTGAATCTTTGCGAAAAGATCTTTTGGTGGTAAGAAAGAAGCCAATGCGGTGTATGGTCGAGAAAAGCCGAGCCAAGACCGACGCTCAATCGTGAGGCGGTTGTGATCTCGATCCTACATCAGCCTGACCTCGGTGAGACAGCAGCGTAACGAGCAGCGCCACGAGGCGGTTTACAAAGATCAACATGCCATTGTCGCAAGCCTTGCAACACATGTTGAAAGCAGAGTTGATTACCTTGAGGGATCCTCCTCAGAATGTCAACACTTCCTCTCCGAGATACAATCCTAATGCTAAATGTGCTTACCACTCCAACAACCCAGGGCACGACACTGACAACTGTTGGGCTTTGAAGAACAAGATTCAAGATATGATCGAAGCTAAGCAGATTGAGTTTGATCCTCCTGTTGAGACTCTGAACGTGATCAATGCTCCTATGCCTAACCTTGACAAAAGTACCAATGCTATTGGCGAGAACTCTTATGTTTTCAACATAGATGACCTGACAATTCTTCGATGGTATTAGAAGAATTTCTGCATGCAGTGTCAATCGGGATGCCCGGAGAATTGTCGTTGGTGCCCATACGCACTGCGGTTCAGCTTGGTTGAGAAGGCGTGTCCGATGCATGATGGATAACCGCGAAATACTATTCACGAAACCACATGGAGAATCGTGTGAAGACATGTCTAAGCGAAGATCGAAGATATGAAAAGCATGCGAATGTGTGGGATACCTTAGGGCAGCCAAGTGGAAAGTTTGATTACATGGTGAAGTACCTTTTTCTGGCTACAAGATTTCTATTGAAGATGTTAAGGCAACCGGATGGGAGCGATTTCTCGAGACTATCTTGATATAAACACAATAAGTTTCCTCTGCTGATCCTGTGCCTAGAGTGGCACCTCTCATCATTACTTCTCCCAGACCAGTTCCATACTCCTCTGACAAAGCTATACGTTGGGGCTATGGAGCCGAAGTTTGCTATCACGGTGTCAAGCAAGACCCTTTGGCCATTGAAGATCTTACAGTTGAAGCTACCATTCCTGACATTGACAACATCACCGAATCAAGTAAGGTGACCAAAACCGGAAGAGTGTTCTCCCCAGAGATCTCTCCTCCAAAAGACACTGCGACTCCAGCTCGCATTCCATCTATTCAACCAGTTCCCGAAGATAGAGGGAAAAAACCAGTGACTCATCCTGCTCCGACCGAAGTACCAAAGGAAATTGCTGAAGACACCTCCAAACGAGAAATGGAAGAAACTCTGAAGATTATTAAGAAGAGTGACTACAATGTTGTGGAACAGTTGGGACAGACTCCATCCAAGATATCCATGCTTGCTCTACTCTTGTGCTCTGAGGCTCATACAAAAGCCTTGGTGAAATTTCTGAAGAATGCTCACGTGCAACACACTACTACGACCAATTTGAAGTTTGTATTGCTAGCTGGCCAACGGCCTAAACTTACGATCTTGATTTGACTCTGGAAGGAAACACAACAAAAAAGCCTTACGTCTACTGTGGAATGCAAGGCATTACATTGTCTCATGTTTTGGTAGATACCGGTTCTGCTTTGAATATCCTACCGAAAAGTGCTTTTGATCGACTCGATGTTGAAGGGTTGGTTCTGAAACCCAGTGACATTGTTGTGAGAGCTTTTGATGGTTCTAAGCGAATAGTACTTGGAGAGCTCATTCTACCTGTTAGAGTCGGTTCCCAGACTATTGATTCCACTTTCTTTGTCATGGACATCCGTCCAGCTTACTCTTGCCTACTTGGACGCCCTTGGATACATGGGGTAGGCGCTGTTACCTCCACCTTGCATCAAAAGCTGAAGTACCCATTGAAGGGGAAGGTTGTTACAGTATGTGGTGAAGAAGAATATATGGTCACCATCTCTGATCTTTCGATATCTCGAGATGGAGGTGAATTCTTGAGACTCCTGTCAAGCTTTGAAACAATCCCAGTCATGCACTGTTGACTCTCTTGTCCTCTGAAGTTACACAAGCTCCGCCTAGGATGACCTCAACGAAGGATGCTCAGTGCTTGTTGAAGAAGGAGGTAGTGCTATTTGGGGTCGGCTCACGATCTTCCTTTCAAAGCGACAAGGCGGTTTAGGCTTCACCTCGAAAGGTCGGAAGATGATACGTCGCAAGCGTGCTGCCAACTTCCTTTCCGTATCGGCAAGATGGAGTTCATGCTATAGAAGACGACGACACCGACTTTGACATCAGCAAGTGGATCTTCCCAACTCCCGACAATGGACTCAACAATTGGAAGACTGAAGACGTCATACCAATCTCCTTTAGACAGGAGTAATTGCTTTTGTTTTTGCTTTGCTTTTCGATTTCTATGTATTGAACAATAAACTCTAAAGCCTAGTGCCTTGTCCGGGGCATCATGGCTCGTTTGTGAGGGTTATTATCTGTCATTTGCATATTTTCATTCAATAAAATCGTTGGACTTTTGCATTTAAATGTTGCTTTATTTCTTTTACTTTATCACCCCTTCAAAAGCTATGTGTTCTTACACACACCCACGTGATACTCTGTAGAATCACTCCAAATCTCATTGATAACAGCTATGCTATTGCTAAATATGACTTCGATAATCCGATCTACCAAGTCGAAGACGAAGGTGAGGAAGATTGTGAAGTGCAGGAGAACTTGTCGCTCACAAGAAGGTCGAGTTATCTGACCACCACGAAGAGCCGATTGAGGTTGTGAATTTGGAGTGCTGATGAAGGCAGAAGAGATCAAGATAGGAGGCGGGTCTTGAGAACAATGTCAAAGAAAGATTGGTTCGGATGCTACGAGACTATATCGAGGTTTTGCTTGGTCATACAAAGACATGCAGGTCTAACATTGACATTGTGGTACACGATTCTGACAAAAGAAGGTTTTCTCGATAAAAGCAGATGGTTAAATCGCATGCGTCCTGAGATGTCGGAGAAAATCAAAGCCAAAGTTATGAAGCAGTTCAATGTCGGTTTCCTAGCCGTTACTTCTTATCCACAGTGGGTTGCGAACGTGGTACCCGTGCCTAAGAAGGATGGCAAAGTACGAATGTGTGTGGATTACAGAGATCTGAACAAAGCGAGTCCGGAAGACGATTTCCCACTTCCTCATATTGATGTTCTGGTTGAAAACACCGCCCAACATAAGGTCTTCTCCTTCATGGATGGTTTCTCCGATTACAATCAGATCAAAATGGCTCCTGAAGACATGGAGAAGACTACTTTCATTATGCAGTGGGGCACTTTCTGCTACAAAGTCATGCCATTCAGACTAAAGGACGCAGGCGCCACTTATCAGCGAGCCATAGTGGCATTATTTCATGACATGATTCATCACGAGATAGAGGTCTACGTTGACAGCATGATAGCTCGATCACAGACAGAAGAAGAACATCTTGATCATCTGCGGAAACTATTCGATAGACTGAAGAAGTACAGATTGAAGCTTAATCCCAACAAGTGCACCTTTGGGTCGGATCGGTAGCGCCTAGGGTTTGTTGTCAGCGGTAAAGGTATTGAAGTTGACCCCGCCAAGGTTAAAGCTATTCAAGAGATGCCAGCACCGCGCACCGAGAAGGAAGTCAGAGGTTTCTTGGGCCGTTTGAATTACATTGTCACATTCATTGCACATCTAATTGCTACCTGTGAGCCAATCTTCAAGTTACTAAAGAAAGATCAAGTGGTGGAGTGGAACGACGATTGCCAGATCGCTTTTGACAAAATCAAGGAGTACCTACATAATCCTCCTATCCTGATGCCGCCTACCGAAGGAAGACCTCTTATCATGTACTTGACAGTGTTAGAGAGCTTAATGGGGTGTGTGTTGGGGCAACATGACGAGTCGGGTCGAAAAGAGTATGCAATATACAACCTTAGCAAAACGTTTACCGACTGTGAAACAAGATACTCACGGCTCGAGAAAACTTGCAGCGCTTTGGCTTGGGCTGCTCGCCGACTAAGACAGTATATGTTGACTCACACTACCTTGTTGATCTCTAAGATGGATCCGATAAAATACATATTTGAGAAACCAACTCTCTCCGGAAGAATAGCAAGATGGCAGATGATCTTGACAGAATATGACATCCAGTACACTTCTTAGAAAGCAATCAAAGGAAGTGTAGTAGCCGATCATGTGGCTCATCAAGCCGTAGATGACTATCACTCTATGCAGTTCGAGTTTCCAGACGAAGATGTTTTGTTAGTTACTGATTACGAAGAACCAGGACCAGACGAAAGACCTCTGAACAAGGATCCCGATGGACCATGGTCTTCGATGGAGCCTCAAACGCACTTGGCAATTGCATTGGCGCCATCATTACATCTCCTACAGGAGGACACACTCGTTTCGCCGCCAAATTATGTTTCAGCTGTACCAACAACATGGCCGAATACGAAGCGTGCATCATGTGTATCAAAGCTGCTATTGACTTAAGAATCAAGTTCTTACAAGTGTATGGAGACTCAGCTTTAGTGATCAGTTAGATTAAAGGCGAGTGGGATACGAAGCATCCGAATCTCATTCCGTATCAACAGCATGTTCTAAGTTTGATCCCCTACTTAGAAGAGATCACTTTCAATCATATTCCACGAGTAGAGAATCAGTTGGCAGACGCATTAGCTACTATGTCGTCTATGTTCAAGGTCAGATGGGACAACGAGGCTCCCCAAATTATCATCGAGAGGATTGACGAACCAGCATATTGTTATGAGCTTAACACAGAGGAGAAACCTTGGTACTATGATGCTAAGAGGTATCTTGAGACTCAGGAATATCCCGCAGGGGCATCTGTCAGCGATAGGAAGTTCTTGAGAAGGTTTGCATCCAAATTCTTCCTCAGCAACGACATCCTATACAAGCGCAACCACGACTTGTGCTCACTCCGCTGTGTAGACCAGAAAACTGTAGAACGTATCATGGAAGAGCTACACGAAGGCGCATTTGGTACCCATTCTAGTGGACATACCATGGCTAAGAAGATTTTGAGAACGGGTTACTATTGGTCCACCATGGAAGCTGATTATCATCGCTGTGCTCGATCTTGTCACAAATGCCAGATTTATGCAGACAAAGTGCACGTACCTCCAGTACCATTGAATGTTCTAACCGCTCCTTGGCCTTTCGCAATGTGGGGCATTGACATGATCGGAGAAATCAAGCCCACCGCTTCCAACGGACATCGTTTCATCCTTGTGGCAATTGACTATTTCACCAAATGGGTAGAAGCAGTGTCGTTTGCATCTGTTACCAAGAATGTTGTGGCTAGATTCATCAAGCATAATCCTATTTGTCGATATGGCACTCCCGAAAGGATCATCACAAACAATGGCTTTAATCTCAACAACAAAATGATCACCGAACTCTGCACACAGTTCAAGAACAATCATCACAATTCTTCTCCGTATCGGCCTAAGATGAATGGCCAATAAGAGTATTAAGAAGATCATACAGAAGATGACAGTAGCTTACAAGGATTGGCATGAGATGTTACCATTTTCTCTTCGTGGTTACCGCTTTCTGATGGACGTCAGAGGCAACCCCTTTTTCTTGTATACGGTATGGAAGCGATCATACCAATCGAGGTTGGATACCCTCAATCGAGTCCTCAGGGCCGAGTTAAGCGAAGATGATTGGATCGGACTCGCCTTGACGGATCAACTTGATTGATGAGAAGCGACTCGCGTCCATCGCCATGGGCGGATCTATCATAAGCGAATGATCGAGCATTTAACAATATGGTCAAGCAAAGTCTACCAAGTCGGTGATCTAGTAGTCAGCGCATCATTCTTCCACAAGGTGATCCGGGGCGGACTCCCACTTATGAGGAACCGTTTGTAGTCAAAAGTATTTTCGGTGAGCTATGATACTTAGCACCATGGATGGTGAAGACTTCCCACACCTTGTGAACGCAGACATAGTCAAAAAATACTACGCATAAAAGAGACCCGCTAGGTCGACTGGCCTAGGCAAAAGTAAGGGCATCCTAGCGAACCAAAAGGTTCGGGCAAAAGTTAAGGATATATACAAACATGTACACCCGGCAAGTCGAAAACCTGCAAAGGCGGCTTGGGCAAAAAAGGTTATCCCGGTAGGCTGAAAACCCGAAAGGGCGGTGTCATACCCCAAAATTTTCCCTCCTACTTCTCAAGATATTTCATACATCTATACTCAAGGATTCCTCAAGGGTTGATCAGACAAACCCTCTCTTAGACAATCAAACCAAACTAGGGTTTGGCAATTCTTAGATCAAGATGGACTTCCAACATCACCAATGGTCATCATGCATCCTCATATCCTTCAAAGATTCTCCATGTCAAGTTTTAAGCCTCACAAGTCAAGTTTCCTCAAACAATTGCTCAGATGGTTGAAAATCAGTTTTATTGATCAAAAAGACAACTGTGGTCAACATACAGTCAAACTTCCTGATTTTTGGTCAACATCCTCATTTTGAAGTCACATTTATCATTTGATCAAGGGTTGATCATGATTCATCAAGAAAACTAAAGATTTGCACAAAAGTCAAACTTTCCAAATTAGGGTTTTTCAATGAAAAGTCAACTGAATTTTGACTGAGCATAACTTCTTCATACTTTCTCAGAAATTTTTCCACCACCTCTCATTTTGAAGAGAATTCAATTCTCTACAACTTCATGTCTCACAAGAATGTTCAAAAAATACTTCATTTTGAAGATATGGATCAAAACATTACAGGTCCTTTTCAAAGTCAACAAAAAGTCAACTTTTTGTATTGAATATTTATTGAGCATGGAAACTCCAATTGAGATGAAACCAAAGAGGTTGTTTATAGGACACCTAGAGCTTTCCAAAAAGTCCAAGATCACTCAAAAATGTGGAAAATTGAGCAAAATACACCTTGTACAAGTTGGGCATTTTTGGACAATTGCACAAAGAGAGATATTTGTCAAAATCTAATTTTCTCCAAATGGGGCTATAATTTTATGATCCAAACTTGTTCATAATATTATTTGTGACCTAATGATGCTTTTCCACGACCATATTTTATTTTTATTTTTTTATTTTTGAATTTAAAAGCATTAAATTAAAATTTAAATTATATAAAATATGAAAACAAGATATATTTTCAAATGGATTGGATTTTTATCAAACTTGAGGTCCAAGATAGCCCATATAACTTGCCAAATTCGTGCTAGCTTGCATATGGAAGAAAATCAAATTTTCAAAGATTGGATTTTATTTGAAAGGAAATTATTTTGCATTCAAGAGGAGATCTTTTTCATTCTTTTGCTCTCATTCCTCACTCTATAAATACCCAACATATTGCACAAGACCAAGGGCGAAACCCTAGCCCCTACAACCCTTATTTTCTCAAAATTCTTCAAAGTTGTCAAAATTTGATTTTCAATTTTCAACAGGTTTCAAGGTGTTCTAGCCATCCAAACGTGTTCCTGAGGTTCCCAGGGTTCAATACCAATCCTTACTCGAAGCTAAAACTGCCCAGAACGTGAAGAACATCAAGCTCCGATTTGGTATTTTTCATAATTTCGATTTGCTTATTTCATGCGTTGTTAAATGCTTTTGTGTGTTTGTATGGGTTCAGTACATCCAATAGGTCATGAATGATGCATCTCATGTAAGCTTAGACGTAGGAAATACGAATCACCATGGCTAGGGCATTTAGAGCTATTTGAATCGAACCGACTTATCCAGGCGTTTTCAGGGCAAACAAATGCCACCATTGAACTCGCAGCCCTCGATTTAGGGGGGTAGGGTACCTCTTGCCTTTTTATTTTGTGTATTTTTCAGGTTTGATGTTTGTGATCACCGGAGAAGACGACTGAGCTAGGGCTCCGGCGTCGGTGACTTGTTGACTTCGGCGTGAACTTGCGTGGCGCGAGGAAGCGATCTGATTCATCCATTTATTCAACCTGGACCACACACGGCTGACTGTGCTTTGAATTCAAAACTCATGACACGTTTGCACTTATATTCACACGTTTCCAATTCCATGACACCAAATGCACGCTGGCTGAGTGGTAAAGGCAAGCAGATGGAAAGATTCTCTCAAAGGTCCCTGGTTCGAGCCTGGAAAGGACCATATATTTTTACTCTTTTGAAAACTAACATATTTCTTTTCTATTTTCTATAATATTTTTTATCTATTTTAAATTATCTTCAAATATTTTTATCATGCATCTAAAAAACTCCAAAAAATATTTCTTTTTTGTATTATCATCAGAAAAATACTTATTTAATTTTTAAAATTAAAATTATTATTTTTGCATGCATATTTAATTTAATTATTAATTAATCATTTAAATGACTTTTAATTGTTTTTAAATTATCAAATCGATTCCAAAAATTACCAAAAATTTATCTTATCATATTAATGTCATTGCTAACACAAAACCTTTTTCCTGATTCAAAAATATTTATTTTTACTAACATTTTCTTCTTATTGCAATTTTCTCGTATTTCCGATTATGTATCATTCACGGTTGTAGCGTTTGGACGATTTTCTTGCTTTTCTTTTCAATTATGTAGCGCCTATGGGATGTAATAGTTTAATTAGGACTTTTATTTTCTTCTTATTATGTAAGCGCCCCAAAGCCATGTAATAGCGTAGGACATTTACCCTTTCGCACTTTACTTTCCGCAATTTACTTTCTGCACCCTATAAACTGCTAGTAATTAGGCGTGTATGGCAAGATAAAATTGGACATAGATCACTCATAACTCCAAGATAAAATACGAAATCAACACACTCTTTTCACACATTAGGGTAATTCTCTCTCGTTGCCTTGCGAATACAAATGGTCAAGTCCCTCGAACGTAGAGGTATACTAGCACCGTTGCCTACGAAATATATCATCATAGTCCCTTCGATACAAAGATCATAGACCCACGATGTCGCCTACGAATACGTGATCTTGACCCTCGATTGTCGCCTCGAAAATGATGATAGTCCTTGAATGTGCTAGGATATTCCTACAAGTTGCCTTCTATGACCATCCGATGTCCCTTGAATGTCCCTTCACATCCACGAATAGGGTTACCTATCAACTAATGATACGGATAGCGCTATTCTAAAGGAACGTAAAACAACACGAAAACGACCGTTCTGAGTAGGTAATAAGACTTTAAGTTGCTTGCTCAAACAAAATACTTTTTCACACAACACACTTTTGTCAAAGTTCAAGCTCTTTTCAAAACGAAACATTTCCGAACACTTTGAATACATTCCTACATGAATCATTACAAAGTCAAAGCGAAATGCCTTTTCAAAACATTTTTGTCAAACACACAGAAAACATTTTTTAAAGTGAGCTAAAAGCAACTAAGAGCCCGTAGAAAACTACGGATGAAAAGGGGTGCTAATACCTTCCTTTTTCATAACCTTCTCCTTACCGAGAATCTAACGAAGGTCTTTTTGTACTTTTACCTTCCCTTAATTGGATAAAAGAAAAGTCGGTGGCGACTCTTGCTATCCGCACATTTGCGATACAAAAATCTCAAAGTCAGTTCACCGTATTACAGGCGGTCTAGGCAAAAGTTAGGGATTTAAGCGTACAACTATGTCTCGTCCAGATCACCTATCTACAGACTACTACTATCAGCATCCAAGATTCAAATGGCGAAAATCAATTCACTCACTTTCAACTGACAACAAAGAGATGAGATAGTCGAAATATATGAGTACTAGCATAGTTGGAACTCAATGAGATTGTTTCCGCATAGGTTTTTTACTTTTCTTATGTATAAACTACTTGGCCATACGCCGCCTTTCAAATTAATACAAGTTCTCTCTCTTTACAAATTTTCACTGTTGTTGTTTGCATAAAGTCCAACATTTGCTTTGAATGATTATATGCATCTAACAATAAATAGCTATTTGCAAACATGCGAAAAGTGAACGAACAAGGATAATTACTACAGGCTCTAGGAATTGAGATGACGAGAAAGTCACTGTCGTTCCCTGCAGTACAATCCCCACGGAGATGTCGCTCGCTACAAACCCTCCCCATTGGAGTACATTTTCCTCCACTAGTCCGACATTCCAAGCTTCATTACATCGGTCTCAGCGATGTGATTCATCACCGGCGGTATTTGTCCCCAGAATACCTCTCAACAATCATCATCCAGCGTGTAGCAATACCGGACTCGAAACTTCGTCGGATAGTGCATCGGAGAAACCTACATCTTTTATTCCCCGGCGGAGGTTTGAGCTCCAGATCCTCCCAGCCCTGTCTCCCAGCGACAAATAATTACTCCTCAGTAGGGTCAACGCACAAAATCCCCAGCAGAGCGCCTTCTAATATTTTCCCCAGCAGGGTCTATGCACAAGATCCTCGGCAGCGTGCCTCTCGATCTCTACTATCCTCAGCAGTATATATATCTAGACTCAAGACTTGGTCAGATAGTGCATTGGAGGAATCAAGGTTATCTTTCTTCTCGGGGTTTCCATCTGATTCATCCCTAAACAGAAGCCAAGAATCCCCAAGCGGAGCATTCGCATCTTCTTCAATATGGATATGTTTTGAAATACCACAACATATATCATTCATACATTTTTCATAGAAGCCATAATTTGTGCATATATCATTCATACACATTGTCATGCATCATAATCTGCATAAGACTAACCATATTCTATCAAAATTTCTTTTGTTTTCCCCAAAACAGGTGAAAATCACTTCCGAAACAAACAGGTCCAGGATTAATACCCGAAGCCAGACGGGAAACCCTATCCTGACGACCACCCCAGTTGTCCTCCGACAACAGATCCAGGATTAATACCCGAAGCCAGACGGGAAACCCTATCCGAACGATCACACAAGTTATCCTCCGGTAACAGGCATTGGATCAATACCCGAAGCACAACAAGGAAGCTGTCCATATTCTGCCAAATATTATCCCCTCAGAGTAATCAAGATGAAGATTTATTCTGACTCTCTCTTATTATCAACAACAACTACAGAGTCTGGCGTACGACTCAGTTGCCTTGGATGGCATCTTAAGCCCATCTCCGACTATTTGTCAACATCTCTCCGCTTTCAGAATGCTGCATATTTGGTTAAAAAACCAATACAAACCAATAACTTCAAAGATGAGCGCAAAGTCTAACATATGACTCTCTCCGGATGGCATCTTAAGCCCATCCCCATGCTCCTTTCTACTTTCAGGAGCACCTACCAAACCTAGCGTACGGCTCATTCCCCAACGTCATTCTCTTCAGATGGAATCTTAAGCCCATCTCCGACGACTCTCCTATTCAAGCAACGTTCTTGGGTCTAACGTACGACTCACTCCCCAGCGAAATCTCCAGCTTCTCCAAATGTCATCTGTAAGCCCATTCTAGCATCATCAGTCGACGGCGAGTGAAAATTTTCAGGTGTATTCGAGTGTTCAATCATCTTTTACCTCCAGGTTGCGAAAGGCACGCATGCCAATCTAACCCTTCCAGTACAAATGTATGGTTCAAACGAAAACGTACACGACAAAATACATACTTACCACTATACTACAATAATGGCATATAAACGAAACAAATCCTAAGTACAAAAATCATGCAAAACATTCTAAAACAAAACAAGCTCAATCATGAATCACATCTAGCAAAAATTCACCGGTAGATGAAGAACACACAAAAGTGAGGGATAAAAAAATCACTCCTCCACAATCTTGCAAATAAAAGACTAAATTATGCATTCATCCCAAAAACGTATTGAAAATACAAATGCAAGAATCACAAGGGCTTTTCAAGGTTGTCATGTGGCTTGGTTAACAAACAAGTGATAAGTCCTAAAGCTAATCGAAACAAAAACTTGCCTAAACCTAAGGGAGTGATCAACTCAGAAAGTTTCAAACAATAGAATTCCAATCAAACTTCTTCTTCATCACAAATTTTCAAACCAAAACAACTCGCTTATTAACACAACATTATCCATACTCTTATTTTTCTTTTTCAAAGCTTTTTCTCTTTTTTCTTTCTTTTTCTAGTCTTTCTTTTTCACTTTTTTTTCTTTTAACTTAACCTCATATCAATCACAACATAAGTACATAAAAATTCCTCTCCCCAACTTGAATCCAATCAACATCATTATGTGAATACTCCCTACTTTCTAAGGCAAGGTAAAAATTCGTACAACAACATATAGCTGAGGGTTCAAGAAACAAAAAAATCAACATCCATAAAAAAGGTGAACTAAACACTCATAGAAAGCATCAAGTTCAAATCAACATGGATATTTATAAAAGATCAAAGGGGTTAACAAAGGTTCACACACTCACAAGGTGAATTGAATATTTGGCCAAGGTAGTTATGCTCAAAATCAAATAAAAATGCCTTGATCATTTTCATGCAATCATACAATCAACATAAAACAAAAGAAAACATAATAAAATCTAGTTAAAACAAGAATTGTGGCCTAAAAAATATGAAAACAATGGAAAGCTTCCTCACATTTATGGTTAAAAAGGGAACGAAAGTGATTCAATTCATGAGCAAGTAATGCAAAAAGAATGAATGGCATGGTAATTATACAAATGAAAAGTTTCCTAAACATGTTATGCTATGGAAAACGATAAACGAGTAGTTGACGTGTACCAACTTTGAAAAATATCATTACCATACATCTGCGAGTTGAAACGATCAAACTCGGAAAATCACAAAATGCAACCTCAAGCTACCAGACCAAAATTTGAGTCAAAACAATACTAAAAGAATTAGAAAAAAAATTTTTACAAAACAAATGCGGAAATCACAATTTGACACAACAAAACAAATGCGTGAAAGTGAAAAACAAGTTAAAAAGTGAAGATTTGAAATTAAGAACATGTCCTTCTTTCAACTTGTTAAAACACAAGTCCCCACATACATAAACAAACATAAACAAAACATACTTGTTTTATGTCGTAAGTTTGACGCCTTTATTGTGCGAGCTAGTAACCTCCTCTCGTCATGCCATGGTATTGTCACACTTAACAAACCTAAAGAAAGTGTCCTAACAACCACACAACAAACGTTACAAAAACGAGACAATTCACAATGATACGTGAAGACTAGGAAAAACACAAATATGCAGAAGTATGGAAAGTAAACACACAAAATGTACAAGTAACAATATACAAGTTCATATACAAAGTCTATAGAACATATATATTAATTATAAAACTCAAAAACAACGGAATTATCGCAATACAGAAACAATAAAACAAATCCCCGGCAACGACGCCATTTTGTGGCGGCGGTATTAAGCGTCAAGCAAAAAGTAACGTATTATTTTTACCGAGTGATATATACTGGTTAGGTTATATCGTATCGTGTCCACAGAGATTGGTTATTGATTCTTCGTTTGAAAATTCTACCGCTAACGAGTTTGCGATTAAATGAATTGAAAATTAAAGACAAAAAGTAAATGAACACAAAGTATAAAGGATAGACAGCTTGTCCGGAACGAATGCACACTACCCATCACTGACTTAAATATACCGTCCAGTTATACTCAGACTACGATACTCATCCGTGTCATCACATACCTCTCACAATCTAAGCTATTTCAAACCCAAATTGAGAATTCAACCGCGTCACCTCAATACCCATCTCTAGCATATCTCACCAACACAGAGGCATTAAGATCAGATACTCTAAGTAAATGCCAGCTCTAAACCATTCCTAGAATTCAGAAACTAACAGATAATCATCCTAGGTAAGAATCTAAGCGATCTATATCTAGCAAATCTCAAATCCCTAACATAGACTAAAAACCTAAGACAATCACCAACACATATTTGTAAAGCAAACTTTATACAACGCCAAGGGCGACAAATATACATGAGTAAGAGTAGATATACATACATAACCAACAAAATAGAGAAATACACAAAGAAGAGAAGAGATAAACCACTCATTTACACTGGTTTGTCAACGCCTATCAAAGAGCAATCCACCTCCAATCATTTATGAGCAAGACCTAATGTTGTTTTCTAAGCTAAGCTACCAAAAATAAAGGTTGATGGAATTTGGGAGAAAAAACTTCCCCAAAACCATAACCTAAAAAGTGAGAAAAATGAAGTTATAAAACAAATCTCAAACGACCGTGCTCAGTGGCGAGAGCGCATTGAGCGCCGTCAACTATTTACACGTTAAACCTCCTTAATTCTGCTCAATAGCGAGGACGCGCTCAGCGGCCTCTAAAACTAAATTAATAGTACCAAAGCACTCA
Organism: Vicia sativa; assembly: GCA_021764765.1. Taxonomy (NCBI): domain Eukaryota; kingdom Viridiplantae; phylum Streptophyta; class Magnoliopsida; order Fabales; family Fabaceae; genus Vicia; species Vicia sativa. The sequence continues at coordinate 96,271,244 of CM038794.1, read as the reverse complement.
ACACGCTCCAAAACGCGCTCAGCAGCCTCCACTGAACGAAACTAGTCTTTTATTCATTAAAACTGCGTCTTCGGAGCCGTGTCTTCGACACTTTATTCCTCGATGCTCCAACACGCATAAATACCTACAAAAATACATTAAAACTAATCAAACGTTACATTATGTACACAAAACAAAATAAAATATATTTACAATAAAAAGTGGGGTTATTAAACGATTATTAACAAACAAGAACGAATAAGTGCTACAAAACATGTATACAAAATAGCTACATTTTAGCACTTATCAGACCTGCATTCCTCTTTCAATTTTTATACTCTTGCTTTTGACGTGGTCCCAATGGCATTCAATTAATTTTGGTTAGTTCTGCCACTTACTATACTTTACATTCATGATTTTTCAACTACCTCATTAAACTGTAATTACTCAATTATTTACTGAATTTGGAAATATATGTATAACAAACATAACTGCTTTTGGAAATAATTCTGCCTAATAGTATTACTGCATTTGGAAATAACAATTCCACAAATTTTAACATTTAGCCCAACAAATATCATAACTAAAAATATTACAGTTAACCAAAACACCACTGTATATTAATTGGGCAACATGTGCCTTACAAAGTAATAACCTACCAACATTCCAACTAAACCTAATCTCACATAAACATAATTATTACACCAAATGTAAATAAAGTTTTCTAATTTTTCAAAAACAATTTGGACTTCCACAGAAACCAAGATATTCTATCTCTTTCCCACACTTCCTACACCCAAAGCTCCGTCTTCATTCAGTCCGATGAAACATAGCCGGAAGCGGGTTCCACACAGACTATGATCTCCTCGACCGGAGGATATCTAATGCACAACTACACAGTATCCCCCGCCTGTAAATTCCTTCCTTTGGCAAGTTTGTACCATCCCTTTGCGAGGTATGTCTCATGCGTATTGTCTTCCCTCTATTTCATAACACACTCGTTCTTCAAACCAAGTTGCTCATCATACAGCCTAATAGACTGTGGTGGTTTTGCAAGGAAATTCTTAATAACACGCGTTGAAAGTTTCTGCACCAAAGTAATATTTGCAAATATCAGCAGTCAGTCTTCCGAATTATTATATCAACAAAAAACATTAGCTGAGATCTTTACCATGACATTTTCACAAAAAACCTTCAGGGACTTTACCTTCTTTCTCTAACACTCCTCCTCCAATGGTCATGTGATGGGCGTATACATCCTTCTTGCAATATCAATGTTTTAATCAACTTTCTTTACAACAACTACCTACTTATTCAATAAATAGACATAACCACTTAACAAGCAATCTAATCGTTCTATGCAAAACTCACTTCTTAGGTTCCGCATCGCCGTCGGAAGATATAATAATTGGTTTGCAAATAGGTTCCTTTCCCTTTCCCTTTCCCTTGTCTTTCTCCTTGCGATTGCCATGATCCAAACGATCGTTATTCAGAACATGCGACAAGACACTTCCCTTTGTCATGCTTTACATGTGCATGTCCCAAATGTTTTGTCATTATACCCTACCGTTTTGTTGTATATGTGAAACCATATTTATTAGACTTGGGTGTGTGGCATCCTGCACTTTTCCTTTTAAGACTCATATGGTTTATATGTCACGTAATCCTTAAATATTATTCTGCAACAAGCTGTGTTTATCTGGTTGCTATCCACAATATTTGAATCCAATTTGCCTCGCGTTCTTGCTTGCAAACATGCATTTGAAGTATGGGACAAAATCCATCAATACTTCAATGCACAGATGAAGGCTCGTGTTCTCCAGCTTCGCGTTGAACTCAAATCCACCAAGAAATGGAACGGAACAATCACTAAATTTATTGTTCGTGTCAAGGAAGTTGCGAATTCTCTCCTTGTCGTTGGAGATTCAATTTCAGAATAGGATCAGATAAATACGATCCTTGAAGGACTTTTGGAGGAATACAATCCCTTTATGATGCAAATGTATGGTATTCTAGTTACTCTCAATTTGTATGATGTTGAAGCACTACTATATGTGCAGGAAGCTCAACTTGAGAAGTTTCACCAAGAATTGGTTGTGGCTAACATTGCTGCCAATATTGCTCATGCAAATCAAGAATTTCAGGGCTCCAGAGGAGCCTTCTCAGGCTATAGAGGAAGAGGAAATCGTGCATCCCGTGGAAGAGGCTGTGGCAGAGGAAGACAAACCACCAACCATCGCCCTACATGCCAACACTGTGGCAAATATGGGCATGTTGTTGCTACCTGCTGGCTCAAGTTCGATGAGAATTATGCTCCACCTGATTCTTCCATGTCTTAATCAAATTATGCAAAAAAAACTAATGAGAATCAAAAGGCCACATATGACATTTCTCAAAGCAATTCACATATTCAAGATTTACAAAAGAAGAGAGTGTTTGTGCAGTCTGATTACCAAAACTATATGTCCTCTAACTCTCATTTGATAAGTTGTCTGATGTTTTGCATTCCATAAAGAGATTCTCTCAATAGAGTTAGAGGCAGTCAAAAGGTTGGTTAGAATGTGATTCATATTTATTTTTAATCCTTAGAAGATATAGTCAACGTTGTGTAATTGTTTGATTTTACTTTCTTCCATGAAATTCAAAATCTTTAACATTAGTGTTGATAAAGTCACTTCGTTTGGGATTTCTTCTCAATGATTAAAGAACAATGTGAAGAACATGATGGTTACATTAGAATATTCTATACACCTATGTTTAATTTTTTTAATACATAATTGGGTGGAGCCTAATGCGTACACACTATTCTCATATTGTCCCCTTATGCGAGTTATTTTATTGTATGGTATATAATAATATTTAATGTTCTTTTGTGATTCAGATAAGCTGAAGCAATGAGACAACCCATATTATGTGCCACAATAGTAAGTTGACATTTAATGTGAATTTTTCATGTTTCTACCATACATATTTGTATTAGGTAATGTGGTTTTATAAACATCATTCAATTTAAGGAGTGGATTCAAACACTCAAACATTTTTGTGTTGACTATTTATTGACTTTTAAAATTGTTTACTTTTCAAGGTTGACTTTAGCGTCGGTGGAGCTGAAGCTAATCGATTTTATTGACTTTTTAAAGTTGACTTTAGCGTTGGTCAAGTCAATTTTTTTTTACTATTAGAGTTTGACTTTATCCTTAGTGTAGCCGAAGCTACCTAATTTTATTGACTTTTCAAAGTTAACTTTAGCCCCAGCTAAGCCAATGCTACCTTATTTGTTGACTTTTAGTTTAACTTTATTCGCGACCTATTTATTTGTTACTTTTAATTTTTCGTCCACTGTTTGGTATAGGTATTTGGGTGGTTAGGGTTTTAGGTAGTATTTCCTAGGTAGTTGATGACTCTTTTCAAGTTTGTGCACTTGTTAGGAGGTAAGTATAACAACAGAGGTGGTTTTATTATGGTTTGGTATGCAATGATTTGGTCTATTTAACTTGTGCAGAATGATAAGCTTTTTTCTAGGTCATCATCTAATGTGATCGAGGGGAAGAATAAGAGCATTCATTTGGTATGGACTTGGTTTCTTAATAGGTAATCGTTGATCTTCCTCTCGTTCTCAAATTGGCTACATAATCCTATCCTTTGTCTGAGGCAGTAATAGTTTGAGTGATTTGACTTTACCCCTCTACATGTAAGTGCTTTGGGGGTTGTTAGCGGAAATTATGTTATTGTTGATGGTGGGCGTAGGTGTTTGAGATCTAATTCAGTGTTTCTATTAGTTGTTTATAAATTTCAGTGCTATTTATGGTGTGTAGTCGGGCCTTGTTTACATAGGTGGTGTGGATTTCGCTTTATTGTGTTTGCCTTTATTTTTTGTCTTTTTTTTCTTTCTATTTTGAATATTTCTTGTGCCTTGGGTATTTTTTGTGTGGAGGTTCAACCTCTTAACAGTTCATTTTTTCTGTCTTAATATAAACAAAGTAGGAAAAGTGATATTTTCCATATATATATATATATATATATATATATATATATATATATATATATATATATATATTCCTTTGAGAAAAATAAAATTTAGAGTCATGATATATGTCATTTATATATGGAGAGTTATATTATGAGAAATTGCTTCGCTCCGATATCCAAAAACCTTAGCACATTGACATTGTCAATTATTTAATTAGTGAATTTGTTCCCCTGAATATAGTTTTAAACAAAAGAAAATATTTGTCCCTTGTTCAAAGGATTATGAATGAGATGAATCAAATATTTATAAAAAAAAACTTAAATAAATGCTAACACCAAATACAAAGAGAATATTAAGGAAATTCTAAGGGGGAAACATTTTATATTTGGGACACGTTTTTTAGACAAAGTATCTACCTAAAATTTTGAAGATAAGTGTATAGATTCTCTAATTTATAGCGTGTTTAATATTTTTTTCTTCTGATCAATGTAAGACTTTTTCCTCACATTTAACTCACAACAAATATGTGGATAAAGAAGAGACACAATAACTGTTGATACATTTTTACCAGTGTTTTAAAATCAAATCGGAATGACGGTCGAATCAGGAACCGGCCCGTAACTGATTTGATTTAATTATTGGATTGAATTTGTCATTAAATTGGTGCAAACTGGTAAATAAACGATGCAAACCGGTAAAACCAGGTGGTTTAATTATAAAATAAAATAAAAATAATGATATTTTTGACAGGGAACATGTTGCATGTTGCAAGTGGTTTTGCTATTGAAGAAGGAGATCTCAGTATTGAAATAATTTTTTCTCCTTGAAACTAAATATAGTAGACAATGAAGTTATTTTGTTATAAACTATTCAATTAAAATATATTGCAATTAGGTTTTGTTTGTAATTAGACTTTGTAAATTTGTATGATTTTGTTATATGTGATATATGTGTTTAAAATTAGAATTTAAATTTTGAACCTGTGAATTTATTTATGATACAATATTTTTAAATTATTTAAGTGATAATTATATTTTGTAGAAACTGAGTCATTCAGTTTAACAAATATATCTATATAATTTTGTTATAATAACCACTCTATTCAAGTGTGTTATCGGATTAAATCTTGTTTAATCCTGTGGTTCGACCAATAACCCAATAGTTTGACCAATAAATCAGTGACTCGATACTCTTACTGATTTGATATCCGGTTCGGATTTTAAAATGCCCACAATTCTAATGAAAGACACTCTGGTGGAACAAGAACTATTTCAAAGCATTTTCAATTACATTATATCTGGTCTATTATCTTAAAGCTTCTTTTTTGTGAACTTCTGATTCATGACAATGGGTTGAAAATCTTTAAATGACATAAGAAATTCCCCTAACAAACATTTCAAAAATTGAATTATTTTATAAAAACACTCTTATTTACCTATTCAGTTGCAAGACAAATATTCAGTTTCAAAAATTATAATTTGCCAGTTTCGAATAAAGGCAAGACTTTTGGTTAAATGCATGGAATAACAAAAGCGATTGAGTTTTTATTTTAAAAGTATAAAAAGTGAAAATAGTTTGTAAAATTATATGATTATGAAAGGTGTGGTCCTAAGTAACTAAAATGCGCCGTATATGTGAATAGCTTCTTACAATTTATTAACTAGTCAAATACTTTATTCTTTTTCTATAATTACATTTATGGATCATGTAAATGTAAAAATATATAAATAAAATATTTATGTTATAATTTAGAAATATAAGTCAAAGGAATAGCTTGTAGAAAAAATTCTCTTAAAATTTTAGTGGTCGCAACATGCGTCTCCATTAATTAATGGATACAATATTACTAATAAGAAACTCTTCATGATATTTTAAGGTGTTGTTGACCAATTTAAAACTTCTCTTATGAGATATGTTATAATTTTACTCATTGATGTCATGAAAAGTCATAAAGTAGTTGTTATTTTAATATGTTAAATGGATAATCACTATATTTTTTATTTTACCTATTGATGTAAGGAGAGGACGAAGTTTATAAATTATAAATTGATAAAGCAATTTGTTACTTGTACAAAAGAATTAACAAATGGCCCTAGTTTCTAAATTTGTTTCAGTGATGATTATATTTACTTTTGTATTTTTCCTTTCATCGAGTATTGTAGGTAAGTGATTTTTTATTCTTAATCAACTTAATTCTGTAATTCGTACATTATATTTTATTATATATTATTTATTTATTTTTTACAGCGCCAAGATTTCCATGTAGCAAAGATTCTGATTGTGTACTTCATCTTTATTGTTCCAAATCTTCCAAATCTGGCAAATTATATAAACCGGTTTGTGTTCATAAAATATGTAGACGTGTTCCAATCTAATTCGTTTGTTAAGATTGTATAAGCTGAAATAAGATAGAAAATAATATCGATTAAGTTGTGTTGTTGTTTACTTCTAGATGCCAATATAGAGTACCATTAGTAATAAAAATAAAGTATAGGATTTATGTTACTTCGAAGCTTATCGTTGTAATTTTTTATTTTTTTTTATGTCACTTACATATCATAATTACGCTTTATTATAGTTCAAAAATGTTAAAATTTACTCCTTTAAAATATTAAAAAATAAAATATCGTTAAAAAATGTTAAAATTTACTGCAATTACTAGCTCAATTGATTTTACACAAAAACCAAAATTACAACATATCAACAAAGTCGTTAACAAATTTATAAATATAATACAATATATACTAATTTTATTTAAAGGGAAAACTCTATAAGAGGGTGATATTGTAATTCAAAAGTTTGTTTTATTTAATAGAAATGCCTTTACATACTAATGATAATTGGACCTATCACCGTTTTTAGTGGACATTTGTAAAAGTTATCGGCAAAAATAATTCGACCTATGAGCATTCTTACTAGACAAAGTCTGTTATAAGCAAAAATAAGTTTGTATTAGTATGGATATTGATTCTTTAGTATCTACTTCTTTCATTTTCGCATAATATATATTTGTATGTTTATTAATTTAAAATTTTATTAAATATATCATTACTAAAATTCTAAATTTTTTAAAATAAATATTTGTTTGTTTCTTAACTCAATAAATTCTTAATAAAATTTAAATTTTATAAAAAATTCAAAATGATATAATTAATTATAATTGATCTGATAATTAATTTAAAACACATTTCACGTGTAATTAATTTTATTTTAATCTCAAACTTAATTTTTTAATTCCTTTTTTCTAATTTCTAAAATTAATTTATTAATTACATATCATTGACATTTCGTTTACCTCCGAAACATAGAATAGAATTCGACTGGTTCGTCGTCTTCTCCAAGTCGTTCTTCGCTTCTATGCTAAGTATGTTTGTTCTCTGTCGTCAATTTATCGTTCCTTTTGCTTCATCAATGTGACATATCTCAAATTTAACCCTAAATTTTTAATTTGCATTATCTAAAATTAAAAAACAAAATAAACTTTCATTCGCATCTCTGAATTTTACGATAATTTGAATCTTTTATTCGAGATAAATTTTTCATCAGTATTTTTATTAATATATATTTGTTTTTTATTCGCCTTTATCATTTGAAAGTATTAAAAAAGTGCTTTATTTTTAAGTTGATTCACCATTTTTAAATAAGATAAAAATTAGTTTTAAATACTTTTGTTTAATTTGGTTTTATTTACTTTTAACTCAATTGAAGAAAAGAGAAAAACAAATTATTTGTTGTCAATAAAAAGATAATAATTCTTGTTCCATTTAGAAATGATTTTACTTGTTTTAGTAGAATTGGAGTAGTAAAAGGCCTCTAGCATGGATTGGGCCTCTATTTCCTGGGCCTTATTTCTCTTAGCCTTGGTTTTCAGTTAAACAGTAAAACCAAGTTTAACTGCATAGTTACTTAGTTTACTATTTATAGTATTTTCACAATGTAACTCAATAACAAGTTTTACAGTTTTACTACTCATCACTTTTCTTCATCCCTCCCTCTCGTTCTCAAATTAGCTACATAATCCTATCCTTTGTCTAAGGCAGTAATAGTTTTAATGATTTGACTTTACCCCTCTACATGTAAGTGGTTTAGGGATTGTTTGTGGGGATTATGTTATTGTTGATGGTGGGTGTAGGCGTTTGAGATCTAATTCATTTTTTCTATTAGTTGTTTATAAATTTCAGTGCTCTTTAGGGTGTGTAGCTGGGCCTTGTTTACATAGGTGGTGTGGATTTCGCTTTATTGTGTTTGCCTTTTTTTTTTGTCTTTGTTTTTATATTTTGAATACTTCTTGTGCCTTGGGTAGTTTTTGTGTGGAGGTTCAACCTCCTTTTATATATATATATATATATATATATATATATATATATATATATATATATATATATATATATTTCCTTTTTTTTTGAAAAAAATAAAGTTTAGAGTTATGATATATGTTATTTATATATGGAGAGTTATATTATGAGAAATTGCTTCCCTCCGATATCCAAAAGCCTTAGCACATTGACATTGTCAATTATTTAATTAGTGAATTTGTTCCCCTGAATATAATTTTAAACAAAAGAAAATATTTGTCCCTTGTTCAAAGGATTATTTATGAGATGAATCAAATATTTATAAAAAAAAAGATTAAATAAATGCTAACACCAAATACAAAGGGAATATTAAGGAAACTCTAAGGAGGAAACATTTTATATTTGGGACACTTTTTTTACACAAAATATCCACCTAAAATTATGAAGATAAATGTGTAGATTCTCTAATTTATAGCGTGTTTAATATTTTTTTTCTTCTAATCAATGTATAACTTTTTCCTCACACTTAATTCACAACAAATATGTGGATAAAGAAGAGACACAATAACTGTTGATACATTTTTACCAGTGTTTAAAAATCAAATCGGTCCGACGGTCAAATCAAGAATCGGTCCGTAACTGATTTGATTTAATTATTGGATTGAATTTGTCATTGAATTGGTGCAAACCGATAAATAAACCGGTAAAATCGGTGGTTTAATTGCATTTTTTATTTTATTTTTTAAATTTTAAATAATAAAAAAGCATCTTTTAATTATTTTTACTAAAAAAATATAAAATAAAATAAAAATAATGATATTTTTGACAGGGAACATGTTGTATGTTGCCAGTGGTTTTGCTATTGAAGAAGGAGATCCCAGTATTGCAAGTGGTTTTGTTATAAACTATTCAATTAAACTATATTGCAATTAGGTTTTATTTGTAATTAGACTTTGTTACGATTTTGTTATATGTGATATATGTGTTTAAAATTAGAATTTAAATTATGAACCTGTGAATTCAGTTATGATACAATACTTTTAAATAATTTAAGTGATAATTATATTTTGTAGAGACTGAGTCATTCGGTTTAACAAATATATCTATATAATGTTGTTATAATAACCACTCTATTCAAGTGTGTTATCCGATTAAATATTGTTTAATCATGTGGTTCGACCAATAACCTAATAGTTTGACCAATAAATCAGTGACTCGATACGCTCACTACAAAAGCGCTTTCGTAGGCTTTAAAAAAAATTCGCTTAAAAAACCGCTTTCATAGGGTTCCCTAAGAAAGCGTTTTTCAGAAAGCGCTTGTAAAGGCATTTGAAATATCTAACCTATGAAAGCGCTTTTGAAAAGCGCTCTTATAGGTGGCCTTAAAAAAGTCCTTTTAAAAAGCGCTCTTACAGGATGCCTTAAGAAAGCACTTTTAAAAGCGCTGTTATAGGCTATGATACGAAAGCGGCTTCGAAGGAAAAAGTGCTCATATATATGGGCTTATGAAAGCCCTTTCATATATTATTTTATAATTAAAATTTAAATCTTAAAATACAATTTCATTGTTCATTCTACCTGCGTTTGCTGCTTCTGCGTTCTTGTTTCACTGTTTCATGCTACCAGGTGCGTTCATCTTCTTCTCTCACGGTGATTTCATTGTTCTGCGTACCTGCATTTCAAGCCTTTCCTTCATAGTCGTTCTGTCTGTTCTCTCACGGTGGTTCTCTACCTCTCACGGTCATTCTGTTCGTTCCTTCACGGTGCAGGTTCTCTGCCTCTCACGGTCGTTCTCTGCCTCTCACAGTGGTTCTATGCCTCTCACGATCGTTCTCTACCTCTCAAGGTACTTTCATTTTTATTGTTATTGTTTAAGTTAAAGTTTGATTATAGTCAAATGCCTATATCCATTTACATCATTCTTTGTTTTGTTGTTATTATTGCTGTTATTGTTATGTGTTGTTGCCCGGATTTTGTAATGTCCGTTCTTGACCCTAGACCACACCATTTGACATTCAGCAACCTTATCATTATAGTTGTGGAAATTTATGTTTGTATTTTTGATATGTTTGCAATTTTGGGTGTCATTGAGAAGAATAATATTCGACATAATGCATTGTTAGTTGGCTCATGTTTAATGGATTGCTTAAAGTCACTACTGTAAAAACATGAGATAATTGGAGGCTTTTATTTAGGATTGGTTCTCACTACTGGTTATGAGTTTCACATATTATTGGAAGAAAAATCTTTGTTCTTGCAACTATACATGGAAGTGTTATGCATGCATGTAAAATGTTTGAGAAATTTCCATATAAAAAAGTTGTGATATGAACAAGTGTATTTCAGAATTGTGCTTGCATTTTCTCAATTAATTTGAATTCCTTCTTCGTCCCATATTCTATGCATTTTAGTATAATTTCTCTCTATTTCTTAGTCTCAATAATATGTTCATAACAGTCAATGTTAAATTCTATGCATTATTTTCTATATGCAGTATGCTAAAGTCCCACCAACTATTTGTGATGAGTTAGATAAACTTCAAAGAAGATTTAAATATGTTATGACACTAACTAAGACAACATGAAAGGCTTGTCTGATAGTTGAAAAGTTTGTTGTGTGCCTAAGGACCATGAGAACTTAACCTATTTTATTTATTAATAGAACTATAATGCGCGTTACTAAGTTTGTTCATGGCTGCCCGAATTTTGTTACAGTTGATTTATAGCTTGCATTAAATTTGGTTTATCATGTTAGTTTCACTTACTTTCATTCATGTACATTCATCCTATTTTTTATAATAGAAGTTTTCTTTTCTTTGAATTAGCAGCGTTTCTCGGCCTAGTTCGACGTACGACGCTCATTCTCCGTGTTTCTTTGAGTTCGATAAATCCGAGGTAAATTTCTTCCTCAAATTACTGGTATTGTGATGATTTGTCGTAAATTGCCTTTCCAATGTTGCGTTTTCTTGATACGGATCCATTCCGTGTATACTTTGCATTTTGACAGAAACGCGGTATACTGTTTTGTGCACTAATACGCCGCCTTTCAAATTAATACAAGTTCTCTCTCTTTACAAATTTTCAATGTTGTTGTTTGCATAAAGTCCAACATTTGCTTTGAATGATTATATGCATCTAACAATAAATAGCTATTTGCAAACATGCGAAAAGTGAACGAACAAGGATAATTACTACAGGCTCTAGGAATTGAGATGACGACGAAAGTCACCAATACGTTCCTCTGCAGAGTACAATCCCCACAGAGATGTCGCTCGCTACAAACTCTCCCCATTGGAGTACATATTTTCCTCCACTAGTCCAGACATTCCAAGCTTCATTACATCAGTCTCAGCGATGTGATTCATCACCGGTGAGGTTTTGTCCCTGAATACCTCTCAACAATCATCATCCACAGCGTTAGCAATACCGGACTCGAAACTTGGTCAGATAGTGCATCGGAGGAAACCTACATCTTTTATTCCCCCAGCCAAAGGTTTCAGCAGGCTCCAGATCCTCCTAGCCCTGTCTCCCAGCGACAAATAATTACTCCTCAGTAGGGTCAACGCACAAAATCCCCAGTAGAGCGCCTTCTAAAATTTTCCCCAGTAGGGTCTACGCACAAGATCCTCGGCAGTGTGCCTCTCGATCTCTACTATTCTCAGAAGTATATATATCTAGGCTCAAGACTTGGTCAGATAGTGCATTGGAGGAATCAAGGTTATCTTTCTTCTCGGGGTTTCCATCTGATTCATCCCTAAACAGAAGCCAAGAATCCCCAAGCGGAGCATTCGCATCTTCTTCAATATGGATATGTTTTGAAATACCACAACATATATCATTCATACATTTTTCATAGAAGCCATAATTTGTGCATATATCATTCATACACATTGTCATGCATCATAATCTGCATAAGACTAACCATATTCTATCAAAATTTCTTTTGTTTTCCCCAAAACAGGTGAAAATCACTTCCGAAACAAACAGGTCCAGGATTAATACCCGAAGCCAGACGGGAAACCCTATCCTGACGACCACCCCAGTTGTCCTCCGACAACAGATCCAGGATTAATACCCGAAGCCAGACGGGAAACCCTATCCGAACGATCACACAAGTTATCCTCCGGTAACAGGCATTGGATCAATACCCGAAGCACAACAGGGAAGCTGTCCATGTTCTGCCAACTATTATCCCCTCAGAGTAATCAAGACGAAGATTTATTCTCACTCTCTCTTATTATCAACAGCAACTATAGAGTCTGGCGTACGACTCAGTTACCTTGGATGGCATCTTAAGCCCATCTCCGACTATATGTCAACATCTCTCCGCTTTCAGAATGCTGCATATTTGGTTAAAAAACCAATACAAACCAATAACTTCAAAGATGAGCGCAAAGTCTAACATATGACTCTCTCCGGATGGCATCTTAAGCCCATCCCCATGCTCCTTTCTACTTTCAGGAGCACCTACCAAACCTAGCGTACGGCTCATTCCCCAACGTCATTCTCTTCAGATGGAATCTTAAGCCCATCTCCGACGACTCTCCTATTCAAGCAACGTTCTTGGGTCTAACGTACGACTCACTCCCCAGCGAAATCTCCAGCTTCTCCAAATGTCATCTGTAAGCCCATTCTAGCATCATCAGTCGACGGCGAGTGAAAATTTTCAGGTGTATTCGAGTGTTCAATCATCTTTTACCTCCAGGTTGCGAAAGGCACGCATGCCAATCTAACCCTTCCAGTACAAATGTATGGTTCAAACGAAAACGTACACGACAAAATACATACTTACCACTATACTACAATAATAGCATATAAACGAAACAAATCCTAAGTACAAAAATCATGCAAAACATTCTAAAACAAAACAAGCTCAATCATGAATCACATCTAGCAAAAATTCACCGGTAGATGAAGAACACACAAAAGTGAGGGATAAAAATCACTCCTCCACAATCTTGCAAATAAAAGACTAAATTATGCATTCATCCCAAAAACGTATTGAAAATACAAATGCAAGAATCACAAGGGCTTTTCAAGGTTGTCATGTGGCTTGGTTAACAAACAAGTGATAAGTCCTAAAGCTAATCGAAACAAAAACTTGCCTAAACCTAAGGGAGTGATCAACTCAGAAAGTTTCAAACAATAGAATTCCAATCAAACTTCTTCTTCATCACAAATTTTCAAACCAAAACAACTCGCTTATTAACACAACATTATCCATACTCTTATTTTTCTTTTTCAAAGCTTTTTCTCTTTTTTCTTTCTTTTTCTAGTCTTTCTTTTTCACTTTTTTTTCTTTTAACTTAACCTCATATCAATCACAACATAAGTACATAAAAATTCCTCTCCCCAACTTGAATCCAATCAACATCATTATGTGAATACTCCCTACTTTCTAAGGCAAGGTAAAAATTCGTACAACAACATATAGCTGAGGGTTCAAGAAACAAAAAAATCAACATCCATAAAAAAGGTGAACTAAACACTCATAGAAAGCATCAAGTTCAAATCAACATGGATATTTATAAAAGACCAAAGGGGTTAACAAAGGTTCACACACTCACAAGGTGAATTGAATATTTGGCCAAGGTAGTTATGCTCAAAATCAAATAAAAATGCCTTGATCATTTTCATGCAATCATACAATCAACATAAAACAAAAGAAAACATAATAAAATCTAGTTAAAACAAGAATTGTGGCCTAAAAAATATGAAAACAATGGAAAGCTTCCTCACATTTATGGTTAAAAAGGGAACGAAAGTGATTCAATTCATGAGCAAGTAATGCAAAAAGAATGAATGGCATGGTAATTATACAAATGAAAAGTTTCCTAAATATGTTATGCTATGGAAAACGATAAACGAGTAGTTGACGTGTACCAACTTTGAAAACTATCATTACCATACATCTGCGAGTTGAAACGATCAAACTCGGAAAATCACAAAATGCAACCTCAAGCTACCAGACCAAAATTTGAGTCAAAACAATACTAAAAGAATTAGAAAAATTTTTTTACAAAATTTACAACCAACAAAACTCCTCAAGCTAAACACGACAACATTGCGGAAATCACAATTTGACACAACAAAACAAATGCGTGAAATTTAAAAACAAGTTAAAAAATGAAGATTTGAAATTAAGAACATGTCCTTCTTTCAACTTGTTAAAACAAAAGTCCCCACATACATAAACAAACATAAACAAAACATGCTTGTTTTATGTCGTAAGTTTGACGCCTTTATTGTGCGAGCTAGTAACCTCCTCTCGTCATGCCATGGTATTGTCACACTTAACAAACCTAAAGAAAGTGTCCTAACAACCACACAACAAACGTTACAAAAACGAGACAATTCACAATGATACGTGAAGACTAGGAAAAACACAAATATGCAGAAGTATGGAAAGTAAACACACAAAATGTACAAGTAACAATATACAAGTTCATATACAAAGTCTATAGAACATATATATTAATTATAAAACTCAAAAACAACGGAATTATCGCAATACAGAAACAATAAAACAAATCCCCGGCAACGACGCCATTTTGTGGCGGCGGTATTAAGCGTCAAGCAAAAAGTAACGTATTATTTTTACCGAGTGATATATACTGGTTAGGTTATATCGTATCGTGTCCACAGAGATTGGTTATTGATTCTTCGTTTGAAAATTCTACCGCTAACGAGTTTGCGATTAAATGAATTGAAAATTAAAGACAAAAAGTAAATGAACACAAAGTATAAAGGATAGACAGCTTGTCCGGAACGAATGCACACTACCCATCACTGACTTAAATATACCGTCCAGTTATACTCAGACTACGATACTCATCCGTGTCATCACATACCTCTCACAATCTAAGCTATTTCAAACCCAAATTGAGAATTCAACCGCGTCACCTCAATACCCATCTCTAGCATATCTCACCAACACAGAGGCATTAAGATCAGATACTCTAAGTAAATGCCAGCTCTAAACCATTCCTAGAATTCAGAAACTAACAGATAATCATCCTAGGTAAGAATCTAAGCGATCTATATCTAGCAAATCTCAAATCCCTAACATAGACTAAAAACCTAAGACAATCACCAACACATATTTGTAAAGCAAACTTTATACAACGCCAAGGGCGACAAATATACATGAGTAAGAGTAGATATACATACATAACCAACAAAATAGAGAAATACACAAAGAAGAAGAGATAAACCACTCATTTACCTTTGGTTTGTCAACGCCTATCAAAGAGCAATCCACCTCCAATCATTTATGAGCAAGACCTAATGTTGTTTTCTAAGCTAAGCTACCAAAAATAAAGGTTGATGGAATTTGGGAGAAAAAACTTCCCCAAAACCATAACCTAAAAAGTGAGAAAAATGAAGTTATAAAACAAATCTCAAACGACCGTGCTCAGTGGCGAGAGCGCATTGAGCGCCGTCAACTATTTACACGTTAAACCTCCTTAATTCTGCTCAATAGCGAGGACGCGCTCAGCGGCCTCTAAAACTAAATTAATAGTACCAAAGCACTCAACACGCTCCAAAACGCGCTCAGCAGCCTCCACTGAACGAAACTAGTCTTTTATTCATTAAAACTGCGTCTTCGGAGCCGTGTCTTCGACACTTTATTCCTCGATGCTCCAACACGCATAAATACCTACAAAAATACATTAAAACTAATCAAACGTTACATTATGTACACAAAACAAAATAAAATATATTTACAATAAAAAGTGGGGTTATTAAACGATTATTAACAAACAAGAACGAATAAGTGCTACAAAACATGTATACAAAATAGCTACATTTTAGCACTTATCAGACCTGCATTCCTCTTTCAATTTTTATACTCTTGCTTTTGACGTGGTCCCAATGGCATTCAATTAATTTTGGTTAGTTCTGCCACTTACTATACTTTACATTCATGATTTTTCAACTACCTCATTAAACTGTAATTACTCAATTATTTACTGAATTTGGAAATATATGTATAACAAACATAACTGCTTTTGGAAATAATTCTGCCTAATAGTATTACTGCATTTGGAAATAACAATTCCACAAATTTTAACATTTAGCCCAACAAATATCATAACTCAAAATATTGCAGTTAACCAAAACACCACTGTATATTAATTGGGCAACATGTGCCTTACAAAGTAATAACCTACCAACATTCCAAGTAAACCTAATCTCACATAAACATAATTATTACACCAAATGTAAATAAAGTTTTCTAATTTTTCAAAAACAATTTGGACTTCCACAGAAACCAAGATATTCTATCTCTTTCCCACACTTCCTACACCCAAAGCTCCGTCTTCATTCAGTCCGATGAAACATAGCCGGAAGCGGGTTCCACACAGACTATGATCTCCTCAACCAGAGGATATCTAATGCACAACTACACAGTATCCCCCGCCTGTAAATTCCTTCCTTTGGCAAGGTTGTACCATCCCTTTGCAAGGTATGTCTCATGCGTATTGTCTTCCCTCTATTTCATAACACACTCGTTCTTCAAACCAAGTTGCTCATCATGCAGCCTAATAGACTGTGGTGGTTTTGCAAGGAAATTCTTAATAACACGCGTTGAAAGTTTCTGCACCAAAGTAATATTTGCAAATATCAGCAGTCAGTCTTCCGAATTATTATATCAACAAAAAACATTAGCTGAGATCTTTACCATGACATTTTCACAAAAAACCTTCAGGGACTTTACCTTCTTTCTCTAACACTCCTCCTCCAATGGTCATGTGATGGGCGTATACATCCTTCTTGCAATATCAATGTTTTAATCAACTTTCTTTACAACAACTACCTACTTATTCAATAAATAGACATAACCACTTAACAAGCAATCTAATCGTTCTATGCAAAACTCACTTCTTAGGTTCCGCATCGCCGTCGGAAGATATAATAATTGGTTTGCAAATAGGTTCCTTTCCCTTTCCCTTTCCCTTGTCTTTCTCCTTGCGATTGCCATGATCCAAACGATCGTTATTTTGAACATGCGACAAGACACTTCCCTTTGTCATGCTTTACATGTGCATGTCCCAAATGTTTTGTCATTATACCCTACCGTTTTGTTGTATATGTGAAACCATATTTATTAGACTTGGGTGTGTGGCATCCTGCACTTTTCCTTTTAAGACTCATATGGTTTATATGTCACGTAATCCTTAAACATTATTCTACAACAAGCTGTGTTTATCTGGTTGCTATCCACAATATTTGAATCCAATTTGCCTCGCGTTCTTGCTTGCAAACATGCATTTGAAGTATGGGACAAAATCCATCAATACTTCAATGCACAGATGAAGGCTCGTGTTCGCCAGCTTCGCGTTGAACTCAAATCCACCAAGAAATGGAACGGAACAATCACTAAATTTATTGTTCGTGTCAAGGAAGTTGCGAATTCTCTCCTTGTCGTTGGAGATTCAATTTCAGAACAGGATCAGATAAATTCGATCCTTGAAGGACTTTTGGAGGAATACAATCCCTTTATGATGCAAATGTATGGTATTCTAGTTACTCTCAATTTGTATGATGTTGAAGCACTACTATATGTGCAGGAAGCTCAACTTTAGAAGTTTCACCAAGAATTGGTTGTGGCTAACATTGCTGCCAATATTGCTCATCCAAATCAAGAATTTCAGGGCTCCAGAGGAGCCTTCTCAGGCTATAGAGGAAGAGGAAATCGTGCATCCCGTGGAAGAGGCTGTGGCAGAGGAAGACAAACCACCAATAATTGCCCTACATGCCAACACTGTGGCAAATATGGGCATGTTGTTGCTACTTGCTGGCTCAAGTTTGATGAGAATTATGCTCCACCTGATTCTTCCATGTCTTAATCAAATTATGCCAAAAAAACTAATGAGAATCAAAAGGCCACATATGACACTTCTCAAAACAATTCACATATTCAAGATTTACAAAAGAAGAGAGTGTTTGTGCAGTCTGATTACCAAAACTATATGTCCTCTAACTCTCATTTGATTAGTTGTCTGATGTTTTGCATTCCATAAAGAGATTCTCTAAATAGAGTTAGAGGCAGTCAAAAGGTTGGTTAGAATGTGATTCATATTTCTTTTTAATCCTTAGAAGATATAGTCAATGTTGTGTAATTGTTTGCTTTTACTTTCTTCCATGAAATTCAAAATCTTTAACATTAGTGTTGATAAAGTCACTTCGTTTGGGATTTCTTCTCAATGATTAAAGAACAATGTGAAGAACATGATGGTTACATTAGAATATTCTATACACCTATGTTTAATTTTTTTAATACATAATTGGGTGGAGCCTAATGCGTACACACTATTCTCATATTGTCCCCTTATGCAAGTTATTTTATTGTATGGTATATAATAATATTTAATGTTCTTTTGTGATTCAGATAAGCTGAAGCAATGAGACAACCCATATTATGTGCCACAATAGTAAGTTGACATTTAATGTGAATTTTTCATGTTTCTACCATACATATTTGTATTAGGTAATGTGGTTTTATAAACATCATTCAATTTAAGGAGTGGATTCAAACACTCAAACATTTTTGTGTTGACTATTTATTGACTTTTAAAATTGTTTACTTTTCAAGGTTGACTTTAGCGTCGGTGGAGCTGAAGCTAATCGATTTTATTGACTTTTTAAAGTTGACTTTAGCGTTGGTCAAGTCAATTTTTTTTTACTATTAGAGTTTGACTTTATCCTTAGTGTAGCCGAAGCTACCTAATTTTATTGACTTTTCAAAGTTAACTTTAGCCCCAGCTAAGCCAATGCTACCTTATTTGTTGACTTTTAGTTTAACTTTATTCGCGACCTATTTATTTGTTACTTTTAATTTTCCGTCCACTGTTTGGTATAGGTATTTGGGTGGTTAGGGTTTTAGGTAGTATTTCCTAGGTAGTTGATGACTCTTTTCAAGTTTGTGCACTTGTTAGGAGGTAAGTATAACAACAGAGGTGGTTTTATTATGGTTTGGTATGCAATGATTTGGTCTATTTAACTTGTGCAGAATGATAAGCTTTTTTCTAGGTCATCATCTAATGTGATCGAGGGGAAGAATAAGAGCATTCATTTGGTATGGACTTGGTTTCTTAATAGCTAATCGTTGATCTTCCTCTCGTTCTCAAATTGGCTACATAATCGTATCCTTTGTCTGAGGCAGTAATAGTTTAAAGTGATTTGACTTTACCCCTCTACATGTAAGTGCTTTGGGGGTTGTTAGCGGGAATTATGTTATTGTTGATGGTGGGCGTAGGTGTTTGAGATCTAATTCATTTTTTCTATTAGTTGTTTATAAATTTCAGTGCTCTTTATGGTGTGTAGTCGGGCCTTGTTTACATAGGTGGTGTGGATTTCGCTTTATTGTGTTTGCCTTTATTTTTTGTCTTTTTTTTTCTTTCTATTTTGAATATTTCTTGTGCCTTGGGTATTTTTTGTGTGGAGGTTCAACCTCTTAATATAAACAAAGTAGGAAAAGTGATATTTTCCATATATATATATATATATATATATATATATATATATATATATATATATATATATTCCTTTGAGAAAAATAAAGTTTAGAGTCATGATATATGTTATTTATATATGGAGAGTTATATTATGAGAAATTGCTTCGCTCCGATATCCAAAAACCTTAGCACATTGACATTGTCAATTATTTAATTAGTGAATTTGTTCCCCTGAATATAGTTTTAAACAAAAGAAAATATTTGTCCCTTGTTCAAAGCATTATGAATGAGATGAATCAAATATTTATAAAAAAAACTAAAATAAATGCTAACACCAAATAGAAAGAGAATATTAAGGAAACTCTAAGGAGGAAACATTTTATATTTGGGACACTTTTTTTACACAAAATATCCACCTAAAATTATGAAGATAAATGTGTAGATTCTCTAATTTATAGCGTGTTTAATATTTTTTTTCTTCTAATCAATGTAGAACTTTTTTCTCACACTTAATTCACAACAAATATGTGGATAAAGAAGAGACACAATAACTGTTGATACATTTTTACCAGTGTTTAAAAATCAAATTGGTCCGACGGTCAAATCAGGAACCGGTCCGTAATTGATTTGATTTAATTATTGGATTGAATTTGTCATTGAATTGGTGCAAACCGATAAATAAACCGGTAAAATCGGTGGTTTAATTGCGTTTTTTATTTTATTTTTTAAATTTTAAATAATAGAAAAGCATCTTTTTAATTATTTTTACTAAAAAAATATAAAATAAAATAAAAATAATGATATTTTTGACAGGGAACATGTTGCATGTTGCCAGTGGTTTTGCTATTGAAGAAGGAGATCTCAGTATTGAAATAATTTTTTCTCCTTGAAACTAAATATAGTAGACAATGAAGTTATTTTGTTTTAAACTATATTGCAATTAGGTTTTGTTTGTAATTAGACTTTGTTACGATTTTGTTATATGTGATATATGTGTTTACAATTAGAATTTAAATTATGAACCTGTGAATTCATTTATGATACAATACTGTTAAATAATTTAAGTGATAATTATATTTTGTAGAGACTGAGTCATTCGGTTTAACAAATATATCTATATAATGTTGTTATAATAACCACTCTATTCAAGTGTGTTATCCGATTAAATATTGTTTAATCATGTGGTTCGACCAATAACCCAATAGTTCGACCAATAAATCAGTGACTCGATACTCTCACTACAAAAGCGCTTTCGTAGGCTTTAAAAAAAATTCGCTTAAAAAAGCGCTTTCATAGGGTTCCCTAAGAAAACGTTTTTCAGAAAGCGCTGGTAAAGGCATTTGAAATATCTAACCTACGAAAGCGCTTTTGAAAAGCGCTCTTATAGGTGGCCTTAAAAAGTGCTTTTAAAAAGCGCTCTTACAGGATGCCTTAAGAAAGCACTTTTAAAAGCGCTATTATAGGCTTTGATACGAAAGCGGTTTTGAAGGAAAAAGCGCTCATATATATGGGCTTATGAAAGCGCTTTCATATATTATTTTATAATTAAAATTTAAATCTTAAAATACAATTTCATTGTTCATTCTACCTGCGTTTGCTGCTTCTGCGTTCTTGTTTCACTGTTTCATGCTACCAGGTGCGTTCATCTTCTTCTCTCACGGTGATTTCATTGTTCTGCGTACCTGCATTTCAAGCCTTTCCTTCATAGTCGTTCTGTCTGTTCTCTCACGGTGGTTCTCTACCTCTCACGGTCATTCTGTTCGTTCCTTCACGGTGCAGGTTCTCTGCCTCTCACGGTCGTTCTCTGCCTCTCACAGTGGTTCTCTGCCTCTCACGATCGTTCTCTACCTCTCAAGGTACTTTCATTTTTATTGTTATTGTTTAAGTTAAAGTTTGATTATAGTCAAATGCCTATATCACTGTTTCTGTCTGTTCTTTGTTTTTGTTGTTATTGTTGCTGTTATTGTTATGTGTTGTTGCCCGGATTTTGTAATGTCTGTTCTCGACCCTGGACCACACCATTTGACATTCAGCAACCTTATCATTATAGTTGTGGAAATTTATGTTTGTATTTTTGATATGTTTGCAATTTTGGGTGTCATTGAGAAGAATAATATTCGACATAATGCATTGTTAGTTGGCTCATGTTTAATGGATTGCTTAAAGTCACTACTGTAAAAACATGAGATAATTGGAGGCTTTTATTTAGGATTGGTTCTCACTACTGGTTATGAGTTTCACATATTATTGGAAGAAAAATCTTTGTTCTTGCAACTATACATGGAAGTGTTATGCATGCATGTAAAATGTTTGAGAAATTTCCATATAAAAAAGTTGTGATATGAACAAGTGTATTTCAGAATTGTGCTTGCATTTTCTCAATTAATTTGAATTCCTTCTTCGTCCCATATTCTATGCATTTTAGTATAATTTCTCTCTATTTCTTAGTCTCAATAATATGTTCATAACAGTCAATGTTAAATTCTATGCATTATTTTCTATATGCAGTATGCTAAAGTCCCACCAACTATTTGTGATGAGTTAGATAAACTTCAAAGAAGATTTAAATATGTTATGACACTAACTAAGACAACATGAAAGGCTTGTCTGATAGTTGAAAAGTTTGTTGTGTGCCTAAGGACCATGAGAACTTAACCTATTTTTTTTATTAATAAAACTTTAATGCGCGTTACTAAGTTTGTTCATGGCTGCCCGAATTTTGTTACGGTTGATTTATAGCTTGCATTAAATTTGGTTTATCATGTTAGTTTCACTTACTTTCACTCATGTACATTCATCCTATTTTTTATAATAGAAGTTTTCTTTTCTTTGAATTAGCAGCGTTTCTCGGCCTAGTTCGACGTACGACGCTCATTCTCCGTATTTCTTTGAGTTCGATAAATCCGAGGTAAATTTCTTCCTCAAATTACTGGTATTGTGATGATTTGTCGTAAATTGCCTTTCCTATGTTGCGTTTTCTTGATACGGATCCATTCCATGTATACTTTGCATTTTGAAGCGATATCTTTTTTGTGCACTAATTAGTTGATATGGATAAGACATGGATGTATTCCTATCGATTTTCGAAGACTACGAGAATGGGGTTTGAGTTTGTTAAGTTTGATGTTGTGCCTAAACCCGGTCGAATGACATGTCCTTGTTTGTAGTCTTTTTATGGGAACCAGTTGGCCATTGGCATCACATTTAATATGGTATGGAATTGATAGAAGTTATACATGTTGGAATATGCATGGTGAGAAAAGTAACAGGAATGTTGAATCGGGGGATAAGAGGACCTATGCTTCAAAAGACAATTGAACAGATACATACGATTATGATCGAGTCGAAGAGATTGCAGAAGAGCTTGAAGAAGATCTTAATGATTGTCCCAAAATGTTCGAGAGTTTGGTAAGCGATGCAGAGAAACCGTTGTATAATGGTTGTACAAAAGTCACAAGATTGTTTGCGGTGTTAAATTTGTACAACTTAAAAGCCGACAATGGGTGGTCGGATAAAAGTTTCATAGAGTTATTAGCCCTTATGAAAGATATGCTACTAGAGGATAATGTTCTTCCCAATTGAACGTATGAGGCCAAAAAGATGTTGTACTCTATTGGCATGAGCTATGATAAGATACATGCATGTCCAAAAGATTGTGTTTTGTTTCGAAACGAGTATGCATCGTTAAATGAGTGTCCTAAATGCGGTTCCCCTCGATATAAGAAAAAGTTGTCCCCGAAAAAAGTCTTATGGTATTTTCCTATAATCCCGAGATTTAGGCGGATGTATCATAGTGAAACTGATTCAAGACACTTGACTTGGCATTCAGATGAAAGAATTATTGATGGAAAATTTTGACATCCGGCAGATTCTCCACAGTGGATGAAAATTGATAATGATTATCCTGAATTTGGAAAAGAAGCAAGAAACCTTCGCTTGGCATTGTCTACTGATGGAATGAACCCACACGGTATTCAAAGTATCTCGCATAGCACATGGCCCGTGATTCTTATGATTTATAACCTACCTCCGTGGCTATGTATGAAGCGTAAGTACATGATGTTATCTATGTTAATTTCTGGGCCTAAATAACCAGGAAATGACATACACGTATACTTGGAACCATTAATCGAAGATTTGAAGATTTTGTGGGAGAACGGTGTGGAGGTTATGATGGTTATAAGAAAGAAAGTTTCAACTTGAGGGCGATGTTGTTTGGAACAATTAACGATTTTCCAGCATACGGAAATCTATCCGGGTATAGCATTAAAGGTGAAAAAGCGTGTCCTGTTTGTGAAGATGGAACCGACACGATGTGATTGAAACTTTGTCAGAAGAATGTCTTTCTCGGTCATCGTGGATTCCTAACTTCTAAACATCAGTATCGTGGATGGAGAAAAGCATTCAATGGAGATACCGAACAACGTAGAGCTCCGTCTGGATTGACAGGTGATCAAATTTTTGAAAAGGTGAAAGATGTGAGTATCCAGTTTGGCAAGCCTTTTGCACATAAAGTTGTCACAGGTGGGTGGAAGAAGAGGTCGATTTTTTTTGAATTGCCATATTGGAAATCTTTGTACGTAAGACATTTTATTGATGTGATGTATATTGAAAAAGATGTATTTGACAGTGTTATTGGTTCGTTACTCAATATAAAAGGGAAGTCTAAGGATGGCCTTAAAGCAAGGGAGGACATGGTAGACATGGAAATAAGAACTGAATTGGGACCCGTGAAGAAAGGAAGACGGATATACCTACCACCTGCTGTTTACACTCTATCTAGAAAGGAGAAAAAAATATTGTGTAAGTTTCTGAGTGAAGTTAAAGTTCCAGAAGGCTACTCATCAGATATTAGAAGACTTGTGTCTATGAAAGACCTCAAGTTAAAGAGTTTAAAGACACATGATTGCCATGTTATAATGAAACATTTTCTACCGATAGGTATACGTTCTATTTTGCCAGAAAAGGTAAGAAGCGCAATAACTAAATTGTGTTTTTTCTTCAAGTCAATTTGCAGTAAGGTGATCGATCCTGAGATCTTACCAACATTGCAAAAATAAATAGTTGTTACTTTGTGTGAGCTTGAAATGTATTTTCCTCCCTCGTGTTTTGACATAATCGTTCATCTTGTCGTTCATCTTGTGAAAGAGACACAATTGTGCGGACCAGCTTATATGAGATGGATGTACCCTGCTGAACGTTATATGAAAATATTAAAAGGGTATGTGAAAAACCAAAGTCGACCAGAGGGTTGTATTGTCGAACGATACATTGTTGAAGAAGTGGTTGAGTTTTGTACTGAATATTTGTCAAATGTTCAATCAATTGGACTCCCCAAATCTCATATTGTTGAAAAAAAAGAAGGTAAGAAGCTAATTGGAAATAAAGTTGTGACAATTGTCATACCCCAAAATTTGCCTCATACTTCTCAAGACATTTCTCATATCCATACTCAAGGATTTCACAAGGGTTGACCAGACAAACCCTCTCCTAGACAATCAACCCAAACTAGGGTTTGGCAATTCTCAGATCAGGGTGGAATTCCAACATCTCCTGTGGTCATTATGCCCCATAATATGCTTCAAAGAATCTCCATGTCAAGTTTCAAGCCTTACAAGTCAAGTTTCCTCAAACAATTGCTCAGATGGTTGAAAATCAGTTGTATTGGACAAAAAGTCAACTTAGTCAACATACAGTCAAACTTCATGATTTTAGGTCAACATCCATATTTTGAAGTGACATTCATCATTTGATCAAGGTTTGATCATGATTTATCAAGAAAACTCAAGATTTGATAAAAAAGTCAAACTTTCCAAATTAGGGTTTTCTAAGGAAAAGTCAACTAAACTTTGACTGAGTATAACTTTCTCATACATTATCAGAAATTTTCCACCACCTCTCATTTTGAAGAAAATTCAATTCTCTACAACTTCATGTCTCACAAGCATGGTCAGAAAATGCTTCATTTTGAAGATATGGATCAAAACATTACACGTCCTTTTCAAAGTCAACAAAAAGTCAACTTTTTGTAAAGAAGTGTTATTGAGCATGGAAACTCCAATTGAGATGAAACTAACGAGGTTGTTTAGAGGACATCTAGAGATTTCTAAAAAGTCCCAGAACACTCAAAAATGTTAAAAATTGAGCAAAATACACCTTGCACAAGTTAGGCATTTTTGAAGAATTGCACAAAGGAAAATATTTGACAATATCCATTTTTTTCCAAATGGGCCTATAATTTTATGATCCAAACTTGATCACAACATTATTCAAGACCTCTTGATGCCTCGCCACGACCCTTTTCTTATTTTTTTGATTTATTTTTGAATTTAAAAGCATTTAAATCAAATTTAAATTAAATAAAATATGAAAACAAGGTGTAAAACAAGTTGGGTTGGATTTCTATCAAACTTGAGGACCAAGGAAGCCCACAATACATGCCAATTTCGTGCAAGATCATACAAGGAAGAGAAAATCAAATTTTGGAAAGATTTGATAAAAATTGAAGAGAAAATATTTTTGTATTCAAAGCCATATCTTTTTTCATTCTTTTTGCTCCAATCTCTTGCATTATAAATATACAACACATCCACAAGACCAACGGACGAAACCCTAGCCTCTTGAAGCAACCCTAATTCTCTCAAATTTTTCACAAAGTTGGAAATTTCGAATTCTATCCTCCAGCCGTTTTCAATCCAATCCAAGCACTCCATTGTGCTCCTGAGGTATCATAGAGTAAGTCCAGGCCAAAAACCATTGTTAAACATGCCTGAATCGTGCCATACATGAACATACATATGCATATTTTTCTTGAATTCGTGTTTTGGTTGAAACTAATCCTTGCAATGCATTCCTGAGACACCATAGAGCAGGTCTGAACGATCACATGAAGCTTTTAACAGCTGGAACGTGATCTGCCACTATTAGGGCAGTTTGAGTTGCTTGCTTCGAAACTCGATTTACAGGCTGTTTCAGGCCAAACGGAGGGTACCATTGAACTCGCAGACATCGATTTAGGGGGAGTAGCCATGATATCTTGCTTTAAATTTCATTATGTTGCAGGATTGGATTTTTGATGATCAGAGAAGACGACCGGAGCCCTAGCTCTGGCGTCGCTGACTCGTTTGACTCCGGCAAAGGCATGCGTGGCAAGATGGAGTTGTTGCACCCCAAAATTTGCCCTCCTATATCGATCTTATCTGGTTTAGGCTTTGCATTTATCATGACACTCACATGCATTCATATCACTGGTTCTGTGGTTACGGATTGGAGTTGATTCCCAAAGATTTCTCTGTTGAGCAGAAAAGGCGTGGTGTTTTCGACCAATTTGAGGATATTTGAAAATGACGAGTTTTAATGTTAAATCTTATTCGTTCATATCTACCGGGTTTCAGGGCTTGGTGTTCGGTTGTTTGAATTGAATGGTCTGTTCTTAATGGAGCTCCGGAAGTCTGTTTATTTTGAATGTCATTACCTCCTGATTCAGGAGATCAGTTCATCGCGAGTTTGGGTTTTGCTGTTGTTTCGAGTTCTTGGTTCAGGATGTAAGAGGGTGGCTTATGTTTATCCGATTATTGATCAACAATTCAAGTTCTAGTGCATTTGGTTTGCTCGTCAACTTCATTCGTTCTTGGCGATGGTTGGTGTGAAAATATTCGTCCAGAGGGTCTGTTTGCAAGATTTAAGGATGTCCAAACTGCCGCATGTTGAGATCTTTTCCTGTCACGTTCATCGCTCACAAGATTCAGGGCATTCTATGAAAAACTAGAAGCTTCCTTTTGGAATTCGTTTGGTTCCGAATTTTACTCCACTGCTGAATATGGGTCGATTTGGAAATGCGTTGATGATTCCATTATTTTCAAGTGGAACCTATCGATTAATTCAAAAAAAAAGGTGAAATCGTCAAGTTGACTGAGGGTTTTGATCAAGAGTTCCATTTGAAACCTAGAGTTTCAATTTTTGTCTCAAAAAGCAAAAGGCTCCGAATTTCTACGAGAATGGATAAGAATGGAAACTTTTGTGGCCGGGAAGTTCAAATGGGATTAATTTAATTACCAGATAACTTGGATTTCGAGTTTCTTTTATCACAAATTCAAAGCTCTTATAATGTGCATTATTGAGCTCGAAGGAGGATTTAGGAAATTGAATACATATTCAAATTTCATACATAAGTTCTCTTAAGACCTCATTCTTTTTTTAGAACTTGAATCAAGATCATACATGACAATTTTTCCTAAGTTCTAAAAAAAAA